>CAWUFW010003765.1:0-1200000 GCA_963921515.1 Calotriton arnoldi
GGGCCGGAAAAGCACCGACCGACTCGGAGCCGGAATTTATTCCGACCAACACGTACCTGTGGCGCCCGACACGCCAAGTACGATGCAAGGCGTGCAAAATCCGACCGACACGTACCGAACCCAACCCGAACGACCGAGCCGCACGGAAAACAGCAATCCGGCCGGAAAAACACGCGAATCGAACCGACCGACACGCACCCGGAACAAATCCGACCGAAACGTACACGCGAATTCCAAACCGCAAAGTACGATGCAAGGCGCGAAAACCACGACCGAGTCGTACGGAGGACAAGCCGTACGACCGACACGCATACAAAACCGAGCCGAAGTAACACAAAACACCGCGACCGACGCGTACGCAGCATAGAAAATACCACAAACATAGCGTGAACGAAACGGAGAAGACCGTACGAGACAAATGCAGGGTCCGACTCGGTCACAAGAACGTTTCCAACATGCACAGACAGTACAAAGGAAAAATTACACAAAAAAAGGCCAAACAAGCAATTACAAAGCCAATAAATACTGGGGGTGGGGACAGAGAACAAAGACACACCCACAACTCCACCCATATAAAGGACACAAATCCCAACCATGATCCTTTGCAAATGCCATTCTACTGCCAGCACCCAACAGACAGCAACCACACACCCACAGCTCATCCCTCACACAAGCCACACACCATCAGCACACCAACAAATACCTACCTCACATACACCCAGCAAAACACACACTCACACACCCTCACCTGCACACCAACACACACATCACTCACCATCACCACCCATCACCATGCCCCCCAAGAAGAATCACAAGTTCCTAGATTGTGAATTGGAAGTCCTGGTAGACGAGATCCTCAGGGTAGAGCCACAGCTGTTTGGCACACTGGTCCAACAGACCCCCATCTCCCAGAAAACCAAGATGTGGGAGAGGATCATCAACAGGGTGAACGCACAATCACCATGTCTGCGCACAAAGACCGACATCCAGAACAGGTGGTATGACGTGCGCAGGAGGGTCCGGGAGCTGCTCAAGAAAGACTACCTCCTCAGCCAATACACCGGCAGTGGCCCTCCTGCCAAGCCAGTATACCTCAGGCCCTGGAAGGAGAAGGTGCGGGCCATCCTTCCGCCAGTGAGCGTCTATGGACTAGAGAACATCCCAGAGCCTGGTGAGTACACAACAAATGTACACAATATTCTGCCACAATACACACACACATCACTGTCAAGGGGAGAGTCAAACCATGCACTCATAGCAATTACACAGCAACCAGAACAGAATCATCCCAAAATGTGTATGTCAGTCAGATAAACACAACACATGCCATCTCATAGTTACATTTAACCGTGTCATCACATGTACAAACACAACTACAACTACAGCTAGGCAGTGGCACAAATAGAACTAACAAACACATCCAGACATGTAGCCACCACTACAACACCAACACACAGTGAAGACCACTGAAAGAAAGGAATTCTGTGTATGCTGGGCAAGTCAGTGTAGCCAATAGCATCATGGGAGTCGTAGTCACACATATTGCCCCCCCACAACTGTCCCATCAACACCACCATGAACCATGCGCACATCACAGGGAGTGGAAAAGGACTCACAAGATGGCTGACACTGGCTACTGCTGTGGGGAGCACAAGGCCCTGCTGGCAACTGTGCAACAACCAACAGCAGGACACCACTGACTGACATCCTGAGAGACAACTTCCACTCCCTGCAATGGAAGCACGTTCCATGGTGGGATATCTGGCTGGCTGGGTGGGAAGGAGGACTCGCACCACTGACCATAGTCACAAGCACCTCCCCTCACACACACCCTCAACACATACTCCACATAACCCACCTGGGAGAATGCAATGCCACACATCCTAACTCAAGATCCCACAAAGAACCTCCACCCTGGGTTATGTCGTGTGAAGCACAGGGACACTCTTGGGACTTTCAGCCAAACAACTGCCAGGACAACACTGCCAGCCATCCTGTCAGCACAGGCAGCCCACCCCACAGGGAAGCAGAGTCAAAAGGAAGGAAGGATGGGCATGCTGGGAAGGGGGGTGGAGGCAATAGCATGATGGGAGTCGTAGTCACAGCTCTACATCCCCCACCACATGGCCCAGCAAGCTCACACTCACGCATGCACATCCCACAGAGAGTGGAAAGGCCCATCAAAGATGTCTGACACTGGTGCTGTGTCGTGGGGATCACAAGGGCATGCTGGGAACTGCACACCAACCAACAGCAGGACACCACTGTCAGCCATCTTGCCATTGCTCTCACACCCACACACACTGAACTCCCCACAAAAGCAAGTAAGTATGGGAATGCTGGGAAGTGGGGTGGAGGCAATAGCATGATGGGAGTCACAGTCACAGACATAGCTCACCCCCACAACTGTCCCATCACCACCACCCTGAACCATGCTCACATCACAGGGAGTGGAAAACGACTGACAAGATGGCTGACACTGGCTACTGCTGTGGGGAGCACAAGGGCATGCTGGGAACTGCACACCAACCAACAGCAGGACACCACTGTCTGACATCCTGAGCCATAGCTCTCCACTCCACTGCACACTGGAAGCTCGCTCACAAAAGCAAGTGAGTATGGGAATGCTGGGAAGTGGGATGGAGGCACTTGCATGCACTGGGAGCCATAGTCACAAGCACCTACGCTCACACCCCCACAACACATACTCCATCAGCACCACACCTGGGAGAATACCATGCTCACATCACTAGGGACTGGAAGATCCACTGACAAAGAACGGCCGACCCTGGGCTACTGCTGTGGGGAGCACAAGGGCACTGCTTGGGAACTGCACAGCCAAACAACTGCCAGGACACCACTGCCAGCCATCCTGCCATTGCACAGCACAGCCCACCCACACGGAACTCCGCAGTCAAAAGGAAGTGAAGCATGGGCATGCTGGGAAGTGGGGTGGAGGCAATAGCATGATGGGAGTCAGTAGGCACAGACATAGCTCAGCCTCACAACTGGCCCATCAACACCACCCTGAACCATGCTCACATCACAGGGAGTGGATAAGGACACACAAGATGGCTGACACTGGCTACTGCTGTGGGGAGCACAAGGGCATGCTGGGAACTGCACACCAACCAACAGCAGGACACCACTGTCAGCCATCTTGCCATTGCCCTCACACCCACACACACTGAACTCCCCACAAAAGCAAGTAAGTATGGGAATGCTGGGAAGTGGGGTGGAGGCAATAGCATGATGGGAGTCATAGTCACAGACATAGCTCACCCCCACAACTGTCCCATCACCACCACCCTGAACCATGCTCACATCACAGGGAGTGGAGAAGGACTCACAAGATGGCTGACACTGGCTACTGCTGTGGGGAGCACAAGGCCCTGCTGGGAACTGTGCACCAACAAACAGCAGGACACCACTGACTGACATCCTGAGAGACAACTTCCACTCCCTGCAATGGAAGCACGTTCCAAGGTGGGATATCTGGCTGGGTGGGAAGGAGGACTTGCAGCACTGACCATAGTCACAAGCACCTCCCCTCACACCCCCCCTCAACACAAACTCCACAGAACCCACCTGGGAGAATGCAATGCCTCACATCCTAACTCAAGATCCCACAAAGAACCACCACCCTGGGTTATGTTGTGTGAAGCACAGGGACACTCTTGGGACTTTCAGCCAAACAACTGCCAGGACAACACTCCCAGCCATCCTGTCAGCACAGGCAGCCCACCCCACAGGGAAGCAGAGTCAAAAGGAAGGAAGCATGGGCATGCTGGGAAGGGGGTGGAGGCAATAGCATGATGGGAGTAGTAGGCACAGATATTGCTCAGCCTCACAACTGGCCCATCAACACCACCCTGAACCATGCTCACATCACAGGGAGTGGATAAGGACACACAAGATGGCTGACACTGGCTACTGCTGTGGGGAGCACAAGGGCATGCTGGGAACTGCACACCAACCAACAGCAGGACACCACTGTCAGCCATCTTGCCATTGCCCTCACACCCACACACACTGAACTCCCCACAAAAGCAAGTAAGTATGGGAATGCTGGGAAGTGGGGTGGAGGCAATAGCATGATGGGAGTCATAGTCACAGACATAGCTCACCCCCACAACTGTCCCATCAACACCACCCTGAACCATGCTCACATCACAGGGAGTGGAGAAGGACTCACAAGATGGCTGACACTGGCTACTGCTGTGGGGAGCACAAGGCCCTGCTGGGAACTGTGCACCAACAAACAGCACAACACCACTGACTGACATCCTGAGAGACAACATCCACTCCCTGCAATGCAAGCACAGTCCATGGTGGGATAACTGACTGGCTGGGTGGGAAGGAGGGCCGGCTGTCAACCAAATACAACCAATGCAGACCATGTTCACACCCCAACAAATACATAGAAATGCCCAAATAATGCAGGACAATGTGCCACACCAATATCAACCCCTGACTGTGACGACTTAGGACAATGCAATGTACAGGCCCGCACCCAGAGGCACAGTCACAACTGTCAGGTGTGTCAACCATTGATGCCTGCAGAAACATAACATACATTGTGTGTGTCTCCCAAAAACAGGTGATGATGGGGACACAGCAGCAGACGCTGAGGAGTCCCAGTCCCAGGCTCAAGAGGATGCGGAGCTCACTGGTGTCGTACAGCCTCTGCCCTCCTCGGACGAAGAAGACCAACCTGGCACATCCGGTGCAAGTCTACATGCAGCACCAGCAGGACCACCAGCTGCAGCACCAGCAGGACCACCAGCTGCACCCCCTGCACCCACCCCTCCAACGACTGTCACCACAAATACCATCCCTGCCGACATGGACAGAACAAGGAGCAACACCAGCACAGGGACCCTGGACCAACGTGGGGCCATGGACACCACCACCACCACCAACCCCCAAGGTGGACCAGGGTCATCTGTGCGTGCCACTGCACGCACTGCACATGTCGGCAGGGGTGGTGGGAGGGGTGGGAGACAGAGGTCGCTGCTTGCAGAGGTTGCTGGTGTGCATGATGACCCACAACTGGTACGCATAGCCGATGCGTACCAGTCCAGCACCGGAGATCTCAGCCAGGTAGTGGGGCTCCTCAGAGACATGAAACAGCAGCAGGCTGCCCATCATGCCCGCTTGGACTCACACATGTCCCGCGTGGAGTCCAAGTGGGACGCACTGCAAGAGATGACGGCGGTGCACAGGGACATTTTACAATGCCTCCGCCAGATGAACAGCAACCAGTCCACACCTCCCTGTGTGCCAACAACATCTGGTGCTGAACAAACTGCAACTGCCACAGGGAGGGAGGATGACTCTGGCGGAGAGTCCCCTGCACCGCAGCAGCCTGTACTTGAGGGGCCCCCCAAAGAAGAGGGGTCGTCCGAGGAGGGGCAAGTGAGAGGCCGATGGCCAAGCGCAACTCCCAGGAAGCCTGAACCTGTTCTGGATGTTCACCTTTGTGCACAGACTGTTCACCCTGTTGACGGCAACACAACTCCCACACATTGCATGGGGAGTACAAGTTGGACCAATGTCTCAGACAACTGTGGCCCCGATACCGGGGATTTTGTCTACCAGGACTTTCAATTCACCTAGGAACTTCTGATTGCAAGATATATGTACAGCACTACCCATCCTATGCACTATTCACACAAATGTATCACAATAAACACACTAATACACCATACTTGCCTCTGTTGTGATTCCAACGTGGGTGCTGTTATGGGGATGATGAACTGCAAAATTACACTGTGTATGCGAACTGCAACAGCAAGTACAACACAGGCATGTGAGTAAAGGCAACGTGACACATATGAGGGAGACACACCACCAGGGCTACACAACACATACACACCTAGGCCATCTGACTCATTGCCTACACTGATGTTGCCAGGGAAGACGGTGCAATGCACAGACACCACACCTATTCCCAGTTGTAGTCAAGTAGCCCACAGGTGCAGTAAGCAAATGGCAGTCAAATGTGTGACCACAGACAACGCACATCACAAAGTGAAGCACAGGTTTATTACACAGTTGCAACATGTCGTAACCACTACAGATGCAAGGTAATCCCACCTGGCAGCGGGCACACAGTCAACAACTGTAGAAGGAAGGAAGTCCATGGGTGTGGCGCACATCACCTGTAGGGACACAACAGCTACCACCCTGGAAGTACAATCACGTCGTCGGTGGACACAGTTGACCAAACGAATCTGAAAGTACCCTGTGAAGGACAGAAATGACACACAGTCAAAAGCAATGGAGAACAGGACAGAACAGCAAAACTCATGCACAATACATGTTACAAGATACCCACCCAGAACCAAGTTAGCATGTCAACACTGTTGGGGAGTACAGACCACCTGTAAGCACACATCGCTACACACATCCAGTCAAGTAGCCCATGGACACACTCCAACAGCACCAGAGCACCACCTACACATATCATGCCAACTCACATCATTGACATGACACCTCAGGATACTCACATTCAGCTAAAGAAGTTGGTGATGAGCTGTGTGCGGACATCACCCTCATCATCATCATCATCATCACTGGCATCGTGGTCCAGGCCAGGATCCTCCACAGGTGGCGGATGTTGGTCATTGTCATCCTGGATGAGAGGCAACTCCTTCCGCACTGCCAGGTTGTGGAGCATGCAGCAGACGATGATAATCTTGCACACTTTCGCAGGGGCATATGGGAGGGACCCTCCGGTCTTGTCCAGGCAGCGGAAGCGGCTCTTCAGGAGACCAAATGTCCGCTCAATCACTCTCCTGGTCCGACCATGTGCCTCATTGTAGCGCATCTGGGCTGGTGTCACAGGGTTCCTGAGGGGTGTCAGCAACCACGGCATGTTGGGGTATCCCGAGTCACCTACGGACAGACAAGTGCACATTAGCTGACTTGGAAAAGTGGGCGGAATACTACAGATCAGATCACACACAATGGCACAAAGTCAGTACACACCGACAAGCCAGGCACGCTGGTTCTGCATCTGTGCCATCATCCTGGGGATGCGACTACTCCTCATCACAAAGGCATCGTGTGCTGAACCAGGGAAACGGGCACACACGTGTGTGATGGTCATATCTGCAAGACACACCACCAGTGCATTGACCGAGTGGTAGTGCTTGCGGTTCCTGTAGGCCTGCTCCTGGGCCTGTGGTGGTACCAAAGCCACATGTGTCCCATCAATGGAGCCAATGACATGCGGCATCCTCCCCAGGGCATAGAAGTCACTCTTCACGTCAGTGAGTCGTTGCAGTCTAGGGAAATAGATGTACCGGTTCAGGAATAGCAACATTGCCACCAAAACATCGCGGAGCACACGGCTCAACATGGTCTGTGACATCCCACCAGCAGTCGCCACAGTATGTTGGAAGGTACCGGTGGCAAAGAAGTGTAGGGCTGCCATCACCTTCACCTTGGGGGTCAGCGCTGTAGGATACGGCCGGCCAGGCTGCAAATGTGGGGCCAACTGCACTGCCAAATCCTCAATCAGCTGCCTGGTGAAGCGGTACCGTCGGATGCTGTCCCGTTCCACCATCGTTGCCAGGTCTGGGAATGGTCGATGGACAGCAGGAGCCCTGCAGTGCAGAGGAGAAGAAAGCAAGATTGTCAGTCAGCCCACATATGCGGCATTGAACACACTCAATATCCCAACATACATCATTATGAGGCACAACTACATGAAGTGTGCAGTTCCGTAAGGACATGTATGGTACATACATGGCCAACATCTGTCATCACGGTTCAACAAGTGGCATCAATAAGTCCCAGGTTGGCCCATTGGATATCATGAGGCCGTGTCACAGTTCCCATCTCCTGCTGCCGTGTCACAATCACCCCCCACAGTGACATGTGAGGACAGATGTGCCCCAGGCATCACAGCTCAACGACAGGTACATTCCCAGGGACCCTGTATTGCCACATGGACACTGGCATTACATGGAGTATCATGTATACACCACAGCAAAACAACTATGACCCCCACAGGTAGTGGTCCCACTTGCCACTGCAGGACAGACATGGACGTCTGTGACACACACACGCACAACATCAAAGTCCATGCACACACAACGTGGATGTGGAGACTGTCTCCCATTGTGCACATGAAATCAGAGACATTGTAAACACTACATGCACACAGACTGTGGAGGACCATCACTATTGTGCCACTGGGACACCCTGGCTCAAACATACCGTCCCACATGGGACTCACGGGGTATGTGACATGACATACACATACACCACCGTGAAATGTGACCATGGCACATGCACAGATATGAACAGTTGCACATCACAGTGGTCATGTACACGTAACACCCAGGATCCTGTCCCCATGAACACGTGCACAGCCTGGGGGTGGCTGCCCCCAGGTGACACCCACAGGACAACATGTACACCAACATACACACAATAGGAAATGCAGCCTTACATGCCTTATGATACAGTTTGGACAGGCTGTCGTGTTGTAGGTGTGCCCCTCACTCCCTGGGAGCTATCTGTGGCTGGCATATGTTCATCTGAGACAGGCATGGTGACATATGCCAGTCACTTGTACAGGGATGCGTTGAACAGCAATGGACCGATCGGTGCCCCCGGCCGGCCCATTGCATTCAATGTGTGCGGGTACGCGTTGTACCCCTGTACGCGTTGATCAGCAATGGACCGATCGGTGCCCCCGGCCGGCCCATTGCATTCAATGTGTGCGGGTATGCGTTGTACCCCTGTACGCGTTGATCAGCAATGGACCGATCGGTGCCCCCGGCCGGCCCATTGCATTCAATGTGTGCGGGTACGCGTTGTACCCCTGTACGCGTTGATCAGCAATGGACCGATCGGTGCCCCCGGCCGGCCCATTGCATTCAATGTGTGCGGGTACGCGTTGTACCCCTGTACGCGTTGATCAGCAATGGACCGATCGGTGCCCCCGGCCGGCCCATTGCATTCAATGTGTGCGGGTACGCGTTGTACCCCTGTACGCGTTGATCAGCAATGGACCGATCGGTGCCCCCGGCCGGCCCATTGCATTCAATGTGTGCGGGTACGCGTTGTACCCCTGTACGCGTTGTACCGCAATGGACCGATCGGTGCCCCCGGCCGGCCCATTGCATTCAATGTGTGCGGGTACGCGTTGTACCCCTGTACGCGTTGTACCGCAATGGACCGATCGGTGCCCCCGGCCGGCCCATTGCATTCAATGTGTGCGGGTACGCGTTGTACCCCTGTACGCGTTGATCAGCAATGGACCGATCGGTGCGCACCCATTGACAATGGCCTAGCCTGGCAACGGACGCGTTTTCGAAATTCGAACGAGTCGGTTGCTGGAAATTCAGTTGGTCACCCACAACAATGTTGCAAAATCATGTATGTCATGAAGTTGAAGATTTGAAGGATGCTGTGGGCGTGTATTGGTGCTGCTATTCCATGGATTGGCCAGATTCAGAAGATGCAAACGACTTGGACCTATCACTTTGGACACAAGGGACAGTATCTGCCTCTCCAGCACATATATATTGCTGGCTGTTCCCCTGAGAGCTCACTTGCCTGCACTACATGCTCCAGGACGACATCTGCCACTGCACTGCTGCTGTCTCTGCCCCTCTGGACCCTGCAATGGCACGTACTGTGGAGAGAGCCCCAGCCTTCAGCCTTGAGGAGAACCAGGCCCTGCTGGACAGCCTACTTCCACAGTACAGCAAGCTGTATGGGACACCAGGGGAGCAGGTGAGTGTTCTGTGCACTGCCTTTCTGAATGTGCATTTTGTCTGACTAGCAAGGCTGAGAGTCTGCACGCCACTGGCTAGCAGGCTCACTGAGTAGTTGTCACCCCCCATAGTGTGTAGTGACATGCACTGGACAGGTATGGTGCAGTGACAGTGCATTTGAACAAGGTTTTACTTCCCATGCAATGATACCATGTAGTGACGTCTGGCAAACTGTCCATGGGCAGCGTTGCACTGCCTGTGTACATCATGTGCCCCTGTGAATGAGACATGTATATACAACTGTGTCATGCACGGATATGTTGCATGTGTAGTAATGGCCTTTTCACTTTGTCATCCTGACAGGTTAATGCCCATCGGAAGCAGGAGATCTGGAAGGACATCGTCCGGGCTGTCCGGTCCGTGGGGGTCTACAAGCGCCGGATCCGCAACTGCCAGAAGAGGTGGCAGGACCTTCGGGGCTGGACCCGGAGGATTGCACGGGTCCAGCTGAAGCTGTCGCCTCCTCGCAGGAGGGGCGGAACACGGACCCTGACCCCCCACATGCTCCAGATCCTGGCGGTGGTGTTTCCAGACCTGGATGGGCAGCTGAAGGCCAGACAGCAGCAAGGAGGGGGTGAGTCAAAGACTGCACTGTGAACTCTGTATTACATGCTATGTGCCCTCCTCTGGCCTGGTTAAACTGCCACAGTACAGCAGTCATGTTGTCCAGGAGCCATGTCCCTCTATTGTGCACTGCCCACTCCTCATCTGATACCCAGGTGTGGCCCTTACATTCAGGGAATTGTGTCACTTGGGACTGTGTCCTTGCAGTTTGCTTCACTAAAGGTGGGGGACAGCATCTGTTTCCCTAACTCTGTTGTGGGCATCATGGGTGGGTCCATTTTTCACACAACGCCTGTGTTCGGACATGTAATCTGCGTGTTGCTTTGATATGCGGTCCACTTGCTGAGCTGAGCCACCACATGTGCCTGGGGTATGTGGCACACACCCATGCAGCGGGTGGGAACAATGTTTGGGCCCCAGGAGTGTGCAGATTACGTGTGTCACACATACATAGCCAGCTATCCACTGTCCAGGGCTCATCCCTCATTCATGTGGGGCAGGACAGTCATGCCTACTCCAGGCCATGCAATGCACTCTGTACTCCCACTCCCGTGTATCAGCTGACACATTGTGCGCAGTGATTTGACCCCTCAGGTGTCTGCCTCTGTGTCAGTGTGCTGTGGATTTGTTGCCAGGACTGCTGGGGTGTTTCTCGGTAGGGGCTCAGCATGCCACTGGAGATGTGACCATAGGAGACGATACTTGTGTGTCACATAGGTGTTTGATCAGCTGCCCGTGCAGACTGGGGTATGCGAATGTGAAGTTCAGGCAGCTGTTCCCCATTCACAGCAGATTGTGAGGGGCTCAGGTTCAGAGGGTAGTGTCACAGGTCTCCCATATGTCCAATCGGTATGACCTGGACAGATGAGGGTTAAGATGATGTGTTGTGTGGGGGATGTACATGTGCACTTGTGCAGCTCCAGGACTTGCATTCCCCATGACCTACTATTGTGACACAGTGCAGAGTGTTGTTGTCTGGCTGCCAAGTCATACATCACTGAGACAGTGATGTATGACTTAGCAGTCATGCCTCCGCCATGGCATGTGTCTACTTATTGGTGATCCTGCAGGGGAGTGACATGTGCTACATGCACACCATTGTGGCGATGGCTATCAGGACATGGGTGCATCATGGTGTCTGTCGCTGGTATGCATCACATGCATTTCCTATTTGACTCTGGGCGTCCCTTTCATCCGGAAACCTGTACTGACTCAGTGGCAAGAGTTGTGATGTGTGCATGTCCACATGCTACACCGTGTCCTCTGCACTGTCCAACTACTGTGTAGTTGGTGCATGTGTCCACACTGGGGTGTTGCTATCCAACAGACACCAGACAGATGGGTGCAAGGCCATGTGGGATGTGAGTGCCATGGTTGGCATCAGACTGACAATTGGCTTCTCCTGTTCAGTTAGGGCACTTTTAGCAGTGTACAACTAATGATGCCAGGGCTTGCTCTGTAATGTGCTGTGCTCACAGTGGTGTGTGCGTTTGGTGCAGGTGACTGATGTCTGTCTGTTTCCCCATTGTTTGCAGATACATCCACGGCCACGGAAGGGGACAGCTCCACGGACCAGGAGGAGCCGGAGAGCCAGACTGGGTCAGCAGCCGAGGAGTGGTCGGAGGGACCCAGTGGCACGGAGGGCGAGGGGAGCCACACCGAGGAGTCCTCAGCACCATCCACCTCAGCTGAGGACCAGAGCAACTCGGAGGATGACTCCCTTATGGAGGCGGGTGTCAGCAGCCACCACACCCCAGCTAGTGTTGCTGTCCCCGCCACCACCAGCACCACCACCGCCCTCCCATCGGCTCCCATTCCCCAGGTCCGTGGAGGCTCCCATGTTCGGGAGCGTGTCTCCTTTGGGCCAGGCACCGCACCCCCTGCCCCTGTGTCCCCTGCTGCCCTGAGTGAGGAGTCTGTGTACCTCCTTCGCCAGCTCCATGTAGGGCAGACAGCCATGCTGAGTGTCCTCCATGCGCACACCGCTCTGTTGACTCAGCTGGTGTCGTTCATGGAGGGCATCTCATCGGGCATGTCTGACCTACAGAGGGGCAATAGGTCCATGGACTCCTCCCTGACGGCAGCAGTGTCCCTCCTCAGACAGTCCCTCACCCCTCCTGCCTCTGCTCCATCCACACTCCCCAGCACCTTACCCGTCCCAAGCACACACACACCGGCACAGGCACACACCAGCACACACACATCCAGCACACAGACACACACGCCACAAACAAAACGCACACGCACGCACAGTCAGGGGACTGAAACCAGACTCACAGGGGATGGGGCCCTGGAACACACACACGCATCCACGAGCACTGCGCAGTCCTCAGTTGCCTCTCCCTCCAAAGCACCCCTCCCTTGCCTCACCTGCAACCCCAAAGACCCAGCGGCTCTTCCTCAGTGACCTCGGCCTCTTCCCCTCCGATCCAGCTGATACAGCATTCAGGGGGAAGAGGAAGCCCACCCACACGGAGCAGAGTGCCCCTCGCCCCCGGACACCCTCCCCCAGGCGCAGACAGACTGAGGCCCCCACCCGCAAGTCCCCCCGGAGTCGTAAGAGCAAGACCCCGCCGCCGCCCTGCAGCTCAGGCACCAGGTCTCCTTCCTCCATCCCTCAGGCCCCCACTCCACAGGTGCCCCCACCACACCCTGCCCCAGGTTCCCCCACCCACAGATATACCATCCCCAAGAGGATCCGGCCTTCTCCCCCTGCCACTTGCTCTCCCGGCACCACACCCCCGCTGCGCTTGTCTGTGCCACTGATGTGGTGAGGGTGTCCTCCCCCTCTGTCCAGCCCACCTTGCCTGTTCCCCATTCTCCTCCCCTGGTGGTAGGCACTGCAGTGGAGTCCACTACCACCCTGTCTGACTTGGGCACTGCAGTGGCGGACCTGTCCACTCCATCTGCAGGGTCCACTGCAGTCGTGCCGGCACCCACAACATCTGAGTCATGCCCCCCAGTTGTGCCGGCACACACCATGTCAGACACCTCCACTGCAGTTGTCAGTGGCTCTCCAGCACCCACCACCCCTTCCCTGCTTCCTCCTGGTGAGCCCTGATCCTGTCCCTGCGGTGCCTGGCCTGCCCCCCGGTTGCCCCTCCTAGTGGATTGTCCCTGGTTTTGTGCAGGCATGCGTAGGGTGACATCTGCCACTGTCACCCTGTTTGGACTTTGACAATGGACTGGCCATTGGCCTTTGTGTTTTTTCTGGACTTTCAGTTTTCATTACACACATATGCTGAATAAAGCAACTTTCTGTTCTCTAGTGCTTATGCTTCTGATGTACATGTTGTTGATGATGCTAACCATGCCCTTGCTGCAGTGATGGTGATATTTGGTCTCATGATAATGAAGTGTTACTGTGCAGGAACCCATGTGGTCCAGGGGGAATGTGTCCTATCCTGTGGTGTATCCATGTCATCCATAGCAGCATCTGAGGGTGTCATGTGTTCAGTATTTGGCAATGGGATTTCCTACTTAGATTAGCTATTTCACATCTGTGGCTTCCACCCCTGCACATCTGTTGTGCCTGCCATTGTTCAATTCGTCTACTTCCCTGACCGTGTGGCCATCTCCACTGGACATGCAGGTTTGGGCATCAATGGGGAAGGACTCATCTGTGTTGTCAGTGCAACATTGCTATACAAGTGTGTTGGATCTGTGCTGATGATTTCGTTGGCACTTCCATGACCAGGCTGATGTGACGGGAGCCCTCATTTGGTGCTAATTGTTGATTGTGTGACCAAGTGCTCAGCTGACATGATGGGGCCCTACTGAGGCAACATATGGCACAGCTTTCCTCACACAGGAGTGGAGTCCCCTCATGGCAGTGTGTACTCCTGTGACATTGCCTGCGCCCAAGGTGTGTGTTGTATGTGCATGTCTGTGTGTTCACTTCCGTTTAGCTGTGCATGCTGTGATCCCTAGTGTTGTACCTGTTTGTGATGCTTGCTGAGTTGACCTATGTTCCCCCAAAGTCTTCTCCCTGGGTTCTCTGTGATGTGGGTGCATGGCACATTACTGGTCATCAGGGTGTCACCCATAGGTGTGTTTGCTGTCAGGGCTGAGTTTGTGTGCAGACGCAGATGGGTCACAGTCAGGTTTCCCCTTGGCACTTGTTGTTTGCCCCTGTCATGTGATTTCCAGTTTGTGTTATCTTTCAGTGATTGTGACACGTTGTGTGTGTGACTGCTGGCACTCCTCAGGGTCCGGGCTGCAATGTTGGTTGTTGTCTATGTGTGTTCTTTGTGGGTGACCTTGGCTTCTTCATTGGTGTGTGACTGTGGCTGGGATCCCATTGGTTGGTGTGGTATTGCCGTCATGTCCATGTACAGCGTAGTGTGCAGTGTGTCAGACATTCAGGAGTCTTGTTGAGTGGCCATGTGTGATGTGTTTCTGCACCTTGGTTCCCACCCACCACCCTGGAATAGTCATGGGTGCATGTGCAATGTCACCAGTGCATGTGTGCTTCACTGCTGCACATTGTTGGAGGTCGAGGGGTGTGGTGTTGAGTGTGTGCAGATGAGAGTTGTTGCCCGGCTAGGCCCCTGCCTCCATGTTGGCCTTGGCTTACTGGCCATGCTGATTGATTTGTGCTTGTGTAGGTGTGATGGTAGTTTGTTGCTCAGGACACATGACTGTGGTTCACAGTGTGAACGACATTTAGCTTTGTCATCACAGTGGGATTGTAATGCAGCCCAGGGTCACCACATTGTGGGGGCCCTGGGGGTAGTGCTGTGGTGTGTCTGTGTCTTGCTGTGTCAGTTGCTGTTCCTACGTGCCTGTGTGACATGTGTGATTTGTGCTCCCTCTCATCTGACAATGCCTGCTTGCCCACATAGGGGATTTGGATCCATGAGTTACCTTTGTGTGGCACTGTATGCACATCTGTATGATTGGTATTCAGGTCTCCTCATGTGTTGTGTGGTTGCCTGGGGACACTGGCACCCCCCTCACCTGTTGTGTATGATGTGCAGTGTGGGTCTGCCTGTTTGTGTTTGTGCATCTGCACCACTGCATTGGCATATCTTGGGTGTGCCATTGGCTGTATGTAGTTTGGTGGCTTTCCCCTGCTGTCCCTGGGACTCCTAGGTCATCGGTCAGCACAATGATCATGGTTTGTGTGTCCCATTGCTGCCATGGTATGGTATCTGTTCACCTCACATCTACAGTCTCCACAGGGTATCTGCATTTGTGTGCCCATTGGTGCAAATATGTGGGTCTGCATTCTGATGGTCACTTCTGTCATTGTGTCATTGATGAATGTTGACAGTGTCAGCCCCCATGGGTGTTGTTTGTCTGCACATGGCCAAAGGTATGTCTTATTTGCACTGCAGTATTTGGCTCCCCCAATTTATGTTGCAATGGGACACATGCACTACTTTGCCACTGATGTGTTTTATGTTCTGTGACCAGGAATCATCCATGCAGTTTGGCAGTTGCAGCTCTTTCTTTGTCAACACTTACCTTTTGGTCACTGTGATGATGGGGGTTTGGACCCCATTGCCACAATGTTCAAAATGTGCTTCAGCTATGGACCCCACACTTACATTTTGGTCACTGTGATGATGGGGATTTGGACCCCATTGCCACAATGTTCAAAATGTGCTTCAGCTATGGACCCCACACTTACCTTTTGGTCACTGTGGTGATGGGGCGTTAGACCCCATTGCCACAATGTTCAAAATGTGCTTCAGCTATGGACCCCACACTTACCTTTTGGTCACTGTGGTGATGGGGCGTTAGACCCCATTGCCACAATGTTCAAAATGTGCTTCAGCTATGGACCCCACACTTACCTTTTGGTCACTGTGGTGATGGGGCGTTAGACCCCATTGCCACAATGTTCAAAATGTGCTTCAGCTATGGACCCCACACTTACATTTTGGTCACTGTGATGATGGGGGTTTGGACCCCATTGCCACAATGGTCATGGCCTGCTTGCATTGTGGGGGCCACACACATATATGTGTGGCACATGTGCTAGGGGGTCACATTGTATGTTCAAAGTCATGTTCAGTGTTGTAGGCATTTGACACAGTCTACACACGCTTGTCATGGTGTTGGGGGGATGTCTTTTTCTTGCATTCCCTAGGTTGTGGTGTGCTGGTTGTGTCATGCATTGTCCATCCTATGAGTGGGGGTGGTGTTGGTGGTAGGCATCCAGCCCCCCATGGGTAGAGGTGGTAGTAGTGACAGGCATCCAGCCCCCCTGGGTAAGGGTGGTAGTAGTGGTAGGCATCCAGCCCCCCCTGGCTAAGGGTGGTAGTAGTGGTAGGCATCCAGCCCCCCCTGGGTAAGGGTGGTAGTAGTGGTAGGCATCCAGCCCCCCCTGGGTAAGGGTGGTAGTAGTGGTAGGCATCCAGCCCCCCCTGGCTAAGGGTGGTAGTAGTGGTAGGCATCTGGCACCCCCATGGCTAAGGGTGGTAGTGGTGGTGGGCATCTGGCACCCCCCTGGCTTAGGGTGGTAGTAGTGGTAGGCATCTGGCACCCCCCTGGCTAAGGGTGGTAGTAGTGGTAGGCATCCAGCCCCCCTGGGTAAGGGTGGTAGTGGTGGTGGGCATCTGGCACCCCCCTGGCTAAGGGTGGTAGTAGTGGTAGGCATCCAGCCCCCCCTGGGTGAGGGTGGTAGTAGTGGTAGGCATCCAGCCCCCCCTGGCTAAGGGTGGTAGTAGTGGTAGGCATCTGGCACCCCCATGGCTAAGGGTGGTAGTGGTGGTGGGCATCCAGCCCCCCTGGGTAAGGGTGGTAGTAGTGGTAGGCATCCAGCCCCCCCTGGGTAAGGGTGGTAGTAGTGGTAGGCATCCAGCCCCCCCTGGGTGAGGGTGGTAGTAGTGGTAGGCATCCAGCCCCCCCTGGGTGAGGGTGGTAGTAGTGGTAGGCATCCAGCCCCCCTGGCTAAGGGTGGTAGTAGTGGTAGGCATCTGGCACCCCCATGGCTAAGGGTGGTAGTGGTGGTGGGCATCTGGCACCCCCCTGGCTAAGGGTGGTAGTGGTGGTTGGCATCCAGCCCCCCTGGCTTAGGGTGGTAGTAGTGGTAGGCATCTGGCACCCCCCTGGCTAAGGGTGGTAGTAGTGGTAGGCATCCAGCCCCCTGGGTAAGGGTGGTAGTGGTGGTGGGCATCTGGCACCCCCTGGCTAAGGGTGGTGGTGGTGGTAGGCATCCAGCCCCCTGGGTAAGGGTGGTAGTGGTGGTGGGCATCTGGCACCCCCTGGCTAAGGGTGGTGGTGGTGGTTGGCATCCGGCCCCCTGGGTAGGGGTGGTGGTGCGCATTCAGGCCCCTGTGTGCATATGTGGCATTGGTGATGGGCATCCCGCCCCTATGGTGCTGCTGTTGCTGGTGTAAGTAAATTCTGCATCCCTCTGTGTGTGTGTGATGTGTCGTGTACGTGTTGTATGTGTTTTGTTGTTGGTGTCTGACTTACCTTCTGCGCCGTACGCGTCCGTGCCTGTTCCGGTAGTAAATGTAGAATATTGGTATGATCGGGACGAAGGGATTCATGGTTGGTTCGTGTCGTTCGTCCTTCTCGTTGCTTCGCGTCGTCCTCGTCGTTTCGCGTCGTCCTCGTCGCTGGCGTGTTCGCCTCGTAGCCGTGGATCGTGTTGTGGCGCGAATCGGAGCTTATGTGCGCCTCTCCCGGATGCTTTGACGTGCCGTGCGTAGCGACGGGTTCGGCGCGTACGGAAAGCGCATCGTACTTGTTCGGCCGGACGGAGCTTCATTTTCCCTTCCGTGCGACTCGATTCAGCGTTTCCGGATTCGCCTCGGTCGGAGAACAGGACCTGGATTGGGTGAGTACGACTCGGCCGGATTCTGTGCTGTTGTGCGCATCGTACTTACTCGTTCGGTCTGCTGTACGGATCGGTCGGGAAACAGGCATTCGCATGGCTTTTTTTCCGACCGAATGGTATTGGGTGCGCCTCCGACCGAGATCGGAATCGGCCCCGTAGTGTTTTAGCTAGTTTATTTTATAAAACAGGTAGATTAGAATATAACTATACTGACATAAATAAGATTTTCGCAAAAGTTCCTATAATCCCTGAATTGAATAAGGTGAAAGAAGCAAGGATGTTTGGTGAATTTTTCTTAGAAAATAAAGATTTAACATTAGAGTATATAGCTAGGTACAATCTTACCTGTGAATTAAGGAAAGAAGAAAAAGTATTTTTAGAGATGGTAGAAAACAGAAGAGTTAAGTTTTAAAGAAAAGTATTAGAAGAGGAGACAAAAACACCCCTTTGGGCGTTTGAAGGAGAAAATAATGATAAGAGAGAGACAAACGCAGCTATGACTTTAGATTGGCCCCAACAGGGAAAGTTGTGCATTAGTAGAAATAGAACTAGGTATGATAACTATTTCGTGGGTTCCAGTGAATGCCGAGACAATTACAAAATTTTAGGAGGATGGGGATTCAAAGGAGGAAAAGATCCAATATTTCCAGGGATCTATTATATTTGTGGAAACAGAGCTTATTACTGGTTGCCGGATCATTGGTATGGGTCGTGCTATTTAGGCCTGGTCTTTCCAAAGATTTTTCATGTGGAGAGAGGAGAGAAAGGAACACACGAAATGGGTGAAACACTTACACGTAGAAAAAGGGAAAGTTTTTCAGAAATAGTTGGTGACATTTTTGGAGCATTGATACCAGCAGTGGGTATATCTTTGAATGCATTTAAAATTCAGAAATTGTCCACAGTAGTAGATCGTTTATCAACGAATACTGCTGGAGGGTTCTTGATGGTAAATACCGAGATGGTTGCCATGAGAGCTATGGTGATGCAAAATCGACTTGCCCTTGACATTCTTTTGGCAAAAGAGGGTGGAGTCTGTGGAATGCTGAAAGTCCAACATTGTTGCACTTACATTCCAGATAAAAGTGAAAATATACAGAAGTATATAAAGAATATTACTAATTTATAAGCTCCACTGGAGGTTGAAGGTGCCTGGGAGAAACTTGGTAAGAGTTTTTCCTCAATACCAAAATGGTTCACTGAAATAGGTGGTTCTATTGTAGGGAAAGTTTTAATATCAGCAACAGTAGTAATATTAGTGGTGTTATTAGTGAAATTAGTTATTATATGTGTTAAAAGGAGAAAAAGACAAAATACAATAAAAAGAGAAAATAAGATAAATAAAGAAAGAGAACGAGAATTGGGAGAAATAGAACTTGAAGAATTAAAAGAAAACATGTATGAAAGAACAAAAAGACAAGATGAAAGGGACACTGATGTGTGAATTAACAAAAGCAAGTGGACAAGAAACATTCTATCTGAAAAATTGTGTAACATGGGTTTTTGTGGTGATATTAAAAATCACCAAAGGGGGAGTTGATGGAGCAAGGTAAATGAAAAAAAAAAAATTGGGGAATCCCCTAATAACCATACTAATGAATTAATGTTACTAATTGTGTGATGGACTAACCAACACTTTACGTCTTTAGTAAACACTTAGATAAATGGGAATTGCTATTTATGTGCAAAGTTAACTTATTTACAATTGTAAAAGTGAAGTAATACTAGTATAGTGATTTGCGTACTAATTAGAGCAAAGTTGCATGATTTGTGCTATGTAGTAAAATTGTATTGTGGCAAAAGAATGCGGATGGTAAGTAAAAATGGCTTTAAATGTCGCTTCTGCTAGGTAACACATAACTAGGGTACTTAGAATGACGGGTGGGAAACAGAAAGGCTTATTTTCTTTATTTTAATTATGATTGTGTTTGTTTTCATGATAGCCTGTTCGGGCCTGTTAGGCCGTGCTGCGAAAATGGCTGCCGAGGCAGATGAGGTCAATGCGCAGACGCAAAGATGGCTACTAAGCGGAAGAAAGCCGCAGAACCAAACCACGTGGGTACGATTCAAGCCCAGAGTGAGAAGTGTCAAGGTCAGGATGACCTAAATTGAGGAGAATGCCAAGAACGACTCCGTGAGTATGGGAGCTAAAATCCAGTTGAATTGACAATGGACAGCTTAAAGTGACAACTGAAAAGAAACATTTAATGAACTGTCAATCGGATTACCCAAAGGTCGTGTGAAAGTATGAACCATAAACAATTTTAGAACCGGTTTGAACAAGGAGGGCAATGAGGTGATTCTTGCCACCCCTCCAATGGACCAATTAGCGTGATTCTCGCCCCAAAGATTGCAACTTTATGTTTAGTAAGCTAGTAGTAGGGTATAAGAGGACCTACTCTTAAGTAGGAGGCGTGCTATTCCTGCATAATTTTTGAACACTGAACGTTGATGCTGAAGAAGCTGCTGCTATTTTCTATAGGCCATTTTTCTTGATAGATATATTCATTTTGAACTCTAAACTTGACTGGGGAAAGGAACGAGACCGATGCGGGAAACCTGTATAGGAGGTCTGTCGAGGAGGCCTGTTTAGCGGGACAGACAGTCAGTTTTGGGAATTCCATGCTGTGATCTACAATTTATCTGCTTTGGTGAACTTTTCATTCTCCATCTACGAGGGGTATGCATAAAATTCTTTTTTAAACTTATTTCTTATAATGATATTGAAATGTATTAAAACGATTAATAAACTTGAATCTCACTCATGCATTTAAGAAAATAGATAAACTTTATTATAATTAAAACTACGAGTCTGTGGTTCTTTAGCTCAATAATAAGTGTAATGTTTTAATAGGTTTTGAATGTGATTGAGCTGGTCTTAATCACCATCAACTTATTCTACTAGTTGGTCCATCGACCAAAGAGCGGAATACCTTGATGTCTTAGAACCGACAGGATTAAAACTGATTATGTATGATGTTTAAGGAAATATCCTGTTAATTTTAATAAGGTATCCCGTTCCTCCAGCAATTTCATTCTTCTCTTTGGTAAAAGTGGATGTGACCCAGGGAACAATTGAGGGAGTGAATGGTTATGCGGTGTTATGGGCCCCACCGTCATAAGATATAGTTGTTGTGAGTGATCTTTACCTGGAGGTTATGTCCAAAAGAGAAGAATTTATATTAGTCGCGCTGGATCAGTAGCATTCAATTTACAGGCCCTGGGTACATGTGGTACCACTTTACTAGGGACTTATAAGTAAATAAAATATGCCAATTGGGCATAAGCCAATTCTACTATGCGTTAAGAAGAAAGCGCAAGCACTTTAGCACTGGTTAGCAGTGGTAAAGTGCACAGAGTCCTAAAGCCAACAAAAACGAATTCAGCAAAAATAAGAGGAGGAAGGCAAAAAGTTTAGGCATACTACTGTCAATCAAACATCCGCAAGTAATGGGATGAATACTTGCAAATAATCGAATCAGTGGGAATGTCTTGGGTAGCATTCTGATCGTTTTTCATCTAATGTTTCACTGTAGACAAAGCCCCAACTAATGCAAATCAATACTGACCCAGTTCTTCATGGAAACAGTCCCTCTCACCCCACCACCCTAGAGCTCACTGCTTTTTCAGCTGGGACATTTGAGACCCCCCTCCCCCATAATCTCAATGATGAAGCAACGCTACTGCTCAGGGCCGGACTGGGAACCGAAATCGACCCTGGCACACTGCTCGGCCGGCCCCCCTGGGGGGCAGGAGGGGTGCGGCCGAGCTGTTTGCAAGGGCCGGTTTCGGCCGATTTTGTTACAGGGGGCCGATATTGACGGCCCCCGGTTACAAAAACGGCCCCCACCCTGGTGGCCCACCGGGGAATCGCCAGGTGCCCACTACGGCCAGTCCGGCCCTGCTACTGCTACAACTATGGGTCGAGGAAAACGACCTGCTTACATAATCTCAGACTGATTTTGGAGTGAATGGCTCAAAAATACACAATTATATGGCCATGATCCACCTTGTCAAAAGGAATTTGAATAGCAAAGTTCCCCCTCTTTGCTGTTTTTTTCATAGATTTTAAATCCATCTTTGATTTTACAGTTAGTACGTTGATGTAGATTGTAGAGTAAGTTTATTTCTATGAAAATTGGCCGTGTTGTTGATCCAAAGGCTTTACCTTGGATTTTATTATAATGATAGCTTCCTAGTTGAAATCACTTCATCTAGGAGTATCGAGCAGGTTTGCATTCTCTTCATTTTTACATGGTTTACTTTGAAGTTCTGTGCCATGCAGAAAACTACCAGGTACCTAGGTTGGCTCCTTGATGTTGTCTGAATTTTATTATGACACGATAATCTCGGATATTCAGGTGGGGCTACAAGGAAGTCAGAACGTCCAAAAGGTAGCAATCTTGTTCTTAATTTGAATAAATCTAAGTGTATGTCTTTTTGACTGCAACAAGAAATAAACGTTGCTGTTCTTATGGGGTTTGTAAATATAGGTGACTGGTAGGTCGCTCCCCCACCACACAGCTCCGTCTGTGTGCCCCCTTGCTGCCCCTGATTGTGCTCGTTTTTTCCTTCCTGTGCCCCCTTGCTGCCCCTGATTGTGCTCGTTTTTTCCTTCCTGTGCCCCCTTGCTGCCCCTGATTGTGCTCGTTTTTTCCTTTCTGTGCCCCCTTGCTGCCCCTGATTGTGCTCGTTTTTTCCTTTCTGTGCCCCCTTGCTGCCCCTGATTGTGATCGTTCTTTCCTTTCTGTGCCCCCTTGCTGCCCCTGATTGTGATCGTTTTTTCCTTTCTGTGCCCCCTTGCTGCCCCTGATTGTGATCGTTCTTTCCTTTGTGCCCCCTTGCTGCCCCTGATTGTGATCGTTCTTTCCTTTCTGTGCCCCCTTGCTGCCCCAGATTGTGATCGTTTTTTCCTTTCTGTGCCAACTTGCTGCCCCTGATTGTGATCGTTTTTTCCTTTCTGTGCCCCCTTGCTGCCCCTGATTGTGATCGTTTTTTCCTTTCTGTGCCCCCTTGCTGCCCCTGATTGTGCTCGTTTTTCCTTTCTGTGCCCCCTTGCTGCCCCTGATTGTGCTCGTTTTTTCCTTTCTGTGCCCCCTTGCTGCCCCTGATTGTGCTCGTTTTTTCCTTTCTGTGCCCCCTTGCTGCCCCTGATTGTGCTCGTTTTTTCCTTTCTGTGCCCCCTTGCTGCCCCTGATTGTGATCGTTTTTTTCCTTTCTGTGCCCCATTGCTGCCCCTGATTGTGATCGTTTTTTCATTTCTGTGCCCCCTTGCTGCCCCTGATTGTGCTCGTTTTTTCCTTTCTGTGCCCCCTTGCTGCCCCTGATTGTGATCGTTTTTTCCTTTCTGTGCCCCCTTGCTGCCCCTGATTGTGATCGTTTTTTCCTTTCTGTGCCTGTTTCCCGCCGCTGCGCCCCTGCAGCCTCGCCCCCTCACTGCCCATTCGCTGCCCCATTCCCTGCTCCTCCCTCCCACCTCCCCATTTATGGCGGCCGCTGTGCGGCCGCGCCGCTGGCGCACCGAAGGCGCGCCTAAGGCAAGCCCGTCTGCGCCCGTCCGCGCCGTGGCCGCGCCCAGCGCCAGACCCCCTGGTCCGGGCATCCCCCGCGCCCGCCATATCAACAGACGCCGATACGACGCCAGCACCCTCCACGCACTCAACCCCGGAAAAGATCACGCCTGCTACCAGGCCACCCCGAAGCGCACCCAAGGGCCCTTCACCTGCCGGAACTGCAGCTTCGCCAGCACCCGCCCCGCCAAACCACCGCCCAGGAAAGAACCCAACTACCTCAGATGCATCCTCCTCAACACCCGCTCCGCCCGCAAACACGCCATCGAACTCTGGGACCTTCTCGACTCAACCTCCCCAGACGTCGCATTCCTGACGGAGACCTGGCTGAATCCCGCTTCAGCCCCCGACATCGCCATTGCCATCTCGGACGGATACAAGATCACCCGCAGGGACCGCACCAACGGAGTCGGAGGAGGCATCGCCATCGTCCACAGGAACACCCTCAGAGTCTCAACCAACACCGACGACACCCTCAGCACCGCCGAACACATGCACTTCCAGATCCACACCGATCCCAACACCACCCTCAGAGGAACCCTCATCTACAGACCCCCGGACCCCGACCACAGTTCAGCGAGTTCCATCGCTGACTTCGTCAGCACACACGCCATCGCCTCCACGGACTACATCCTCCTCGGGGACCTGAACTTCCACCTCGAGAACAACAAGGACACCAACTCCACCACCCTGATCGACAACCTCACCACCCTCGGACTCAGACAGCTCGTGACTACACCCACCCACGCCGCCGGCCACACGCTAGACTCCATCTTTTCCGCAAGCCCACACGTCTCCTTCAACCACACCTCCGAACCCCACTGGACTGACCACCACTGCATCCACTTCACCTACAGGAAGCCCACCACGCGCCACCGCACCAAACAAATGCCTCGCCGCTGCTGGAGCAGAGTCACGGAAGACCAGCTAACCACAACCCTCGCCCTGAGCCCACCCGCCGAACCCTCCGACCCCGACACCGCCGCCCGCAACCTCAGACAGTGGATCGACGACTGCGCCAACACCCTCGCCCCGCTCAAGAATCCGCCCAACAGCCACACCAGCAAGAAAGCCACCTGGTTCACCGAAGACCTCCAGGCCTCCAAACAAACATGCCGAAAACAGGAGAAGATCTGGCTCCACGAACGGACAGCGGACAGCTACGCCGCCCACAAGAGCGCCACCCGCAATCACCATCACCTCATCAGATCCGCCAAAAGGGCCTCACTCAAAGACCGCCTAGACAACAACGCACACAACAGCAAAGAGCTCTTCAACATCGTGAAGGAACTCTCCAACCCCAGCTCCAACACCAACGACATCCAGCCGTCGCAAGACCTGTGCGACTCACTGGCCACCTCCTTCCACCGCAAAATCGCCGACATCCACGACAGCTTCAACACCACGACCGCCCCGGCAACCACCGAGACCACTGCCCCCACAACCACCAACCGCCTGCTCTCCTGGACCAACATCAACGACGAGGACACCAGCGAGATCATGAACACCATCCACTCCGGTTCACCGCTAGACCCGTGCCCTCACCACATCTTCAACAAAGCCAGTACAGCCATCGCGCCCCATCTCCGGAAAATAATCAACATCTCCTTCGAGACAGCAACCTTCCCGGAAAGCTGGAAGCACGCCGAGATCACCGCCTTACTCAAGAAACCCAAGGCAGACCCCAAGGACCTCAA
This sequence comes from Calotriton arnoldi, assembly GCA_963921515.1. NCBI lineage: Eukaryota > Metazoa > Chordata > Amphibia > Caudata > Salamandridae > Calotriton > Calotriton arnoldi. Next base: position 25,424 of record CAWUFW010003765.1, read on the forward strand.
GAACTTCCGACCCTTCTCTCTGCTCCCGTTCCCCGCGAAGGTCACCGAGAAAATCGTCAACAAACAACTGACCCGCTACCTCGAGGAGAACAACATCCTGGACCCTTCCCAGTCCGGCTTCCGCAGCAACCACAGCACCGAAACCGCCCTCATCGCCGCCACCGATGACATCAGGACCCTGCTAGACAACGGAGAAACAGCAGCCCTCATCCTCCTGGACCTATCAGCCGCCTTCGACACGGTCTGCCACCACACACTACGAACACGCCTTCACGACGCCGGGATCCAAGAGAAGGCCCTGGACTGGACCACATCCTTCCTTTCCGGCAGAACACAAAGCGTCCGCCTCGCCCCCTTCCGATCCAAGGCCACCAAGATCATCTGCGGCGTACCCCAAGGCTCCTCCCTCAGCCCAACGCTGTTCAACATCTACATGGCACCCCTCACCCACGTCGCCCGACAGCACAACCTCAACATCATCTCCTACGCCGACGACACCCAGCTGATCCTCTCCCTCACCAAAGACCCTCACACCGCCAAAGCCCACCTCCACGAAGGAATGAAGGCCGCCGCCGAATGGATGAGGACCAGCCGCCTGAAGCTGAACTCGGACAAGACGGAGGTCCTCATCCTTGGTTCCAACCCTTCAGCCTGGGACGACTCCTGGTGGCCAACATCACTGGGAACAGCCCCGCCACCCACCGACCACGTACGCAACCTAGGGGTCATCCTCGACCCCACCCTCTCCATGACTAAGCAGGTCAACGCCGTTTCCTCATCCTGCTTCAACATCCTCCGAATGCTCCGCAGGATCTTCAAGTGGATCCCCACCAAAACAAGAAAAACAGTCACCCAGGCCCTCGTCACCAGCAGGCTGGACTACGGAAACGCCCTCTACGCAGGAACGACGGCTAAGCTCCTGAGACGGCTGCAACGCATCCAGAACGCCTCTGCACGTCTTATCCTCGACATCCCCCGACGCAGCCACATCACACCCCACCTGAGAGACCTGCACTGGCTCCCTGTCAACAAGAGGATAACCTTCAAGCTCCTCACCCACGCACACAAAGCACTCCACAACTCCGGACCAGCCTACCTCAACAGACGACTCAGCTTCTACACCCCCACCCGCCAGCTCCGCTCGACCAGCCTCGCCCTCGCCACAGTCCCCCGCATCCGGAAAACGACCGCCGGCGGCAGATCCTTCTCCCACCTCGCCGCCAAGACCTGGAACACCCTCCCCACCAACCTCCGACAGACCCAAGACCTACTGGCCTTCAGAAGACTCCTCAAGACCTGGCTCTTCGATCAGTAGCAGCACCACACCCCTCTTCCCCCAGCGCCTTGAGACCCTCGCGGGTATGTAGTGCGCTTTATAAGTGACATGATTGATTGATTGATTGATACTCAATTGTGATGGTTGCCTTCACTAGAATTTACATACTGAAAAGGATATGGCCAGGGTTACAAATTTTGCTAGAGGTCTTGGGTGTTTTAATATGAAACATGGCGTCATCTACTGAACCATTTTTCCAAAGTTGCGTCCCTTATGGGGCACTGGTGGCTGAGTAGAAATCTAACCTTGACGCTTTCGAGGGATGTATTTGGAAGGACACCAGGTGGCTCAATAGGTCTATCCCCACACAAGCTGTGCATTTAGAATATTGGTTTAGGACAGCAAACACAATGCTACTCCTTTGACCCTATGGTATGATCTCAAGTAACATGTAGTGGATATCTCTTCAGCTACCCGGAACGGAGACAACTGAACTGCAGATCTTCGATTGGGTAGAATTGGTGTCTAAGGGTTATTATGATGCAAGCAACAAGCAGAAATATCATTTTAAGCTGCAGGTAAAAACTGTTTAATTCATAGAAGTGGGGTATTGATCCTGCACATCTGAGAAATGAATATTTAATTGCAGAGTAAATGTTAGGCTCATCATTCAACTACAGATGGTAACAAGCTTTTTCTGTTGTTAAGCATTGTCAAAATCCTTTTCACGAGGTAACTATTAGATAGAATCTTAACTTTAGCAACTTTACTAATTGCATTAACTTTACTATGCTTTACTAATGACAGACGTTGCCATATATTTATTTAACAGTCACAAGTATTTGAAACAAGGAATAATTTTACCACTTTTGAATTTTATTAAAAAAAAACATTTAAATTGTGAGAACTTCCATTTTTTTATAAAAATGTTCGGTTCTTTCTAGGTTTTTTTCTTTGAATTCTGGAACTTGTAGCAGGGGCGGTTCCTCCGCTGAGGCAAAGGAGTGGTTGCTGCACCATAAGTGCGCATGACGATTTGGCCGGCTGTCTTGGGCCGGCCAAACCGTCATGCTCAATTTGCATGTTCTACACCACCTGTAATGCACAGCCTGGGTGGAGATCATGCACAGGCTCCAAGTCCCTCTCAGAGTGCCGAACCACGGCGCTGAGACCAATTACAACGCTGCTGTAAGGCAGCGTTGTAATTGGTTAGGGGAGTCTGGGTGCTTCCGGGAGGCAGGATAGAGCGAGGACGGAGAAGAGGCGGTGTCTGCCGGACCACAGGTAAGTCTTCTTTTTAATTTTGTTCTAACCCCCTCCATCACAGCCCTGTCCCCATCCCCCGGTACCGTCCCCTACCAACCGCCACTGACTTGTAGTCCTGTTTTTAATGTAATAAACATGACTACAAGTCTCTGTATTCAAAGAAAAATCCTGACCTCGAGCAGCACATCGCTCATGGACCTGGGGAACTTGGAAGATGGGTGGGCAGGGGCGTAGCTAGGCCTTAGGCTGCCCGTGGCGGCCCCTGCGTTTTGCCGCCCTCGGCAAAATGATAGAAGAGCGGGGGGGTGGTAGCGGCCGATTCTTGCGGCCGATTCTTGCGGCCGCAGGTAAGAGCGGGGGGAAGGGAGGCTGGCTGCCGCCCGAAAACTCCGCCCCCCTCGCCCCCCCCTAGCTACGCCACTGTGGGTGGGTGTAGTGGAATTCTTTAGATTACGTAACTTGATGGATGGAATGTTTAACTACCACTATCACCTGTCTACATGTATGTTTCAATACACGTGGGCTCGCTCCCCCATATCTCAGCCTAGTTGGCAAACTGATGCTTTGCTTTCCACTCTATTTTTTTTTTTTAATCAGTGACGGAATCATTGCTCATCTAATGTTCTACTAATCTGCTTTTCATTATTTCATGACAATATTTCTTTTACGCGACCTCCACTAGGCACCATATTGCAGGATCTCATGCTGACTGAGCGGTAACCTTGCTAATGATAAGTGAAGCAAGCTATTGAATTAAGCTTAACACAAACATATCCTTCTTCATGTTTTATTTTTCATTCGAGGAAGACATGCAAGATATGTTGCTACTTACTCACTGATCCTTTAAGAACTATGGCCTAGATGCACTGTCCTATTCTGCACTCCGACTCAGACAATAGGAGCACTTGCAATGATAAAATAGATTTTTCTTATGCATGAATCCCATTTTAGGAGTTATTAAACTTTTACTCACTCCTAAAATGTGATTACAAATTGTTACCATATGGCAATTTGGAAGCCAGTGTGTTGTGGGAATCCCTTCCAAATTGTGATTCATTAACCTATGTATCGCCACTGGAATTTTCGAAATGTTCATAGTAACATACAAGTCAGTTCACAAAATTCCACAGTGGTTGTAAAAATACTGGTTGCAAATTGCGACCAGTATTTTTAAAACAAGTGCAACAATACATCTGGTCTTACGTCCTTTTAGTAAAACCTTTAATTGTATATGTTGGGAAAGTACTTATGGCAGTTATATAATTAGTATTTTATATTGCCAACTTATGACTTAGAGAACTGAGGGGCTTATTTACAAGCCCCTTGCGCCCCTTGCGCCTCGAGTGTGTCGAGTGTGTCGAGTGCGCAAGAGCCTTGTAAATAAGCCCCTGTGTTCTATATCGCTGATGTGATTATGTACGTAGGGGCAGATTTACAAGCCCTTTGTGACACTTTTGCGCCACCGTTGCATCTCTTTTTGTGATGCAGCGGCGGCGTAAACAATGCGCCACGTTGCGGCCAATTTACAACGTGACACATCTTGGGAGATGCATCACCTTCTAAAGCCCTCGCCACATTATACCGTGTCAGGTATAATGTATGCAGGGTGGACGTTCCCACGTAAAAAGCCATGTAGAACTGATGCAGTGAAATTTACAACATTTCATTGCGTCACTCTATGTCTTCACTGCGTCAAAACGTCTACGCCTGCTCAGACCAGGCGTAAGGAATGACGCAGGGCTTTTTGCATGGGACTCACCTATTTGTTGTGGCGCATTGCTGGAGTTGCGTCACTTTCATGAGCAACTCCAGCAATGCGTCACTTTTGGGCCAACAGATGCGTCAGAATGTCTGACGCATCTGTCAATCCTTGTGCCATGGTGCGCCGTATTGTAAATATGGCGCATCCATGTTGGCGCAAGCGTTTTGTATGGAGGCGCAGGGAAACTGATGCATCTGTACAGATGTGTCAGTTTCTTGTAAACCTGCCCCGTAGAGCTTTAGATGTTTTTGACTTCACAATGCTTTGAGTAAGTCATATTCTCACCAATAAGTATAGTTTTTTGTTGTTGTTTTTTTTCGTTATTGCACAAACCTGGCCCAAGGAAATCAGAGCCGTTTACAACAGAACCAGACATTTTGTATTTTCTAGGGGGCAAAGGGAAACTGATTTGCCCACAATCACATGATGTGATGCTGAGGCCGGGATTCGAACCTACTCCTTCCTGTTCCAAAATGGGCAGCTCCAGCCAACAGGCCACATCTCCTGCCCTACCTGGCATTCAGGATACGAACCTATCACACGTGTTTATTCTACCGAGAGGCACTGGTGCGTATTACACGACCCTCAGGAAGATGACGGGTTACAAACCGATCATGCCTTCGCCTTCCATACAATACAGCCACGGAAGCGACACACGTCCATCACTTCCGGGCTGCTCCTGTGCTCGGCTTGTTAAGCCCACCTGTCAAAACCCAAATTTGCTTTAGATAAAGGCCGCTGGGCCTGGATGTTTCTCCTATAAAAGGAACCAAGGACACATCTAGCGTTTGACAGGGGATTAGCGGCCGAGGCCTCCTTCAGGAGAGGCCCTCCACCAGCCCCCTCGGCTGAGAGACACTTCCCAGTTTTCAAAATGTTTGTGGAGTGTTATCATAAGTGCCAAGCCTCCTCAAGTGCCTCGCGGACGGGTAGAGGCACTCTCCCTCGCCTGGCCAGCACGTGCAGGTTTGAGATTGTACATCACCTGGCTTGCAAGCAGTTTAGATGTCTCACCAAGCTATCATTAATGTTACTGAATCTTTCTCACGCTGCATTGTAAGATTTGCAAGAACAGTTTTTCTCTATTTCACGAGGAGGACCAAAACCCAAGGGCACACTTTAACTTGTCGCATACATTCAAAACTAATTTCTCAAAAGAAGAACAAATCGCACTCAAAAACTTAGCCAATAATCCCTTAACAGTAATTAAGCCGGCTGACAAGGGAGGGGGGATTGTTCTGTGGAACAGTGATGAGTACGATAAAGAAATAATGAAACAATTTAACAACCAAGAACATTACCGTCCCATCACAGACAATCCCACCCCCCGCTTGAGAGCCCAAATTTTACACCTTACCACAGAGGCTTTAGAAGGAGGCTACATTTGTAAAAAAAGAATACGAATATTTGAATACCACCACGCAGAAAGCACCCAATATATACGTGCTAATATATACATGCTACCAAAAATACATAAAAATACAGAACAACCACCAGGTAGGCCGATTATGTCTGCATGCGGTTCTCTTTTAGAACCCTTGGCTAAATACATTGATTTCTTTTTAAAACCCTTTGTCACCAAGACAAAGGCGTACATCAGAGACACGATGGATTTGATTTCAAAAGTTGAGAATTCAATGTTTGACAGGGATAAACAATTGTTGGTCTCGTTCGACATTGAAAGCTTATATACGAACATACCGCAAGAGGAAGCCCTTGCAGTCCTAAGTGTGGTCTTAGATAAAAGAGCCAGACCACACCAGATGCCAACAGAATTTATAGCTGCCCTAGCCAGAATATGTCTTAAAAATAATTTTTTTGCATTATTATTATTATTATTATTATTATTTTCAGATTTGTACAGCGCATAGCTGCCCCAGCAATGGGGCGTCCCAGCGCTACCCCTATAGTGCCCGTGAGTAATAACAGCTCGGGAGAAGGGAAGAAAGTTATGCTGGGAAAAGCCAGGTCCTTATGGCTTTCCGGAAGGCCAAGTGGTCTTGGAGCCCTCTAATAGCAAACGGGAGGGAGTTCCAGAGTCTGGCAGCCAAGACTTTATAAGAGCGACCACCAGCCCTGGCTCTTAGAGCTCTGGGGATGCAGGCCAGCCCTTGAGCAGCTGACCGCAGGCAGCGACTCGGAGCATACGGTGTTAACAGGTCAGATAAAACCTGGGGGGCCTGTTTCGTCAGGATTTTGTGAGCGACGCATAGCGTCTTAAACTGAATTCTCTTCTCTACCGGTAACCAATGTAGTTTAGGTAGAGACCTGGACACAGAGCATGTTCTCGGAAGCGCCAGTAGAGTACGGGCTGCTGCGTTTTGTATCCTCTGTAGGCGTTGAATACAGGATTTGTTGGCACCTAGGTAAAGGGAATTGCCATAATCCAATCTGGATAGGATTGTGGCTTGTATTATAGTCTGCCGGACTTTAGGCTCAAAGAAGCCGAGGAGGGTTTTAGTCCTCTTAGGAGCCCAAAGCAAGTCCCTGCAACTACTTTGGATTGGGCATCGAAAGAAAGCCCTCTATCAATCCAAAATCCCAGGTTCTTAACCACCTCTTTTGGTGTTGGTGCTGGTTTTAATTGATCTGGCCACCATTGTTCTGACCACATATCGCTGTCTTTACCAAACAGCAAGATTTCCGACTTACTGGCATTTAGCTGTAAACAGTTTGTTGTCAGCCAATTGGCGACTGCCAACAGGTCCTCCTTAAATTTAACAAGATTGTTATTGCAGTTCTTGGAGAAGGCGATGACTAGTTGGGTATCGTCGGCATAAGAAACCAACGATAGCCCTCTGCTTCTTGCCATCACAGCCAGGGGTTGTACATAGATGTTAAAGAGCACGGGGCTCAGTATCGATCCTTGTGGAACCCCGTGTTTAATCTCCAATTCCTGGGAGTAATATGGTGGCACTAAGACCTGAAAGGTTCTGCCCTCTAAAAAGGAGCGAAACCAGGCCAAGGCCAGACCTTCAATCCCTATCTCCTGTAGCCTGCACAATAATATCTCGTGCGAGACAGTGTCGAAAGCGGCACTTAAATCTAACAGAATTAAGGCCGCAGACTTTCCGTCATCTAAGCTGTTACGAATTTCCTCCGTCACTGCCAACAAAGCCGATTCCGTACTATGGCGGGCTCTAAAACCGTTTTGCGAGGAATCCAAGATGGTATGTTCCTCTATAAACTTTGTCAGAGTCGCATTGACATGGGATTCAGTGACCTTAGCTAAAAAAGGGAGCTGAGAGATGGGACGGTAGTTACCCGGTTCATATGGGTCTAATGATGCTTTCTTCAGGAGAGGTGTTACTTTCGCGTGCTTCCAAGCTGATGGTAAGCACGCTGATGTCAAAGATAAATTAATCAGTTCCCTGGCCACTGGGAGAATAGGGTTATAGAATTGGCGGAATTGGGCAGGTCTCAAGAGATCAGCTGGAGAGCCTGATTTAATTTTCAGGCAGAGATGTTCAGTCTCCGTAAGGGATATTTGGGGGAAGGAGCACAGAATATTTTCTGGAATGAGTCCCCTGTCCTTATACCCTTCCCTCTGCTCAAAATTAATAGTAGCAGGTGGGAAGCTCTTATAGATTTGTTCCACCTTATTGATAAAGTAACTGGCCAATTCGTCGCACTGCTTATTGGAAGTGACAGTTGAGTCTGCTTTCGAATTTGCACATTTCATAATTTTAAGGTGAGAGAAAATCATTTTAGGAGAATTATTGCTATCCGAGATTTTGCCAGCAATATACTCCGCTCTAGCTTTCCGAATCAGCTTATGATAAGCTTTAATGGATTCGCGGTATGTGTTTTTGGTTACAGGATCATACACGCGCCTCCAAGCCCGCTCAAGTTGTTTACATTTTTTTCTTCGCGTTGATCAAGGATTCATTGAACCAAGGGTTCGACTGTCCTCTTTTTTGTTTACGGCACATTTTAGCAGGAATACAGCTATCCAAAGCTTGAGCCAGCCAGTCCTGGAAACATGTGTTCGCTAGCTCAATGTTTGACGGCAGCTGTGGGGAGAGGTTCGCCAATACATCGGAGAATATATCAGCCTCTAGTTTATGCCAAGGTCGTGTAGATATCAATGAGGGACGATTCACCACTGGCTTGCTTTGCCAGCAAAAGGAAAAAGAGACAAGAAAATGGTCCGTCCAGACCATCGGAATCGGAGGCTCAGTTATCAAAGAGCCTAAATTAGAGAAAATGGGATCTAGCAGATGACCTGCTGCATGTGTAACATTAGAGACCTGTTGTATTAACTGACATGCCTCTAAGTAAGCTAAAAAATTAGCAATGTCTGTCTTGCCACTATCTTCTAAATGCAAGTTGAGATCTCCTAAGATAGTAAAATTTGCTGCCTTATCGGCAAGCAAAACGACTTTATTTACTAATTCTTCCCTGAAGACTTTAGACGGCCCTGGTGGTCGATAAATAAGGAGTCCCGAGAGCGTAAGATTGTGGTTAAGGGTAATTTTAAAGAGTGCGCTTTCGCATTCTGAAATATTCTCCCTAAAGAGGCTACAGGAATATTGCTCCCTATGGATTAATGCAATTCCTCCACCTCTATTTCCGATTCTGTTAAGTTGTTTCATGATATAGCCTTGGGGGAGTGCAAGCCAGGATTCTGCAACAGAGTCCTGCGTTAACCAGGTCTCGGTCAGGAATAGTCCGTCCGGAGACTCTTCATTTAATAGGTCGAATATCTCGGCATGATGCTTTGTCAACGACCGACAGTTCAGACTAAAAAACCTGAATTTTATGGAGTTAGAGGGAGGTATGTCCATCCCATGTGTCCTGAATTGAAATAGACAATCTTTACATTTAAAGGAGTCGGCCGGTGGGGACCAGGCATATTTTATACAGGAAGTACAATTAGTATTATAGGACAAAAGCTCCGCATGTGAATACCGGCGTATATCATTGACGGTCTGGGCAGAGTGTCTAGCGTCTGGCGGCGGCCAGGCGCGGACGGGCGCAGACGGGCTTGCCCGGCGGCGCGCCCGCTGCGCGCGACCGCTGCGCGGCCGAGAAACCATCTGGTTTAAATGCCGCTCGCCCCCGGAAATGATACTGGCAGGGGGAGGAGCTAAGTCCCTCCACTCAATCGGCCCAAAAAGACCGTGGTGGACCGGGGACCGTAAAGCCTAAAGTGCGGTGTGCGTTGCTAACAAGTAGGTACACAATCAATTAAAATTTTAAAAGAACAATTCTGTTTTCCCCCCGTTAAAAAATACCCCGAACACAATTAGCGGCGTTTTCAAAAGATCAAGCCCTGTCCGTCCGGCGCGCAGCTACTGTCTCTGCGCGGCCGAGAAACCATCTGGTTTAAATGCCGCTCGCCCCCGGAAATGATACTGGCAGGGGGAGGAGCTAAGTCCCTCCACTCAATCGGCCCAAAAAGACCGTGGTGGACCGGGGACCGTAAAGCCTAAAGTGCGGTGTGCGTTGCTAACAAGTAGGTACACAATCAATTCAAAGATGAGATGACCTGTATTTACAGGTCAAGGGCGTGGCGATGGGGTGTTGCTTCGCCCCCGAAATAGCTAATCGTGTAATGGATTGTTTTGAGACCCAATACATCTTTCACGAGTCCAACTCCTTTAAATCGCATACTGCACAGTGGGTGCGGTTTATAGATGATATTATGATGGTGTGGAACGGAGACCAGGAGTCGTTAGAACAGTTTCATCTATGGCTGAACTCACGTACACAAGATCTGAGGTTTACCAAAACATTCAGCAGCGAAAAGATTAATTTCTTAGATGTATGGATAGCCGACAATGATGGGAAATTGGAAGTGAGCTTGTACACCAAGCCTACGGATCGTAATACGCTGTTACATTAAATAAGCGGACATCCTAGAAATTTAAAAGAGATCTTGCCCTACGGGCAGTTCTTAAGAATAAGGTGGAATTATACTAATAAAGTTGATTATTTTAACAATGCAGAAATTCTTCTGCATAAGTTAGTTGAGAGAGGCTATCCGAAGAAATTGGTTGGAACAGCACTTAAATGTGCTTGGTTCACACCACAAGAAGATCTTTTGACTCCTAAGATTAAACCTGACTCAAATCCATTGACTTGCATACTAACATACAACCCCAAGACTAATAAAATTAAGCAAATCATACTACGGAATTGGAGGTTGGTGCGTCACTTAAACATCCCAAAGCCTCTTTTCGCTTTTCGTAAAGGAAAAAACCTACACCAACATTTAGTGAAGGCTTCATGCACACAGTGACCCAAGAAAGATTTGAGAAGTATGATGGGCCTTTCGCCACTGGTAGGGCATTTTAGGTGCAATAATTGCGCAGCTTGCCCACAGACGACTGATTCTAAATTTGTAATGCTTAATAACAAAAAACATCCACAAGGCTGTTTTTCGAATTGTAATACGAAAAACGTGGTTTATTGTCTCACATGCCCGTGTGGTAAGACCTACATTGGGCAGATGACGCAAGCAGTGAAAATGCGGGTGTTACAACATAAATCAAGAATATGATGCAAGACACAGGGTGCACCATTAGTACAACATTTTGTACAATGCGACCATAATGAAAACGATATAAGTTGGTCCGTTCTTCTGGTGGTGAAATCAAACAATAAAGCGAGTCTACAAATGAACTTAAATAGACTTGAAGCCTGCATGATTGAAAAATACCAAACAGCGGTGAATGGCCTCAATGACCGCGATGAAATTTGGGCTCTAATTTGAAAGCGACTGTATAATCTCATTCCCTAATAGGTGCCACATATATCTGATTAAGCCAAGAACATCTGTTTACACCGGGACCGATTGGAGGTATGACCTCCGGTGAGCCAGGTTCTGTACATACTCGTATTGAATTGTGACACACTTTCTTGTCTTTGACTGTGTAATATTGTATTGTAAGTCCCAAGTACACAGGATGTGCTGAGAACGTAGGTTGTTGAGAATGTTGGGTAGTCCCAGGAAAGGCTGTTGTATTCTTAGTTAGATGTGCAAGCAGGTTTACCGCCCCTTAGTAACTGGGTTTTCCATTTCTATTTTTATCTTTCGTGGAATTATTGACATTTGGCTGATGCTATTCATGAGGTTATTAGATTTTTCTGCCCCTCCATAAATTCAGAGGCCAGGAGTAGTTGGACTATGGCCTCGTCTCCTATGACATAGCCTTGGATCCTCCGTTCAGGTTCTGTCTATATATAATACCCTTGCTTTATTTTAGGAAGAGGTAGAGCTATATCTTTTTGCTCTCTCACACACACCAGAGAAAATGATATTTCCTGGTGCCACTAGGTTTCTATGACGACCTTATTATAACACTCCGGGAGTCTTGCTTTATTGATTCCGTCCCCCATGATATTTTTCCCTTAGGTACTGTTCATATTAAACATCCCTTGCTTTATTTAATGAAGGGGCACAATTATTTTCTTTTGCCCGTTACAGATTAGACCGCAAGGCTTATTTACATTTAGCTTTTCTTCTTTTTTATACATTATAAGTATTCAACATTTGCTCGTGTTTTTAGGTCAATATGACGACCTTAACACAAGACACTGGGAGTCTGTCTTCAATGTCTTTGGACTAGACCGTGACGCGCTCAACACGTGACCACACCCGCAGGAAGTTTCCTGTTTTTAAGCTCCTTGAGAATCAGTTATGGCAGCGCGTCGGAGCTTACACATCTTTGGAACACCGGAGCGGCTATTCGTATACGGCAGACGGTGAGTATTGAATCACCCAGATCCTTTGAGGGCTGTCCCCGTCTAGGTGTGCCAGACGTTTCTATAATCCGGTCTCATCCTGTATTCCCAGCAGGGAAACCACCACAGAGGGAGCGAGTGTATGCCAGGGTTGGACGCCATAGTTTATAGTATCATTAATAGCCGAGATGTATGTAGTGTTTTTACTTTGCACTAATAGAATTTTGGAGGTGGCTATGATTTATTCCTCATCCCAGTTTTCCTGATAGTACCCACCACCTTTTGCAGGTGACCAAACCACGTTGTATGGCAGTGATATTATTCCCCACAGTGGGGTACCGCTTGCCTGGAGCACACACAAGAGCCTGAACTTTTTAAGGCCACGTGAGTGCGCTTAAATTGTTGTGTTTGCCGCACTTCAACAGTGTTTTATGATGGTAGCACGCCGGGTGTGTGAGCCTTTCTTTTCATGCACTCTTTGGGCCCTTTTAGTGGGTTCACCACTATGGGGTGTCCAGGCACAGTTAATTTTCGCAGTCCCTGCACGCACGTCCTTTTAAAATAAGATGGGCACTTGTTGCATGCCCTGGATTCAGCACATCCTGTGATACTTCGAGGACAGTTTTTTAGCTTGTGTAATTGTCTATTTTTGGATTACCTTAGGTTGGTTCCTTTACCCTTGTCCTGATGAAGCCCAGAAGGAATGGGGGCTGAAACGCGTCGACAGTTTTGATGGGAGGAATCCACTTGAAAACAAGATTTATAATTGTATTTCAAGGCACATTCAGTAAATGTTTGTAGAGGTGTAGAAACCTCATGTGCAAAGAGGATTACCTCACAGTGTATCGCCTAGATTGAGCATGCGAACACTGATGTATTGTAAAAATATGTGGGTATAGGTAACAAAAAATTGGTTTATGTTTATGTCTATATATGTTTGTTATGCAGATGTCTATATATCTTTATTTTTTTTTTCCATTTACAAAAAATAATTATTGATTTTTTCAAAGGAAGGCATTGTGGTATGTGTATTTTTTTAATTAATTTTAAAAATTGGAATGGGACATTGTACCATTTATAGGGTAATTTAATGTTCCCTATGACTAAGTAAGTTGATAGATATTTGTTCCTCCATACCAACTTTTTGCACTATGTGTAGTTTCTTAGCCCAGCTACAGGAGGGTGATATGGGCAAACCCCGTTGATTTTGTATCATCAGCATACATACAACAGCCTCAGATTTACCTTTAAATGGCTACCATTGTGTCCCCAGGAGCCAACACCAGTGCAACTGCAAGACAGATTAAACATAAGTCTCAACAAACAAAAATACAGCACAGACACTCTGTATAACTGGGAATCAATGTGCTCACAACAGCACTCACCACTAAATAACAACACACACACAACATCCAACAGACATTACACAGGAAACTTCACACATACTCAACACTGCACAATTGTATCACTTAGTTGGGTATCAAAGTACCCACCAGGCCAACCATTCCACCAACCACTGCACCACAAAACAAAACAGAACACTTCTAAACAGAACCCAACATCCACCCCATACAGTCAAGAACGAGCAGCAGAAGACAGCAGGGCTTGCCATCACCACCCACTACCATCATTAAATACACAAGCAATTTATTGGGCAATGGGCAAGCTAAGTAGCCCACATTGCAATATCCTGTTTATTGTTAACTGTTATTTGAAATGTGTACAGTGCTGCCAATGCCAAGGGTTTTTATGGCAAATACAATATGGCACATGACAAGTTGTCGTAGGTGGGAAAGGTGTTGGTTGTCCCACACCGAGTACACACCTTTAATCGATAAACACGGTTAGCACGAAAAAAGCAAATTTTGAACATTTCCACCCAAACAGCATAGGTCAATCTGTCAGGAACTCCATTAGCTTTTCACAAACAAATTCAAGAGATGGGACTAAAATGCTTCAGTGTGAAAAGAAGACAATGTTTGGTATGAAAAAGCAAGAGTGTTGACGTTTTGTCTACTGGATGTTAGGACATGCTGGAGACAAAACATGACGCGCTGAGTAACTTCACAGTTAATCTTAACTGTAACAAATGTGCTGGTTTCAAAGCACGATTTGGGCAGGTGTTCACTCTTCAGTGGAGAAACTATGTTGTGCAGAAAATGTGGATACACACACCAGTCAACACACCATCATTCGGAAAGTGACGCCATTGCTGGAATCATTTTCATCATCCAACAAACTGAAACTCCTACCGAAGACTTCAGTCGGACTATCCCACATCGCCCCCCACTCCCTCAACACCTTCCCTCCAAAGAATGTTTAATCTTCATTGGTGGCAATTGACCACCATTCAATTTCTCAATTTTTGGAGAGTAAAAAAGTTGAGAGACGTGGATAAATTCTGCTTTCTGTCCTGATGTTTTTCTGGAAAGTATCATACATTTGTACCTTTTAAGATCCTTTTCCGCAACAATATTAAAAGGAATAATATGCTGGGGTCAGTAGGGACGCAGGGACACTTACCAATCCCAGACATTTCTGACAGCATCACACCGAGAAGAGTGCAGAGTGAAGTGGCTTGCATGGATATCACTACATTTCTTACCCAGAATTAAATGAAAACATCAGAATTTGCCTAAATCACATAGGTTCCTCACATTTTGTGCAGAAATTTCCAGGAGTTGTGGTTAGCAACAAAAGTCCTACCACCCAGCATTCCCACACTTCTCCCGATAAAATCAGTGCCACATTTATGTGGGCGGGCCTATAGCCTAGGACAGGAGCAGCCCAAATAATTTAATAGGGAAATTACAAGATTTTCCCCTTGGATTTCAGCAATTCTCGGGATGTGGGTAGCTGTGGTTGGAATTGGCACCCATGGAAACCTACCAATCCCAGATATTTCTGGCAGCTAGACCACTGGGAGAGTCGAGTGTGGAATGGCATGCGTAGGTCCCATTATCTTATGTTACCCAGATTGCTGTTCAGTGTCAAATTTGTCTGTGAGGGTAAGTTCTGCAATCTGTCGGTATAGACATGTCTTACCACTCTTCGTTTCCAAACCTCTCCCAATAGCAGTGCTTCACTTATGCAGGTGACACACTGAAAAGAAAAGGTCTAAAAATGCAATGTGGAAACATCAAGATTTTGCCTTTGAATTTCAATCATTCTGGGGACATAGGTAACTGTACAAGGTAGATACCCACTCTTCGTTCATTATATTTTACTTTGTGAATTGCTGTGTGGTCGAAACACAACAAAAGAACATTACAGCCTGCAGATCGGTTGATGGCTCTGGTTATATTGCGTTTTTGGACAACAGAGAAGCACTATTTATTTCTGTGAACGAAATAGTCTGATGGATTTAATGGTAGATTATCTTTTGATAGATCAGTGCATACAATTACAAATGAAAACATTGTTACCTATTTCCTCCTAATGAACCATTACTCTGTTTTGAATTTTGATTTTAGAGGCCAGTTTAACTGGGAAAACATTTAGCAGTCTACAAAATGCCCATTTAGCTTACAGCAGTCACCAAAACTGCAAGTAGGTGGAAACCACAAAAATTTAAAATATTGACCACCACTTAGAAAATTGCCAAAGCTGTAGTGAAAAAAAATGTTTTTACATCTGTTTCTGAAAACACTTTCATGCTCAACATTTTTTCCCATTTTGCGAAAGAAAAAAAACAAAAAACAAAATTGTGATCTACCTTGCCACTTAGTAACTGAAAGCAGATTGATAGGCCATGCGCATCTTAAAGGTCTCATCACTGCCTTGCGACATGTTCTTCGCACAGCTCAGCATTGAATGGTATACTAGAGACAGCCCTGATAGTCTGCCAGAACCTTAGACTATTGCCCATAGTTCATAATGCTGCAAGTTTCAGAGTTATGGGAATGGGGTCTTCACAGAAAGAGGCCATGCTGATCCAGTGCAAGTGTATTACAGAGGGTGTAATTGGTCTTAATGAAGAATGTGGTACAAGGTTCTAGGGCGTAGAGGAGGGTTTGTTTGAAAACATAACAGTTAGAACATCACAGTATTTTATTTCTGTGAAGTCAACTTTTTGACATAATGATGTGGTCAGTGAGTAGGGACAGTCGTGGGGGTGTGTTGGCTTGGATGTTTAGTTGGCTTGGATAGGAAGGGTTATTTCTATGAAAGAGGCCTTTGCTTCCTCACTGGATGACGCGGTGTAGTGAAAAAAGAGAAGGCTGAAATCATTGGAGCTGTGTGCTAATCCACAAACTGGACCAGCTCAGTGAATTCATTATTAATTACAACAATTTATGTCCCGTTTTAGCTCTTAATTTCATATCTTCTATCCTCTGCCATGTATTAGGGAGTATGTGATCTGCAGTGGGTTTTGAATGTTTGTGATTGGTACTCGTGTGTGGTGCAGTCATTTCCTGTTTCGCAAGGTATGTGTGAAACACAGGTTTAATTTCAGGTGGTGAGAAAGAGTCAAAGGGGCTTTTTCCAAAATGATGCTGTCCATTCAAAGGAGTTAATCTGTGGACTGTGGGTATGTGATGAATATGTGGTGTGAAAGCGGCAAACACGTGATGAACTCTTTGATTGAGGTTGCATTTCTAGGTTTGGGTTGACAGCAGAGGTGTTAGATAGACTGAGTGCTCAAAATATACATAAATTGGACTTTTAGTCTGCCCCCTGCAGCCATTGGCATATTTGAGTTATCCTCTTTTTAGCCACTGGTATGAAACATTGCCAACCATGGTGTTAGAATAATGGCAGAGGATTATTTCTGTGTCACCTCATGCTTGTTAGGATTTCGGCAGCAGATGACCTTGTAGGAGAAATGTCGGTACCTTGATGCATGTGTACTTCCCTCGTTAGTTCACAGAGTGAGTTCTTTTGTGACGACCCCTAACTGCTATAAGAGGCCGTCTCACCCAGTTGCCAATGCTTGACTTACTATCCCTAACTAGTGACCACGCCCCCTTCGAGCTCAGATTTGAGTACTTGCTCTCTGGATTGATTCCTGGTATCCGGCTTGAACTCTTCTATCCCGAGTTACCTTATCTACTTCTGCTACCCCCTAGAAGTTCTGTTCCTTCCCTGACGAGAGTGTGCCCCGCTGATCCGCTCCTCTCCCCACGGAGCCGGCCAGCGCGCCACGCCTTCCATTGCTGACCTGCCTTCGTGAAAGCGTGTGCGCCGCTGATCCGCTCCTCTCCCCACGGAGCCGGCCAGCGAGCCACGCCATCTATTGCCGACCCGCCTTCGAGAAAGCGTGTGCGCCGCTGATCCGCTCCTCTCCCTACGGAGCCGGCCAGCGCGCCACGCCATCTTTTCCTGTCCCGCTTTCGTGAAAGCGTGTGCGCCGCTGATCCGCTCCTCTCCCTACGGAGCCGGCCAGCGCACCACGCCATCTTTTCCTGTCCCGCTTTCGTGAAAGCGTGTGCGCCGCTGATCCGCTCCTCTCCCTACGGAGCCGGCCAGCGCGCCACGCCATCTTTTCCTCTCCCGCTTTCGTGAAAGCGTGAGCGCTGCTGATCCGCTCCTTTCCCTACGGAGCCGGTCAGTAATTCTTTGAATCCCCGCTCCCCTTAACAAACTAGTGGACTCTCCCTCTTTTGAATGACCCAACGTGACCTTGAATGGTTGTGGAAGTGAGTGGTTGTGTTTGTCGTCCCTTAGTAGTTCCTTTTCTCAGTATTCCCTTACCTGCACTTCCTGGTCTTTCATCGGTTGGGCCTGGGTTATGCGCTCATAGGACGCTGAGAAATTCCTGAATATCCTGGGACTCTCTCACTGGTAAGTGAACTGCATATGTTGGGAAGTGACATGCATTAATGTTCTTGACTGCTGTTTAGTTCTTGAGGAGTAAAGCCAGTCTTATTTGTTATCTCTTTATTGTTTAGCTTCTCTGAGGAACCAGCTCCCCACTACCACGCTACCTGGTGTCATCTTTGGGGAAAGAGTGGTGGTCACTCTATGCGTTATTCCCCTTACTTTTGGTTAGCAGCGTCTTGTGAGTGAGTTACTATACCTCCTCCAGGAGTTGTTGTCTAAAGGTGGGGGGAACTAATTTCTTTGCTCATGTGGAATCTCACGTGGATTGGACTTCAGACCCGACAGAAAGTCAAGCCCAAGAGTTATTTCCACCTGAGCAAAGATGAACTACTGACGGGGCTAGCGCCCCTCTAGATCCCTCTCTCCACTCATCTTTATTAGGTCCCTCAGTAGAGGAACTTGCGGCAGTTCTAGTTGAATTGCAATCGGAGGTAGGGAGGTTAAGGTCTGAAAATCAGAGATTACAGACAGAGTTACTACAATCAAAGTCACAGAATTCACTAGACCCTAGGAACCCTGGTACCCTTCCAAAGACCCGGAAAAGTTACATTCAGCCTGCGCATTTTTCAGTTCCGTCCCATAGTCCCAATTCCTCCACAAGGGTAGATAGCAACATACCTCCTGTTCACTTTACTGTTCATACTCCCAGCCCAGTTCCACTAGCTATGCCAGAGAGGTTCAACGGAGACAGTGCTAGATTTAGCGTCTTCATGAACCAATGTCAGCTACAGTTCCTGTGTAAGGCGGCATCGTTTCCAGATGACGCTGCTAAAGTAGCCTTTGTTATATCTTATTTAGCAGGCAATGCTGCAGATTGGGCTGTTCCATTGGTAGAAAACAACGATCCATTATTATATGACTTTATGCTATTTCAGGATAAGATGAAGAGTCTTTTTCGAAACATACCTTTATGCAGGCCAGCGATAATGCTCTTCTCAATCTGAGGCAGGGATCCAAGGACCTACTTACGTATATAACTAACTTTAATAGGCTGGTAGCAGAGACGCATTGGCCTGAGGAAAAAAGAACCTCTCTGTTTTATCGAGGGTTAAACGATGAACTTAAAGATTTGTTGTCTCAAATAGTAGATCCTCCCGATGACTGCTCTGCCTTCATAGATATGACGGTCAAGTTGGATCATAGACTCCATGAAAGGAAAGGGGAAAAATCACGTCTTACTCCTTCTAGATATATGATGTTAAGACCTGAAAAGAAAGAATCAAAAGACATTAAAGACGTTGCTGAGCCTATGCAGATTGGAGGACTGAGGAGTCCGCTGTCTGCAGAAGAAAAAGACAAGAGGAGAAAGAACAATCTCTGTTTATATTGCGGGAAAGGAGGACATTATGCTCGTGAGTGTCCAATCAGACCTCGTTCAGTTGCTAAGAAAATCGCAAGTAGTCATCTTCCTACTTATATGGAGGAAAACTAGAAGACTTGAAGAAAGCAGAGACCAATTCTTCAAGTGTTGTCTTTTCTAAGGTCTCTACCACAAAGAAAATCTTTCCCCTAGTACCAAGACATTTTACCTTGTCCATTACTTTGGTGATATCTCCTCAATGTCGAAAGAACATGTCTATATTATTGGACTCAGGGGCCACAGGGAATTTTCTTGATATTCAGTTGGCCCGAGATGTCGGAATCCCTTTCTTATTGAAACCTCATCCTGAACCGGTGAGAGCAGTAGATGGGTCTGAGTTATCATCTGGATTGATCACCTATCAGACTCCCCCGATTGTAATGGTGTGTAATAACGGACATTCAGAATCTATAGTCTTTGATCTAATAGACACCCCCAATTTCGGCGCTATCCTGGGGGTTCCCTGGCTACAAGTCCCCAATCCCCAAATAGACTGGGTGACTCGAACAGTGACACTAAAATCTCATCATTGCATGATAAACTGTTACCAAGAAGCAAGTGAATGGAACAGTTCGCTTTGCTGTGCGGTACATATAATGTCCACAGTTCCTGACCTTCCGGCGCACTATGAGGAATACCTAACTGTCTTTGACGAAGTTAAAGCCTCTGCCCTACCTCCGCACAGAAGCTATGATTGTCGCATTGATTTGGTACCCGGAGCAACCTTGCCAGTTAGTCGTATTTATGCCCTAACCGCACCTGAAACTGAATACTTGCAGAAATACATCGAAGAAATGCTGGAAAAAGGGTTCATACGTCACTCCACATCTCCAGTGTCCTCACCCATCTTTTTTATTCCAAAGCGAGAAGGGGGTCTTCGAGCGTGTTTGGATTATCGCGCCCTTAACAAAGTCACCATAAAGAATAAATATCCCCTACCACTTATTTCAGTTCTTTTGGATCAGGTACGAGGAGCTAAGATCTTTACCAAAATAGATCTTAGAGGAGCCTACCATCTCATTCGTATTAAACATGGAGATGAATGAAAAACAGCATTCCGTACCAAATTTGGGTTATTTGAGTACTGCGTGATGCCGTTTGGTCTTTGTAATGCTCCAGCGGCATTTCAATTTTTTGTTAACGAAATACTAAGAGAATACCTTGATGTCTTCGTGATCGTCTATATCGACGATATCCTGATTTATTCACAAACAGAACAAGATCATATTATCCACGTTACGAAAATCTTGAAAACATTGAAGGAAAACCAATTATTCGCCAAACTTGACAAGAGCACCTTCCATACCACCAGAGTGGAGTTTCTAGGATTTGTGATATCTCCTGAAGGCGTACATATGGACCCCAAAAAGATAGAAGCCTTGGTTAACTGGTCTAGTCCCTGTACAGTAAAAGAGGTGCAATCTTTTATAGGCTTTGCCAATTTTTACCGCAGATTTATAGATCACTTTTCTGAATTATTAACACCCATTACTCGACTTCTGCGGAAAGGAGTACAGTTTGAATGGAATAAAGAAGCAGAACGAGCCTTCTGCATTTTAAAGGAACGATTCACTACCGCTCCTGTCATCAAACATGCTGATAATACGCAACCTTATTACGTTGAAGCAGACGCTTCTCAGTATGCGGTGGGAGGAGTTCTCTCGCAGAGAGATACTAACACAGGACGCTTGCATCCTGTTGCTTACTATTCTAAAACCCTATTGCCTGCTGAACAGAACTACACAATTGGAGAACGTGAACTATTGGCCATCAAGCTTGCCTTCCAGGAGTGGAGACACTATTTGTTAGGATCCCCACATATAGTTACCATCTACTCTGATCATAGAAACCTCCAATATTTTCGGTCAGCACGAGCACTCACTCCCCGTCAAATGAGATGGGTTTCATTCTTTAGTGAGTATGATTTCGTTATCACCTATCGCCCTGGATCTCAACATGGCAAGGCAGATGCACTCTCTCGACTTGGTCCAGAGAAAGTTGCCTCTCCTGAATGTTATCCCCCTTTTTTCTGACAAAAAGATTATAGGGGTAGAATGCCATGGGGACGTCACTCCCTTGGGGTTTATAGACAAACTAAAAGAATACTACCGTACCATCCCTTCTGAAGAATGGGAAAACGATCCCCTGAATCAGATCAGAGACCAGCTGTATTATCACGAAAACAAATTATACATACCAACTGTTGCATTGCAAAAACAACTATTGCTCTGGTGCCACAATAGCTCACTGGCCGGACATCCAGGGAGTAGCAAAACCCTCAAGATCTGTCAGAGATGGTATTGGTGGGAAGAAATGGCCAAAGATGTTATAGCCTTTGTCAATTCGTGTTCCACCTGTGCTCGACAAAAAGCCTCACATTGTGCTCTGGCCGGGTTATTGAGAACCACTGCCGTTCCCCCTTCCCCCTGGCATTCCATTAGCATGGATTTTATTACAGATCTCCCGAGAAGTCAGGGATACAACACCATCTTTGTAGTGGTAGATATGTTAACCAAGATGGCCCATTTTGTCCCTCTAAAAAACTTACCCTCATCCAAAGAATTAGTGCATATTTTTCTAGAACATGTAATCAGATTACATGGTCTTCCTTCGATAATCATTTCAGACAGAGGGGCCCAATATGTGTCCAAATTTTGGCAAGGCATGTGTAAGACACTGGGTATAGATCACAGACTCTCCACAGCTTATCATCCCCAAACCGATGGTCAAACCGAAAGAACGAACCAGACTTTAGAACAGTATTTACGTTGTCTGTTAGCCACAATCACAAGTGACTGGTCCCGAGCTCTCCCTATGGCTGAATTTGCCTATAACAATTCCACACATTCTTCTACTGGTGTGTCTCCTTTCTTTTTACACTAGCACAACACCCTAAATTCCTGCCTATTTCTCTTCCCTCAGAATTAGAGAGTATCCCTGCTCTTAAAGATCATCACGAAGTTCTTTTGTCCAACTGGGACAACGCAAAAAAAGAATTACAACGAGCCAAGGAAGCCATGAAACTACAGGCTGATAAACACAGACGTCCTGAACCTGCTTATCAAGTAGGAGACAAGGTGTGGTTATCAACTAGAAATCTGAGATTGAGAGGCTCTAAAAAATTACAACCTAGATACATAGGTCCTTATCTAGTAAAGAGAGTAATAACACCTGTTACAGTACACCTGCAGTTGCCAGACGACATGCAAATACACCCTGTATTTCATTGCTCCTTAGTCAAAAGATACATACCCCCTCTAGTCCCTGAGAAACCACCTCCCCCAATAATCATAGAGGGTGAAGAGGAATATGAAGTGAACATGATTTTAGATTCCCGCAAACACAGAGGTAAAATACAGTATCTCATTGATTGGGTAGGCTATGCCCCAGAGGATAGATCCTGGGAACCAGCTGAAAATATTCATGCCCCTGTTTTGATTCGCAGATTCCATGCACTCCATCCTTCAAAACCTCGCCCCGGGAATAGGCCTTTGGGTGGGAGAACTGTTAGGATTTCGGCAGCAGATGACCTTGTAGGAGAAATGTCGGTACCTTGATGCATGTGTACTTCCCTCGTTAGTTCACAGAGTGAGTTCTTTTGTGACGACCCCTAACTGCTATAAGAGGCCGTCTCACCCAGTTGCCAAAGCTTGACTTACTATCCCTAACTAGTGACCACACCCCCTTCGAGCTCAGATTTGAGTACTTGCTCTCTGGATTGATTCCTGGTATCCGGCTTGAACTCTTCTATCCCGAGTTACCTTATCTACTTCTGCTACCCCCTAGAAGTTCTGTTCCTTCCCTGACGAGCGTGTGCCCCGCTGATCCGCTCCTCTCCCCACGGAGCCGGCCAGCGCGCCACGCCTTCCATTGCTGACCTGCCTTCGTGAAAGCGTGTGCGCCGCTGATCCGCTCCTCTCCCCACGGAGCCGGCCAGCGCGCCACGCCATCTATTGCCGACCCGCTTTCGAGAAGCGTGTGCGCCGCTGATCCGCTCCTCTCCCTACGGAGCCGGCCAGCGCGCCACGCCATCTTTCCTGTCACGCTTTCGTGAAGCGTGTGCGCCGCTGATCCGCTCCTCTCCCTACGGAGCCGGCCAGCGCACCACGCCATCTTTTCCTGTCCCGCTTTCGTGAAAGCGTGTGCGCCGCTGATCCGCTCCTCTCCCTACGGAGCCGGCCAGCGCGCCACGCCATCTTTTCCTCTCCCGCTTTCGTGAAAGCGTGAGCGCCGCTGATCCGCTCCTTTCCCTACGGAGCCGGTCAGTAATTCTTTGAATCCCCGCTCCCCTTAACAAACTAGTGGACTCTCCCTCTTTTGAATAACCCAACGTGACCTTGAATGGTTGTGGAAGTGAGTGGTTGTGTTTGTCGTCCCTTAGTAGTTCCTTTTCTCAGTATTCCCTTACCTGCACTTCCTGGTCTTTCATCGGTTGGGCCTGGGTTATGCGCTCATAGGACGCTGAGAAATTTCTGAATATCCTGGGACTCTCTCACTGGTAAGTGAACTGCATATGTTGGGAAGTGACATGCATTAATGTTCTTGACTGCTGTTTAGTTCTTGAGGAGTAAAGCCAGTCTTATTTGTTATCTCTTTATTGTTTAGCTTCTCTGAGGAACCAGCTCCCCACTACCACGCTACCTGGTGTCATCTTTGGGGAAAGAGTGGTGGTCACTCTATGCGTTATTCCCCTTACTTTTGGTTAGCAGCGTCTTGTGAGTGAGTTACTATACCTCCTCCAGGAGTTGTTGTCTAAAGGTGGGGGGGAACTAATTTCTTTGCTCCTGTGGAATCTCACGTGGATTGGACTTCAGACCCGACAATGCTATTGGCTGTTTAATGTTCCAATCCACCTCCTACTGAGCACTTGCACCAAAAACATGAGGTACTATTTTTCTATTTTGAATATAAAATGTGCACTTAACTTTCAAAATGTATGTCACTATCAATTCTTTATCTTGAGTTGTATACAGACAGCCATTTTATTATTACGGCAGCAAGCACAACCAATACCATCACCATAATACCACCACTATCCGCAATATCACATCACCCCCACCAATATCACCACGACAATACAATACTACGACTAATGCTACACCACCAGCAACACAAGTAAAATCGACACAAACAACACCAACAGCAGGAATGTCACCAATATCACTCTGACTCCAATACCATACATAACAAATACCCCTATCCGTACCACTAATATCACTAACTATATCACCTACACCAATGCCATTAGTACCTGCAAAACCACCACCAGTCCCAATACCACACCATTTACACCACTACCACCATTACCAAGCATTGGCAAAGCCAACAGGTCCCTGGTTAATGTGCTATCAGATTGAAACTTCAATTTTGTTAGCTTGTTCTGCACATGTTGTCACATTAAACCCATACCTTTTGGCTTTGTCAGTAGTTATTTTCTTTTGTGTTTTCTCCATTGATATTGTGGCGCATGAGAGAATGACCTGCCTCATATAAGGGCATGGAACCTTAAAATGAGATGTACTAATAGCAAGTAGCAATTACAATGCTTCGAAGGCCTGCTTACATGAATGAAGCTCTGCGTCACACATCCTGATTCTGCACTACTGCAGTTTATGCACACACTTGTGAGGCAGGTCAATGCATATCCTTTCTATTGTGATTACTCTCATCAAGTCTTCACTCTATTGTCACCAGAGAAACTATACTGTATCTCTGGCTGGACTCACTTACGGGAGTCACTAATGGGGGTGCAAGCTAAACCTAAGAGTCATAAGCATCCCCAAATTTTAACAGAGGGGACTGAACTGAATGTGGTGGTGTGCACAGGGTTCACCATCACACCGGCCTGGACTTGTGTTATTTCACGCTTCAGGGTGGCTTCTCCGTTACGGCAGAGGAGCGTCACCCCACTAGGTGGCATCAGATGTAAACATATGAAAAATAAAACGATAATAAACCAATTTTATTATAATTGTATTTTTCTTCTTACCTCCTGGAGGCTGCTAGTGAGCGGCGTTATAGGGCGGGCCATGCAAGGCATAACAACAGTGGGGAGGAGGGGTGCTGGGTACTACTAAGTGCGCATGACGGTTTGGCCGGATTTCTTAGGCCGGCCAAACCATCATGCGCACTTAGCATTTCTCCACCCGGCTGTCTTGTATAGCCGGGTGGAGAAAAGCCACAGGCTCCCAGGCACTGTCTGAGCGGCAAACCAGGTCGCTCAGACCAATCCCAGCACTGCTCTCATGCTAGGAATAGCATTCCGCGCATGAAGGCAGCACTGGGATTTGCATCTGGGAGCCTGCCCAGTGTGCGCCAGTCGAAGATTGGGAGAGGAGCAAGACAGAGCGGAAACAGCGTCAGGTAAGTAAAGTTTTATATTTTGATTTATGGTTTTGTCAGTACTTATTTTTGAATCCACATTGCCCCCCCATCCCCCCACTGCCCTCTCTCCCCACCCCCGCCCGTCCGACCGCTTCAGATCCAGAGCTGCCGCCACTGTTTACACTACGCTGTATTCTTCATTAGAAAACGCATTTCAACAGTGAGCCAGTTTTCTTAATATAGTAATATTTATTCCTATTTCTGGTCTATTAACCTTAATTATCATTGCAGCTTCAGTGGCACATTTGAATGCACGTAGACATTCCTATGGATGAATTAACGGTGATTTAATTCATTTCAGTTTATCTACTTAATTGAACGAACAGTGCATTACTACTAACCCCCATGGTGGAAATAAAAGTCATACTGAATCGATGCAACTTCATTCTAGACTTGCAGTCAGTATTAGCAAAGGATTTGTTGTATGACAGAACTGCAGAGGCGTGAAAATCGAGAATGGGTTAAACACCAGGACCAGCCCCACGAACTAATAGACATGCCCTTTTTTGACCAATCATTGGCCATACAGCACGTTTTCATATCAGTTTGACCCAGTCCACAAGACTAATAGACTCCCGGGTTTGTGAACGTTCCCCAGACGTGAGATTTGAAGTAATCTCTGGGCAGTGACTTGTCTTAGCAGCATGGGTGCCTCCTCCGCTATGGTGGAAGATCGTCGCCCTAGTGCTTTTAAGCAGCGAGAAACATAAAATGACAATAACTTAGAGTTATTGTAATTTTATGTTTCGTGTCCTGCTGCTTTGCGGCGGGCGGGTGGGGTGGGCTGCTCTGCTCTCCGAGCAGGACAGGGGAGGAGTGGTTTGCCCACTCCTAAGTGCGCAGTGACTGTTTGGTCCGCCCTCTCGGGCCACCCAAACCAGTCTTGCGCACTATCCTGTTCTCCATGCAGGCTGCATTACAGCCTGCATGGAGAACATGCCCATCCCTCCAGCCCCTGGCTGAATGCCGTGTCACGGTGCTCAGACCAATCACAGCGCTGCATTGAAGTGTTGTGATTGGCTTAGGGGATGGAGCCTGGCTGCCTGCTTCCTGTTCCTGTCGGAGGCAGGAGAGCAGGAGCAGAGAAGACAGGAGACCCGGCCTCGAGGTAAGATTTTTTATTTGTTTATTTCCGGTCCCCCTCCCCTGCGTGACACCCCTCCTCCCCCAGGCGACACACACCCCCCACCCCCACGCCTGCCCCCCACTCACGAGCCATGCCAGCCGCGACTGCTTCGCAGCCTGTATCCCCTCACGGCAGGCTGAAATATATTTCCAGAAGCACATACATATTTGGGAGAGAAAGAATGAACATCATTTAATAATGTACTTAGTCATGCAGCTGTGCAGTGGCATTGAATGCCAGCACTCACTCACTCTTCTGTAATTAAGGTCTTGGCCTGAATTTCACAGGAAAGGGCCACTGTTCATCACTTATAATTTGGAACAAACAACCAATCTTAAGCAAACCCCGAAAAAGCGTTCAGCCAGATAGAAATGTTTAGCACAGGCTTTGTGAAGATGGACATTGCGAGGGCTCGTGCGACTTTTAGCTCCCCCCCAAAAGTGTCTAAATAAAGGTTCACCAATTCGGCATGCACAGCACATGTCTTCTGTCTGGTTCCTTTTGTTCAATCTTTTTTGAGAAAACCGCCGAAATTTAAGCTGTTCTTTCCACATGGACTGGGATCTATTCACTGTTGGGAAACAGAGGGAATATTCCAGAAATTAAAACAAGTCTTCTGGCTAACTGATTTCTGTTGCTTTGCCCTTCATTTAAAGAGTATGAAGGCATGGTAGGACCATTCATTGGGTTTGATATCTAGCACCATAACCTGGCCATTATATAAAAATGGGGTCCAGAATATGGCCCGATACATGGGTGGGCTGGGTCACGAATTGTTGCACATCCCAGGAGGACATGTTTTCTAACAGAAGGTGTCCATGAAGGTCTGAAGCTAAATCCACATGTATATTTAGGTCCCTAAAAACTGTGAAATTAGAGTATTTTAACATGTATTTGGACATGAACTCATCAAGGGAGGATAGCATTTCACCAGCATGCCTAGGGGGGAAATAGATCCGAACCCCGGCTAGGGATTTGTTTGTGGAAAACATAAGGCAAAAGCCCATTGATTCCGCCCCCTGAAGCTCCTTAGTGTCAAAACTAACACAGTTAAGAGAATGTATGTAGACAATGGCAATACCACCCCCTGCTTTGCCCACTCTGTCACAGTGCAACATAGAATAGTCGGCCAGGATGGCTAAAGCTATATCCGGGGCTGAGCTATCGGACATCCATGTTTCTGTAAGGAAAATAACATTGACCTTGTCCTCACGCAGTACATCATAAATGCGCAGGACGTTTTTATGCAGTGAGCCTATATTGCCAAGCATCGCGCGTATCCCAAACCGGTTACTATGTCCTTGGGGGCTACAAGGGCTTACAAGTGTAGCCTTGTGTGGCCGGCATGTGCATGGTAGGGCACAGGAGCAATGATTGGAGATAGGGGGTAGGACAAGGCCCGGTGAATCACCTACCTTTACAGGATGGCTCCCGCCTTAGGGAGAGTAGTTTTGCCACTGTGTAGGTGATACACTGACTGAGCTCAGAAAAACAAGCAGCATGGCTGGCGTAAAGTGCGGACCAAGAGTGGATAAGTGATGATGGGCTTCGCACAGGCCCACTTTTTAAGGAGTGTAGGCATTCGAAATTGAGAGAGAACTAGACCGCCAACCGGCTCAAAATGATGGCCGGAGTGGC
The DNA here is from genome assembly GCA_963921515.1 of Calotriton arnoldi. NCBI lineage: Eukaryota > Metazoa > Chordata > Amphibia > Caudata > Salamandridae > Calotriton > Calotriton arnoldi. The sequence goes on from CAWUFW010003765.1 coordinate 53,748, forward strand.
AGTTGTACAGTGAAAAACCCATTCCTCCCTCCCCAAAACAAAGAGAAAATGTGCAAATGTGCCAAAGTGAGCAACAGCGCTCTTGATATAGACCCTGTTAGAAATGGGGGTCTTTAGTTGGTAGGTTGTTACCCTGTCCAAGTAGGGAGCCTTCTTCCTAGTCAGGAGAAGAGAGTTACACTTCTAAAAAAAACAACCTGCTCACCCCCTTGGTAGCTTGGCACGAGCAGTCAGGCTTATCTCAGAGGCAGTGTGTAAAGCATTTGCACATAACCAACAGTAATACAGTGAAAACACTACAAAAGGACATGACACCACTTTTAGAACAATATCCAATATTTTATTTGTGCAAAACAAGACCAAAAATGATAAACATCCATCATACAGTTCTTATGATTATCACTAAGCAAAAATAGATTTAAAAATACAGTTCCTTGAAGTCGATAGCTCCGTCCGGGACTATCACAGCATCTTGAACAACAAATCCAAACAGTTCTGGCTGACCGTGGCATCGCGGGCCAGCTACAGTGCCTGGAAGACACCAAACAATACCTTTAGAAATGCAGGGTGTTGGTGACCTTGCGATGAGCCTTGAAGAGCCGTCATCGGCAGGCGTCGGTTCCGGAGGTCGGTACAGGAGTCGTCGGGCCCTTGAAGTCACACGCGTTGCAGATTGAACTCCGTGTGATTGAAGTCAGGAGCGCTGGCATCGGCAGCATCCAGGCTGCAGTGTGAAGTGCAGCAGCATGGCGTGCTGTGCCCTCAGTTCGCGGTGCAGACAGCAGCTCGGTGACGGCGTCCAGTGGCGTAGGTGAGACCAGGGCTGCGGTTCGCAGTGGGGCGGTGCTTGTTGCAGTGCTAGCAAGTCACGGTGCAGGCAGGGCATTGTTGTTGCCTGGTGAACTGACGCTGATGGCGCCGGCAGGCCACGGCTGCGGTGTGAGATGGGGCTATACATCGTGTAACTTACGAGCAGTGCCCTAAAAACCACGGTGCAAACAGCTGCGCCAATGTCGGCATGGGGCATTGTTGTCGGGGATACTGGGGCGGCGGTGTGAAGCGAGGAGGTGGGAAGTGTGGTGCCCACAGGTCACGGTGCAAGCACCGTCTTGGTAGCGGCGGCGGGCGGCAGCGGCGGTGAGACCACGGTTGCGGTGCGAAGTGCAGCGGTGCCCTCTGCGGTGCCTTCAGGACACTGAGCCAGCAGCGGCGTCAGTGACGGCATTGTGTTGCTTTTGCTTCTGTTGCAGCACAAAACACACATTTCCCAGTGCTGGTAGCAGATGAACTTGAAGTATTTGCTCTTCCTGAGACTCCTTGAACAGGGGGGCAAGCTCTACCTCAAGCCCTTGAGACACTCAACAAAGAAGTAGCAGAAAGTTCAGTCCAGTCATTTCACTGCCCAAGACAGAAGCAGCCACTGCAGGCCAACACCGCAAAGCACACAGCAAAGTGGTAGTTCCTTCTCACAGCTTCTCCAGCTCTTCTTCTTGGCAGGTTCCTTGATCCAAAAAGAGTTCTAAAGCCCTGGGTTCAGGGCCCCAACATATATTCAACATTTTCTCTTTGTGGCAAGGGTCTCTGAGCCCAGTCCAAACCAGTTCTGCTCTCTCTTGCCCTGCTTCACTACAGGAGGTGGAGACAGCATTGTGCAGAGGAGACACTGCCTATTCAGGTGCTTGTGAAAACCCCTCCCACCACTCTAAATGCAGACCAGGCCTATTCAGCCCAACTATGAGTCACTCAGTAAAGACAGGACACACCTCACCCCCACCCCCCCTTGTGGCTGTTTACAGTGAATGCACACCCCCAGCCCCTGTCACTCCAAAACCAGACAGTCAATAAACAAACCAGCAGAGGCACACAGAATGGTCAAACAAGAAAATGCCTAAAAGTGGCATTTTCAAACATACAATTTAAAAACCATCCCTAAAAAGATGTGTTATTAAATTCTGAGTTCAGAGATCCTAAACTCCATTTCTGTATCTTGTCCCAATGGAAAGTTTTACTTGTAAGATGTTACAAAGCAACTCCCATGGTAGGCTATAGGGGCAGTTAGCCTTTCAATAGGGAAAAACAAATTTGGCAGTATTTCAATATCAGGACATGTCACATACACCAGGACATGTCTTACCGTTCACATACACTGCACCCTGGCTATGGGAGTACCATAGGCCTACCTGAGGGGTACCTTACATGTAAGAAAAGGGAAGGTTAGGGCCTGGCAAGTAGGTGTACTTGCCAGGTCGACATGGCAGTAAAACCTGCGCACAGACACTTCAGTGGCAGGTCTGAGAGCCCTTTGAAATGCTGCTTGTGTGGGTGGTACAATCAGTGCTGCAGGCCCACTAGCAGCATTTGATTTACAGGCCCTGGGGACACACTGTGCACTGTACTAGGGAGTCAGTAGTAAATCAAATAAGTCAAACATGGAAACACCACTCCATAACACAATTTACAGTAGAAGCAGTTGCACTTTAGCACTGAACAGCAGTGAGAAAGTGAGCAGAGGCACTAAACCAGCACAACAAAGTCCAACATACCATTAAAAACAGGAGCCCGGAAAGCAAAAAGACAGGGGAAACACGCCAAAAGATGCCAGGTCTAACAGACCCGCACTAAAGGTATTGTCTTTTTAAACTCTATGCTGAAAAATTATTAATTGCACCTTTCTTGTTTTCCTGACATTTGTTGCAAGAACACATTTTAGTGAACAAATGAGAGGAGGGAAATTGATAGGGCAGTATCTTAAAATATCAGTCCATAGTGGTAATCATATTGTAGCAAATTGATAATTAAAATACAAACAACAAAAAGAAACATAAAATGAAACAAATAGTGCCACAAAAGTATTGGCTCCAGAATATAGGCTCTAGAATACCAAGCAGCACAATATTGTGAAGGTAAGTATATGTAGGTAATATAGATTTACGATTCTTAACTCCACTTCTGCATACCTTGCTTATAGATAGATAGACATGAACAATGCCCATGGTGTTAATGTCCACGTGGAGCTATATAACTCCATGGCTATGTACATTGATCACATTTAGTGGTTTAAGTGGGAATAAAAGTGCAGGTGCTCGTCAAATTGAGGGAAGAGGAGTTTAGGGCGTGGCTCAGAGGTGCGCATTTAATGAAATGAAGATTTATTTGCTATGCATCAGCGGGCTGGTGATCTTGGAGTGTAGTGCGGAGCACTATTTAACCTATGTCCAGTGCTTCTTTCCCCTAGAAATCCTGTAAAATAAATAGGGCAAAACAGCACATGTAACTACATTTTTAAAATAAATGTTAAGAAAAGGCTGAGGTTCTGAAAGGGAACTTGTTCAATATTCCAGTGCTTTCATTATGTACCTCCACCTAGATTAAGAATTTTTTTTTTAAATGGTGGCAGAATGGTGCATATTCAGCACAATTACACAAAAACTTGCCTAAAAACCAGTAGGCACTACAGGCAGTCTCAAGTTATGACCAAGCACACTTCAAACGTGCTCCACAATTTTAAGATTGGGCTACAATCTGCTAGCACTTCATCAAGAAGAATGACTTCAGGGTGCTTCTACGCTAGTTTAGAGAGCCATATCATTAAAGCAAGCCTTGCACTGCCAATGTATTTTTACAAAAGGCAAAGGCTACATGGAAAGTCACACTCTTAGAAAGTCCTATAATGATTACTATTAGCTAGGGATCTCCGGTTTCTGCTAAACCAACCTGCTTAATCTAGAGCACACACTTTGCAGCTCTAATAATGAAAAGTCTTTTTTTGCCTACTGTTCCTTTTCCATACTATATCAAGGAGCAGGTGATTACAAATCACAATATTTTAAGTGTATACCTCTGTCTTCGTTGCTTTCGATTTCTCAAGTCAAACCACTTGTTCTCTAAAATGTGGGTAGTGCTTGTGTATGCCATCCCATTTTGATGAATAATGTGCTTCTAGGCACTGTCATTTTTTTTGCAGTTTTATATAGCACAAACTCGAACCGAAGATATCAAATCGCTTTACATGAGCACCAGTTACATTAAAGACGGACACATTCATTTTTAGGCACAGGGGGATAAAGTGATTTGCCCAGAATCACAGGATGTTTAAGCCTGTCACCAGACTCGAACTTGGGGGCCTATTACGATGGCGGTCGGATGTCCACCGCCAGGCCGGCGGTGGTGCCCGCCGGACCGGCGGTGGACATCCGACCGCGATCGCAAGCCAGAAATCCGCAGGTCAAATTAGGATGGCGGTGGTGACCGCGGCGGTGGAAAATTCTGACCGCCGCTTTTCCGCCGGTTGCCATCCGCACTCCTGCCTGGCGGACGGAGCAGGACCGGGACAATGGTGGCAGTGCAGGGCAGGCTCCGCCGGCAGGATTATGATGCCAGCGGCAGCCAGCCTTTCCTCAGCGGTCAGTCTGCCATGGAAAGGCATGCGGTGATTGTCTTCCGGGGGCCCGTTGCGGGCCCCCAATGTTTTGTGGGGGTGGGGGTGTGGGTGCACTGGGGGGGTACCCATGGTCCACTCCTACATTTCCCTGTACCAGGTGGCATGCACTGTGCAGTGCCTGCCACACAGTGCAGGGAAATGCAGGACATGCTCATTTGGACATCGCTGCGGTGCTGCGGGCAGCAGCAACCGCCGCAATGTTAAGGCCCGCGATCCGACCGCCGCGGTCGGATTTCGAGCAAGGAACATCCTAATGCGACCGGCGGTTATGTCGCGGGCCTTGCGGGCGGTCTTTTCCCGTTACCATGGCAGTCGGGGAGGTTTCCCGACCGCGATCGTAATAGGCCCCTTGGTTCTCCAGATTCAAGGTCAGCCACCCTAGGCGTTAAGCCACACCCTCTCCCAAATCTTTGAAAGTTAATTAATTTTTTGCCTCGCTGGGGTGTTGAGGGACGGGTCTTTTGTCCTGCATCGTGCAGTTTACGGCAGGACAGTGAGATTGAAACTCGGGTCTCTTGTTCCATAATTGACAAGCTAAACCTAAGACCTCATTTCCTTCTCTTCACTAGATGTTTGTTGTGTAGATGCACTTTAATCCTAAAAACATGTACAATGTGTATCGCAGCATATTCTGATAATTCTGTGTGTAGAAAATAATTCTTGGTTCCTGGTACTTGAGCAGTGAGAATGATTATTTTTGGAGAATAGTCAACTTAAAATTAAGCACATGATTAGTAAATATTTTTTGTCATTTTGGGGTGATACATTAATTTTAAGGCTTTTCCAAATTGCTCATGTAGGATACTTTTTAAAGAAACATAGTGAGACCCATTCACTCTCATAATAATCAAAATAACATCTCTCTTTAAAACCCCAGGTGAAATGATTCTCAGCAAAAAAATGTGATTCCACTTATTGGCAGTGAGTAAGTGAAGGTAAGATTGTTAGTGTAAATTACACACTTTAACATAAATAAAGATGGATTGGCTACTGGCGGAAAGTAGAGTTATTTTTGGCTTAAGGTATTCTTGATCCTTTTCAGGGAAAGACACACTCATGCCACATTTGCATTGCTATTGTTCTGCTTCAATGGAACACATCAGGATTAAGATTTCAGGCTGCATTTCAGCACTGCTTAATTTGAGGTGGTGGTTTCCGGTGCTCGGCACCAGCACTTAATTGTCAACACCGGCGCTTATGATGGTTTGCCACATAGTGGCGCTGTTTATTTAGTCTAGAGGCAAGCACAAGAACAGTTTCTTGGCAATTCAGTATATCTTCAAAAATGACTAAGACCTGCCCCCAAGCCATTCTTATAAATTTGGGGGGCTGGAATAGTGTGAATTGCAATACCTGAAGGAGTGTAATAGTTAGTAGATGTTCTGGTTCTGTCATTGGCAGCGCTGACAGGGGCAATGGGTGGTGCAAACTGCAGTGGCCTCCTGACAAGGGCCCGACACTTATTTTTTCACAAATTAAGCACAGAATTTCAGTCCACAGAAAAAGAAAGCATGTTTCTATTGGATGTGACGGATAATCTTTCAATCGTATGTACTTAGATTGCAATGAGTGTTCAACAGTGTGTTTTTTTATTTTAAGGCTGCAAAAATGGTCTTATTCGGGAAGGAATACTGTTGCACATGTTGTTCATAAGAAAATAATTTCCCCTGATTTTCATTGGTTGATCCTTGTCAGCTAATTTTCACACACTGACATAAAAGTTTACATGCAGGGGCGGGGAGAGTTGGGGGTCCTCGTAGAGGCTATCGGATGGCTTTGTGAAAGTTTCATTATTTTACCGAGGGGATTGGGGGGGCGGACACTGAACACACTTGCACATGCAGCGACATCTTAAGAATTTTGGGGGCCCCGGGCAAAATATTTTTGGGGCGCCCCTACAGGGAACAAATTTGTTTTTTATTAACCATTTCCTGCTAATTCAAGTTCACATGCCAAACAATGCAAAATTAAGTTTAGTTTCTCAGGGGTCCCCTTGGAAGGTGGGGGGCCCTGGGCAATTGCCCACTTTGCCCATTCCTTAAAACTTCTCTGCGCACATGGATAAACAAACACATACAAAAACAAAAGACAAATACACAAAAGACACACACACTCGCACACCAACCACTTCAGATATATATTTTATTTGAGTCCCTCTTCAAGCCGGGTGCCTGCTTGTAGGTGCGCACCACACGACAAGCTTTCAGGCTGCAATAACCCTACAGTGTAATTGGAAGCATAAGACCTGATTGTACTGTACGCGCACAATCCAAGTTGAGGCAAAAGCTGCTACCCCCCAGAAGTCAGGACAAGAATGCAAAACAGCTGCCCCACTCCGACTGCCTCACTGTCAGCAGCACCTGTTCCTGCCACCACTGCTGAGCCTGTCTGGCTATCCCTCTGAGTATCGGTACTCTCCTAGGCCATGAAGAAGTTCCGGTACTCAATGGGAAAGTGCTGGTACTCAGTACCTCTGAGCACCGGCCCATTTAAAGCACTGATCACATCTATCTATTTCATCAAGAGCCACCACAGGGCACGATCACAAGCCGTGACCTGCTGGAGCAGTGGATAAGGACCATTACTGGTGCAAGAGATTCTTGAAGGCCATTCTTTTAAGCCATTCTATTCAGGATATGTGAGATATGGCCCTGGATGCAGGACATGGTTAAGTGCCACGCTAAGTGGTACATAGGGCAGAGTTACTGGGACCAACCATAGGCCATGACCAGCAGGTACTGCAGGCTGTGCTCTTTGACTGCACTGGGCACGAGTACAGCCACGGCAGTGGGTACTGCATACATGTGGCCTAGGCCAAAGCCGGCTTTAGGGCTGTGTGACCGGTGCAGCCTCACTGGGCGCTGACCTGTGGAGGGGGCACTGACCTCAGGAGGGGGGGGCTCGCTTTTTTGTAATAACTTATGATTGGAGAGATGAGGGGCACTTTTGCCTGGTGGCAGTGAGAGAATCCGAGGAGGCGGTCATGAGGTGTGGGGGTGCCAAAAATGTTTGTCGCACTGGGCGCCATCAGCGCTAAAGACGGCCCTGGCCTAGGCAGATGGGTTATTGAGCACATGTACATGTTATTGGGCTTGTTCCAGAACAGGGTATCTTTCTTTCTATGCCTGGGTATTTGCAAAAGATATTTGAAATTTCCTGTAAATTCTGCAGCAAAGTTAAACATAAGACTAAAAACTTCAGCACCCCAGAAAAATGACAGCTAAGTTAGCTAAGCAACTTTAACCCTAACTTCCGCACCTGTCATGCAATGGCCATTACCTCATACCTGCAATCACTGGTGTCATCTCATATAACGTCATCAATTACATCACTGTTGTGGCATAAGATCACTATTTCCATCACATGAAGGCAAGTCTTCGGCACATGATGGCACACTAACCTCACTTGATGGTGCTTTGGTGGGATAAAAAGCCATGATTGGGCATATTTCAAGAGACATTGGCTTAAGGTGGTGCTTAAGGGGACAAGAATCAACTTTAGCTGGCTATGATACAACTGCTTCATAATGACAGCACTTCCTGGTCAAATGATAAGTATACTAAAGACAAAGGCATTAAAATAGCACAAGATGGCATTTTTTGCTAAATTATAGACTTTTGGGAGCTTTCAATGCACTCACTGGCCTGGGCACATTGTGGTTTTTCTGCATCTTATACTTTAAAAAATGTATGCACTGCTTTTAAACATGATGGTACATTTGAGCATATAAAAGAAATTCCATATTATTTCATGTGCTTTTCAGGTAGATCATGTGACAGTACGATTAATTGCAATAATATTCAATCTTATTAGATAGCCTTGTAGCCTGTTGCTGTGGGCTATACCGGTTGTTAAGGACCTGGGCAACGGGACTATAACGAGGGAAAGGGCCTTTAACAATGGGTATAGCCCAGGGCGGAATGGCTATTAGGCTGTTACAACATTCCAAACTATTCCTTCCACTGAGGATAGAATGTTCCAAATTAAAAAGGAAGAAACAGAAAGGCAAACTTTGCACTGTTAGTGCAGAATGCTTATACCAACCCTTATTAGCCCTGAGCCACTTCCTTGTCTTCAATAGAGCTCCCAACATTTAAATTTTCTATTATAGCCTTATGGCCTGCTGCCAAGGGCTATACTGGTTGTTAAAGGCCCTGAACCCAAGTAATAGGCCTGAGCTGTAGGCGAGGCCCTATAACAAGGGTGACGGCCTTTAACAACAGGTATAAACCGAGGCAGAAGGGCTATCAGGCTATTAAAAATTCCATCCACTAAGGGTAGAATGTTTTAAATTAAAACGGGTAAAATAGAAAGACAAACATTGCAATGTTGGAGCAGAAGGCTTATGCCAGCCATTATGAGCCCGGAGTCACTCCATTGTCTTCAGTGGAGCTCTCAACATTCCAATGTTCTAATTTCAGTTACGCAGAATATGACTGCATTAACTGACCATGTGACAAGGCGCTTCAGATAGATTACGGAGGTAGTAGACCATGCATTCACTCGATCTCTCTGTCACTCACTTGCGCACTTGTCTAAACATCATTCAGTCACTACGCACCTAACCAACTACTTTTTAACCCTGCCAATCACGCCCGCTAATTTATATATCCCCTCTCTCAATTAGGTCAGTTTTGCCTAACAGTTCTCTTTTTAAGATATAGCTCCTCACCTATGAAATTGCCTTGGCACTACAGGATAATGCATGCCACAGAGAACACTTGGGTCAGAGAGGAAAATGGGCACTGTTGAGTGCAGCAATGATGCTGCACAGAAAGTGAAAACGATGTTACTGTTTGGTGTCACTGCAGATGTCATATGTGTCATCCAATGTGTGGTCATGAGTCTTGAGCAGTGCATGGTGGGGGTTACGTTTCCATAGCTATCCTTTACTAGAAATCTGCGGGATTTTGGGTCATAACCTCAAAGGCACTTCAACTTTTTTTTTCGGGATTTTTTTTTATAGTTGAAGTAACATAAATGTATTTTGCAGCTTCAGCTACTGAGTGCAGTGGATTTGCAAACATGGAGCAAAAGTAGAAAATCATTTCAACCTTCATATGCAAGCATGTGGTCCAAAATGTTTAGTTGCTTACTATACAATTGTTCTCGCTCAAAGAGCTGAATTCAAATGTGAAAATAATTTATATTTGACCAAAAAACATGGGGCCTTATTTAGAGATTGAGAGATGCGGGATGCTCACCAAAAAACATGGCAGGTGGCCTGTCCTTCCTAATGAGAGTGCACGGACACACTATGCATTCTATAGAAAGCAAATGGGGCACCTGCTGCTTTCTGGCACATGTCCTGCACCTGCCAACTCTAAACATGGCACACAGTTTAGATTTTCGGGTCAGATTTAACTCGAAAAATACAGATCAAGTTTGAACACTACTGTGCATTTTACCAATCGTAAAAAACATCAGGAAATGGATAGATCCGATCCCTTACTCAGTTTGCTGCACGATGGGGTAAGTTCCCAGGCGCACATATGAGCTTTGAATTCCTTCTTCTTTCATACCAAAAACTTCTTTCACGTTGAATAACTCCATCAGGTCGAAACCTGCCACAAAAGAAAAGAGAAATTTATGACTGCAACGGGCGGGACCACAGAAAATAAATGTGTCAAGAAGAAAGCAAGCTAAACAATTCATACTCTATATGGCCAGTTTATGGAGCATCGCCGTTCAGATGGAGGTAGCAACAGTAACTAAGTAAACACATCACAAATGTGCCTCTTAACAGGCACTAACTTACACGTTGTATTACTACACTTTATACGGATGCTGATTAATGAAAGGCTGTTTTTGAAACATAGAGAAATAATATTAACATGAATAAGTATACATTATTTTCATATAGCTGTTAGACTTGAGCAAAATCCCACATTTTTAATCTGTGAGATTTCACAAAATTAAATTTCATGGAATCTTGCATGAAAATGAAATGCGTAAACAGGCCTTGCACAAAAAAAAACATACGAGATACTGATATGGGGGCTAGTTTGAGGCAAAGAAATGGCCCTCACAAGAATTATTCTGCAGTTAAAGGCCATTTTCTTTTCAAGCCAGTCCACCACAGAACAAAATAGTGCAAAATCTCCTATGTGTGAAATTCCTGGAATTTTGTAGAACTTAAAATTTGCACCTTTTACGAGTGTAATAAAAAAAATCAAAGATGCGTAGTAATAACCACTCAACCGTTTTAATATTGTTAGGAGATTTCTAAAAAGCCAGTAAGTGACCTAAAGACATCATTAGGAAGCTGGTATATACTATACCAAAGTAAGGTATAGTGTGCACAGAGTCCAGTGGATCCCCAGAGACTTCACAGAGGCTTAAGTAGATAACACTAATGCTCTCTGTTGTAAACTGTTATGTATCTTTAAATGTACATGATGTAATTATGTTCTGTATTGGAACACTCCTTACAGAATATGTTGAGTATTCCTTTCTCGGTCAGTTGATGGCTGGCTGGAAAGGGAGCATCACCTGCAGTTATTCGTTACTTCAATAAATACTTAAAGCTATTGAGGACTTCGAGTTTACTTTACAAAATTGGTGACAATTCAAGCCCTAATAACTGCTGTCTGGTGATGTGAGGACTCACGCAACGTTTTGTGCTGATTTACGAAATTTCGTTCTACAAGGAAGAAAATACTGCGGAAAATAGCCCAAGTGAACAAAATCTTCGAACCGACATTGCGACGATCTACGGAATTTGTAAAGTACTTTATTCATTTACTTTAAATTTACATTATATTGTCGCGTACCTTGTCGGCAACGGTTGAAGATGAGTGCGTGCATTGTTTGAATGCTCGTGAGTCTTTGTGTGTGGATTTCTACTGCTCCCGTCTCTGGAACTCCATCGGGATCTTCAAGGATTCTTCAAACGTCATCTTTCATCAACGCACGCATTACGTCAACACGCACGTAGCCCAAGACGTACGTAATGTAACGTGCGGCCATTTTAGAAAGTTGGGCTCACTGCAAGCAGCTTGTAAGTTTCGGGAGAAAGGAATATTACCAAAGGAGCATTACGTAGCTGCAAATTACTTTGAGTTGGTTGCACAGCATTCACCCAGGTACTGTTTTACATTGTTTTACTCGGTGATAAGCACACCTTAAAAAAAAAAAGTGGAGATTTTGTGCTTTCACGTTCTTGGGTGATAGGCACACCACAACTTAAAGTTATATTTCATTGTGACATCTATTGGTGATAAGCACACCATAATTCTTTGTTTTGCCTTCACACTCATCGGTCATAGGCACACCTTAATTTTGTTGTTTCTTTTCCCTGTGTTCTCTTCATATTCATCGGTGGTAGGCACACCACTACGTACTATTATAATCTTCCACAAATTAATACACTGTAGCTTGCAATATTCTTTTTTTTTTTTGGTTTTAATTATCATATATCACAGCGGTCATGGAAGCTGCAATAATTCCACCACCAGTGTTTCTGGCACAAGCTGGTATTCCGTCTATTGAATGGGAAGAATGGATTGAAGTTTTGAAAACTATATTGAGGCATTAGATGGTGGTGATTTTAGTAATTCACAAAAGAAAGCTTTATTGTTAAGTACTCTAGGAAAGGAGGGACAACATATATTTAAATATTTACCGGTGGCCACAGGTGGTAATGGACAACATATTGCTAATGTATATCTAGAAGCTAAAGTTAAGTTAGAGAGAAGTTTTGCCAAAGAAACTAACATAGTAATGTCTAGGTATAAGTTTTATACCCAACCACAAAAAATGGATGAGACAGTAGACCAATTTGTATCTAGATTAAGGGAATTATCAGTCAAATGTCAATTTGGTGTTATGAGAGAAGAGATGATCCATGACCAACTCATTGTGCAGGGTAAAAATAAGAAAATGCAAGAGAGACTTTGGGCTGCAAAAAATCCATCTTTACATGATGCCATAGAGATCGCCAAAGTAGTTGAACAATACGAGCATTGTATGAGGGAAATGGAAAAAAGAAAGGTTGATGGGGAAGCTTCGTGTATTGAAAGTGAAGAAGTGGCAGTGGTGAATGCAGGAAAGTTAGGAGGGAAAGAAATAAAGAAAAATTCCTACATCAAACGAGGTAATACTACTACACCTGCTAAAGTTTTAGATAACAATACTAAGCAACAAAGCAGAGTATGTTTCAGGTGTGGGAGCAGTTTTCATACCGCAGACTTTAAGAATTGTTATGCTGTAGGAAAAGAATGTAGGCGTTGTGGTCGCAAAGGACATTTTGCGCACATGTGTAGATCCAATAACAGTACAAATGTAGCTTTGATACACGGAGATATTTCTGAGAAAATAGTAACAGATAGAATATTGTGTGTGGATGGTGAGGAAGATTTGTCTAGGAGATCTAGACCCAAGGCAACGTTTATTATAGAGAATGTTTCAGTTGAACTCATGGTGGATTCTGGATCCTTATATATGATTATACCTGAAAATATGTTTAAAAAGTTTTGGCCGAATGTGAAAATTTCACCAAAAGATATCAATCCAGGAGGTTACCAGGGAGAAAAAATAGATATTGAAGGTTACATGACCTCAGAAATAAACTTTCAAGGGAGAACAGTCAATGGAAAAGTTTATATGGCGAAATCTGGTCATCCTATTTTAGGGTGGCAACATCAGTATGATCTAGGTATCATTATAAATCCACGTGCACCCAATCAAGTGTTAGTGGTAGGAGAGAGGAGCACCGAGGACATAGTAGACGGAGCATGTGTTTTTTGATGAGATCGGTTTATTGAAGAACTATGTGCATAAAATATTGGTAAAACCAGGTGCTATACCTATTCAACACAGAGTTAGGAAAGTTCCCATTGTAGCTCGACAAGAAGTTAAGCGTATGTTAAAGGAAATGGTCTCTCAGGGTATCATTGAACCTGTTGAAACTTCAGGGTGCAAAGTACTTTTCTAAATTAGATTTAAAAAGTGCATATCATCAGATAAAACTTTATCCACACTCGAAAAGCCTCACAACCTTTATTACTACGGAAGGTGTTTATCAATTCACAAGGATGCCTTTTGGACTTTCTTCAGCAGCCAGTGTATTCCAGCGTATTATGGGCCAAGTTCTCAAGGACATTGATGGAGTAGTGTACTTTCAAGATGGTGTTCTTATTTTTGGGGAGTCGATTTCTGGTCACAACATGATCTTAAAAAGAGTTTTAGATAAGATGGTTGATGCTGGTCTGACTCTTAAGAAAGAGAAATGCAAGTTTTGTGTTGAAGAAGTAGAGTATCTGGGGTATACATTGTCTTCGTCTGGTGTTAAACCAAAGAAAGATCTGTTGGAGGCAAAGATCAACTTAGGTCATTCCTTGGTCTAGTGGAATATTATGCGAAATTTGTAAAGACTTTTGCAGAAAAAACCAAGCACTTGAAGAAACTTTTGAGGAAAGGCTGTGTTTTTGAGTGGTCTGAAGACCAAGAGAAGTCTTTTCAGAACATCAAACAAGAAATATGCAACGCTAAATTATTGACTCCTTTTGACACAAGATTATTGTCAATTCTTCCAGTAGATGCAAGTGCTGTGGGTTTAGGGGTCGTATTTTCACAAATGCACAAAGAGGGTGAACGCACTGTAGCTTTTGCTTCACGTTCTCTCACCAGTACTGAAAGAAACTATTCGGTGGTTGAGAGAGAGGCATTAGCGGCAGCGTGGGCAGCTAAATACTTTAGGATGTATGTTTGGGGATTTCTAATCATTTTGCGTACTGACCATAAACCATTAGAGAAAATTTTAATGGCAGGTGGAGCGGAAAATGTTTCTGCAAGATTAGCTCGTTTAGTAGCACGGCTACAAGAATATCAATATAAGGTGGAATATTTACCTGGATGGAAGAACACTCAGGCAGATAGTTTGTCCAGACTACCCTTACCGTGGCAAGAAGTTGACAGAGAGGGTGTAGAAGCGTATGGTGATGAGGATGCTGTGGCTTATGTAGACGATGTGGTTGGCACAACTCAGGGTGCAATTGGAAAGGAACGTTGGCTTCGGAGTATGGAAGAAGATGTTGTTTTGACTCAAGTAATGGAGATCATAAATAAAGGAGTCAAACAGGAGAGTACAGTTCCAGTATCGGTCCGTCCTTTTGTGAAGATAGTTGACGAACTGTCTCTTTGTGGTGAAAGTCTGATTTCTAGAAGGGACACATTTGTTCCTCCCAAGGTGTGCGTAATGAGTTGATTAAGTTGGCGCATGAAGGCCATTTAGGTCAAACACTTACTAAAAGAAGACTACGTGAGAACTATTGGTGGCCTGGGATGGATCAAGATGTTACTGATTGGGTGACGGCGTGTGTAGATTGCAAGGAAGGAGAGAAAAGGTTAAAAATTGGTAATCAATCTCTCATGAGTGAAATCACAAATCCTGGGAAACCATGGCACACTGTTTGCATGGACTTTATTGGTCCAATGAGGGTTTTGACTTCTGAATGTAGGTTTGCCTTAGTTATGGTTGACGTGCACTCAAAGTGGTTGGTAGTCAAGTTTATGCACGAAATCAAAACCATTGAAACCTTGGAAGATGTGTTCAGAGAAGAAAGGCTCCCGGTCAAGAGTATAACTGATAATGGTACGCAGTTGTCGTCTAGGGAAATGAAGTTGTTTTTAGAGGCTTGTGGTATAAGTCATTCACGCACATCATTATACAACCCAAAAGGCAATGGTGGTGTTGAGAGGGCGAACCGCTTGATTAAAGGGGTTGTGCAAATGGCTTTTGTAACTAGAGGAAATGTGAAAAAGATGGTGGAGGAGCTAGTATGGGCGAATCACACCACAGAAAATGGTGCCACTAAAGAAATTCCATTTAAAGTGATGAGGGGACATGATGCCAACACTAAAATGTCTCCTGCATGGATGAGAAGGATTGCTGATGGAAATGACCATCTGACCAATGTTCCACAAGGGAGTGGTGTGTATGAAAATTTGAAACATGGTGATTTGGTCAAAGTCAAAAGTGGGAAGTTTGATGGGAGTTGAATTAAGTTTTGTGGCCCTTTTCGGGTGAAAGAAGTGCATGAACTGTATGTTGTTTTGGAAAATGGTGAAAGGTGGAATAGGCGCAGGGTGGCTTTGTATGAGAAGATGTGAGGGAATGGTTCTTTTGACAAAAAAGAGAGTGTGATCGATGTTTGTAATTGATATTTTGCATGAGGGGGAAGATTCTTTGACTAATAAAGCAATACACTGGATTCACTATGTCAGGGGTTGCCGCTCGGTGATTCACGATGATATTGCCAGGGCACGAAGGTGTTTTTCTTCTGTCCAGCCATTTGAATGCATTGAACTTACCCTGAAAGGGACAGATCTAGTTGAAAACCTCCTCGCCCTGGAATTCCAAACCTGTTCCCCTGACACTTCCTCAATCCAGTTTAAGCGCTTTATACCCGTCGAACATAGTAAGCTCGCGGACCTTCAGCCATCTTTCCAGACAGTTAGCGGCTCCAGTTTAGAAGCCAACGATTGACTCCCAAAGGAAGTTCACCAGCCTCCCGGGCCTTGTGCCCCTCTACCTTTTTGCGTAGATAACTGCATAGTAGCTGTGAATCACTAGTCGGCGCCTCATTCAAAGGAAGATAGATCTCCAGCAGAACTAGGCACGATTCATGCCCCTATCAGTAGCAGTAGGACTGCGGGTGTAGAGCAATGCACAAGCCATAACTCCCAGGCTCCATCTCAGGTCCCGACTGGCCATTGTTATTGCCATGTTAATTCAAATGCTGTACAGTCCCCCAGCTCCCCGCCGCCAACTTAGGGTGATCTCTTGGAATGTGGCTGGGTTAAACATCAAAATGGCTCTTCCTCACTGGCACGACCTAATTGAGACCTACGACATTTGTATTTTCCAGGAGACCTGGAGCTTGGTTCCCCTGTTTAAGTCAGGATTTATGTGCTTTTGCTCACCTGTGATGACGATAGGGAGAGGGCGCCCGTCAGGGAGCCTGATTATTTGGGTGAGCATTTCTCTGGGTTGCCAAATTACACCCCATTCAAGTTCAAGTCCGGATATTTGGGGCTAGGTATTAGGGGACCTAGAGGGGGAGCTCAAATTGACCTGTTTAATATCTACGCTAGAGGGACCAAAGGCGGTAGAACTTCACCCACTATTACCTCGTTGGAAGAAAGCTTAGCTAGATGTCCACCTCATTCCAGAGTAATAGTTGCGGGCGATTTTAACAGCACATTTGAACCGCATGACAAAGAAGACCTGTTAGGCACTGAGGCTGTTGACAATAAATGGGTTGTCCCTTCTTTACTTTTACCACCAGTTAAAAAATGGACACAGACAGCACTTCATCTTAATGCCCTAAGTGCCGAGTTCGGCCTAAGGGCAGTAAATGGTAGAACTCTTTCGGACAGGCAGGGCGCCAATACATACAACAGAGCCAGCTGTCCCTCTCGCATTGATTATATTCTTTTAGATGTAAGGCTCTGGGGAGATCTAGTCGATATGAGCGTCAGCAATACTACAGAGAGCGACCATAATCCTCTCTGTTTAACTATGAACCCCCTGTGGGAAGCTCCATATTACCCCAAGACCTTTTCAGCTCCAACACTTACTAGGGATGTTCTACCCACGAATAACAACAGATCCCTAAAATGACAGAAGGTGGCATTGCAAGGAGAAAAGATCTCAGCCATACGGCACGACTTGGCAGTAGACACACGGGAACTTGAGTCCGTGGTTGCCAGCGAAAGTGATCTGGCTGATGCAACCGCGGTTCATTCCTGTACCTTTGATCGAATCAACGGGCACTTTATAGTTCCTGGGTCGGTTCACAAGTCCAACAAACAGCCAAGAGGGGTTCACTCATGGTATACTAAGGATTGCCGACGTGAGCGATCCATTTTGGCAGCAGCAATTAAAGATAAGAACTGGCCCTTGATACGAATTGCCAGGAAGCACTATAAGGCCACCTTGCGCGCGGCAAAGTTAGCATGGGACGAATCTCGATGGCAGCAACTAAGGGAAGCAAGTGAGGCAAAAGACGCCAACCTATTCTGGTCTTTAGTCACGTGGGGCAGTAAATCAGGCGTGCCATCACCACCTAACTACATCTCCGCCCAAGTATGGTATGACCATTTCCGGAAGCTCTACTCAATCACGGAGGGCTCGCACCCGGTGGAGCCGATAGAGCTTGTAGGACATCATGCGGACGACGAGCTCTTTACCCTAGGTGAAATTGAGGCCGCAATGGGCAGAATAGTGCCGTCCAAGGCAGCAGGCCCAGATGGCATACCGGGTGACCTGTTTTTATCTGACACCTCCAACTGGGCCCGCTATATTCTTCTCCTGGCAAATGCAATAGCCAAAGGTGCCCCAGTCCCGGGGTCCTGGAAAGGAGCAGAGGTGGTCCCTATTTATAAAAAGGGAGCCAAAGATGACCCCTCAAATTACAGGCCCATAAGCCTGATCGATGCCCTCCAGAAGGTGTTTAGCAGAGTCTTGCTGCAGAGGATCCAGCTGTGGGCAGACGATTACGCTATTCTATCACAGTTTCAGGCCGGCTTTAGGGCCAGGACGGGGACTATCGACCAGGTATTTTGGCTCCAACTCATCTACTGGAAAGAGGTGGTGATTAGCAAAGGCAGTCTTTACTTAGCGTTTATTGACTTAAAGACTGCCTTTGACCTAGTTCCTAGGAGCAAACTATGGTTAGTGCTCAAAGATTTGGGGATCCCCTTGTTTATCCTCGATCTTATAATTAGGCTGCATGAAGATACCTATGCGCAGATCAGGTGGGGGACGCATGGCCAGTTGACTGACCGTATTCCTGTAAGCAGGGGCGTCCGACAGGGCTGTGTTCTGGCCCCCACCATTTTTTCACTCTACGTGAATGGAGTGGTAAGCTTCCTACAAGAAGACCCCACAGATGCACCAACTCTGGGGAGGGTTAAGGTACCGACCCTCTTGTTCGCAGACGACACCTTGTTGGTGTCAAAGACCCCAATGGGGTCGCAACACCTTTTGAACCGATTCCAACTTTTCTGCGACACAAGAGGGCTGGTGATTAATACTACAAAAACAAAATGTATGGCCTTTAACCCCCATAAGTCGTATCGAGGCAACCCTCTGCTTGGTGGAAATCCATTAGAAAGAGTGAGTACTCTTGATTATCTTGGTATCCGCCTCGCAGATAATATGTCTTGGAAAAATCATCTCACAAAGATGCTAATGAGCCACAAAAGGGTAGTGGGATTACTTGGGAAGGAACATCACTCACCACATAGCAGACCGGTAGCGCCAGTCCTCCAGGTTTACGAAGCAAAGACAGTTAGCACAGCATTGTATGGAGCCGAGCTGTGGGGATTTGAGAAGACCTACGATCTCTGCAGATCAGAATATAAATTCCGCAGGGAATTTCGTGATGCTGCCAAAATATGTTCCCCTCACTCCCCTCATGCTTGATATGGGCAGACGATCCATAGGTGATGTAGCATGCTTTTTTTGGGTTCGCATTAGGCGAACCGAAGAGCTTCTGCCTTATGCGGAAGCCCTATCTGAGGTCATCAGGCTAGACACGAGTAGTAAAGTGGGCTGGATTGCTAATATTAGGAAAATGATGACAGCCATAGGGCTCAGAGCCCACTGGGACAAACAAGATCCTCCGAGGAAAGAAGAACTCAAGCGCCTCTACTGGGATTGGGTGAACCAACAAGAATCTAGCAACCCAAACCTGGGGAGACTCACTGCAGAATTCTATCTCCACAAGCAGGAAAGATATTTAGAGCCCTTTCTAGACATAATCCAGGCCCCGCAGGACACGCTCCTATATATCCATTTTAGGTTTGGCACACTTCCTGTCTGTAAAATCTCAGCCAAATGGCATACATGAAACCCAGCATCTAAGGACTGTCCGTGCTTCAAGGCCCCGGTAGAAAGTGTTGCCCATGTTATGTTTGCATGCCAGGCATACTCCACACCAAGGGCAAAGTGGTTAAAACTGATTTGCCGGCAACTGGGCACACAGGAGCATCGTGTTGCCCTGCGTATCCTTTGATCGGACCCAAGAACGCTTTTTGCCTGCAGTGTAGCTAAGTTCCTAAGCCATGCATGGCTAATAAGAAGGAAGGCCCAGACAGGAACGCGGCAGCCCACAGTTGCATGAGGCGCATGTGAAGCTGTCGCTGGGCTCTCAAGATAACAATTCAAGGCCTATTTATATACCTTGAACGTGCACTTTACTGTTTTTAGCTCTTTGACAATGCTGCCATGAGGGGGGGTTGCAAGTTGGGTCTAACTGAAATTGACGATAAAAGGAAGTTTTTTAGTGACCCACCTCTTTTTTTAAATGTAATCTATGTATATTTTAATTTCCCTATGTTGTATTACTGACAGCTCTACCTTTGACGCGCTGATTAGCATGATACTTTCTGGTTTTAGCATGATACTAGAGTGGTCTAGTTGTATATACTTGTTGTAACATGTTCTTGACGATGCAACTATTTTACATTGTTTTATATATCTAAAATGGCGTTTTTATAGCTTTTATGATGTGAGCTGTCGAAATAAAGCTTATACAACAACAATTGATGTTTTTCTTTATGTGAACATTTTCCTTTTTTGCCGATAGCATTAGTTATTTTAGGTTTGGTTTGTTTATAAGTTCATCCAATCAATGTTCCTTTTTGTGTGTAAAGGGGAGAGGATGTGTTGTAATCTGTTATGTATCTTTAAATGTACATGATGTAATTATGTTCTGTATTGGAGCACTCCTTACAGAATATGTTGAGTGTTCCTTTCTTGGTCAGTTGATGGCTGGCTGGAAAGGGAGCATCACCTGCAGTTATTTGTTACTTCAATAAATACTTAAAGCTATTGAGGACTTCGAGTTTACTTTACAAAACTCTCTTTTGTGGTAGTGTAGTCGAGCAGTTAGGCTTATCAGAGGGCAGTGCTAAGCATTTGTTGTACACACAGAGGCAAGAAATGATTACACCCTCAATGACTAAATAAGAGACCAATGATTTCTAAAAATATCCGTTTTTGTATATTTATTTCTTAGAACCAAAGATACTTTGTTGCAGTAAAATACATTTTGCAATATCCTTGTTTTTCAATGTAAAAAGTGGACACTGCATTTTTCAATCAGGACAATGTTATCCTATGGAAACACAACCAGCAATATGCAGGTATGTAAACGATTTACGGTATTGAGTTTTTGGATGAAGAATCATTACCAGGCAAGGTTCAGGTAAGTGACCTCACTACACCACCAACGGCACAGGGACGGCCGGGTGCAGAGGTCAAACTCGGGATCTGGTGCCAATGTTATCCAATGGAGAAAGGGGGGGGGTGATCGAAGTGGTACTACTTGCAGGTAAGTAGCACAGTTTTGTAACCCAGTCTCTGGGATTTAAGGCAAGCAGGGGGGCCACAAGGCAGCACCAAACTTACACCCTCAGCTGCACAGGGGCGGCTGGGCGCAGAGTGCCAACACAGCATCAGGCGCCCAATGCAGGCCAAAGGGGAATCTCGAACTTGGAAAAAGGCTGCAGGCTCAGGCCAGGAGGCCGTACGAAAGAAACCTAAAGCGGCACAGGTAAGTTAGGATGTGCTGGAGCGTCGGGATACTGTCAGTAGATCTCCCCAAAGCCCAAGGGCTTCCGGTGCAGGGGTGTGATTTGGTATGGGAAATCAGCTTACCGGTGCGGTCGCAGTTGGGGGGGTCATCATGCAGAGGCTGCGGGTGTTGACGTGGAGTCCGGCAGGGGTCAGCCCTCGAGGGACTCTTGCTCAGGATCGCTGGGAAACCTTTCCTGGACCGTTGGGCCTCTTGTACTCGGGCCGTGGGCATCGGGTGCAGAGGTGGCCGACTTTGCGGAACCACAGACAGAGCTTTGGTCTTTAAACTTGTTTTTCTTCTGGAAAGGTCCACTGTCCACGGGAGATCAGGACTCTTTTAGAAGGCAGGCAGTTCTCCTAGGGTCCTGGAGGTTACTGGGCTGCGGGACGAGTTGCTCTTCTGTAGCAGGTTGCTTTGAAGGCTTTGAAGACTGCAGACAGCGCTGTAGGACTGGGGCCAAGTCAGTTGGTGTCTTCAGTCTTCGCCACTGCATGGCTCTTCTTTGTCCTCTTCTCCATAGGTCATAGGCAATCTGAGGATGAAGGTTCAGGCGTGCCCCTAAATACTCAATTTAGGGGCGTTACAGGGATTAAAAGGTAGTAGACAATGGGCTACTTACCTTTAGGGTGACCACACCCTTTGTGTGTCCACTCTCTCTGGGTAGGGGGTATACCCCTAACCATATTAGCTAGAATCCTCCAAAACAATATGGAGTATTCTCAAAGGAGGGGGTCTCTTCAGCTCAGGACACCTTAGGGGTGATCCTGTCTGAGAGGGGACACACCTCTCCATCTTACCAATTTTCCCACTGACATTGCTGCCAAAAGTGGGGCTTGGTCAGGGGGGGTGGGCATCTCCACTAGCTGAAGAGGCCCTGGTCAGCATAAAGGATGGGAAGCCTTTGAGTCTCACCGTCTTTCACTGCTGTTCCTGCTTGGGGGTAAGTAGGAAGCACCTCCACCCAGAGCAGGCTTTGTTTCTGACCCACGAGAGCAAAAGGCTTCCACCTCTGGGGCTCAGTAACATGTCTAGAGGTGGCGGGCTGGTGCAGACCAGTCAGTCACACACTAGTGGGTTGGTAGGTTTTCAGGGGGCACCTCTGAAGTGCGCTCTCAGTGCATTTATTAATGAATCCAACACTGGCATCAGTGTGGGCTCATTAATCTGAGATGTTTAGTACCAAACATCTTGGGATTCAGGGAAGCCTTCAGGGAAGCCATCATGGAGCTGTGAAACTCGTAGTGACAAGCTCCCAGCCCATGTACTCGGTATAGCTTCATTTTGCACTTATAATGTCTAAGAATGGACTTAGACACTATAGGGGCATATCTGCTCATGCAGTTATGCCCTCACATGAGGTATTGTGCACCTTGCCTTAGGGCTGTAAGGCCTGCTGTAGGGGTAACTTACCTGTGCCTCTTGCAGTGCTGGTAGGCCTGGCACACAGAGATGTGTGCCAGGTCGATTCTTAACTTTTATCTGCATTAAAACACGCAGGCTGCAGTAGCAGTGTGCATGTGTTTGGTGAGGGGTCTCTTAGGGTGGCATAATACATGCTGCAGCCCTTGTCACAAGGCCCTTTCTACCACTGGTACCTTTTACAAGGGACTTACATGTGAGCCAGAGGTGTGCCAATTGTGGAAACAATGGTACAGTTTTGGAAAAGAACACTGGTACTGGGAACCTTGTTAGCAGGGACCCAGTACTCTACAGTCAAAGTTGCATCACAAGGCAGGCAAAACGTGGGGGTGGGTACTGCAAAAGAGACTCACTTTCCTTCACAAGCCCCCCCATCCCTCCACCCCCCATCCCAAAGGCCAGGAGACTCAGCCAAACCTGGGAGAGTCTTCCTAGTCTTTCAGGCGAGGAAGAGTAGAGGAAGTGGTTTGAATGTTGCAGGGCCTACTCTGCCTTACATCCTTTTGTCCTGGTCAGTCCCTGTGGGGAGCTGGCCTACCTCAACAGTTTCAGAAACTAACTTACAATGCCCCTTTTCCAACTCTTTAGTGTCTTTACCCAATCTTTTTAGTTTGGGGTCAGAGCTGTCCACCTCTGCAAATTCTAACTTAGTCAGGACACCACCCAGCTTACCTAAAGAGGTCACTCACAACTTGAGCAACCCCACCATAACCACCACTTCCAAGATGGCGCTTGATGCTAGACACAAGGCTTATAAATGCCCTAGTGGTATGAGTCCATTGTGACTACTTGTCTTTTCCCTCCCTTTGCTTAGCACACTCAATGCTTATTGACAGTGGCCATGATCGCTTACGCATGGTCTGAATAACTATGACACGAGTCCGTGTCCATTACGTATATAGATCAATCGCTGCCTCAGAGCCATGCGCTACCTCTAAGATGGTGCCCGCACCCGGACGTATGCTCCTGCGATGTCCTAGTGGTCTGAATTTTTCAACACCGGTTCCCATTTGTGATATGTGATTTTACTACTTAAACGCCGCCCGCTCTGCACACCAGTTACCTCCGTGGTGGCAGAGATCGGGGTAGGTCATTCACTAATCGCGCTCTTCACAAACCGTGAGTATTGACTTCTATTGAACGGTTCCCCTTTGACATTCTGATTTATTTACTCGAATCCGAGTAATGTTTATGATTGTCTCTCCTTAGGTTGTTTAACGCCACTTTTTGTTGGGGTATAGTACTTCCCCTTATATGGTAAGCCTCTCTATTTGGGATATAGGCATTTGCTTTCACCACTTTCCCTGAAACTGCGCATTGGGCTTTCGTCTCTGTTGTTTGTCATGTGTCTTTTGTCCATGTGTGTACATTTTTTATGTTAATTTTGACATTGGGTCAATCCACCCCTGCACCATTAGGGTGGAGATGACCCCAGCATGCACCTTTCCTACTTCACAGCATGCCATTGAATGTAAATATGTTGATTCGTTTTGCTTCATTTTCTCATTTCAGTACGGTTTTTAACCCTGACGGTATACTATATACTTGTGTGAATGCTGTTAGGTACGGTTTAAATATCATGCACTCTTTAGCGACCCAATCACAAGTAGATTTGAATCTTGGTCCTGATGAATTGCCATGATCAGCTTTGACATTAAATAGACAAGAAGCATGTCGACCTTCTTTTAAGCATCACTTTTTTAGCTTGTCTGTACCATTGCATCCATTTCTAGCCATTCATTATTTTTAACGATAAGGGGACCCACATATTAAATTAATTAGGACACCCCTTAGTTATTTTTAACCTCACACTACAACAGTCTACTCACATTATCACACCTAACACTGTACCTCACTCTTCACATCGGCAAAAAACAAAAGAACTCCGGCAAAGAGCCCCCTCGCTGGCCCAACGAGGAGCTGACCGATGATGATGCATGACACTCATTTGGGTGTGTAAGGGCTCTTGCTCCAGAGGAATCGGATCCCCATATTTGACGCTTCAGGCCTTTCCCGACCTCTCCCAACCTATTAGGAACTGCATAATCCTTTGACTTACATGGAGCAAAGGAGACCACAAAATAATCGAGACATTCAAGTGTATCATACCCTGTGGAAATGTGCCTACGAGTGACCCCAAGCTCAGGGAGCAGAAACCCTTTTACTGTGCTATGTTTGTCTGGAGTCATGTCCACAATTATCTACTTAGGATAACATCAGCTGCCCATGGCGACTTGGAGGAGGAGGATCGCCACGTTGGCCTCAGAGGTGGAGGATATGGCTTCAGTCACTCAAAAACCAGACCGCTGGCAAGATCAGAGGAGGTCATCAGCAGTACATGACGTTACTGAGGAGAACAGCACCCCACTGGTGCTAGAGTCAGAATCCTTGGCACTGTCCTCCGAGGAGCCGGATTGGAGGACCGGCTGTTGCCTCCTGATTGATGTCACAGACATGATTGCTGCCTTTCTATCCTCCTGGGCCTGCTGCAGAGATGGCGCAGCCCCAGATGCTGACCTACAGCTGGTTCCATGGCGGTGCAGCTGGGAAGGCCGTCAGATCTTTTGTGACCTTTCCCCAGCTGACGGTGGTCTCTGAGCATTTGGGAAATGTTGCTCTAACCATTTCCATGCTGCTTCCGGCATGTCAAAGAGGAGGGCACGCTGATTATGAATGACTTAATTTCGCCTGGAAAAGTAGAGCATAATTTAGTCCTTCAGATCTCAGCTGCTGTTTGATGGCTTGAAAAGAGGATCATAGGCACTGGACTGCCAGCGTGTAATCTGGAAAGAGTGACTCAGGTACTTCATTGCTTTATCCACAATGATAGGCATATTTTCTCTGGCTCTTTGGAGGACGACTTGGCGATCCCTAAAGTTTAGGATATTGGCGGCATTGGATCCTTCTGCATTTTGAGGCCTTCCTATGATGCATATATTGTTATGGCGTGCACACCCTTCTGTATCCTCTGGTCTTTCTTACAATGTTTAAACCTGCCTACAGAGATTGGCAATAAGAGCTTAGTCTTCCGCCCTTTGAGGGGTTAGAGAGGACAAGGCAGCTTCATTTGTTTCGACTTTGTCTGCTAGCTTCGGGCGCTCATCCCTGAGGAGGCCTAAGTCCATGGCAATAGTCCTGAATTGAAGTTCAATTGCCACCGGGGAGTCACAGATCTCCGGAAGAAAAATATCCAACTTATCATCCGAGGGATCTGCCTTTGTGGGAAATATACAGTCCTCTGTGGCCATCAGTGAAGAGCTGTCAGACTGTGTAGGCTGAAAAACACTTATTTCCAGTGATGGCGCAGTTTTATCGGTCTTAGTATGACCCATCATTGGTGGCGGACAAATGGAGACTATTAGAGATGATAATATGCGGGCAGATACCGCTGCGAGTGGGGCTGGGTCCTTGCGGCTGTACCAGTGCAGCAGTTGTCTCTATTATGTTTCAGAGAGACAGGTCTTCTATCCACTAGGTTCTGAGGGTGGGCATGAGCAGTGCTCGGGTAGGGCACTAATTTCCTCAGTGAGGCACAGGGGCCCAAGCAGGACGCTCCACGCTCCCTGCAGCCATGCCCCACCACAGTCCGATCCTAGGCCACAGCACAGTACAGACCAGCAGATGCCCCGCTTACACTGGTTGAATCCTGTGAAGGTACCCTGTGGCTGAAAAGGGATTGCAGGAGTGCCCATAGCTGTAAGTGCACACTCAGCAGCCCATATGGGGGTGCCTGTCTGCAGAGGACCAGAATAATCCTGCAGGGCTGCCCTGGGTACTGACAGCCATTGGTGCATGTCCCAGGCAGCTTTGCTGTACAGACTCAGACGCTATGGCTTGTAACAAGGCCCAATGGTCCCAGCCACCATCACAATCTCGGCTGCCTTCTCCGTCCACAATGGGCGGGCTCGCAGTGGATCACCTCACTCATTGGCCACTAGGCCAAGCCGCTTCCATTCACCTCTACAATACTCTACATACATCTGTCAGTGCGATGCTTGTCCTGCACTCCCGAGGGGCCACAGCTGCTTGCATTCCACAGCAACGGCCTCTCAACACCTCCAGGAATGCAGGAGCCCAATCCGGCAATGGAGTGACAAGGCTCCGCTGGTCTGCCCTTTATTCCCGGTCCGCATCATGACTGAGGGCAGAACGCCCAGCAAGATTTCACGACCTCCAACACCCAGTGGGGGAACCAGGTCACAACAGCCAAGCCTTCTGCAAGATGGCGTCCGTAAAGCCAGTCGCGAGGCACCAGAGAGCGGATCCTCCCACAGCTTCTTTGCAAGTTTCCCGGGCTGGCAAAAAGAGGCTTGAGAAGGCGGAGGTCGAGTCACTGCTTGTAGTGAAGTGAATAGTTTGAAAGTTGAGCTGCGGATGTCCCTGGATAATTAACGATACCGAGGCTCATAGCAGGAGAATCAGGAAAGTCCGACTGCCATCTTTGGCGGGTAGCCAAGCCCCCATTAAAGGTATGTTTTATATCAGGGCCCAAACGTCCTTGGGGAGAGGATGTAGCCTAACGGCTAGAGCGGTCGACCACGAAGCTGGCGAACCGGGTTCAAGTCTCAGCAGGGACGCTCAACATCCTGTGATTCTGGGCAAATCACTTAATCTCCCCGCTCCTAACAAAAATGAATGTGTTCATCTGTAACGAAGCTGGTGCTCATGTAAAGAGCTCTGATACCCGATACCTTTGGGTCAAGTTTGCGCTATATAAAACTCTAAAAGAAAAAAAAAAGTCTATGCTTTTACTGTTAGAAGGTTTTGTAAAAGGCCTAAACTGATTTCTCCCAGTACAGTTTTGGATTAGACAAAGCCATGTTCCTTATTCAAAAGTAATTCTCATGCCAGCAAGACATTACATATGCAAAGGTATGAGGGGACATGCCAGTCCACTTACAGCTATTTACAGTCCTAAAAATTTTGCGCTCAGGAACATATAAAAATAACCGCTCCCTGTTCCTAGTAATTACAATTTTTTTACATGACTATTTTGAAAAGTTGATATATTAATTAAGGTTTATTTATTGTTAGAAGGGCCATTGTTCAAGGAGCTACGGCTGCATATTATTGCGTATGGCGGCTCCTCTGCTAAGGCGGAGGAGCGTCGCCCCACTGCTTCGCAGCAGTGAAGAAAAGAAAACAGAAAATGATAATAACTTATGTTATTATCATGTAATGTTTCCGTCTCTTGCCGCTTTGCGTTTGGGGTGGGGCGGCTCCGACGACAGAGGAGCAGGGGAGGAGTGGTTTGCCCACTCCTAAGTGCACACATCTGTTTAGCCGGCCGAACATTTATGCGCACTTCGCATCTTCTCCATGCAGGCTGCATTACAGCCTGCGTGGAGAACATGCCCAGGGCCCATTCCCTGGCTGAGCGCCAATCCACGGCGCTCAGACCAATCATAATGCTGCATTGGCTATCGCGAGGCTGGGAGCCGGGTGCTTCCTGCTGCTTCCTGCATCCTGCTGCGGGACTGGAGTCAGGAAGAAGAAGACAGAGGAGAGGCAGCGGCCGGCCGGCCACCACAGGTAAGTGTTTTTATTTACTTTTTATGTGCCCCCCCCAACCCTCTGCCCCCGCCCCAGCACCCAGGTCTGGTAGCTACCGCTACTGGCCCCTTCATGTAAAACCAATGTAGGTAACATGCTTCCACCCTTTTGTTTTGCTTAAACGGGGTTTAAATCAACTATATGCTCATTTAGTGTCCCCCTCCCATTGCACTTTATGAAATGTGCAGAATTTGGATTACTTTACTTTTCTGCCATTCTCATGGTTTTAGAGAAATATGTTAATAGGTGTAATATGATAAATACTGTAAAAGGTGTCCTACTAAGGTGTAATATCATATAAATACCGTGAAAGGTGTCTGCCAGGAATCATGGACTCGAAATCATAGGGTAATGCTGCCTGTTCCAATTGCTACAATGTTGCTACCATATTAGGGAATTACCCCTGGATTAAGCGAAGAGCAATTATACATCTCATGATTTAGGGTATTACAGAAGCAATATATAGATATTCCTCTTTAATAATAAAGTGTAGATTAATGCTGTGATTTCAATTTTTATTGTTTGGCAAATGCATCAAGTACCATTTTCGCAAGATGCTTTCAACACACACAACAGATGGTCCAAAATAATTGCAGCTTGGGATGAAGTATATTGGGATATAATATGATGCCAAACTCTGACCATGTTTTTCTCTCAAACTTTACGATATCCCAGGATGCCCATTTAGAAGGCTCTAAGACATGCAATTACCTCTGGCCATATGTTGTATATTATACTAAAAGTAAAAGGATGGGATGAAAGGAGGTACAATAAACTCCATTTACAAGTCAATCTCGGTTGCAGTAGAGCCCTTGCTGCTTGAGGTACTGAGATGTAAGGATCTGTGTTCACAGAAATGATCATTAAAGATTCCCTCTCAGAGATCTCCGGGCTTTATACTAAAAGCTTCAAGTTTAGTAGTGCTCCTTTTCAGGGGTTATCTATCTCCTAGTTAAAGTGAACAATAGGGGACTGAGTCTCAAAGAAGTACATTTGTAGTCGGTTTAAGTAGCCTGCCCCATGCCCAATGTACACTTAGAGAATTTTTCACTAAAAAAGGTAAGCGGTACCCATTCGTATTGTAGTTTTTGGGGAGGAAGGATTCCTGACACCCTGGATAACAAGAAGAGCACTTCTGACTTCCCTTAATGTACTCTGTACCCCGAAGAGTTAGTAAGCAGACCCGAGAGTGCCGGATCCCTAATTTACCCTTAGTCGTAACTGGCACATTGCCTGCTCTTGGTCCCTTGGCCACCATGCTGTTGGCATGTTATGTGCCAAAAGCCCTCAGTGATGAGCCTATCAATTGAGAAATCCAGAGGGATTAGTTTCTTAAAGCCGAGAGGTCTGTACTCAAATACCTGGTAATCTCCTACATTTTGCAAGTTCTGTTCCAGAATTATAAATCCACATAGCTTTGTTTTGTGGGATACAAAATCTGCGCATCCCCAAGCATTGGCTTACTGAACCTGAGTGGGACCAATCTGTTAGCTGACCGAAAGGACTCCTCATGTTACATCGCTAGCAACAGGTCCTTCACAGATCTTTTTGCACTGGTTCAAAGGCAATGTACTCAGTGCTCCTGCCAGCAGCTGGATTCAGCTACTTGGACGTTTTCTAATTCTCTGCCTGCAGCTAATCACATGATAAAAAGGCAAACTCTCTGAAATCTGCAACCACCGAACCAACAAGGCCGGACTGGCTACTGGGCGTTTTGGTGAGCTGCCAAGCTGGGGGCTGATTACACTGTGGTGAGGGCTGATTTTGTTGATGGGGACCTACATGTGCTTCTAAATAAAGAAAGCAAAACAAATGGTTTTAAAGCATTCTTTAACCCCTTCGCTGCTAGGCCTTTTCCCCCCCGTGTGCTAAGCCTTTTTTTGGCTATTTGGGGTAGTTCGCGCTTAGGCCCCTGTAACTTTTTGACCACATAAGGTATCCACGCCAAATTTGCGTCCTTCTTTTCCAACATCATGGGGATTCTAAAGGTACCCAGGGTTTGTGGATTTCCCTGGAGGGGACCCAGAAATTAGCCAAAATACAGCTAATTGTTTTTGAAAAATGGGAAAAAAGGGCTCCAGATGAAAGTGTCTGGTTTTTTCCCTGCAAATGGTATCAAAAAAGGGGTTGTGGTGCTGAAATCACCATCTTCCCAGATTTCAGGGACAAGCAGACTTTTGTCAGAAAACCAAAATGTTTTACACAGTTTTGGCATTTTTCTGGGGCATAGCCTATTTTTGCTATGTTTTGTGCTTTCAACCTCCTTCCAGTTAATGGTAGAAATGGGTATGAAAGCAATAATGGATCCAGGAAAGCTATACATTTCTGAAAAGTAGACAAAATTCTGAATTCAGCAAGGGGTCATTTGTGTAGATCCTTCAAATTTTCTTTATAGAAACAAACAGTTAAATATAGGACAAATTGAAAATTAGTTGAAAAAAACAGCCATTTGTGTCAACGTTTTCACCTGTAACTTCTTCTAATTATTACAGCTTTTTGAAAGCAATATACCGTTACATCCGCTAGACCTTTCTGGTTGTGGTGATATATAGGACTTGTAGGTTCACCAAGAACACGACGAACGCAGAGCCAATAATTGAGCAGCATCTTGCAATGTTTTTTATTATGTACCAGATATATAGCAATTATTCTGGGAAAATTTATACATGGAAAAATCGGTATGAAAGACACCTATGTATTTCTGAAATGGGAACAAAATATAGAGTTTAGAAACAGTAGATATTTGCACATTTCCGAAATTGGGAGTACCCATACTAGCATGAGAATTATAGGTCATTTTTCAAAATGACTTCTTTTTACACACCGTCTTTCATTTGGAAGGCAGAAATGCATCGAAAGTCGAAAGGTAATAACAGTTGCTCTACAATTCTGTGTTACCCTAAGTCTCCCAATAAAAATGGTACCTCACTTGTGTGGATAGGCCTAGTGCCCACGACAGGAAACGGCTCAAAACGCAACGTGGACACACCACATTTTCACAGTGAAAAATGACCCTTTTAATGCAATGTGCCTAGCTGTAGTTTTTGAACCCTAGCTCTGCCGGCACCTAGGGAAACCTAGATAACCTATACATTTTTTAAAACTAGACACCCAGGGGAATCCAGGATGGGGTGACTTGACTGGCTCTCACCAGGTTCTGTTACCCAGAATCCCTTGCAAACCTAAAGAATTTTCAAAAAAAGCACATTTTCCTCATTTTTGTGTGGAAAGTTCTGGAATCTGCGTGGATCCACACATTTCCACCCACCCTGCGTTCCCCAAAGTCTTTCGAGAAAAATGGTACATCACTTGTGTGGGTAGGCCTAGTGCCCGCGACAGGAAACGGCCCAAAATGCAACGTGGACACACCAAATTTTCACAGTCAAAAATGACCCTTTTTTTGCAAAGTGCCTAGCTGTAGTTTTTGAACCATGGCTCTGCCGGCACCTAGGGAAACTTAGCAAACCTATACATTTTTGAAAACTAGACACCCAGGGGAATCCAGGATAGGGTGACTTGACTGGCTCTCACCAGGTTCTGTTACCCAGAGTCCCTTGCAAACCTAAAAAACTGTCAAAAAAACCACATTTTCCTCACATTTTTGTGGTGGAAAGTTCTGGAATCTGCGTGGATCCACAAATTTCTACCCACCCTGCGTGCCCCAAAGTCTTTTGAGAAAAACGGTACCTCACTTGTGTGGGTAGGCCTAGTGCCCGCGACAGAAACGGCCCAAAACGCAACGTGGACACACCACATTTTCACACTGAAAAATGACCCTTATTTTGCAAAGTGCCTAGCTGTAGTTTTTTAACCCTAGCTCTGCCGGCACGTAGGGAAACCTAGCAAACCTATACATTTTTGAAAACTAGACAACCAGGGGAATCTAGGATGGGGTGACTTGACAGGCTCTCACCAGGTTCTGTTACCCAGAATCCCTTGCAAACCTAAAAAATTGTAAAAAGAAAACACATTTTCCGCACATTTCTGTGGTGGAAAGTTCTGGAATCTGCGTGGATTCACAAAATTCCACCTATAGGTTTTCCACGTACGCAGATCTCCAGCTTTTTTGAAATTCACAAAATATTTTCAGGGAATACCTAGAAATCTGAGGTGGTGACAGGGGGTGAAGAGGAAACTGGTGCGAGTTAGGTTTGCATGCAAGAACATACACAGTTATAACTAGTGCCTTGGGAAAACAACGAAGAAGCGAAAATGCATTTTTGAACTGTCATCCTTTTTAGTATGCATGGGGCCATTTTGGTTGGCTGTTCCTCTCACCTTCTCATCATGGGAAGGGATTTACTATTGTCCATGACACAAGTAAATCTCATCTCTTTCCTGAAGTAAACCTCCAACCTTTACCAGTGTGGGACAAGGCCAGAGATGAGTTTGTGAATACCCACAAAAGTACATTTTGGGTGTACACAAACTAACACTGCATTCCTCCCATGTGACACCTACTTTTTGCCAATCCCCAACCATGCTCCTAAATTTTCTCACATGCAAAATCCTAGTAGAAGTGCAAAACCAACTTT
Source organism: Calotriton arnoldi (assembly GCA_963921515.1). Classification (NCBI taxonomy): domain Eukaryota; kingdom Metazoa; phylum Chordata; class Amphibia; order Caudata; family Salamandridae; genus Calotriton; species Calotriton arnoldi. The sequence goes on from CAWUFW010003765.1 coordinate 86,285, forward strand.
TGAGGATAGTAAAAGCAGTTTTGCACTAGTAAAAAAGCCTATTTGTATGTGTAAATCAAGCTTAAATATAAAAATATTTTAGAGAATTGGGCTCTATGTACTGGACTTGAACTACTTAGACCAACCTATTCATCCGATATACCTTTGTAATTTGGAAGTCGCATATGAATAACATGTCTGCTATCAAGGTTTATTTGTAACAACAAACATCGCTAGCAAAAGGTCCTTCACAGATCTTTTTGCACTGGTTCAAAGGCAATGTACTCAGTGCTCCTGCCAGCAGCTGGATTCAGCTACTTGGACGTTTTCTAATTCTCTGCCTGCAGCTAATCACATGATAAAAAGGCAAACTCTCTGAAATCTGCAACCACCGAACCAACAAGGCCGGACTGGCTACTGGGCGTTTTGGTGAGCTGCCAAGCTGGGGGCTGATTACACTGTGGTGAGGGCTGATTTTGTTGATGGGGACTTACATGTGCTTCTAAATAAAGAAAGCAAAACAAATGGTTTTAAAGCATTCTTTAACCCCTTCGCTGCTAGGCCTTTCCCCCCCCGTGTGCTAAGCCTTTTTTTGGCTATTTGGGGTAGTTCGCGCTTAGGCCCCTGTAACTTTTTGACCACATAAGGTATCCACGCCAAATTTGCGTCCTTCTTTTCCAACATCATGGGGATTCTAAAGGTACCCAGGGTTTGTGGATTTCCCTGGAGGGGACCCAGAAATTAGCCAAAATACAGCTAATTTTTTTTGAAAAATGGGAAAAAGGGCTCCAGATGAAAGTGTCTGGTTTTTCCCTGCAAATGGTATCAAAAAGGGGTTGTGGTGCTGAAATCACCATCTTCCCAGATTTCAGGGACAAGCAGACTTTTGTCAGAAAACCAAAATGTTTTACACAGTTTTGGCATTTTTCTGGGGCATAGCCTATTTTTGCTATGTTTTGTGCTTTCAACCTCCTTCCAGTTAATGGTAGAAATGGGTATGAAAGCAATAATGGATCCAGGAAAGCTATACATTTCTGAAAAGTAGACAAAATTCTGAATTCAGCAAGGGGTCATTTGTGTAGATCCTTCAAATTTTCTTTATAGAAACAAACAGTTAAATATAGGACAAATTGAAAATTAGTTGAAAAAAACAGCCATTTGTGTCAACGTTTTCACCTGTAACTTCTTCTAATTATTACAGCTTTTTGAAAGCAATATACCGTTACATCCGCTAGACCTTTCTGGTTGTGGTGATATATAGGACTTGTAGGTTCACCAAGAACACGACGAACGCAGAGCCAATAATTGAGCAGCATCTTGCAATGTTTTTTTATTATGTACCAGATATATAGCAATTATTCTGGGAAAATTTATACATGGAAAAATCGGTATGAAAGACACCTATGTATTTCTGAAATGGGAACAAAATATAGAGTTTAGAAACAGTAGATATTTGCACATTTCCGAAATTGGGAGTACCCATACTAGCATGAGAATTATAGGTCATTTTTCAAAATGACTTCTTTTTTACACACCGTCTTTCATTTGGAAGGCAGAAATGCATCGAAAGTCGAAAGGTAATAACAGTTGCTCTACAATTCTGTGTTACCCTAAGTCTCCCAATAAAAATGGTACCTCACTTGTGTGGATAGGCCTAGTGCCCACGACAGGAAACGGCTCAAAACGCAACGTGGACACACCACATTTTCACAGTGAAAAATGACCCTTTTAATGCAATGTGCCTAGCTGTAGTTTTTGAACCCTAGCTCTGCCGGCACCTAGGGAAACCTAGATAACCTATACATTTTTTAAAACTAGACACCCAGGGGAATCCAGGATGGGGTGACTTGACTGGCTCTCACCAGGTTCTGTTACCCAGAATCCCTTGCAAACCTAAAGAATTTTCAAAAAAAGCACATTTTCCTCACATTTTTGTGTGGAAAGTTCTGGAATCTGCGTGGATCCACACATTTCCACCCACCCTGCGTTCCCCAAAGTCTTTCGAGAAAAACGGTACATCACTTGTGTGGGTAGGCCTAGTGCCCGCGACAGGAAACGGCCCAAAATGCAACGTGGACACACCACATTTTCACAGTCAAAAATGACCCTTTTTTTGCAAAGTGCCTAGCTGTAGATTTTGAACCATGGCTCTGCCGGCACCTAGGGAAACTTAGCAAACCTATACATTTTTGAAAACTAGACACCCAGGGGAATCCAGGATAGGGTGACTTGACTGGCTCTCACCAGGTTCTGTTACCCAGAGTCCCTTGCAAACCTAAAAAACTGTCAAAAAAACCACATTTTCCTCACATTTTTGTCGTGGAAAGTTCTGGAATCTGCGTGGATCCACAAATTTCTACCCACCCTGCGTGCCCCAAAGTCTTTTGAGAAAAACGGTACCTCACTTGTGTGGGTAGGCCTAGTGCCCGCGACAGAAACGGCCCAAAACGCAACGTGGACACACCACATTTTCACACTGAAAAATGACCCTTATTTTGCAAAGTGCCTAGCTGTAGTTTTTTAACCCTAGCTCTGCCGGCACGTAGGGAAACCTAGCAAACCTATACATTTTTGAAAACTAGACAACCAGGGGAATCTAGGATGGGGTGACTTGACAGGCTCTCACCAGGTTCTGTTACCCAGAATCCCTTGCAAACCTAAAAAATTGTAAAAAGAAAACACATTTTCCGCACATTTCTGTGGTGGAAAGTTCTGGAATCTGCGTGGATTCACAAAATTCCACCCACCCCGCGTTTCCCAAAGTCTTTCAAGAAAAATGGTACCTTACTTGCGTGGGTGGGTCAAGTACCCGCAACAGGCAAGGGCCCAAAACCTATTGAGGCGACATCAAAATTACCTATCACAAACCAACCTGGTTGTGGAAGGGGGGTCCCATGACTTTTTTGCCCGGGGCTCGGCGGCCACCTAGGGAAATCTACAAAACCCACACATTTCTGAAAACTAGACACCCGGGGGATTCCAGGGAGGTATGGCTTGCGTGCATTCCCCAACGTTTTCTTACCCAGAATCCCTTGCAAACCTGAAATTTAGCTTGAAAAAATCACTTTTTTCACACATTTTTGTGTGGGAAAGTTGTGGCATCACCGGGCTGACACAAATTTCCTACCACCCAGCGTTCCCCCAGGTCTCCCGATAAAATTGGTGCCTCACTCGTGTGGGAGGCCCAAGTACCCGCGACAGGCAAGGGCCCAAAACGTATTGAGGCGACATCAAAATTGCCTATCACAAAACGACCCGGTTTTGCAAGGGGGTCCCATGAATGTTTTGCCCGGAGCTCGGCGGCCACCTAAGGAAACCTACTGAAACCCACACATTTCTGAAAACTAGACACCGGGGGGATTCCAGGGAGGTATGGCTTGCGTGGATCCCCCAACGTTTTCTTACCCAGAATCCCCTGCAAACCTGAAATTTAGCTGAAAAAAATCAATTTTTCCACACATTTTTGTGTGGGAAAGTTGTGGCATCACCGGGCTGACACAAATTTCCTACCACCCAGCGTTTCCCCAGGTCTCACAATAAAAATGGTGCCTCACTCGTGTGGGAGGCCCAAGCACCCGCGACAGGCAAGGGCCCAAAACGTATTGAGGCGACATCAAAATTGCCTATCACAAAACGACCTGGTATTGCAAGGGGGGTCCCATGACTTTTTGGCCCGGAGCTCGGCGGCCACCTAGGGAAACCTACCAAACCCACAATCGGGAGACCTGGGGGAACGCTGGGTGGTAGGAAATTTGTGTCAGCCCGGTGATAGGCAATTTTGATGTCGCCTCAATACGTTTTGGGCCCCCCCCCGGGGAGCAGATAAGGGGCAATTGCCCCAATATGCCTCCGGGGAGGGGCAGAAAGACTGTGGTAATTGTTTTTGTTGTGGGGGCATTATCATGCCCATTCTGGGCAGCCCCCACCCCTACATTATAAGAAAGATTTAAATCCCTGGTGCCTATTGGGCTTTCTGCCCCCCCCGGGGGCAGATCAGGGGCTATTGCCCCCATCTGCCCCTGGGGAAGCAGAAAGACTGTTGCATTTCTTTTGGGGGGGTGGGGGCATTGCCATGCCCTTTTTGGGCAGTCCCCACCCCAACGTCAATAAAAAAAAAAATCCCTGGTTTCTAGATGGCTGTCTGCCCCCCCGGGGGGGCAGAAAGACTGACATTTCTCTGGGGGGGTGGGGGCATTGCTGTGCCCTTTTTGGGCAGCCCCCACCCCAACGTCAATATAAAAAAAAATCCCTGGTTCTTAGTGGGCTTTCTGCCCCCCCGGGGGGGCGTATTGGGGGCTACTGCCCCCATCTGCCTCCCAGGAGGGGCAGAAAGACTTACATTTCTCTGGAGGGGTGGGGGGGCATTGCCATGCCCTTTTTGGGCAACCCCCACCCCAACGTCAATAAAAAAAATAATCCCTGGTTTCTAGTGGGCTTTCTGCCCCCCCGGGGGGGGGGGCAGAAAGACTGACATTTCTCTGGGGGGGGGCATTGCCATGCCCTTTTTGGGCAGCCCCCACCCCAACGTCAATAAAAAAAAATCCCTGGTTCCTAGTGGGCTGTCTGCCCCCCCAGGGGGGCATATTGGGGGCTACTGCCCCCATCTGCCTCCCAGGAGGGGCAGAAAGACTTACATTTCTCTGGAGGGGTGGGGGGGCATTGCCATGCCCTTTTTGGGCAACCCCCACCCCAACGTCAATAAAAAAAATAATCCCTGGTTTCTAGTGGGCTTTCTGCCCCCCAGGGGGGGCAGAAAGACTGACATTTCTCTGGGGGGGTGGGGGCATTGCTGTGCCCTTTTTGGGCAGCCCCCACCCCAACGTCAATAAAAAAAAATAATCCCTGGTTTCTAGTGGGCTTTCTGCCCCCCCGGGGGGGCAGATTGGGGGCTACTGCCCCCATCTGCCCCCTGGGGGGGGCAGAAAGACTGACATTTCTCTGGGGGGGGCATTGCCGTGCCCTTTTTGGGCAGCCCCCACCCAACCGTCAATTACAAAAAAAAAATCCCTGGTTCCTAGTGGGCTTTCTGCCACCCCGGGGGGGCAGATTGGGGGCTACTGCCCCCATCTGCCCCCTGGGGGGGGGCAGAAAGACTGACATTTCTCTGGGGGGGGGCATTGCCATGCCCTTTTTGGGCAGCCCCTATCCCAACGTCAATAAAAAAAAATCCCTGGTTCCCAGTGGGCTTTCTGCCCCCCCCCCCGGGGGGGCAGAAAGACTTACATTTCTCTGGGGGGGTGAGAGGGGCATTGCCATGCCCTTTTTGGGCAACCCCCACCCCAACGTCAATAAAAAAAATAATCCCTGGTTTCTAGTGGACTTTCTGCCCCCCAGGGGGGGCAGGAAGACTTACATTTCTAAAAAGGGCATGGCAATGCCCCCACCCTAACGTCAATAAAAAAAATAATCCTTGGTTTCTAGTGGGCTTTCCACCCCCCCGGGGGGCAGAAAGTCTAGCGGCCAAACAAATATGGGGGCGCAAAGGCCCTTGCCCAAGGGGCCGCTCCCCCCTCCCTGGCGCTAGTGGGTGGATCCCTGCTTGGGGATCGCCCTCCTGGGGTGATCCCCAAGCAGGGATCCACTAGGGAAGGGTACCATTGGAAAGGGGAGATTCTCCCCTTTCCAACGATACCTCTCCCATCTTTTTCGGTGCTCGGGGGGCTGAGATAGCCCCACAAGCACCGAAACTGAGAAACGGAAACTAAGTTTCAGTTTTGATTTCGTTGCAATGACGATAGGGCGCCATGCACGCGATCGTCATTGCAATGAAATACCAAATAATGCCTGGGGAGGTTGGGGAAGCTCTTCCCCACCTCCCCAGGCAAAAAAAAAAAAAGGGAAATCCCTCTGCTGTCTGCAGCAGAGGGATTTCCTGAGCATGTGCTCATGACGGAATGGTTCCGTCATGAGCACACTAGAACTTGTGCTCATGACGGAACCATTCCGTCATGAGCACTGAAAGGGTTAAAACCATTTGGTTTTTCATTGTTTACTTAGAAATGCCCCGTAGCCAGTCCGGCCCTGTAAACCAATCATATGAGGCAGAGAGAAGCCTTCCAGTCTACACAGCTGCCTTATTCTTGGCCTCTGTAGCCAAAAGGTGCCCATCTCATGATCCAATGTTTTTCTATCTGAAATGTTCTTTACTATGATCGCTGTCTCAAATTATCCTATATTATAGAACTCCTGAAAATTCAGCTTTGAGATGATAAAGAGAACTGAGCTCCAGAAAACTTTAAAGGTAAAGGCAACTTTTCCCACTAGATACCCTCATCAGCTTCTTTAATCAAAAAGAAACATAACCAGACTCATTTTTGCTGGATACAGTAGGAACTTTGTTAAAACATGTACAATAGTCCATTGCATTTCCCCTGATAAGGTAATTTCTTACACATCCTCAGATCAAAAGGCACACTTTGATTGAATCCAATGTGGAAGTTATTTTTACCACCTCAGTGATCATGGGGTTGTGGGTGAGAATCCTGTTCTTTGTTAGCCTTTTGTGTGGTCATACTCCAAACTTTTTGCCTTCTCCCCTCCAGTTTACTGGAATTTGTTTTTGCTGGCTTTAGGACTATGTGCACTTTGCATCTGCTAACCAGTGCTAAAATGGTAAACGTGACTTACACCCAATTGGCATATTTAATTTACTTACAAGTCCCTAGTAAAGTGGTACTACATGTACCCATGGCCTATAAATTAAATATTACTAGTGGGCCTGCAGCATTTATTGTGTCACCCACATAAGTAGCCTTTCAAAACATGCCTCAGGCCTGCCATTACAGCCTGTGTGCAGTTTTAAATTGCTAATTTAAATTGGCAGAATAATCCTTTTGCCTTTTTCCTTCCTTTTTTAAGACATGTACGTCACCACTAAGGTCCTAAACAGCCCTTAGGGCAAGTTGCAGTGTATTTAAAAAGTTGGACATGTACTTTTAAGTTTTGCATGTTCTATCAGTGAAAAACCCCTTAATTCATTTATTCACTGCAGCAAGGCCTACCCCTCCTATATGATAACATTGGGTTACCTTATTACATTTAATAAGTGATAACTTTTGATTGGGAGCAGGTAAGAATGTCATGTATACACTAAAATAAATAGTAATTGTAATATAAAACCCTCTTTAATAGGAAAGTCGGATTTTAAGTCACAGTTCTGAAAATATCACTTTTAGAAAGTTGCCATTTTCTTGTCCTAACCATTTAATTCCAGCAATCTGTATCCGGGTTCAAATGACTAGGTTTATTTGGCAGTTGACCTTTGTGTATTCATTCCAGATAGTGAGATAAAGGGGGACTAGTGTTGGCAGGATGGGCCATCCTACCAGGATGGGAGGGGGAGAGCTGTTCCCTGACCCTATTACGTTTTAAAGGGGCTACCTGAAACACACTCACAATGAACGTGACACTGGCCTATTGTCCCCCCAGAATCTGTGGAGCCTGGGCAGGGGAAGGAAGGAAATTCCAGAACCAGATATGGAGCAGTCTTAAAGTTCTCCCACTTTAAAGCTGACACCAGGTATAAATATTAGACCCTCAGACCAACTCTTCAGTACACTCCTAGACGTGTGGACAATACGGAAGAAATACTGCCCTGCTGCCAGAGGAATGCCCTGCTGCTTGCAGCCTGCCCTGCACTTTGAGAAGGAAGACTGGACCTGCTTCGTTCATCCCAGGCTGAGTGACTCCAAGGCTCAGATGGCAGACCTCCTGCTCTGAGCTACAGGGACACAACAAACTCCAGTGGCCTCCCTGCAACTGCCCAGCTGATCTGCAGTGGGCCGGTCTGGACCTGCCTGAGCACTGTTGGCCTCTGCTGGAGTGGATCTATGATCCCCAAAATCTGCCTTCCCAGGTCCTGGATGCTTGGCCAGCATCAAAAAAACTCCTCCTGGCCTAACTGAAAGTTCTACCAAATCCGCCACTGTGCTTCAAAAAGCCTCACTGCACAGCTGCAAGCTTCATCAGAACAGACACCTAGCAATGCGAAGCCCAGCAAAGCCTCGCCGCACAACTAACAGCTTCGCCTGAACATATGCAGAGCAGCACAAAGCCTTGCCGTACAGCTTCATCGAGACTGACGCCGGATGACGCAAAGCCTAGCAAAGCAACACCGCACAGACCTCGAACCATGTACATAAGATACAACTCTCAGTGGGCCAAACTTGGTCCTGTGCCTGTCCATCGCGGTCGATCGGCCTGCACTTGTGATTTTGTCACGGTCTGGTGAGACCAGATACCATTAGTTGTCACTTTGTGGCTTTTGGAGCTATTTTTATTTAAATCATTTAAGAGTTAATATCTCCAGTTCTAATCATTGCATTTTTGTCGTTTTGGTCTCAAATTATTTTTTTACTGACTATTTTTCTAAATTGGTTTGGTATTTTTCTTGTGCTGTGTTTTCACTTTATTACTGTTGGTCTGATGCATAAATACTTTACAGTTTGCTTCTAAGTTAACCCTGACTTCTTTTGTGCAAAGCTACCAAAGGGTTAACCACAGGTTAATTTAGTAAGATTGTGGTTGTTGCTTGAGAAGGGTTAACACTCCCCTCAACAAGTAATCCAATTTTTCACACTTGATTTTTCAGCTTTCCTGCATTAATATCAGTGACAATATTGCAAACGATGATTTCATCAGTTGACATAGCATGTGAAGTTTTTTTCTTTTTGCAGTTTTATATAGTGCGAATCAATGGTATCAGAGCGCTTTACATGAACACCAGTTGCCTTACAGACAGACACATTCATTTTTAGGCACAGGGAGATTAAATGATTTGATCAGAATCATAGGCTGTATGAGCTTCCCACCAGACTCAAACCTGGTTCCCCAGCTTCAAAGGCGGCCGTGCTAGCCGTTAAGCCACACCCTCTTCCTTGAGTTAATTACATATTGCTCTGTTGACATTCCTGATTTTGAATTTTGTTCAATAGAATTCTATTTTTTAAATGTAAGTTTTCATTTAGTATATATGGAAATACCAGCCGAAATAATGAAGTGAAGAATATCTGAAATAAGGCATTACCTAGGACTTTTTTTTTATTAATTACGGCATAAATTTAATGTCATAATTAGTTTTAATTTTTTTTAAGTATTCTATGTTAAACGCCACTCATTTTTAAAACACTGTCAATGGCCACATGGGAAACATTATGAGCCTGATTTGACAAAGTTATGCTTAAGTGAGGAAAAGTGAAAAATGTGCTCTTAAAATTTGGGTCCCGATTCTAAAGTTAGAATCTTCACAATTTTAAATGTGATTATGAGGTAAAATATTTGACCTCCCCATGCCTACGGGAAAAGAAATTTGTAACGTAGGGTTCTCAAAAAAAGCGCTGTGATGCCATTTGAGCGAAGTTCGTGCTATATTAAACTACCAAAAATCGTGATACTTCTTACGTAATGCCATGCCGTAGGTAAGAGACAAACCAGGCCAGGCCCTTGCCAATGAAAACTACAACAATCGCATTAGATATAGTCTGGTGAAAGCCTGGGTGTTTGAATTGAGAAAAAGAAGAACATCTCCCCAAGTTGTAGGTGTACGTCTACACACATTGAATTCCCATTTATTTTTCTGGGAATGATTAATGCATTAGAATTTTGCACAACTAGAAGGAAGTGCAGCGTGGTATGTACTCTTGCTGGGGGCGTTGAACTCAGGGGTGGAACCCTTGAGGCCAGTGCCTTCTTAACGCTTGGGCACGCTGGGCAGTTGCCCGGGGGCCCCTCAAGCATAGGGGCCCCATGCAGACCAGAATTTAACACTAATTTTCTGTTAAACATTTTTATTCCTGCGAGTGGTTGTGTAGGCAGGGCCCAGTGCACTGCTTTGCCCAGGGGCCTATAATGCTCTTAAGGCGGCGGTGCTGGGGAGAGCAATCCTTCAAGGGCCCCATTCAGCCCATGACTGTCTGTGAGATACAGGCGACTCAGGGGCCCCACTTCACGTCCTGTAGGAGGGACCATCATGCGCGAGGCCACCGGCGGAACTCTGCCGCAGCGAGGCCCAGTTTGGGATAATTATAATCCCCGGCAGTCACCGGAATCTGCGGCATCCAGCAGGCACCAGAGAAGTGCAGGCTGCCAGGAGAAACTTTCTTGGTCTTTAATTGAAACCTCTGGGGTTTATTGTGCAGGGCAGCGCCCCGCCCCGCCCGCGGTTTTACTCTACGTCCTCGGCAGAGGTATAAATACACAGAGATCACAAGTTCCTGGCAAGCCTTCTGGTTGTCAGTATGCAAGGTTTCGTCGAAGTGACGCTGGCCTTCAATTAAAATGTGCTTCCACTTCAAACCCGGCTATGTAAACACTCTGTGGGAACCCCTATCTTCCGCTTCCCCTGCACTTGCTACAATACCAGGCAAGGAATCATTGCTTCCTAACAGCCCTAGCCTGAAAATAGCCAGAAATTTGCACCTATAGGTTTTCCACGTACGCAGATCTCCAGCTTTTTTTAAATTCACAAAATATTTTCAGGGAATACCTAGAAATCTGAGGTGGTGACAGGGGGTGAAGAGGAAACTGGTGCGAGTTAGGTTTGCATGCAAGAACATACACAGTTATAACTAGTGCCTTGGGAAAACAACGAAGAAGCGAAAATGCATTTTTGAACTGTCATCCTTTTTAGTATGCATGGGGCCATTTTGGTTGGCTGTTCCTCTCACCTTCTCATCCTGGGAAGGGATTTACTATTGTCCATGACACAAGTAAATCTCATCTCTTTCCTGAAGTAAACCTCCAACCTTTACCAGTGTGGGACAAGGCCAGAGATGAGTTTGTGAATACCCACAAAAGTACATTTTGGGTGTACACAAACTAACACTGCATTCCTCCCATGTGACACCTACTTTTTGCCAATCCCCAACCATGCTCCTAAATTTTCTCACATGCAAAATCCTAGTAGAAGTGCAAAACCAACTTTTGAGGATAGTAAAAGCAGTTTTGCACTTGTAAAAAGCCTATTTGTATGTGTAAATCAAGCTTAAATATAAAAATATTTTAGAGAATTGGGCTCTATGTACTGGACTTGAACTACTTAGACCAACCTATTCATCCGATATACCTTTGTAATTTGGAAGTCGCATATGAACAACATGTCTGCTATCAAGGTTTATTTGTAACAACAAACATTCCACAAAGAAGGTGTATGCCCAGGGCCGGCTTTAGGGTAATGCGACTGATGCGACTGCACTGGGCGCTGAACTGGGGATGGGGGCGCTGACCTCAAGGGGGGCGCTGTGTTTAGCAATAACGTATGATTTAAAAACACCTGGCAGAGTTCCTTGTGCGTCCAGTTTTCAGGTAGCATTAAAAATGTCAAGATAACTCTTGTGATTAATGTTCCTGCTAGAGAGATCGATCAAAGTTTTGTCTAGTGGCATTTTTCACTTGCCATACAGTAGCACAGAGGTTTCATATGCCTGCTGCAAGGAACGCGGATTGTGTAGGTCACAGATCTGTATTTTATGTGGGTAGCTGAGTGGATCCCTGCTTTTGCCACAGAGATCTTTTTGTCACCGCAGTTCATGACATACAACCCTAATATAGAACAGTGACTGTTACGAACTGTCATCAAAGAACTGCATGCAAACTGCTTAAAATAGATTAGGACGTTGTGTTTTTTTTCCCCCATTCTTTCGTTATCTAATCCTAATGTTGCTGAAAAGGGTTTGTTTGGGTAGATATACATTCTTATTAGTAAAGCCAGCCTTTACTAGTGCTTTAAAACAAATTAAATGTATGTGAGAGAGTGTCTATAGAGAGATGAGGGGCTATTTTGAGGGGCACCAAAAATGACTGTCGCACCGGGTGCCAACAGCTCTAAAGCCGGCCCTGTGTATACCTCACCATAGCGTGTCCAGCTGTGGAGTTTTATTTTTGCTACTTGAATTTAATGTAAAACACATTAGCAGATATCAGAACATTGGAATGTCGAGAGCTCCACTGAAGACCATAGAGTAGCAGAGGGCCGATAATGATGGAAAGAGGCGTGGTGCACCAACATCACAATGTTTCTCATTCTGTTCCGCCTTGTTCAATTTTCAACATTTCACCCTCTGTGTTCGCCTGTGGCTAGGGCATATGGCCCAGGGAGAAGGCAGTTAGGAACAAACCATAGCCCTTGGTGGCAGGGTAAAATGCTATAATGTTGTGATTGATGGACCTTCCTGTTCATGTAAGTCACAGGCATCTATCATCTGAGGCACATGGTTGATTCTACATATACAGGGCCAAATAATACACTTTCTTTGGTAAGCAGTAATAATTTTGTGGTCACAGCATCTGTATGAAATTATAACTCCACTATAATCGTGCTTATTAAAGAAAAAATCTGGATTAAAAATAACAATGAGGAGCATTAGTGTTATTAGAATTAAAAAAACTTTATGGAAGCCAGAAAGTTTCACTAATGATGACAACCAATTTTTTTTTTTTTAATACATAATGTTTTTGAAAAGATAATTTAAAAAAATTGGGGAATTAGTGGGAGGTTTCTGGATATTGGAGCAGTAAAGAAGAAGATACTGTCTATTAGAGCTCCTGATACAGAAAGGTGTAACTAGAGAAAAACTCAATAATTTGGTGCAAAGTATTTAAACCCCATTAACGCCCTCTGCACATTCTGGACACAAGCTGAGGGCAAGGGAGATTGGTGAGTAGCATTGCAACTGATAATCAGTTAAAACCATTAACTTGGCGATGTGGTATAAGCAACCACCCCTTAAATGCACCTTTTCTGGACAGACATGCATGCCCACATTGCTTTTCTGATTTACTTCAAAGTATAAACTTTCACTCTGCTTAGAAAGACTTGGAATACAGAGAATGTTAATCGCTGATAGAAGACTGGAATGTCGGGAGCTCCAATGAAGACATTGATGTGTTTCAGGGCTAATAATGGCTGGCATAAGCCCTCTGCTCCATTGTTCCAATGTTGGAATTTATGTTTCTCCCTTTTCAATTTCCAATATTTTACCCTCAGTGGGCGGAATGTTCTAATAGCCTTATAGTCCCATTCTGCCTCAAGCTATACCAGTTATGAAAGGCCCTCTCCCTCGTTGTAGGCCCTCACCCGAGGCGTGGGCCTATAACTCAGGTTCAATTCTTTTATCAACTCGTACAGACCTCGGCATCACGCTATAAATCTATATTGATTTCTCACCTCACCGTTATGGACAGCGCCAAAGGCAAGGGCGCATAAAGAGGGCAACGGAAAGGACACCTTTTAACTCCTAACAGAGCAATATGGCTTTTAGGACTGGCCTCCCTAACCCACAACACAGGCAGAGAAACAGGTTAACTGCACTGTTTCCTGTAATCCCTGCCCCACTCTGTCATTGAGTTTGGATGCATGCAACAATTGCGCATGCTAGCTTTCTAAGCTTTTTTATTGGCTGAGCCAATCTGAGCATTCCCTACACGGTGCTGATAATTTTAAAACATTCGTTCTAAGCCTTGCTTGTGGCCTATCCAGTTTGAGCGTTCCATAGGAGGTGCTGAGGTAATGTCACAAATTTGGTCTTACAGTTTGTTGAAAGCCCCTGTCGCCGCTGAACATCTATGCAGGTGGAAAAGGGAGCAATACACCTGCGGCGGGAAGTAGGGGAAACAGGTAATGGGAGTGATAGAGAAAGATTGGACTGGATCTCACTCTCGGAATGGATCTTTACAGTGTGAGATCGTCGCAGGGCAACCTTGGTGTTTGGAGGAATGGTATGTCGATAAACTGGCTGTAGGTGAAATGGGAGACCACCTACGGACACAAGTGAACATATTATAAAAAACATACTCTCCACATAAAATCTCAACAGCTGATGACCCTTTGACCTTCAGCAGTGGGAGATCATCTTCACACATTTATAGTCTCAGTCTGCGTGATAAGAACATATGGTTTCTAGTTTGCCCCTCACACGTGCCAAACATTTGTTGTGCAATATAGCTTAAAAAATAGAAATCCAATAAGCTCAGTACCACAGGTGCACGACAGGACACACAGGATGGGATGACAAAACACAGTTCACTAAAGAGCCACGCTTCAGAAGACAGTGTGTGCCAGAGGTGACTCCTGAAGCTGATGCCAGCAGTCTTTCAATTTGAGGATTAAACTGTTGTTATTTCGGACTGAAAAGAGCACTCAGAATATCTCTAGATCATGCTTTTTGTGTGTGTTCCTTTTCTGTGATAACTTCTATTTTGTTGGCTTGCGGTGGGTATTGGTCAATACTTTATTTGGACTTTGTCACTGTTAGCTGCCGAGAGGACACTAATTGATTATGTAAAGAAGAATCATGGCGAGGTACTCTGGAGCACGTGCAATATTTTACTATGTGCTGCTTGCTGGAGCAGAAACATCAAGGGTTTTTAGATGATTCACGCTGTATTCTCATGGCTCACAACTCAAAAAGTGCCCAGCAGCAGCAATAAATCATTGTCCAGACAAACACTCACTTTTCAGAAAAAAGACAAGTGTGTTATTTTCTACCAACACAAAGCAAAAATACAACATTCACAAACAATTGCTCAGTCCCCCACTGAGGTCGGGGCTCTTGTGTTTCTTTGGTGTTTCACTCCCTCCCCAAGCGAAGTGGTTATTCCCCACTCACTATTGGTAACATCCAGGGTATACGTCACTAGGAGTCTGAGACTCAAAAGTCCATTTTAAGTCAATAGTGTTCCAGAGCTACCGCGCTAACTAGCAACAAGTTTTCCCAGGTCCCCGACAGGCCTGAAATCAGACTTTCCCACACCGGCAGGTGTGAAACGTCTGGAGTTCCTGATTGCACCACATCTGTGGGCGCTTGGAGCAACTGCAGCGGAGTTTAGGTGAGTCTGCCAAACGCAGCCCAGGTGGCTGCACTCAGCGGGTGGAGAGTACATCACTCACGGTCGCGCTACTGAAGCGACTGGAGGTTCTCTGCGGCTCCTCCTGTGGTGTGAGTGTCCGGTTCATCTCCTAGTGGGGGTAGTTGCAACGATTCTGTTGTGGCTCCCCCACCTGGGTGATGTTGCATCAGTGCTCCCACAGCATCGTGGTGGGGAGGTGGCTGTAGATCAGGTCACAGTTCTTGATGCTCCCAGTGACCCTCTCTGGCATAAGGGGGTTACTGTATCTCACAGTACATGGGCTACCGCACAATCGGCATGGTAAAGTCTTCGAAGGCGACCCCTCCTGACATGCGGGGTTGCCGACTCAGCACTACGCACTGGCTCCGGCCCGATTGCTGCAGCAAATGACTCAGTTCCTGGCAGCCCTCCCCTGGCATACGGAGATTGCTGACTCTGTCCTGCACAAGGGCGATGACCCAATTGGTACAGCAGCCATTTCCTCACACCTTCCAGAGGGAATCCAGTTGACAGGGCTCTCCACTGGATCTTGCTCCCTCCAATGCTCACTTCTTCCTTACCGGGCACATTGGTCTTGGCAAGCAGGCAGGTGCTGGTGATCTAGGCTCCCGGGCAGGTGGTTTTAGATTCCCTGGGTGATGTCCCCTCACCTAGCAGGGAGACTAGCAGGCCTTTGCCTCTAGTCCTAGCCACAGGCAAAAGTCTTGCAGAGCCTCCCTTCCTCACACAGCCCGTCTGGCTGCCTGGCAGATGACAATTTTTAGGGCTTCAAACTCCCATTCTTATAGTTCATTTCCAGACACCAAATATGATTTAGGGTCAGAGTCTTTGAAGTTTTATGTTTGGGGTCTGCTTCTTTTGAAGTGTCCACTCCTCTGTTTCCTCTTCTACTTGAAAAGCAGTCGGCCAACTCAGGAGCAACTCCAAAGCTGATATTCCCACAATATAGGCCATGGAAGTGACTAGAGTTTGCAATTAGATGTCAGCCACAGTGATATGTGTATCAAAAGGTTAGTCCAAGGCCCCATGCCCTACTCTTTATAGTTCTGTTATCAGGCCCCTTTGAAGTGTACAGCGGGAACCTGGCTCAACCCTCTCCAGTGGGTGTCCAAACAAGCTGACAGGAATGCAGGAACACACAAATCTGTCTGGGGGGGGATTTCTCCAACTTGTCTACATGTTCCACCATGTGGGCTTGGGTCTCCCAAAATGGAAGCCAAGGCCCTCCATGTATTGTACCATTCACAGGCACACATATGCCCAGTACATGTATACAGTGTACACATACTTCACAGTACTGTATCCTACATGTTGTACCCCTCATAGGCACACATATATCCAGTGCATGCATACAATATACATGCACTATACACTTCATGTATTGTACCACTCACTAGTGCACATACACCCAGCACATGCATTTAACCTGCCCACACGGCTCAATACTACATCCTTCATGTATTGGACCACCCAGGCACACATACAACCAGCACTGATACACCACCCCTGTGCTGCGAAGTAAGGATGATGGATGAGAAGCAAGGATGATGGATGAGCAGTAGTAATGAGAGGTAGGGATGATGAATGAGAAGTAGGGATGATGGATAGCATAGGTGAGAAGTAGGGGTGATGGATGAGAAGTAGGGATGATGGATGAGAAGTAGGGATGGGAAGTAGGGGTGATGGATGAGAAGTAGGGAAGATGGATGAGAAGTAAGGAGGAGAAGTAGAGTTGATGGATGAGAAGGAGTAATGATGGATGAGAAGCAGGGATGACAAATAGTAGGGACGAGAAGAAGGGATGAGGGACGATAAGTAGGGATGATGGAAGAGAAGTTGGGATGATGGATGAGGATTAGCGGCGATGGATAGGGGAATGAGAAGTGAGGATGAGAAGTAAGGATGATGGATGAAAAGTAAGAATGATGTATGAGAAGTAGGAATGGGGAGTAGGGATGAGGAGCAGTGATGATGGATGACAAGTACGGATGACAGTTAGTAGGGATGAGAAGTAGGGGTGATGGATGAATAGTAGGGATGACAAGTAAGGATGATGAGTGAGAAGTAAGGATTATGGATGAGAAGTAGGGATGATGGAAAAGAAGTTGGGATGAGAAGTAGAGTTGATGGATGAGAAGGAGTAATGATGGAAGACAAGTAGGGATGATGGGTGAGAAGTAGGGTTGATGGATGAGAAGCAGGGATGAGAATTAGGGATGATGGATGAGAAGGTCGAGAATTAGGGATGATAGATGAGAAGCAAGGATGAAAATTAGTTATGATGGAAGATAAGAAGGGAAAATGGGTGAGAAGTAAGGATGAGGAGTAGGGATTAGGAGTAGGTATGATGGATGAATAGTAGGGATGACCAGTAAGGATGATGGGTGAGAAGTAGGGATTATGGATGAGAAGTAGGGATGATGGAAGAGAAGTAGGGATGATGGAAGAGAAGTAGGGATGATGGATGAGAAGTTAGGATGATGGATGAGAAGTAGGGATGAGAATTAGGGATGGTGAATGAGAAGTAGGGATAAGAAGTAGAGATGATGGATGGAAAGTGGAGATGATGGATGAGAAGTAGGGATGAGAAGTAGGGGTGACGGATGAGAAGTAGGGATGAGAAGTAGGAATGATGGATGAGAAGTAGGGATGATGGATGAGAAGTTAGGATGATGGATGAGAAGTAGGGATGAGAAGTAGGGGTGACGGATGAGAAGTAGGGATGAGAAGTAGGAATGATGGATGAGAAGTAGAGATGATGATGAGAAGTAGAGATGAGAAGTGGGAATGATGGATGAGAAGTAGGGATGACGGATAGTATGGATGAGAAGTAGGGGTGATGGATGAGTAGTAGGGATGAGAAGTAGTGATGATTGGATGACAAGTAGTAATGATGGAAGACAAGTAGTGATAATGGACGAGAAGCTGAGAAGTAGGGATGATGGGTGACAAGTAGGGATCAGAATCAGGGATGAGAGGTAGTAATGATGGAAGAGAAGTAAGGATGATGGATGAGAAGTATGGATGATGGGTGAGAAGTAGGGATGAGAAGCAGGGATGAGGGATGAGAAGTAATAATGATGGAAGACAAGTTAGGATGATGGATGAGAAGTAGGGATGATGGATGAGAAGTAGGGACGAGAAGCAGTGATGTTGGATGAGAAGCTGAGAAGTAGGGAAGATGGGTGAGAAGTAGGGACGAGAAGCTGGGATGAGGGATGAGAAGAAGTAATGATGGAAGACAAGTAGAGAAGATGGATGAGAAGTAGGGATGATGGATGAGAAGTTGAAAAGTAGGGGTGATGGATGAGAAGTAAGGATGAGAAGCAGGGATAAGAAGTAGGGATGATGGAAGAGAAGTTGGGATGATGGATGAGGAATAGGGATGATGGATGAGAAATAGGGATGAGAAGTAGGGATGATGGAAGACAAGTAGGGGTGATGGATGAGAAGTAGGGATGAGAAGTAGGGATGATGGGTGAGAAGTCGGGATGACGGATAGTAGAGATGAGAAGCAGGGATGAGGAGTAGGGATGATGGAAGACAAGTAGGGATGATGGATGAGGAGTAGGGATGATGTATGAGAAGTACGGATGACAGATAGTAGGGATGAAAGGTAGGGGTGATGAATGAGCAGTAGGGATGAGAAGTAAGGATGATGGGTGAGAAGTAGGGATTATGTATGAGAAGTAGGGATGATGGAAGAGAAGTAGGGATAATGGATGAGATGCAGAGATGAGAAGTAGGGATGGTGGGTGAGAAGTAGTGATTATGGATGAGAACTAGGGATGGTGGAAGAGAAGTAGGGTTGATCGATGAGACGTAGGGATGAGAAGTAGGGATGATGGACGAGAAGTAGGGATGATGGAAGTCAAGTAGCGATGATGGATGAGAAGTAGGGAGGAGAAGTACGGTTGATGGATGAGTAGTAGGGCTGAGAAGCAGGAATAAGGGTTGAGAAGCAGGGATGATGGATGAGAAATAGGGATGAAAAGTACGGATGAGGAGTGAGGATTGAGGATGTCCTAAAATGGATGCTGTACAGTGGCCTAAAGATATGGCTCGTCAGTAAGAGACATTCATCAGAGGAGGCCCTGCTTGGTTCGTGTAAGGAGGATTCCTCGATATCATGCATCACCATCTAGAATGACGCCACATTTCCGCCGCCTCCCTACTAGCTTGAAGCTTTTTAACCTAAAGCCATAGGATCCCAGGTAGTCTGCTCATTTAGACTCTCCTCTGGAATGAAGCCTGTTATTCCAGACTGTCCTGGTTTTTGGAAAGCATGTTCTTTTGTTCTTTTCTTTCCAAGAATTATGTTTGTCAAAATGAGCTCCTCTTATAGAGTGTGTTGTTCGTCTATGACTGTTGTTTTTGGGTTACTTCTATTTCCTAACCCTGTCATCACTTCTAGAGTGGGAATGCTGCTACCTTTCTTGAAGTCTCTAGACTTCTTTTATTCTGTTCCACCTCACCGCTAATATTCAATATGCTCCTGGCGTACAGTGTTGCCCAGGGCAGGAGGCAGCAGGCAGGGCAGGTTTTTATCTTTGAAGGAACTTCCTCTAAGAATGAGGTGTTCTATTATTTCAAACAATCAAATAACATCATCACATAATTCTTCCTGTTTGGCAACTATATTCAGCTGGTAAGGTAGTTCAGCATGCTAAGTGCTTACTGATGACATCTGTGTGCACCATGCAGCTCCAGGCTGGAAACTCTGGCTACCCTCAGCATTCAGAGTCCAATCAAATGAGTACCACAGGGAGATGAGGTGCATTGCCCAGATTCACACAATATTTTGTCAAATAGTGGTTCCATGGTAAGAACTCAGACTTCCAGTTCCCACCTTCAAGAAATAATTATCTGACTGCCTTCCCAACTATACCCTTTATTGGAAACCTTTTCATAAAACATATCGAATGAATGAACAGAAATATGCGTGCTATGGAGCATTCCTTAGAAAACAAGATTAGGAATAGGCAGTGCATAATTTGAGCCGGTGGTTTCCGGTGCTCGGCACCAGCACTTAATTGTCAACAACGGCGCTTGTGACAGTCTGCACAAGGTGGCACTGTCTGAGAAGACCACACCAAAAATCAATTATTAATTCAATATACATTAACAATGACTATTACATGCCTCCCAAATCCATTCTTATATCTTTGGGGGCCTCTAATAGTCCAAATTGTCACACTTTTAGGAGTGTGATGGTTAGTAGGGTTAGTAGGGTAGTTGTGTTACTATCAATGACAGCGCTGCCAGGGGCAATGTGTGGTGCAAGCTGCAGTGGAGTCCTGACGAGAGCACTGGCACTTAAGTTTTTTGCAAATTAAGCACAGGGAATAGGACCATTGGACTAAAGCGCTGCAGACAGTTACACCAAACACTTCCTGTACTTGATCAGCTTCTGGCGCGGTTACAATGACGTATTTAGGAGTACCTGGGATTTCATCTGCCTCTCCATTGGTAGACTTAAAGCGGTTCCCCTCAATCCTCACATTTGGGCAGAGAACATCTAGAAAAAAGATAAAAACAATTAATATTTATATTAATATTTTGCAAAGCTCATAAGTCGAGTACAAGTCACAACTGCATTCACAATGTACAGTACATTCAGTTTATTAGTAGAGTTGCTTTCTGGTGCTATATATAATATGTCTACAGCATTGATTACATTTTATTTTGTGAGAATAAAAGACATACCATGAATTATATATGATTGTTGATTTTTCAGAAACAACAGTTTCAAATAGTGCATTATATCTAGCCTGTTCCAGTTGTGAACATCTGGCCTTTCTTTGTTTTACCTAGAAGGGCTGTAGGCGTCCCTTATTTGCAACATGTACACCAGTGAACAGCAAGCTTTTCTACATATACTAATTCATCTTGTGTTCAAAATGCAACTAGCCATGCTCAGCTTGTACCTATTAATATTGGCAATTTTAAACCTGAGTTTCTAGAAATAAAGTTTCGCAAGTACCTATGCAGTGAGAAATCAACAAACTAGACCATCTTTATAGGGTGGTCAAAGGACTGCTGCGTGCATTAAAATCAGATCAGTAAGAAGGGAAGAACTTCTATCGGAAGCACAATGCCACAGACCATTTAATTACCAGCTAAACCACGCAAAGGTGTTTGAACATGGTCGCTGGGAGGAATAACTGGTGAGCAACAGGGCTGAGCATTGCCATCTTCTGTTCATGTCCAGAAGGCAGTCTGCACAGTACCCATACAGGGGCTTAACTTCAGAGGGGAGGGGGGTGTTTGGGGTGTCACCCCCCCCCCCCAATAAATGTATTATTTAATCAATAGATGGATATAGGAGCTTTCAGTCGGGTACAGTAAGGTGTCAGTCGGATTTCACCTGGGATTTTTAAATACTCACTCAGACAAGAACACACGCGCACACACTAGCGTCTCTGTTGTGAGGGACTTAAAACATGGTCATTTTATCAAATACTGTATTTTAAGCACCCCCTCACAATCCGCACTCCTTTCCTTTTCCAGTGACCCGTAAGCCCCCCTCATGCACTGTTTTTCATACAATGATCAACATATGCCAGCGTGTTTTTCGGGAAATTTGAAGCTCGCAACCCCCCAACACCGAACCCTGATGATGGGTCAGTAGATGGTGTAGCCTTGGCAGGCAGCCTCACTGCCCAGCAGCAGACTGATTGTAGCAGGTGCTCAATCAGTTCAGACACATGTTTTCTCTGACTCCAAGTCAGACCACCTGGTGCACTCATGAAGTGGACACTAGGGACAGTCTGCCTGTTAAAAGTAAGATTTACAGGCAACCTGACCAAGTCAGGGACCGTATCAGGACAGAAGTCCAGAAAATGTTGGAACTGGGTGTCATTGAGCCTTCAGATAGCCCTTCGGCTAGTCCAGTAGTCCTGGTGCCTAAACCTCACACCAAAGATGGCAAGAGAGAGATGAGGTTTTGTGTGGACTACAGGGGCCTCAATTCAGTCACTAGGACTGATGCCCATCCAATCCCCAGGGCAGATGAGCTAATAGACACTTTGGCCTAAGCCAAGTATCTAAGCACATTTGACCTAACAGCTGGCTACTGGCAGATCAGACTAGCTGATGATGCAAAGCCAAAAACTGCATTTTCTACCCCTGGTGGGCTTTACCAATTTGTGGTGATGCCATTTGGTTTAAAGAATACACCTGCCACTTTTCAGAGGTTGGTGAACACAGTCCTTACAGGTCTGGAAGCCTATAGTGCAGCATATCTAGATGAAATTGCTGTCTTTAGCTCCACCTGGGAGGATCACCTGGTCCACCTCAGAAATGTTTTGGAGGACCTGCGGAAGGCAGGCCTAACTATCAAGGCCACAAAGTGCCAGATAGGGCAGAGTCAGGTTGTGTACCTGGGCCACCTTGTGGGTGGAGGCCAGGTTCAACCATTGCAGAGCAAAATACAGACCATCATGGACTGGGTTGCTCCAACTACCCAGACTCAGGTGAGAGCCTTCTTAGGCCTGACTGGGTATTACAGAAGATTTGTCAAGGGGTATGGATCAATAGTGACACCCCTGAATGACTTAACCTCTAAGAAAATGCCCAAAAAGGTTCAGTGGACAGTTAGCTGTCAAAAGGCATTTGATGACCTGAAGCAGGCCATGTGCACTGCTCCCATTCTGCAAAGTCCTGGTTACTCCAAAAAGTTCATTGTGCAAACAGATGCATCTGAGTTGGGGGTAGGGGCTGTACTGTCACAGTTGAATGATGAAGCTCAGGATCTTTTTATTAGCAGAAGGCTGACCCCCAGAGAGAAACGTTGGTCAGCCATTGAGAGGGAGGCCTTTGCTGTGGTTTGGGCTCTGAAGAAGCTGAGGCCATACTTGTTTGGCACTCACTTCATTGTTCAGACAGACCATAAGCCCCTCTTATGGCTAAAACAGATGAAGGGTGAAAACCCCAAACTTTTGAGGTGGTCCATTTCCCCACAGGGGATGGACTATACAGTGGAACATAGACCTGGGAGTAAACATGCCAATGCAGATGGACTCTCCAGATATTTCCACTTAGAACATGAAGACTCAACTGGTCAAGGTTAGTTTAATGTCCCTGCGTATGGGGGGGGGGTTGTGTAGGAGAGTAGGATCTGCCTCTTATGGTTACCCCCACTTTTTGCTGATGTCTCACTGTTTTTCGACTTTAGTCTGGCTGGGGCCCTGCTAACCAGGAGCCCAGCCTAGCAGGTTCCTCTCTAAATTGATTCCATGTACCTTAAGTACACTTCAGATTGGATTCTGGGGTGCCCTTATAAGTCCCTAGTATATGGTATACTATGTACCCAGGGCATAAGTACACCAGAGGCCTACCAGGGGCTGAAGCATGTATTGTGCCACCCCTGGAAAGCCATCCAAAATGACACCACAGGACTGCTACTGCAGCCTGAGTGAGGTGGTGCATGCACCCCTTACAGAGATATAGGTTCACAATATCTCACCTATCACTGCACATAGAAACCTATCAGTCACCCCTATGGCAGGCCGTATCAATCCTGAAGGCAGGGTGCTGGGTTTTATGTGAGAGGGTGCCCATGCATGAGCAGAGCCCCTCTGCAGCCTTCGGAATCTCCTCTCCGGGGTTGTCTGTAGTGCAGCCTGACCATATACTCTTAAGAGCATTATATCCTCGCGGTAAATGCTAACTTTGGGATGGCTGCACGGAAACATGTCGTGTTTGGTGTCAAACACCTTGGAATCATACCCCCACACCAGTAACTGGAGGGAAAGACATCACAGCACCGTTATACCCGGTACCAGCTAAACAGAGCCCTGGCATCACAAAATGGATGCTGCAGCCACAGACACGAGTCTGGCCTCCTGCTGCTGACCGAAACTCCGGCAGGGGAGGCCTGGACAATAGGTTTCCTGTCACAGGGAGGTGTTACCACCTCCCAGACAGGCCTTAGTGGATTAGGGCTGGGTGGGTGCACTCCAAGAGTGCTTTGAAGTCCTGCACTGGGGGCACATTTGGTGTCCTCGTGCATACCCCAGTTCAAACCGGTTGCAGGGGCTGCCAGCCCCTGCTCTGGCGCGAAACTGGACAAAGGAAATGGGTGTAGCCACCCCTCTTTCCAAACCCTCCCATAGGTGGGTCCCCAGAGTTAGTCCAACCCCTTTCTTAGGTATAAGTAAGGAACCCCAGGCAACAGGACTTTAGATATCCCTGGACGAAACTCTGCAACTGAATCCTGGAACTTCGACGCTCTACTCAAGACTAGAGGACTGAAGAAATCTCCCTTGGGGTCAAGGAGTGACTCCCCTGCTTGGCAGGCACCAACAAAGCATTTGCCGGTCTGCATCTCCGAAGCTCCCGCTGGACTCCGAAGTAACTGCAGTCCAGGAAGAAGATTTCCGGACTTCTCAGAGGCCGACCCGAGTCCCCAGCAAAGCTGAGACCCACAGCCCTCACGAGTGACGTGGAACCGGAACTCCTGGACACCGTGCACATTTGCTAGTGCATCGACTTCTCGACGTCTCTTGAAGTCCTGCTTTGGGTTACTTGTAGCCCAGGCCCCGAGCACCATTTTCACCAAAGATTGTGAGCCTACACTCCACGAGTGTTCCGTGGGCCCGCTTCTTGCATTTCCGCTTGAGGCTCCTTCGCGATCCCTGGTCCGCCAACTGGTGGGTCCCTGTGAAGGCAACTCTGATTTTCTTTGGACTTTCCTGGTTGCTCCAGACATGCCCTGACTCCCCACTGAGTGGTGAGTCCCACAGACCTTGCTGGTCTGCACCGAAGCATCTTTCTCCTTTCTACGTGGGTTGCTGTTGCCAAGGCTTGTTGTGTTCAATCCGGACACCAATGCTGCAGCACTCGATATCCTTCATGGGACAGCTTGAATCCAGCTCCTGGTTGTCGTGGACGCCTCCTGGTCCTCGTGGCTGAAGAGTCAAGCTTCACCTCTTTCACCTGAAACACCCGACATCGGTGGGCATTCGACTATCGTGCCCCTGGTCACTGGCAAGTGACCCAGACTCTGTCCCCTCTGCTTTCAGGTTCTTCTCATCTTTTATCCAGGCTTGGATCTCTTCGGACACTTCGCATCTTCCCGGCAGCAGCACTTCTCTGCAGACTGCCATTGAAAACGACGACGCGACCCGACACCATTTGGCACCTATGCATCCGGCTTCCCTGGGTGAGGTAACTCGAGTACTCCGGTGCTCCCGTGGGTGTTGACCCTAGAACTGTCTAAGTCCAAGAGGGTTTGGTCCTAGTCCATTTCTAAGTGTCCTTAAACTCTAAAACTCTTACCGTGACTTTCCCATAGACGGTAACGGAGCTCGCGGCTGTGTTCACACTCTGCACACAGCCCCCGTGGGTCCCCTGTGTCACAACCTTGGGTGGTTCCTTGGGGTCCCAGCGATTCTACAGGCTCTAGGCCTTGTGTCTACTTAAGTCGTGGTTCTTATACCACTTTCTTAATGTATGGTTTGGTACGCCCCTAGGGTTAATCGTATATTGTGCTAATTTACTGTGCTATTTGACTTGTAACTTGTGTACTTTGACCTCTAGCCTCATAAAGAGACTATTGGGTAGTGTTTAGTAATAAATACATATATTTTATATATATACCTGGTGTGGTTCTCCTTTCATTTGGTCATTCATGCGATTATAACTGGTAAAACAAACAGCTTAACACTCCCTCAAGACTTAGCCTGAAGGCTGCTCTCCATAGCTACCACTAGGATAGCTTTCAATAAAGGTTGTCTTTAAACCTATCATTAATAAAGGTCGTTTGGACTGGTGCAAGGTGCCCACTATAACTAGTGGACAGCATATACCAGGCCAACTTCTCACAGTACTGACCAAGCTATGCTCCTGCACCCATATTACATAAAGGAACCAAGCCTGGAGGAGGAAGAAAGCTCCAGAAAATCAAAAGATGTGAGGTATATTCTTAGGAATTGGGTTGAGAAGGAGGAAGTACTGATAAATGAATTTGGAGAGAGAAAGAGAGAGGGGGGCGGGGAGGTGGGAGGGAGAGGGAGAGATGTGTATAATTCCTATTTTAGAATTTTTCTGACCCTGCTTCACACAGTAATCCTATTAGCCTCATCCCCTGCTCTCTGTAGTCCATATCGTTTCTAATCCTTCCGTTTCCCCTTTTCTTTCAATTTATTTTCTCTTCAGATGACTTAAGAAATGTAAGTAAACTGATTCAGTAATATGTATCACACGACTATTGAATCACATTGAACTTCATAAGAACTAATTGTGGTGTTCTCGTTCAGTCACTACATTTACACAGTAATAATTATGCTAACCATTGCCCAAAGAAATCACAGTCGTACAATGTGACGGGCACTATTGGCAGCAACACAGAATCTCAGACAAGACCTCCAGCAGCTCAGCACCAGTACCACAGTCAGCACCATCAGCGTCTCAGGAATGAAACGCCAGGAGCAAAAACTCCAGCAGAACAGCAAATCTATCACGGTGGATATGTCCATCAGCACCTCAGACACGGGTATCTCCAATTACGCCAACTTCAGCAGCAGAGCACCCGTAAACACAATATGCAACACACCCTACAGCAAATCACCTCTGCTATCATTAACAGAAATCTCAATAGTACAACAATCCCTGCGCAATGGCAGTACCCTCAGCAGCACTCCAAAAAGAACAGCATGCATTTCCTAACAAAATGGAATTAACAGATCTACAAGCTGTTTTAGACATGGCATCCTTGGTGTAGTTCTCCTCTACTTTTTGCCTTCAAACTTTTTGGTTTGCTACCTTCGTTTTTGCTGGCTTTAGGACTCTGCACACTTTACCACTACTAACCAGTGCTAAAGTGCTTGTGCTCTAATGACGATTGTTGGAACCAGTACTTTCTAGTTGGCTGAAGAGATGCCCCCAGCCATGCAGAACCTAACCCTCCAGTCAAGGGTGGGTCATTACATGCACTGTGTAACCTGTGCTCACCCTTGGGTAGCTTTGCACTGAGCAGTCATCCTTAATCCAGAGGCAATGTGTAAAGCAAAGGCACATCAGGCAGCCACAATAAATACATTGAGCATCAAAAAAGAGACTTCACACACGATGTATGTAAAAACATTTGTATTAAAGACACATATTCAATCGTTGTAACATGAACATAAAGTACTTTTGGGCATAAAACACATTTGGAATTATTACTACCAGTTCTAGGCCCACTTGTATGATTATAATATCAACAGTATGTACGTGGGGACAATTCCTAATCTAACCCCCTCACAGATGGAGCACCCTTATGCAGTGCAAGAGGCCCACCATGGCAATCCTGGTAATACAGTCCCACACAGTTATATGGTACACCCTGGGTCACAACGATATCAACAATATGTACATAAATGAAACAAAGAACACGTTTTAGCAGCACCACAGGCCAGAGCCACGCGTAAAACCTAATGTCAGATGTATTGTGCTTTTAGCACAAAATCAACATATAACGTGGCACCACTAGCCTGTGTCATGAATCACAGGTGGTCTGCACACTATCACTCCCACTTGCACACTCACTCCGCACCGCTCTACTGTGTGACAGGTAACCAGCACAGTCCGTGCGGAATGCTCTTGCACACATACGCACTCAGCACCCTAATGCTGTGCCACTGGTACCCAGCAGGTCAACAGATAACACACTCTGCAGACTCCGTGGCCTCAACCTCCCTCCACCCTCTAGTTCATCCCGATTGCCCTATACCCCCCAGATGGTAAATAACCAACCCCGCTTCCCAGACACAAGGCCGCACGTGGCCGAAGTCACTTAGTCTGGGTCCTCGGGAAGCAGGTGGGAATATGTAGCAAGTTTAATTAAGAGGTAGACGTAAACAAGGGGAGTTTAGCAGCCACTCTGGAAGTTCATCCACAGGTCTCAAAAAACAGTGGAGTAACGCAGTCTCTTGACCCGCTTCTGAACTGTCTCGGAAGCGTTCCTTCAACCCAGTCAATCTCTCTTCCTACTACCTGGCGCCAAGATGTCTTCGGGAGGGGCCAGGTGAGGAGAAGGCTGTTGGTCCGCCACAATGAGGGTCAACAAGGGAACACCGATGAATGGCAAGTAACACAGGGGAGCCCCTGAGTAGGATGAGATACCCCTACAGGTACGCGATAAGGGTCATGCCCAGGCAATCCAGGCACAGCGTCTAGTGCATGTGGATATGGGTTGCACCAGGCAATTCCAGTTACACACAACAAAGAGTTGCAAACTCTGTACCTCCCTGGAAAGGATACACCGTGTCTAGGGCACGATGATCAGGTTGTACCACACCAGTTCGGTCACACCCACAGGCGTACGTTCAGCAGAGCCACACGAGGTAGAATGCGGCACTACTACGGATACTGCCCCATCTTAGAGAGTCGCACACTGTGAATCGGAAACCGCACGCAAAGAGCATGGCGAGTCGCAAGAGACAGATGAGGCATGATCAATGAAGCAGGTCACCTTTGGATCACGCAACCGATGAATCCACTCATCACCAACTAGACGCTTATGAGTGTCAGGGTTCCTGCTTTTCTGGAACCACTCGCCTTAGATGTGGGCAAGATTTCTGGGCTCCGTACTAGACAATCCGGTCTCCAGGCTTTTCCACGCTCACACCATGCTATCCGTTGGGATTTAGAAGCCGATGTGGGCACTTGAGAGGGCACCGCTCTCCAGATGTAGGGCAGATGGTGTAGGTCCCTCACGGGAGATATTTGATGCCACTGAGATCCCCGAGAGAACAGGAGGCCCGCCGACAGGCCCTTGGAGAGCACACTTCAGGATGCCACACTTCAGCAGGTCTCAGCCCAGGCCAGCCACTATTCAGAAAGGACACACCGTCCCCTTCAATGATAGTAATACTCCAAGTGCACAAAAGAGTCCTCTGGCAATGTGCACCATGCAATCCGGTTCTCCGGTACCGCATTCCCACAAGAGTATCTCACCCTTTGCTGAAGCATGGCATCCATAGTTATACTATTGTGTGCCTTTGAAGTTAGGGAGAGGTGTAGGGTTTTTTCTTTGAACCACAGATGTCTCTCCTAAATTGTAGGCCTGTCTGCCATGAGGCCGTGGAATGTAGATCTTAATCTTTAGTTGGGCCATGATCCAGCCACGCGAGGCCAAGTGTCAAAAACTCACTCTCCTATCTATTACATCCGACCCTCAAATGTCAGAGGTTTGTCTTTTCCATTGTATGCCCATGTTTTATGGCTGTTGCTGGGGAATGCACAGATGTGCTCCCCCAAACCTGGTGTCTATTGAAGCTAGGAACCATGGTACATGAGACTCTGAGAGCATAGAAATACCCATATTCTATAAGTGGCATTTCTAAGCGAGTTATGCCAACATCTCCTTTACCATTGGAAAGGGTTTGGCACAGCGAATACATTGTAGGAAACATCATGAGGCTGCTCACCGGCAATCCACTCTTGCAGCCCGCAGTGATGTCAACCACTTTCACATGTTAACCTTATGTGAAGAGCAAGCCTCATAGGTAATGAAACCACACAAGGGTATTCATCACTACCTGGGCGCACGTGCGCTGTTGTGCACACTTACCTGCAATGGCAGGGCAGACACCTAGTCCCCACCACTGAAGTTGCAAGTGAGCCCACACCAGTCTGCAACGGCAGGCTGGACAATGGTTTAACTAATACAGGGGTCAGTGTACACACACGCCTGCAATGGCAGGCTGCACACCCGATCATGGGCACCATAGGTGCGGGTGAGCACACACAGCAGCCTGCACTGGCAGGCTACTCATTAGTTTACTCATTATATATGGCAGTGCGGACACACCGGTCTGTAAACGCAGACCAGCCCAAGTTAAAGAACATCGAAACCGCACCACTTCCCAACACGGGTAGGCACACTTTCACACTGCAATTACGGCAGGAAAGTGCCCAGGGCCCAAAGGCCACACAAAAAAAATCAGCAAAACTCAGGTGGAAAAAGTTTAGGGAAACACTACCTGACGAGTATCAGGTCCAAAAATGGTGATGACGCAACAGGATTTATAGATTGTGCAGCTACTCCAAAGAGTCTCCTGGCGCTTAAGCTTCTAAGTGAATGCAATTAACTTTGAGAAAAGAGCCAGGTTTACAACCTCTTTTTGAAGCGTTGTTTGGAGTCAACTAGGCGGAGGTTTAGGGGAAGGTTTGTTCCAGGCCGAAGAGCCCAAATAAGAGAAGGAATGGCCACCTGCTCTAGAGAGGCAAAGCCTGGGTACATTGGCAAGCACCTAATTAGAGGAACTCAGCTTCCTAGTTGGGATATAAGCAAGTAGTCTGGATGGTAGGTGTCTGGGGCTGGTTAAGTGCAAAGCTCTGTGGGTGAGTAGAAGTGTTTTGAACAAGATGCGTTTCCTCACTGCAGCCAAACAAAACATGGTAGAATTGGCTTACACCCACTTGGACTATTTAATTTACTTGCAAGTCCCTAGTAAAATGGTACTATATGTGCCCAGTGCCTGTAAATTAAATGCTATTAGTGATCCTGCACCACTGCTTGTGCCACACACTTAAGTAGTCCTTTAAACATGTCTCAGACCTGCCATTGCAACCTGTGTGTGCAGTTTTAAACTTGCATGTCAACCTGGCAGAATAAACCTTTTGCCAGGCCTAAACCTTACTTTTTAACACATACAAGTCACACTTGGGTAGGCCCTAAACAGGCCAGAGGGCAGGTTGCAGTGTACTAAAAAAGTTGGACATGTACTTTTAAGTTTTACATGTCCTGATAGTGAAAAACTCAAACTCGTTTTTCACTACTGCAAGGCCTACCTCTCCTATTGGATAACATTGGAGTTACCTTATTACCTTTAATAAGCTGTAACTTCTAATTGGAAGTAGGTAGACTTGTTGAATTTGGTGTCTAAACAATTGCAATTAAAAGCCCTCTTTAATGGAAAAGTGAGATTTTTAATCTGAATTCTGAAAATGCCACTTTTAGAAAGCTGGTATTTTCTCGACCTAACCATTTGATGTCTGCAGCCTGATCCTGGGTCACATGACTAGGCGTGTCTCACAATTGGTCTTTGTGTATTTATCCCAGACAGTGAGACAAAAGGAATATAGCTGTTGGCAGGATGGGCCGCTCTGTGTTAACAAGGGGTGGGAGCGGTCACCTACCTCACTTGCACAGCACAAAGGCTCTGCCTGAGCACTCTCACAAAGGGTTTGTCACTAGTCTTATGTGATGTCAGACCAGCTGAGGCCAGGACAGGGAGGAAGGGTATGCCTGACACCTCAGGGGGGTGGAAACGTCTAGAAGCTTACTTCACTTCAAAGTGGGTACCAGGTATAAATGTTGGACCTCAGACCCCAACTCTTCAGTACACTTCTGTACCTGTGGAAGACTCTGCCAGGAAGAAGGACTGTTGTGCTGCTAAAATGACAGCCAGTCGGCTAGACTGCTGCCCTGAAGGATTGCTGCCCCACTGCGCTGACCTGCTGCCCTCTTGCCTGGGTGGAAAGGACTAATCCTTCATCTGCTGAAACCAGTACCATCAGAGTGACTACAAAGACTAGTTGGATGGCCCCCTGATTAGAGCCTCAAGGACAGAAGGCTCCAACCACCTTGAATCCAGCAGCTGAACTCTGCCATCTGTGAGCCCTGCCCTCCCAAGTGGTACCATTCCAGTGCTGCCCTTTGGCATTGGGCCTGAAGGTGCTCTATCAGCCCATCTATGGTTTCAGCCGAACTGACGCATTTCCTGTGCTACGTGGCGCAACCCCGAGCAGAACCGACGCATCACCTATGCTGCATGGACTTCCCCCATGCAAGGACCTCACCTCACCACCCGCAGCCTTCCCGGGACCACTGCTGCATGATGCATCCTCGATGCAGGCCTTCGCATTGCAAGCCCGTCATTGATGCCACCCTCGATGACGACGCAGGACTCTGCATCGCAAGCCCTGCGTTTCTTTGGAACCAGCCGGTGTGCGATGCATCTCGATGCAGGGCTTCGCATCGCAAGCCCCTCGTTGACGACATCCTCGATGATGCAGGACCTCACATCGCAGTTTCGTAGCTCATAGGAGTCGCTGCTGCACGACGCATCCTAGATTCGGGACTCCGCAAAACTACACAACCAGGATTTAAGGTACTCTTGTTCAGCTGGTCTAACTGGGTCCCTGTAGCAGTCCCACACTTCATCACAGTAGGCCTGAACTTGTGACTTTGTCCCCGTCTGGCACGACCAGATAACCGCAGTTGGGGCTTTGTGCTTTTTAGCGCTATTTTCATTGAATCTTTAAAATTGCATATCTCCGGTTCTACTGATTGGATTTTAGCCCTTTTGGTCTCGTGTTATTTCCTATAATGTACTCTATTTTTCTAATGTGTTGTGGGATTTTTCTTGTGTGGTGTTTTCACACACCACACAGATCTCACCAAAACGTTTGTGATGGTCTGCGGTTAAGGTAGGGCAAAGAAAAAGTCCCACTACGTAAGGGATTACAAGTTAAAAGAAGTCCAGAACTTCTCCTACCTAGGTATTTTATTTTCTTCTAATAGTAATTGGGGTCCTCATTTAGACCAGTCTAGACTGAAATTTATTAGAACCATGGAGGTGATCTTTAGATTTTGTAACAAGATACGTAGTAAACCTATCCGTGATATGCTTAAAATATATGGCAGTAAATGCCTACCAGTAGCAACCTATGGTTCTGTAGTGTGGGGTAATGCCAATCTTAACACATTGCAATCTTGTGAAAATTATTTCTTCTGTCGTATGCTGGCCGTACCAAGATCCACCTCCACATACCTCTTGCATAAAGAGTTGGATGTACCATATGTTGCAGACCTAATTCAAGGTAGAGCTTTGTGCTCCTGGCACAACATTTGGTGCAAGGAGGGACCAAAGTTCACAAGGGATATAATTAAGGACTGCTTAGCATTGGAACACACTAACAAAATCCTATGGCTAGCATTCATGGACAAGCTGCTGAAGAATATTGACAAAGATCTATTGGTAAAAAATCCCACAGATATCTTGCAGTTTGGTAAAAGTGAAATAAAAAATTGTACATGGAGAAACAAAGCCAAGAGAGGGCTAGGAGAGATAAGGAAAAAACGAACGTATCGCGATATATGGCCAGCATTGAGTCGACTGGTCTACCTAATTATTTGGTCAAAGTCACAAATATTCAGGACAGATTTTATATGACAAGAGTGCGTTTGGGCACAGTCCATGAACTGGTGGCTTTTCCAAAACACGAAAAATGGCAGAAAATAGTTCAGAAATGCCCATGTGATGGGAAAGCAATTCAGTCCACGATGCACTTTATGTTGTTTTGTAAGTTTTATCAAGATATAAGAAAAATAATTCTACAACCAATTTTTATTGTACAGAAATTATTCTTTTAAAAGGATGCTATGAAATTTATTTGTGCCTTTGATAATGAATTAGCTTGTCGAGCTGTTGCTGGTTTTATAAGCAGGGCTATACAAAGAAGGAAATCCCTTGTATATTTAGACCATTTAGTCTATGAAGTTGATTGAAGGATGACCCCTGGCTGAAAAGTAAAACATTTTTTAAAATGGGATAACAAGGTGATCTGCACCAATGAAGTTTTAACTGTCATAATATGCATTATACTATATTAACTGATAGTAAGTTTTTAATTGTATGTACTTTTATGGATCGAAAAAAAGATTCGAATAAAATTTTATGATGATGATGATGGTGTTTTCACATCATTACTGTTTGAAATGCTGCATAAATACTTTGCACTTTAACTCTAAGTTAAGCCTGATTGCTCTGACCAAGCTACCAGAGGGTTGAGCACAGGTTAATTTGGGGTTTGCTTGTGACTTCGACCTAACACGGACTGTGACTAGCGTTTTACTCCCCTCAACCAGTAACCCAATTTCTTACAAGCTGCAATTCATCTTCTATGCCTTGGAGAGTACATGCTAGCGCACAGCACCATAAACACCATGGACAGCTATTCTGGCAGCTGACCCTATACACAACGTAGCACAACTCAAGCAGCACAATACCCCTAACACCACTGAGAGAACTTGCAGCAGCACTTCACCTGCAAAAACCACTAGCTGTCCCTTCAACTGCCTTACAGTTTCTAATACCATAAACATCATTGGTAAGAAATTGGGTTGTTAGTTGAGGGGGTGGAAGTCCCACACAGGCACCAACCACAATCCTTGTGGGGTGAATCCCAAAAGTCATTAAATTAACCTGTGCTTAATCTGCTGGTAGTTTGGAACAAAGCAGTCAGGCTGAACTTAGAGGAATGTGTAAAGTATTTGTGTAGCACAAACAGCAGTGAAGTGAAAATGCAACACAAGAAAAATCCCAACCCAATATAGAAAAGTGGAGTTTTAATAAATCAAACATATAAAATGACACCAAAATGAACAACATCTAATCAACAGTAATAGAGATGGGTTGACTTATAAGTATGCCTGGCAAAAGGTTTATTTTGTGAGGTGGAAATTGCAGTTTAAAGCTGCACTACAGGCTGCAGTGGCAGGCCTGAGACATGTTTTAAAAGGCTACTTTAGCGGGTAGCACAATGAGTGGTGCAGCTTACTTTTAGCATCTAGTTCACAGCCCTGGGTACATGTGGTGCCATTTACTAGGGAGAATTGAATTAAATGTTCCAATTAGTTAGAAGCCAATTTTATTATGTCTTAAGGAGGGAACACATGCACTTTACCAAGGAAACAGTGCACCGAGTCCTAAAAGCCAAACAAACAGATTCAGCAAAGGGAGGCAGAGGAAGGAAAATATCTGGGGTGACACTACAGAAAGGGCCAGGTCCAACAGCATCCCCAGCTGCACAGCAGTCATTACCTCGATGGGTCGTACCTATGGAAGAACAACAAAGCAAACACCATGTCATGGACACCAGCTCCAAATGCATCTTCACACCTGGAACAACGCCGTCACCAACATATCACCCCCAAGTATCAGGAGATTGCAGGCTCCAGGGACAGAATCTCCGAGGCTAACAGCAAGACTCACATCCAGAGTTAGAGTCATGTCCATGGGTGTCGCAGTGTTCTGTGTGTGTGGAATATGTGGCAGTGACACCAATAAATGACTGGGGTTTCAGCACTCTCACATCTCCTCTAGTGTCGCTCTTGAGCCCTCTGTGCGTGCACAACACATGTTCCCGCCTCCACCCCCTAACTTCCTCAACCATCAGTTTTTGAGATAAGCACTCAAGTAAGGACATTACACAGAATGTTTGTCGCAGCAGAAAGTAAGAAATGTTAAATATATCTTGATATAATGTATTAAGAAACTTTGCGTACTGAAATGCATATTGATATGTAAAAAACAAAATAATAAGTGTGCGCTGTATAACACTGCCATGCAATGATAATCTCTGATCACAAATTCTTTAGTTGCAGCACTGCCTCTGTTTTTTTCCATTTTAACAGCTATGTCCACTTTTCTGTAGAACCGTCTTTCGGGTTGTATGACGTTGCATCACATTCTGGTGTAACGCATGCATTACAACACAAATGCCATTACAACGCATACCTTTACCTCGCATATTTTTCAACGAATATGCCTTTACCGTGCATACCTTTACAACGAAATTCGTTGTAAAAGCATGTATGATAAAGGCATATGCCCAGTAAAGGTTTCCCTGACCCCTACCTTAAGCCCTAATCCCGGTCCCTGGCGCACCCCACCCCACCCCACCCCGGCACCCAACCCTTCTAAAAAACAATACCCTTCCCCTGCCCTAAACCCTAAAACCCTACCCCAACGCGACTCCCCCTGGCCCCCAGCCCTTCCCATGCCCTAAACCCTAAAACCCTATCCCTGCACGATCCTCTCTGGCCCCCAGCCCTTTCCCTACCCTAAACCCTAAAATACTACACCTCCACGACCCCCCCCCCCGCACACAGCCCTTTCCCCACCCTAAAACACTATCCCTGCGCGACCCCTCCCCCAGCCCTTTCCCTACCCTAAACTCTAAAACTTTACCCCTGCGTGACCTCCCCTGCCCCCCAGCTCCTAAAATAGTAGCCCCCACCCCAGGTCCAATCCCCCTTGCCTCTCTCCTCGTGGTTCATGCAGGCAGCTCGTCTGAGGGGGCGGTGCACGTCGTGAGGAAGCGGAAGAGTCTCTCTATTTCCTCTAACGATATGGATCGGCTACCAACACGATCTTTCCATGCATTTGCATATATTTTTTTACTACACATATGCCTTTATCATACATACCTTTAAAACGAAATTCGTTGTAAAGGCAGGCGTGGTAAAAGCATATGCGTAGTAAAAAAATGCGTAGTAAAGTCTACACGTTGTAATGACGCATGCGCTGTAACGCTTGCGTTGTAATGGCATGCTTGGAAACAGCTGAGTTGTAATGGCTGTTTCCCATATTTTCGCAGTCCGTGTTGTGTTTTAGATTGAAAACAAATTATAGCGGGTAAAACATTGAAATTGTTAGGTCATACTTTGACCCCCACCTTTAACCAACAGCACTTTAGTCTGTCTGACACTGTTAGATTGAATCAGCCTGAGTGCTGTGGTCTTTAATCCATTGAAGAATCCCACAGACTGGTATTACACGGTGGCCTCTGTCTGACCAGCCTGCGTGTGCTCAGTGACACTGTAGCCTTGGCATAATGCCGCTTATGCCGTGCAAGCAGATTTGCATACTTTTCAGTTTCATCCGGATTATCCTTTGCTTTGAAATGAATGGAATGAAAACAAGCATTGACAAAGCCAATTATTTTAGCTTTCATACAGTGAGATGTATAGCGAAAAAGTATTCTCCAACTTCAGTAAATGCTGATAACATGCACAGCTTAGATAGAAGCGCTGAATGTGTCACTTTCAGAAAAGGGCTAAATAAAACGATTGCTTGAGTGGGCATGGAAAGGTGACCCCCCGCCCCTCCCCCTTCCAAAACGGCTGAATTATCGATTTTCGCAGGAGGGCACATGGGTAAGGAGGTTCTGGGAGCTCACTAAAAAAGAGGTGCATGGGGCGCACAAGCATAGAGGCACGGAGGCTTGCATAAGGTGGCCCAGGGAACATAGGCAAGGAGGTGTAGGAGGTAGGAGCAAGGAAATGCTGACCGCACAGGAAGGGGTCCAGGAGGTATATTCCCCTTCACTAATTCCCCACTAATCCTTTTTGGGTTCCTGAGTAGCGTGATACTCACCGAAAATGTGCTTTGACGCCTCGTCAGGTGTAGTAAGCGCTATATAAATGCAATTACAATTATGGGAAGCAGGATATTGCATTGATTCACCGGGGAAAGATGGCAGAGACATGCTGTCGGCACAGAGGTAAAAATGAAAAGAAATGTAAGGGCACAAGGAACGCATCATGACGATTTTTTAATTTTTTATTTATTGACCACAATAGGATTTGCTCATTCTTTCTTTCATACATTTTTCTGCTCTCAGCCCAGGTCGCACACATAATGTCCCTGGGTGGCAGAAAGGAGTCGCCAGAAGTGGGTGTATTTTTGTACAAAAGAAAATGCAAAATACCTAGGGCTTCATTCAGAGTATCCCGGTAATCCTGATTAGGGTACACAAAAATAATGTCTGTGGCGCACAGACCCGCTGGTTTCTCCCCCCATAAATTTCACCAGTAGAAACCTGGCTAAATTTGTCAGGTAAAAAAAATACTCAAGATTCCAGGTTTTGCAGCGCATAATAGGGAAAATATGTGGAATTACTCTGTTATCTCTCACACGAGGGGGGGGGGGGGAGAACTCAACCCCATGGTATCGACATTTCCCTTACAGTTTTACCTTCAAGGAAATACCGCTGATGCAGGATTGAGGGCCTTATCATTTCAGCAACTGCAACATATATCAGATGAAAAACACTTAAAAAGGCACAAAGCACACAGGGGCAAACCTCTGATCAAAAGTTACCATTTCTAAACCAAGTTAAAAATGCAATCCTCAGGGAAATGCCCTCATGAATAAATGACACAAAATAATGCAAATGGCCGCCCTTACAGAACAGTTTCTCCCCCGCTCTAACTAGTTTTTACATCAGTGGTCTGCATTTGTCACTTTCAGGGATATCCACGATGGAGCATGCATTAACTATGTACATGACTTTGCACTGACATGGAGGTCAGATCATTAGCTTCAACCGCTAACCAGGGACAACATATAGCAGAAGACGCTTCTGCCCATTACCAAGCCCTAACCAAGCCGCAATCCCGCCTTTTGCATTTTAATGAGGTGTCCAGTGTGATGAGAGCCCCTATAGGTAACTGGAATTTGGCTCAACTGCAGCACATCAAAGTTAAATAGACATCCGTATGCTGTGCACAATGGGAGTGATTGGTTCTAGTTGAAGCAGGCCAGATGCAAAAATTGATCATTGCACATGTGCAATGTGTGTCATTCTGACTTATTTTACAGTCATGTGTATGAAGACATGTTTTATGGATTTCCATGGAACCTCTTTAAAGCCTTCTGTTCTGACCTTACACCTTGAGACGCTTCTGCTAAAGAGAACAGAGGCACTTTCTTTCTAATTTCTGGGTCTGGTGGCTTAGTGGACCAATGCGTCCACTGTAGGGGCCTGTGGTTGTTCTCATGGTCACAGGTTCAAATCATGGTGGGTCCACTCAGCCTTTCATCCTTCTGAGGTTGATGAAATGAGTACCGTTGGGTAACAATAAACATCTGTTATTCAGCACCAAGATACCCTTGGGTGAACATGCACTTTACAAATACACATTTTACGCTATGTCTAATTACTCAGCAGTGCCATTTATGGCCAGTACCATTTCAAGGTTAGAGTAAGTCCATCAGGAACTCTTCAGTGGAAGTCTAAAGCCCCAAAGGATGAAGCTGGGAGATAAACTGGCAGGGCTCCCTGCACTGAATGATATTTTTTAATAGTTTGTGTTTATATAAAAGGATAAGTGTAAACCTATGCAAAATGCAGATTTACAACTTCTTGTAAGGTGTACTGCGTAAGTGTTGGTATAAGGTACACCACACACACAGGGGGTATAGCCCCGGGAAAATACCATTATTGGGGGAAGGTTAAACGTAAATTGTTGGGTCAAGAGCAGCACTTAATGAAAATGTGTATCTCCAGCTTTTTATGAATTAGACATTTAGTGCTAAGCCAATGTCCATAGGGATTCTGTACCAGAGTAAGGGAGCATTAATAGCATCTGCCTTTTTCATCTTTGTCTTCAGTCTGGTGAGATCTAGGCTCTTGGTATGGTGTTGTTACCCAGAAGTGGCTAGTTTGTTTGCCAGATAAGTTGGTTCTTCTTGTTGAGGACTTTATATGGGATGCAGAGAATCTGGTCTGGAAGGAGAGGCAGTGTAGGTCTTTCAACATGGGGGGGTGATGTGTTTGAATTTTTTTGAGCCGTTGATGAGAAATGCCACGTTGTGTAAGATACTTTTCTGGGGTTCTTTAGTGGTATTGGGAAGGCAGCTGAGCAGAGCATTACCTCTGTGCAGGTGGGAAAGGACTAAGGTTTTGCCGTTTCACCTTAAAGTCTTTTTTTGGGAGAAACAGCTTCCCTTTCTTTACGAGGGAGCTGTGGTCTTCAGTGAGGGCGAATCCCAGAAATTTTGCCTTACCTGTCAGCTGGGGGGCGTAGCCTGGTAGGTTTCAATTGGAGAGTCAGGCTTGAATCTGGAATTGTTTTGTGCTGTTGGCAAACAAGAGGAATTCAATGTTTGTGAGGTTTAGCTTCAGGAAGTTAGGTGATATCCAATATTGGATGAATTTGAGGCAGAATTTGAATATTTTATATTGCTGGGGGGATTTGTATAGGCAGAGTTGTGGTATCATCTGTATTTTGATGGACCTCGATGCTGTTGTCAGCAAGAATGGATTCAAAACATTGCCTGCTGAGGTTAAAGAGGATCGAAGGATGGGTAGAGCCGAGCTGTATTTGACAGGAGACAGGGGGTGCTTATGATATTGTGGAACGTTTGCATGAGCTGGCACTGATTGGGGATGTAGAAAACGAATCATTTCAAGATAGTGCCTGAAAAGCCCATCATGTTTTCAGTGTGTTGATCAGAGCTGGACGGTTGACTATGTCAAGGCTGCAGAGAGGTCAAGCAGGACAAGGAGGGAGGAGATGTTCCTGTTGTTCAGGGAGAGGGTGTCATAAAGTACTGAAAGTATCTCTCTCTCAATGCTGCAGTGTGATCTAAAGCTTGATTGGTGATCCTGTAAAAGATTATTCTGGTTTATGTGCTTATGTTGCTTTCATTGCGATTTCCCCTACAAATGGAAATAGGGAGAAAGTAGGTAAGGGTGGCTGGGTCCAGAGATGGTTTCTTTAGTAGGAGAAGTCTCTGACCTATCTTGAGGCTGTCTGGGAATTTTCCAGGGTGTAACAAGTGTAGGAAAATTCTTCTTTTTGCATGATCACCCCATTTTTTTGGACTGATGCTGCTGGTATTTTGACTCTGTGTGCTGGGACTCTGCTAACCAGGCCCTAGTGTATATGCTGTGACCCCAAAAACATGTAGAATATGGCTATACTCACAATTGCCATATTTAGCTTACCTGTAAGTCCGCAGTATATGGTACAAAGTATATCCAGGGAGTGTTAAGAAATTTGTCACTAGTGGACTGCAGCACCCAATGTGCCACCCACTATAGTGACAGTGCAATCATGACTGCAGGCCTACCACTTTAGACTGTCTGTGCAGTGTTAAAATTGCAAATATGACCTGTCAAAATAACCTTTTTTGACAGGCCAAAACCCTCCTTTAAAATATTTATAAGTCACCCTTAAGCAGGCAATGATGCCCATAAGGCAGGGTGTTTGGCATTTAAAAGTAGGACATGTAAAGGTTTAATGGTAAACATGTACTTACAGTGAAAAGGCATCAAAAGCTATTTTCACTATAGCGGGGTTAGTTGTTCCATATCAAAGCACTGGGATGTAAAATTAAAATTAATAATGTTATCTCCAGCTAGGAAATTGCTATCAATTTCAGTGGGACTTCTTCTTCAGTGGATTGTGTAGGGTAATGTCGCTCCTGGGAAATACGCAGTGAGTATATACTAGTGTACAAATATGAGTCTTCTGCGGACATGCCGGAGGCAGCCCTGCTACTGAACAGAGGGTTTGCGTTTACGCCAGCAAAATCTTGGTTGCTGGGAAGAGGGACTCACTTATCCCCCAAAGAGTCGTTTTACTATACCACGTCGTCATTCTTCATGATGGATTTTTGACTTATACACACAAGATCCACCAATTCTGGAATACACTAAGGGGGTGATTATGATGGCGGGCGGATCGCCACCGCCCGGCCAATGGTGGTGATCCACCCGCCATCACAACCACATTTACCCCCCGCCATATTACCATGGCGGGGGGTACCGCGGCGGACGGAAAGACCGTCCGCCGCTTTTCCGCCGGTCGGCAATCGTTACGACTGTCGGCCGGGCGGAACTCGGGCATAATATGGTGGCGGTGCCTGGAAGGCACCGCCATCCATATTATGATGCCTGACGATGCCGCCATGGAAGGGCTGCCGGGAATTGCTTTGGGGGCCCGTTGCGGGCCCCCGGGGGGTGGGGGGGTGGTGGGCTGCACTTGGGGGTACCTATGGTACCCCCCTACATTGCCATGGTCAAGGTGGCAGTTACCGCGCGGTGCCTGTCACGTTGTGCATGGCAATGCACAACATGCCTCTGTGGCATTGCGGCAGGTGCTGCTCACAGCAGCACCCGCCGCAATGTTAGAGATGCGGGATGCGACCGCCACGGTGGTGGTCGCATCCTAATTGGTGGTGCGGGACCGCCGCACCGCTGGCGGCCAGTCCCAGCCCCGCTAGGGTGGTGGGCGGACTGAAGTCCGCCCGCCATCCTGATGGGGCCCTAAATCTTGGCCACAGTAATCACTGTTGCCCTTTACTGTGCAAATATCACTGGAGTACTAGAACCCATTCCGGGTCGGAAATACAACCGGAACTGAGGATCCATACAAAGAGATTAGAGCCCTGAAGAAGTCGCTGCGCACAACAATTAAGCGCGGCGAAACACGTGTTGGCTAAGGATCTCAAGATTAAACTGAAGTGACAGTTTCAACGGAGGAACAAGAGTGTTTTTTATTATTGTCAATGATACATAATATATACTGTCGGAGTGTGCAAGGAACTGTTGTTTTGTGCTATCAATTTCATTTTTGAACTTTTTGAAATATGTATTACAAGCCTAGTTCACTGGTGAAGTTAGATTTGTAATGAATATTTTGGAGTAGGTACTTTTAGACAGGTACTTTTCCCCTGCCTAAAGCCTCAAGATACCAATTTGCATGAGTTTCTACTGTTACCTGGCAGCTGTATAGCCCCCTTGATGAGGTGTGAACTTGCTCCTAGAGCAGAGACAAAGGCCTTGGGTGTGGGAAGGGTTCTGTTCCTCTGGTAGGATGACTATCTGGGCTGTGCCCATGAAGTTAATTAACTTCAACAAGGCCTACCTGTCACAGGAAAATGTTAGACAGGGCCCTCTTTTGTCCACTTAATCAGGTAGGCATCAATTCCTAGCTATAGGAACTGCCCCCTACACGTTTGAATTTACCACAGAGGAGGAGTTGCTCATTTCCGTGGCCACACCTCTAGGGATCGGCTAAGGAACTCTGCACAGGAGAAGAAAGCTTCTGCTATCTTGGTTTTAGGGAGTGAAGCCTATTGTAAGATTGTTTGCCATAGGGCACATAGGAGATGCTGCAAAAGTTGGTAAGGTTACCCTTGGGAACTTTTCCCCTACTGAATGGGGGGGGGGGCTAGGAGTCACTTTCACCCACAGGCTAGTGCAGTTATAAATGTGGCACACTTGGGCACCCTGTTGAGACCTGTGTGGATACCTTAAAGGCTGGACCTGCTCCCACTTGTACCCAGGACAAAGAAGTGGATTCCAAGGCTCAGCTGACTGACCTCCTGCTAAGTTACAGAGACACAATAAGCTGCTAGAAACCCTTTTCCTCAAGAGCACAGCTGACCAGTTCCAACTGAACCTGCTCTGGACCCCGCTGGTGGCTTCTGCTGGAGTGAGTCTTGACCCCCAAGTGCTGTTCCTGAGGTTGTGGGACCCTTGCATGTGCTAAAGTGTACTCCTTCTAACATCCTAAGAAACCTGGGACTTAGAAACCTTTGAGCTCCACAAACCTCCAGAGGACCCAAACAAACATGTCAAGTCAGTCCAATGAAGGTACATTGCCATGGGTAAAAGATCCAGGTTGCTCCCGCTGTGATCTTTTCTGCAGCAGTAAATGTGTTTTCAGAGGAACGTAGTGGAGAGGCTATCCAACCTCGTGCAGCCCTGTTTGGCTACAGCTTGAAACCTTGTCCTCCTGGAGGAATCTAAGCTCTAAAAAAATGACTAGGTCCGAACTTAGAACTCTTCACCCGGCGAAGACACCAATTGTATCTGGTTGGCGGGGGTCTTCCTTGGGCACAGATTTTCAATTTCTCCAGCTCAGACCTTTCCCACCAAAAGTCAAACGCTTCATTGGGACATCGTCTGATGGCTATCCGGCCTCATGACTCCGTCCTCGGCCACAGCCTGCTGTCTTGCACTGCTGAGAATTTTTGAGTTTGATTTCAGAAACTAAGTCAGAAGGTAAAACTTCTAAACAGGTTGAATCTGATTTCTGTATTTGAACCATGCTCCATCGAGGAGGTCTTAAATCGTGCATAGTTACAAGTCAGGAGCAACCTGATGACCACGGTAAGTGTTAAATGCTTGTTGGCACTATTTTTATTTAAAACTTTGAAAATTCATATCTCTATTTCCCCTTTCTGGATTTTATCATTTTGGTGTCATTTTGGCCATTAACTAATTCTCTATTTTTATAAACTGAATTGGGATTTTTATTGTGTTTTTGACTTCATCATTTACTACATCTTAAGTACCAGGGGTTGAACTCAGGCTTAAATTACTGAAACCTTTACTGAACCTAACAAGAAGAGTGACCTTAATACTTGTGGTGGACTACCATCCATCCTAACTAATAATTCACTTTCTCACAGTGAGGTATTGACAATGTGGAGAAAAAGTTTGAGTGCAACTCCTTCAAGTAATTTGATTCACTAGTCATGATTAACATTGGCACAGGTCAAGGCAATCTCCAACTTTCAGACATGTACATGCATGTGCCAGTTTCCCCAGTCAAATGGATGCAAAGTGATTACAATGTGGAAATTATGCATTTGTATAGTAGGGGAAAGTGTGCATTTGCACAATATCAATTTTCCCTTTTTTGCCTTGAAATGATAGATATTTTTCCACATGAACAAAATGGTGCACAGACAGAATATCGAGTTTTTAATTTCGACCTACCATAATATCGAGTTTTAAATATCGTAGATCAAGAATATTGACTAC
Organism: Calotriton arnoldi; assembly: GCA_963921515.1. Taxonomy (NCBI): domain Eukaryota; kingdom Metazoa; phylum Chordata; class Amphibia; order Caudata; family Salamandridae; genus Calotriton; species Calotriton arnoldi. The sequence continues at coordinate 130,451 of CAWUFW010003765.1, forward strand.
AAGAATATCGTGGTACAGAATATCGACAGTAAGGTAAGAAATATCGGGTTTTTTAATATCGAAGACAGTAATATCGTTTGTAAAAATATTGTTGTTAATAATATCGATGTTTATATTAGTGTTCTGTATTTTAATATGTGTGTTAAAGGTATTTGATGTAATTTTTGGGTATAAGTGTAGTTTTTTTTTTAATGTATGTGTTAAATTTTTAGCAGTAAATACTTTTATGTAAATTAATTTTTGCGCATTTTAGTTCTGTAGCGGGTTGTGGGTTTATAGGGGAATAGGGTGGGAAGTAATTTAATTATAAAAAGTAATTATTAATATTTATTTATTAGTATTTATCTTTAATTTATTATTAATTAATTATTAATTGGTTATTAATTAATATTAATTAAGTAATAGATAATTATATAAATTGCGTTATTGTTTTAGGAGTGGGTTGTGGGTTTATAGGGGAATAGGGTGGGAAATAATTTAATTATAATAAAGTAATTATTAATATTTATTTATTAGTATTTATAATTAATTTATTATTAATTAATTTAAAAAATTGGTTATTAATTTTTATTAATTGATAATTATATTAATTGTGTTTTTTTAAGAGCGGGTTGTGGGTTTATAGGGAATAGGGTGGGAAGTAATTTAATTATAATAAAGTAATTATTAATATTTATTTATTAGTATTTATAATTCATTTATTATTAATTAATTATTAATTGGTTCTTTAATTTTAATAATTATTTAATTGATAAGTATGTTAATTTTAACCCTCTGCTATCCAACACTATCCCTACTGTTGCACTCTCTGGAGTGGGAATAGTAATTTTTACCCCTACGCTATCCAACACTTTCCCTACTGTTGCACTCTTTGGAGTGGGAATAGTAATTTTTACCCCTACGCTAACCAACACTTTCCCTACTGTTGCACTCACTGGAGTGGGAATAGTAATTTTTACCCCTACGCTAGCCAACACTTTCCCTACTGTTGCGCTCACTGGAGTGGGAATAGTAATTTTTACCCCTCCGCTATCCAACACTTTCCCTACTGTTCCACTCACTGGAGTGGGAATAGTAATTTTTACCCCTACGCTATCCAACACTTTCCCTACTGTTGCACTCTGTGGAGTGGGAATAGCAATTTTTACCCCTATGCTATCTAACACTTTCCCTACTGTTGCACTCTCTGGAGTGGGAATAGTAATTTTTACCGCTACGCTATCCAACACTTTCCCTACTGTTGCACTCACTGGAGTGGGAATAGTAATTTTTACCCCTTTGCTATCCAACACTCTCCTAACTGTTGCACTCTCTGGAGTGGGAATAGTAACTTTTACCCCTACGCTATCCAACACTTTCCCTACTGTTGCACTCTTTGGAGTGGGAATAGTAATTTTTACCCCTACGCTATCCAACACTTTCCCTACTGTTGCACTCTTTGGAGTGGGAATAGTAATTTTTACCCCTACGCTATCCAACACTTTCCCTACTGTTGCACTCACTGGAGTGGGAATAGTAATTTTTACCCCTACGCTATCCAACACTTTCCCTACTGTTGCGCTCACTGGAGTGGGAATAGTAATTTTTACCCCTCCGCTATCCAACACTTTCCCTACTGTTCCACTCACTGGAGTGGGAATAGTAATTTTTACCCCTACGCTATCCAACACTTTCCCTACTGTTGCACTCTGTGGAGTGGGAATAGTAATTTTTACCCCTATGCTAACCAACACTTTCCCTACTGTTGCACTCTCTGGAGTGGGAAAAGTAATTTTTACCGCTACGCTATGCAACACTTTCCCTACTGTTGCACTCACTGGAGTGGGAATAGTAATTTTTACCCCTTTGCTATCCAACACTCTCCTAACTGTTGCACTCTCTGGAGTGGGAATAGTAATTTTTACCCCTACGCTATCCAACACTTTCCCTACTGTTGCACTCTTTGGAGTGGGAATAGTAATTTTTACCCCTACGCTATCCAACATTTTCCCTACTGTTGCACTCACTGGAGTGGGAATAGTAATTCTTACCCCTACCATATCCAACACTTTTCCTACTGTTGCACTCGCTGGAGTGGGAATAGTAATTTTTACCCCTACGCTATCCAACTGTTTCCCTACTCTTGCACTCTCTGGAGTGGGAATAGTAATTTGTACATCTCCGCTATCCAATACTCTCCCTGCTGTTGCACTCACTGGAGTGGGAATAGTAATTTTTACCCCTCTGCTATCCAAAACTTTCCCTACTGTTGCACTCACTGGAGTGGGAATAGTAATTTTTACCCCTACGCTATCCAACACTTTCCCTACTGTTGCACTCGCTGGAGTGGGAATAGTAAGTTTTTACCCTTACGCTATCCAACACTTTCCCTACTGTTGCACTCACTGGAGTGGGAATAGTAATTTTTACCCCTTCGCTATCCAACACTCTCCTAACTGTTGCACTCTCTGGAGTGGGAATAGTAATTTTTACCCTTACGCTATCCAACACTTTCCCTACTGTTGCACTCTCTGGAGTGGGAATAGTAATTTTATCCCCTCTGCTATCCAATATTTTCTCTACTGTTTTAGTTAATGTAGTGTAAAATGTATTTAAAAAAGACTAAAAATATTGTAATATTTTAATTTGTTATATATATTTTTTATTTTTTATTTATATTATTGGTGTATGTGTATATATATTTATAATTTTGAATATGTTTTTTAACAATTTATAAGTTATTAAAATATTTATAAATATTATTAAGTATATATATTATATTTTATACATATATATGTTTAATTGATGTTTACATTATATGTATTACTTATAATTTTAAACATTTTAAAATAATTTTAACTATGTTTGTTTTTAAATTATATGTATTATTTACTTTATTTTACATTATTTTTTATACATTAAAAAAAACGATATTTTTAACTATATTTTTTTAATCGATATTTTTGTACTTACCATTATGTAGATAGGACTTCGATATTCTGGACATCGATATTCTTGCGTCGATATTTTTGTAGCTCGATATTCTGACTGTCGATATTCTGTCAGTGATCCGAACAAAATACCCTTCAAAACACTTCTTTAAAGGGGGAATATTTTGTTCAGTTTTCAATACTCACCGCTACTTCATTTAAGCATGTTCAAAAGTGCAACATATCTATTTTGAAAATGCATTGCAAATGTTTATGTAAATATTGACTTTATGACTATTGCCCACTCCAGTAACACTCTTGTAAGGCAATCAATTTTACCACTCCCAGGAAAAATTTATAATGTGGTTAAATGTTTACATTTTGGAGAATTTCAGCAATCTTAAGTGCAATTGTGATTTGTGAATCAGTATCTGGAATTTCTGTGCGACCACACAATTTTCAGGCACCTAAAGTTGGCGAATTGGGTTATATATACTAGACTTATTTAAAACTAAAGTGCATCATTTAGCCCAGAGTGGGCAGTCTGCTGGGGTGGCAGAGATCCCACCTTCTCCTACCCCTCAGCAGTCAATCCCCTCTATTTAGGGTTCATCATCTCGTTTCCAACATGGCTGCAGCACTTTTGTCGGAAAAGAATGCCACTAGAGCCACCATGTCATTGCAGACAGCTCAGCATTCTACTTAGTTTTTCAAAACAAATATTACAATCAGCAGGGCCAGCACTAGGCATGGGCAGTGTGGGCAGGTGCCCAGGGTCCCAGGCTTATCTCCAAAACATGGGGCCTCACTGAAGAGCACCACAGGTCATTGCTCCTCTGGACACAGTAAATTCGGCTCACACGCCTCCTCCTGCACCTCCTCCCCCAGTCAATCACAGCATGAGTTGTTTTCACCGTGAGGTGTCTTGATCTCCCTGCACTTTAAGGTCGTGTTGGCGTTTCTTGGGATGAGGGGGGTGTGGAGCATTAGCAATTTGTAGTTTCCAAGCAACAAAGCATCTCTTGGTTTACCAAATGGATCAGCAGGACACAAGAACACACCAGGTAAGGAGAAGGGGGTAGAAGAGGGAACAGATCATAGGGTGACCAGGTGTCCCGGGTTTAAACTGCATTTGAATTAGTCCCCTAATGACTGTGGTCATTTAAGTATATCTGTGTCTCCTTGTAGTTATTCTATTTTTGCTAAATATGCAGGTTTTTGTTTTTCAAAATCTGGTCAACCTATTAAACTGGCGCAGCCGGGATCTAGGGTTTGTCCTCGCAGCATTACAGTGGTCTACAGCTGCAAGGCCCAGTAGGGAGCCCATCTCCTGTGAGCCTCATAGTGCTGGATCATGTCTGTAAGGCACAGGCATGGGCCCCACTTCCCTTTTTCATTATCCAGCACTGCGAGGCCCAGGGGAGGAGGCTTCTCCCCTGGGCCACAGAGTGCTACATTGAGTCTACAAGGCCCAGAGGAGGGGACCCCTCTCAGAGGTGGGGCCCCCCTACTGGGCCTCGTAGCATTACACTTTGGCCACCAAGTCGAGAGGAGGCTCATAGACATTATCCAGCATTGTGAAACCCAGGGGAGGGGGCTTCTTTCTTGGGCCTTGTAGTGCTGCGCTATGGCTGCGAGACACTGGGAAGGGGTCTGCTTCTATTAACCAAAAAACTATGTGTGATTCCAACCATAGATTCATAGTTGAAAAGTGTGAAAAGAGTAAACCACTTCCCCTCTGTAATAGGCGCAACAGGTTTGGTGCCTGTGCAAGTGCAACCATAAGTAAGAGGAATTTTCAAAAAGAGAACTCATACCAGTAAAAGGGCAGATAAGTGGCTATTTATGTTAAAAGGAAGTGCTTGTTAAAAAGGGATCGCAGGGGGCGCGGCCGGGCAAGATGGCCGAACGGTCGTAATCCGTTTCGGCTCCCGGGCTGCGCTGCTGCTCCGGACCGGAATACGCTGCTTACAGTCGCCCTACCTGTACAGAAGGTGACCCTATGATAGCCCAGGGGTTGAAGCAGGAGGGGATTCCGTGATTGCCATCCAAGATCACCCCTGTGAGCCCCGTGGTGATCCTGCGGGGGCGACATCGGAGCTGGCCAAGATGGCGGCCGTCACCCTCTCGGTCGCGTTGGACCGATAGAAGCGGAGAGAACGCGGTGGGGGGACCCCGCCACCACCAACCACAGTCGGGACCCGACATCTGCTGTGCCGCCACGCCAGTCGAGGTGAGCAGCTCGCCACGCAGAACGGCGAATTGTGAATCGATGCATTGGTCCCCTGTCTCCCGAGCGGCGTTGCGGGCGGGGCGATACAGATGACCGGAGGACCCCCCCAGAGAGGTGCACACATGGGAGGGGGCGGCAGATCCTAAATGTGCCCCGGTTGCAGATGTGAATGCGGCCTGGAGCTCTTCCCGATCCCCTTGCACGCCGCGCCTGACTTCAAGATGGCGGCCAGGATTACAGCGAGCAACATCTGCCTGTCTGCCTCCCCCGCCGAACGTTCCTTGTGAGCAGGCACACGCGCCGACGATTCTGTCTGAAACACTGCCCCCCCATCAGCTGACGTCTGGGGAACGCCTGCCGATCGCCAGGGGGGCACTCGAGGGGGACGTGGAGGCGCCGATTGCCACAGGGAGCACTACCCACCCTGACTGCTGACTTACCTATCACCCTCAACGAGAGGACAAGACCTGACACCTGCCTGTGCTTGAAGCGCATATTGCGGAGCCTTCGCCTGCCCCGACAGCAACACACTCGAGCTGACCATTCGGGCCAGGGGAAATCTAGAACCCGCAGCATCTTGGGGTCCAGAGCCGCCGATGGGGGCCGACTGCCTGAAACTCCCCGTGTACCCCAGGCCAGTCTTCTTTTGAGGTCATCGCCCCGTGCAACCTGTTTTACAGAGGACCCTGGTCAATTGCAGCTGCCGAGCTCCCTCGCGATACAGTACAGCCAGGACATTTTGCTCCAGCCTTATCGCGCCAAGACAGTGGGGAACAGGCGGGGTCAGCCTCTATGCCGCCAAAGAAGTCGGTAACCAGAGCATCCAACAAAGTCTCAAGCTTTTTTCCGCCAGCAGACAAACATTGCTCCACAGATTGCGAAAAAAGATCTCCTGTCCTCCCTGCGAGATTTTAAGGCGGAGTTAAGGAGAGAGTTGAGCCACGACATCCAAACGTCAATTGACTACTGAATTCCGACCTCAACACACGGATGGCGGATCTCCAACGCGACGTGGATTCAGTGGGCACCAGGGTGGTGGACCTAGAAGCACACACCCAAGACATGGACAAACGCACATCCAAATTCCACGACACAGTGCTTGCTCTCCAAGACCAGCTCCACCTAACCCAGTTAAAGGCGGAAGACTTAGAAAACAGGGCCAGGCGGGAGAACATACGGATCTGAGACCTTGCAGAAGGGGCGGAAGGGCTAGACCTAGAGGCCTTCCTGGAGGGTCTGTTTGCGGAAATCATTAGCCCACAGACACTAAAGATCAAGCTCGAGAGAGTACACCGAGTTGGAACCCTAGCGACGGGAGGTCGGCAGAGGCCGAGAGATGTCCATGCGAAATTCCACTCCTACAAGGTGAAGGAGGCGGTGCTTCTGGCGGCTCGGAAGAAAGGTATGGTTTCCTTTCAGGACCATTCCTGCACCATCTACCAAGACCTGGCGCCTGTGACACTGGGACGACGACAACAATTCCGGCCCATCACCTCTAAGCTACGCGAGGACAAGATCAGATACCGATGGACCTATCCGTTTGGCCTGAGCTTTGAATACCACAACAAACAGAGACATGTGACAGATCTAAAGGAGGGGCTGGCTCTCCTGGGTCTTTCCGTGGAAGACACTGACCTCCCACAGAGAACAGCACGAAATACACAGAGCACCGGCTCCCCCAAATCACAATGGTCCACAATCTTGCGAGGGAATCATAAATGACCTGGTCTACTTGCACATTCCAGCCTCGCCTAGTACCTGGGCGACAATCCATGGGAAATGGCCCTGACTCTGCCATGGAGATCACTCAGACGAGAGGGGGCTCTTAGTTTTAGGTTAGAGGAGAAAATGCCCACTCTGCGCCGCCCCCGGGGACCATACACCTGCAAGTTGGTTTTTCAGGTCTCGCTGCTTGGAGATGGAGACTCAATGCAGGTCCTCGACCAAGGACGGGGACTGCCATGGTCCGCTGCTGTGGGAGGGCGCGACCTCTGCTATTCTGTGATATGATGCTGGTTGTACAGATGTACACGATCACTCTCCTTTTTGCCCGTAAGGGGAACTCGTCCATATGATCCTGGCGATCGCCCCAGACTGAACACGGGGGGGACTCAAACCCTTTAGATGGTCCGGAGGGGGAGCGAGCCGGGACCTTGGTCATCTCGTTCCTCCGTCAAGACTGCGTGGGTTCTTGAACCCACTGTCGGAGACTACCACCGATCCGACACTTGATGATGTCACTTTGGTTATGTTTTGAGGTTCTTGGTTTTGGGATTGTTGGGGAGGGGAGGGAGGGGGACTGGTGGTGGCTTTTTAAAGGTTTTTCATGTAGATGCGCTTTGACTAAGTTGAGCTATGCACAGCAGATTTACTCCAGCTGCATGTCCCATAGGGGCTTTGATGTGGGGAACGGGAGATCGACACACAGGTTCACGAGAGGGCGGGGGGAGCAATGCAGAGCAAATGGTACTCGCAGTAGGCTCCTGGAATGTCAAAGGCCTTAACTCACCTCAAAAAAGGCAAAAAGTCTGGAAATATATTTCTGACCACCACTTGGATATAGTAGCACTCCAGGAGACACATCTATCTCGTGCGAAGGAGACCCACCTCCGTCACAAACATTATCCCGTGATCTACAGGGCTTCTGCACTCACTAAGCACCGGGGGACCGCGATTCTCTTCCATGCCTCTACGAAATTTCAGCCCACCGATACTAAATCAGACAAGGAGGGACAATGGGTAATGGTTAAAGGCATCCTGAGGGGTAGACTATGCACATTTATCTCGACCTATGCACCCAACACAGGACAGGTGGCCTTCCTGCATGTGCTCCTGGGGAAAATACAGGATTTTCCAGAGGGGCCGACACTCCTCCTGGGGGGATTTTAACTTAACATGGCAGGCGGACCTCGATAGCACCCATTCCCATAGACAGGAATCAAGCGCCTTTTCCACAGAGGCCAAACAACAGATACAAGACATGGGCCTTAGAGATGCCTGGCGGACCCTCAATTCCCAGACACGAGACTATACCTTTTATTCACATGTGCATCGCACATACTCTAGGCTCGACTATATATTAATTAGTCAAAACCTACTGGGGGCCCTCCGAAAGGCTAAGATATTCCCGATTTCCGTGTCAGATCACTGTCTGGTCTTGATCTGTTTATCTTGGGGTAATCTGCCAGCTACATCTCCCAGGTGGTACTTTCCGGCTTCCCTCACGAGAGAGGGTGCTCTGTTCAGAACTGAGAGACACGATCACAGATTTTTTTACCAGGAATGTGCCCGCAGATACCTCCGTGTTCACTAACTGGGACGCCTTCAAGGCGGTTTTTAGACGACAATGTATTGTGCTTAACTCCGCACTGAATAAACGACGTACCAAGGAAAGAGTAGAGCTAGAAGCAGCACTGTCATTAGCGGAAACGGCCCATAAAAACAAACCCACCAGAGAGTCTCTTCGCACGCTCACCGCATTGAGGGGGAAACTTAGAGCCATATACAACAATAGGGCAGAATACACTCTCCTGAAGCTCCGTCAGCTTTCCTACTCCCAAGGGAACAAGATTGGCAAACACTTGGCCCGCCAGCTGAAGGAAAAGCGGGAATACATAGGCGGCATACAGGACGGGCGGGGAGGGCTGATTCATAAAGACGCAGACAAAGCAGATATTTTTGGTTCCTTCTACGGACACCTGTATACAGGTGAATCACGGGACGTGGACACACAAAGTAGCTATCTACGGGACCTACAGCTCCCCCAAGTCTCACAGGATTGGAATGACAAATTTACGGCACCCATAACATCGGGAGAAGTGGCCTTAGCCATCAAATCCCTCAAACCACACAAAGCCCCAGGCCCCGACGGGTTTACGGCCCAATTCTACAAAGCCTTCGCCCTCGACCTTTTACCCCATCTTACTCACCTTTTCAATGCTATGGCAGAGACAGGTGAGGTCACTCCTTCAATGGCAGAAGCTATGATTACAGTTATTCCGAAGCAAGGGAAGGATCCACAGTTGTGTGCTTCATATCGTCCTATCGCCCTTCTCAATCTAGATGCGAAATTATACTCGGCTATTCTCGCAGCCAGACTGAACGACCTTATGCCAGATCTCATCCACCCAGATCAGTCTGGCTTTATTAAAGGCCGCCAGACTCATGACAACACTAGACGTATAATCCATCTCATCGAGAAAGCCAACAAGAAACGGATCCCGGCAGTACTGGTGGGATTAGATGCCGAGAAGGCATTCGATAAAGTGGATTGGACATTTCTTTTTACCACACTCGCACATTTTGGATTTGCTGATAAATTCATTACCATGATCCGGGCTAACTACGTCCAACCTCGCTCGAGAGTTCAGGTAAATGGGGTTTTATCGGCTCCCTTCTCCCTGACATGGGGTACCCGCCAGGGATGTCCTTTGTCACCTCTACTATTCGCTCTCAGTATTGAACCGCTGGCTGTGGCTATCCGCGCAGCACCAGAGATAACGGGCATTCCTTTTAGTGGGGAAATGCATAAGATATCACTTTTTGCAGACGATGTGCTACTGTCACTTACGGAGCTGGCCACCTCTCTCCCTGCGCTCCAATCGGAGCTCACACGCTTTGAAGCAGTGGCAGGCTTCAAGGTTAATACAGACAAATCTTATGTCCTAAATCTCACAATCCCAGAAGCCGAAATGGGGGAACTTCGGACATGCACTCTATTACAATGGACTACCCATCCTCTCCAGTACTTGGGGGTCCACTTGACGCCACGAGTGGAGGAGCTTTATAGAGCTAACTTCCCATCCGCAGTCCTACGACTCCAGGCGGACCTAGCGCGCTGGAAACCGCTCTTTATCTCTTGGCTTGGCCGTATACATGCGGTAAAAATGACGGTGCTTCCTAAGCTCCTGTATCTCTTCCAGGCTCTCCCCGTTGAACTTGACAAAGACTTTCTCCCCAAAGTAAAATCCATGGTTTTACGGTTCATTTGGCAAGGGGGGCGAGCACGTTTCTCTTTCTCAATCCTGAGGTGACAGAGAAAAGAGGGGGGGGGGGCGGGCCTCCCAGACTTTGGTCTTTACTATAAAGCAGCTCAGCTATGGGTGGTGACCGAATGGGCCAAGAGGGAATCGGAGAAGCACTGGCTTCATATGGATAGAGCCATTGCAGGGAGGACGATTTGGGACCTCATTTGGAGACCTAGGAAAGAGAGGCCGGAGAATACTTATCTTAGCACGCCGACCCGGACCAAACTAAAAGTATGGGATTCGGTCTCACACAATGACCAATGAACCACATTTCCATCACCCTACACACCAATCCACTACAACCCGGCCTTCCCCCCGGCCCTACAAGAGGGACCTTTCGACCAGTGGAGGGAGGGGGGCTGCAGAGCATTGACACACCTCTTCCATAATTACGACATTCTCACCTTTGACAACTGCAAGAGGGACTATGGGTTGGATCATGCAGAACATTTTCATTATCTTCAACTGAAACATTGGGCTCTTACACCTCACGTCTACGAAGCAGCCACTCGCCCCCTCACGAAATTTGAAACCTACGTACAAACAGTAGATTCTATGAAAGGAGTGATCTCCTATCTGTATAATTATCTTCTCACTTCCCTGCACACCCCGAGGCCCCGTTACATGAACATGTGGGAGGGAATTTTGCAGTGCGACATTCAGGATAGAGAATGGTCGGGGCTATGGTCGGATATTACGAAATGTAATCACTCTATAGAACTACGAGAGGTCCACCTCAAAACTATGATGGATTGGTACCTGTACCCTACTAAGATCAAAAAGATATTCCCCAATTCCTCAGATATGTGTTGGAGGGGCTGTGGGCTATTGGGTGATTTTCAACATATTTGGTGGGACTGCCCTGTGATACGACCCTTCTGGGAGGAAATTCTCGCCCAAATTAAAGATGTGTTGGGGTACCCTATACCGACCACTATGGCAGAAACTCTCCTGGGCCTACGTGACCCCTCACTTAAACATCAAACCAAGGCTGATAAGGCCATTATGTGGACATGCATTGGGGCTGCGAAGGTAGCGATAGCGGCTTCATGGAAGAAGAAGGAGACTCCCGCTATCTCATTATGGCACTCCAGATTATGGAAATTACTGTGCCTTGAAAGGATGGCCGACATCTTTAGAGATGATTATAAAAACTTCGAATATAGATGGGGTCCATTGGTTGCCTTCCTCACAAAGGGCCTGCCGTTAGCAGTCTGCCCCGCATCAGTTAGAGATATGCATCTGTTTCAATTTTAAACCTACTTGATACTACTGTGACCCGAAGTCGCGCTGTAGTCGGATAGCCACCACCAGTACTGGGTTGGGTGGGAGGGTAGGGGGGGGCGGGGGGGGGTTCTCTTTTGTTTTTCCTATATCTTGAGGGTTCCAGTTTAGGGACCTTCTCCTTTTGGAAGATACCTTCCCTGTTGGAAGGCTTTGGGCTAACGCTGTCACAAAAGAAAGACGGAAGAGTGATTTGTTTTACCTCGATATAGACCTACTCCCCAGCCTTACACTGGAGAAACTGTACTTATATTATTGGAACGCTTTGGGAGACCGGCGGGAGGTATATAGCAATGGCTTACATCACTTCTTGGTCTTTTTAGCAAACCATGCCCTATGCATTGATCTTGATATACCATTGCTGGAATGTGTTGTAACATATGTGAAAATGCTAATAAACATATTTTTGACACAAAAAAAAAAGGGATCACAGCCTATTGCACTGTGTGTTAGAAAGGAACTGCACCTCAAAATAGTTAACTCTGTCAATGTTGTTAAGTACAGTACACTGTCCATACATCTATGCATCCAATTCCATATCTACCAGTCTATTTATAAAACCCATCCACCAATCTGCCATTCAACCAATAAAATACAGCCATCTTTCATCAATCAACCAATGAAATCCATCACCCACCCATTCATTTGATGGGCCCCTCTCTAATAGACTTCACAGCCATGATCCAGCAGTAAGATGCCCAGTAGAGCCCCCCTCCACTTTCTTGGGCCTAGCAGCAATGGATAGTCGCTGCAAGAATTGAACCCCTAGAAAACAATAGAGGTGAGAGATCTTTTAATGTGTGTCTGTTTCTTGGTGTCATTGATTGTGGCTGTGCTGTCTCTCTGTGTGATCCTGCCCTGTCTCTTTGGCCATGCAGGGTCCAGTCCTTGCTGTACTGCCTTGCTCTGGGTGTCCTGGTCTTGGCCCCCTCCCCTGAGCCTCGCAGCATTGCATAATACCTGCAAGGCGTGGGAGAGGGCCCCCAAATGCTACAAGGGTGAGGAGAAGGTCTTCTCTCCACTGGGCCTAACAGTGCTGGGTGATGTGTTTCAGGCGCAGGTAGGGAGACTCCATCCACTAGGACTCGTAGACTTAATCAAGTCCTGAAAGGGCAATATCGGACAGCTATTAAGAACTATCACAAGGCCGTTCAGAGGGAAAGAGCTGCCTACTTTGCAGATGTGATCAGAAACAGTGGCAACCCAGCCAAATAAATCTTTTCCATACTTAATGATCTTAAATCACTGGGGCAACCTAAAGCCCCCTCCCCCTCACAAATCAGCAATGTGAGGCTCTGGCCACCTTCTTTGTCAAGAAGGTTGAGAACATCTACAGAACCTTTCCTCACTCTGAGATCAGGATAGGCCCCGCATATGGGCCTCTTGCTGTCCTTACACTCTCTGCTTTTCCGGCGCTCTCAGAAGAGGAAATGCTCGTGATCTGCTAGAAAATTAAATCAGGCTCCCCTGCTAACCCCCTTAAACCTGACCAATTTCTGAAATCCCTGCCTTTGTTCCTTTCCCCGTTCTGCAAGTTGATTAATATGTCCATGTCCACAGCGGTAGTCCCCAGGGCCTGGAAACTGGCCAAGGTGGTCCCTCTATTAAAAAAACCCACACTAGATGCCTCTAAACCAGAGAACTTCCGCCCCATCTCCCTCTTACCATTTGTATCCAAAATTGCTGAAGCCTATATTAATTCCATCCTCACACGGTTCATTGAAAACAATAATCTGCTTGACCCTTCACAGAATGGGTTCCGCCCTCGTTACTGCACGGAGACGGCTCTCCTGGCTGTAACCGAATATCTAAGGAGCGCACTGGATGCAGAGCGAACGTCAGCTCTGATACTGTTAAATCTGAGCGCTGCATTCGATACAGTGTCCCACCAGATCCTGCTGCAGCGCCTGAAAGAGGCTGGCATTGGGGGCCCGGCCTTGGGCTGGTTTGTTTCCTTTCTATCTAAGAGAACCTTTCAAGTATCGGTGCCTCCTTTCAGCTCTAAGGTACATGCCATCCATCAAAGGGTTCCACAGGGATCGGCTCTTAGCCCTACCCTGTTTAACATTTACATCCAGCCCTTAGCTGCAGTAGCCATGAGTAGAGGACTCACTGTGGTCTCTTACGCAGATGACACACAGTTAGTGGTGGCTCTATCAAATGACTCCTCGCAGGACGCGCTCAAATTAGCAGACTGGATGACCACCAACTGCCTCCAACTGAATGTGAGCAAATCAGAGATCCTGCTGGTAGGGAGAGACACTGAACTGTGGAGTGAGCGGTGGTGGCCTTCTACTCTGGGCTGTCCACCTGTCCCTAAGCGGGCAGTAAAAAATCTGGGAGTTTGGGTTGACTCCAAACCAAAGCGGTAGCCGGGACCTGCTTTGGACTTTTACTTGGGCTTAAGCCGTTGTTAGGTTTCTTTGACCCCGACATCCGTCAGGTCATCGTCCAGGCCAGCGTTCTATCAAGGCTGGACTATGCTCGTTCACTTTACCTGGGGGCGAATAAAGCAGAGATTCTCCGCTTACAAAGGGCCCAAAATGCGGCTGCCCAGACGCTACTGGGTCTGCTGAGAACATGTCCCACAACCAGCGCCATCCAAAGATTGCACTGGCTGCCAGTGGCAAAACGTATTGAGTTTAAAACTCTCTGTATCGCCCACAGAATTTTGAACCTTCAAGCTCCGGATATTTTGGCGAATCTTCTCTCACCCTATATACCCACCCGCCATCTACGCTCTATGGGCCAACACTTGGCTGTCGTCCCTCGGGTGAGGAAAAGTCGGGCAGGAGGACGCTCCTTCTGCGTCCTCGCTGCTAAGCTCTGGAACTCCCTCCCTATGAGCATCAGGAGCATTAACAATCAGGCTCAATTTCGCAAAGCCTTCAAAACACATCTCTTCCCTGCTTGAGGGGTCTCCGGTGTCTGATCCACGGTGTCTTCAGCAGTTCGCAGTTTCAGCGCCGGGACGCCCCTTTGCTGGGGCAGCTGTATGCTTTATAAATCTGTTAACATACCATAACATAACTCGCAGACTTAATCAAGTGCCACAAGGCTCACGAGAAGGACCCCCTTCCCTTCTGCTTCTCAGCCCTGGATCCTGTTTGCCTACCAATGAATTAGGAAAATCAGTGAAATTTGGAATTTTTTCCATTTTGAAATATAATGTTAAGGAGCAAAAACAAGAAGGAATCACTTTTAAAGTATTTGAGAGTTGTCTCATGTTATTGCTCCATGGTAATTAGAGCAAACGCAGGGATACATAGCAGAATTTGGTCCTGAAAGCGGATGAAAATGTAAACAAATTACCATTTTTTTTTTTTTTTTTTAAGAAAGGTGGCAACTCTACCCAACATGGCATGCCCAGTGGAGGGAGCCCTCCTCAATCAGGCCTCACAACCATGATACAGCATTGTGATGTCCATGGGAGGGGGCCTCTTGGCTAGGCCTTGCAGCGCTATACCGTGGCTCGATGCCCCATGGCCACACAGCGCTAGAGAGTTGCCTCATTTCTCACAAAAATACCGGTCATTTGTTTACATTTTACTACTCTGGAGGAACCAGATTCTGCTATGTGGAAAAGAATATGTGTAAATGTGAAGTTCAATGTTATTTCTATGTATCATAGCAATTAACATATGTGCTTGCTTTAATAATCGGTTACAAATAACTTAAGCCAACTTGCAAATATCTTATAAGCATTTTCTTCTTTTGCTGCTGTTTACATTGCAAAATGGAAAAAATGCCAGATTTCACAGCTTTTTCAAGTTATTTGCAAGCATGGACAAAAAAATACAGGCCACGCTAGTAAAATAACGGTGAAGTGCAAATTCTCGCATAGGATCACTAGGGCTCGCAGCCATGGTCCAGTACTCATGGGGAGTGAGCTCTCTTCTGGCCTTGTAGCACTACACCATTTTTGGGAAGCCCAAGGAAGATGGCCCCTTCTTCTGGGCCACACAGTGCCGGATCATGCCCGCTGTGCTTAGAAGAAGGGCCCTTCAGGTTTCAAACTGCATGTGTGTTACACTTCCAAGATTGTAGTGGGTTTATCGATGATATTCTTATAAAATATGAGTGACTTTAAAAGTGACACAATTGTAGCAGTGCTACAAATTTGTTTTTGGTGTTGTTGCTAGTTCCAGAGATGCATACTTTTTTTTTTTTTTTTAATAATCTTTTTATTGTAACTGAGCACTATAACATCTTTACATCATCGTTATTAAGTTCACAGCCAAGTATTATAACACCATGTCACGGATCCATATTTTTAATCATTGCTAAGGCCCCCGCCTTCATTGCCCGCACACATTTGATGTTACCTTCAGCTAGACTCTGCGTGAATCACGGAAATAATTGTTTCACCCACTGGAGGCGTGCATAGGTTCCCCTAAACTCATTCCATTTGTTCCAGATTTACGCATACTTTTTTAACGTAAAGGTCTAGAAAGCATCAATACATGAAAATTGTCACTTTTCGAAACCTTAATCTGGAAAAATTTGACATGGTATAAATCAGTCTGCTACTTATTTTTGGGTGGGGCATGCCCACTGCTATCTGGTTATGATGGGTTGCCTGTGGGGGAACTATACCCAACTTATGCTTTTCCTCTTCAGTAATGAGCCCTCCCTCGTGCCACACCTCACAACCCTGGTACCTGATTTGGGCTGCTCAGTGAACTAGGAAACAACCACAGGAGTACACAGATTAATACTTTAATTTTTGTGGAATAAGACTTTTATTGATTAAACAACTTAAAGGTATGAAAATGATCCTGAGTGTTGATGTGAATAGATCTCAAACTCCGAATATACCTTCCATCAGGCATGAATAGCACTCCCAGTCTTATTTTGCATCTGAGACTTGTAGTCCTCCTGGCTATTAAAATGCAGAACTAAACGTACCAGAATGCAAGGCGACGAAGAGGATTGATTGAGCTAGTCTTTCTCTTTGGGATGTGTCCTCCTCTAGGCCAGATCTATTCATTGCAGCACAACCGTTCAAATCTGCACCAACATATCTCCTTTAAATGATGAACTCTCAGCTGTGTCTCAGATATGGTCTCCACTGCTACAGGCCTCCTTATTTATAAGCTACTTGACACAGCTCCCACCTTTCCTCAATCTGAGACCATTCAGCAGGACTCTACACACACGTACTAGTTAAATGCTGTCAGTCTTCACCAAGCTCAAACTGGCAAATAACTGTTAATTTGTGGTGCAAAATCCTGAACTCCTACAGAGCAATATGAACTCTGTGATTTGTGTGACAAACTGTTTCTGTGCAGCAATACAGTGAAGACTGACACATGCATTCATCTAGCCAGTGATGAGGGATATTTGGAATGACGGGCCCCTTCCCATGGGCCTTGCAGTGCAAGATCATGGGTGGAAAGGCCAAGAAAATGGGCTGCCTCCCTTGGGCTTCACATCACTGTATGGTGGCTACAGGGCCATGGGGAGGGAGGCAGGTATTCCCTGGTAGGTGTTGCTTTTCACTTGCAGCCCTGATGCTCTAGTTTCAGGAAAACCTCAAGACTACCCACCGAGGCAGTTTTAGGTGCTCCCATTAGCAACTTTCTCTCTGTCCCTACACCCCCCAGTCTGTGCCTGCTCCATCCCTACACCTCCCAATCTCTTCCTGCTGCATCCCTGCACCGCACGTTTGCCTGCTCCAACCTTACCCCCACCCAATCTCAAGCTTCTTGACTGCTCCATCGTATACCAGCCAGTCTTCGTATTTTTCCATATCACCCTTCAGCATCACATCCCTGTGCCTGCTGAGTCTTTCTTTAAGCACATAACCACTATAAGGTGTTCTGCAGTAAACAATTCTGTACAAGCTGTTTGTTGTGTGCCGCTGCCCACTGAGGTCCTGGTTGAGGTCGGGTGTGTGCACGAGGGCCCACTACCACTTTATTGAAGCACTTAAAGAATTTGTTTTTGGAGTGTCACCTTTGTGCACCATAGATTGCCTAAAGGAGGTGCATATAATCAGTTAACATAGGACAGTGAACACTGAAATAAAGATACCCATTTTCGTGAGAGCTGCACCAAGCGTTTCCATTCAGTTTGTCTACTGTAATCCACTAACAGAACTGTAAAATATATGGACTTGATTTATTTGGGATATCTGTGTTCTTATCCATTACACTGATATCTACTCCAGAGAAGCTGAGTTTTGCAAGTCACTTCAACGATGCAAAAGAAGGTTAATTGCCCTGTGATGTCACTTCCTGTGATGACATCACATGCAAGTTAGAGGGGGCCTTGTACATTTCGTTTCCCACAGGGCCCCAAAAATCCTAGGAACGGCCCTTTAAAGCAGTATTCTCGTTGGCTGTTCTCCTCTTTGCCTGCGCTGAGTACCCCTCTGAGCACAACTCATTGGTTTTACTCTAGCAGTTTTTTGCAAATAATTGCGGTCAACAAATGTTGGTCACGGTGCCCGGACAAGGGCGTCCACCTCGCTGCATGTCATCAGGAACACCGTTTCCATCCCTGGGCTTTTAACCTACAAATCACTACTTTCAGGTGTGTTAGTCTAATTACTTCAATGCAAAATCAAGACCACACCGCCCAGAATGCATTCGGGGGTCACATAAAAGCCCAGGGCTGGAAACAGTGTCCGTGATGACATGGAGTACGGTGGCCGTCCTTGCCCGGTCTGAGGCTGACGCTGTCAGGGGGTGATTTGAATCGCGATTGAAAACAAGAAAAGAACTTCTAGGCACTTTAGGGTAAACTCGTGGAACTAAAGATACGACTCAGGTTATCTGAAATTCCATAATGGATGATACATTTCCAATTCACAAATGGCGACTTTTATTAAGGATCATTGATACGTGTCTATCTGAAGGCCCTACTGGATTTTACTATTTGGTGGTTTAACGAGCTGATCTTAAAAGTTAAGAATAGATATATTTTCAAATGTTGAAGTTACCAGGACAACGGGCTAAAACAAATAAATACGGGATGTTTTAAGTTGTGTGGATTTGGTGCAGACGCTGTGCCCTGCCATGCCTCGGTAAACCAGCAGTTGGTTTCTCCCGCGAGCCAACATGTGTTCCGGTCTCTTGACTGAAAATGTGCAAATGCTAATTAGCAGCATCTGCACGCGGACACATCTGCTCCGTCTTGTTTTCTTCCTATGGGCCCACCTGTAGCTGGTATTTCACGAAATAATCGAGGATTTTTAATGGCATCGCTGAATACGGGCATGCCTACAGCTGTTTGATGCATGCACCATTTTCATTCACTACGACCATTCATAACACACTTCAAGGGGAGATTTTATCGCGCGTGACGCTTCTTTTATGTAGGTAACTAATTCCCTGCCTCAGCACAACTCCGGAATTCACTGTCGTCAATGAAGGGACGGAGGCATTTCTAAGGTATGATCTATTTATCAACAAAAACAAGTACATCCTTTTCACACTATTGCCTAACACCCGGAAGTAATACCATGTAGCATTGTTTTATGCGGAAAGCCCTTTTACATCTACATATTTGTGATAATAGTTCCTCAAACTTATACCTGAACTCTGCCTGTTCATAATTTCTGGTATCCTAATAATTCAAAATGGCCTATTTCCTTCGCAGACACTGTGTTGTAAAGGATGTACATGATTACAGTTGATAAGGATTTTTTTGCCCCAACCATAAAATGTTTATTTAACAACTCCCCTTGGGCAATTAATACAGATTCCCAATAGCTATTTGGTCACATGCTCATTTTAATTTAGGATTTCGATTTTACAAAATATGAATTAATTTACATATTGAAGCTTCATCATATGTATTTCTTTTTAACATTTTTTATAGGACCTCTGGTGGACCTCTAGGGTATCAGAGTGCTTCACAAAATAATTTAGGGAGTAACAAATACAATGGAAAGTAAGACCAGGGTGAGTAACACAGAGTGATTTAAGACTAGGCTGGAAAAACCTCTAGAAAAGAGTCGCTAATGGGGGAGCATCAAAGATTACGGAGTAATAACATAAATGAGAGTGAGTGAATGAACTTTGGAGTCCCAGGTTATATAAAACTAGAAATTAGAGAGCTGGCAGGTCCCTATTTTTGGGGAAGCGCCATATGTCCTCAGATTAAGGGTGCCTTAATATAGGCAGGACATTAGCTTTTCAGTTTTTGCTTAAATAAATTGTAGGAGGTAATTGTCTGATCCCTGGAGGGATGGAGTTCCAAAGTCTGAGGCGTTGCCCCGAAAAGGTTGCTTTGGATTTTTTCATTATTGAGATTACAAGGAGTGACTCTACATCCTTGGAACCTCTGAACGCCTCAGATCTTAACCTTTCTCCCCAGAGAGAGGGCCGAATTCCAGAGGCAGCTGGTGAGCTTTGAAAATGCTGGAGTTTATACATCTTCTTATAATACATGGATTCTGTAACCCCTGTATCAATGCACATCTCTAATTTCTTTATAATCAGTGATTAATGCACCATTGAGTTTCCAATTATGAAGAAAAGAAGTCAGAACTCGACTATTATAAGTCACATTGCCTTTCTGCCAGCAACCTAGTTGAAAGGCAGGTCAGGTCACAGAGCATAACTGAAGCAGCTGTTTAAAGCAACGAAAATGGAACGTTGCTTTTCTTTCTTCTGCTCTATTTTAATAGCTTACAATGACAAATAGAGAGAATATGTTTATTTTTTGCACTCCTTAGATAGAGAAAAGCTAGAATCTATCTGCATATTTCTACACATTCCGAGCTACTGCAGCTTTTTTTCCTTTTTTAAAAACAGACTTGTATTGAACTGTTTCTAATAACTATTTGCAACAAATATCTAACAGGTTTTTGATGTGTTTAATGTTGCACTAGAGGTTTTATTTTTATTCTTCGTTTGCAAACATGCTCACTCTTTCATATGAAAGAGCTACACACTAAGGTTTTAAGCGGTTTCTGGGAAAGATGATGGTGTGATCATGAATTATATGGGATAAAGTACCCACTGGCATACACAATAAGGACATTGCAAGTCACCTTGGAGTTCCATAACCATATACAGGAACTTGCCCTTCAGCCTCATTCCTCTTCAATCTCATTCCTCTATATGGTTATGGAACTCCTTCATGACTTGCAATATCCTTATAATGTACAGCAGGGGGTAATTTATCCCTTATATCATTTTAGCAAATGCCAGACTGATATCCTTTACACAGTTAGTTATTTAGAGGAGGGGTCTTCCCTAGAGAAACATTTTTAAAAAACAAGCCTATGTAACGTATCATACAATATAATTTTCACATCAATTGAGTAAACACTTAGAGGCTCTGAAGGGGAAATACTGAAAAGTTTGAATACTGTTTTAGTGTGGGCAGACATTCCTCGCCTTCCACAGGGGTTCTGAGGTTAACTGCCCCAAACAAAACTTTTAAAAATTGTGGCAAAACAGTATATTTGTCAATGAGGTAGGCTCTAAAAAACGTCTAAAGAGCTAGAAGTATCACATTGAAAGAAATCTGGGCATGATAGATCACATGGCCTATTAATTCTCAAAAATAATTTACCATCTTTCTTTGATTCATCTGAGACACCTGGATAGATGGAGGAAAAGGGGATATGTAGCACTGAACAGTATGTAGAGTTTTAAAAGGGGCTGGATTGTAAAGAGAAAGAAAAGGCGGCCACAGGAAGACATATTAGCCTAGTGGGAATCATATGTAAAAGATGATGGAAACCCAAGAGCAACAAAGAGCAGTAAGTTACGCCTTTGGACAAGAATTTAAAAAAATAAGCAGTAAAGTGGCAGGAGTTGTCTATTTTGTGTTTCATCATCTGTGTTTATGGCTGTGCTTTTTTCAGGTCTGTGAGTCTCTCTACTCCAGCATAGAATGCATGAGACATGATCAGTGCCCAGAGTGTCTGACTAGCAGTTAGATTAGTTTAGTGTCAGGGGTTGACTGGTGGGTTCATCCTGCTTCTGATGAGGCCCTGGATTAAAGGAAATGCCAGCTTACCACACTGGCATCTGCAGAATACCAGTGCAGTGGCCACCTGAGTCGAGCGGCAGTGCATACAATTAACTGAATGAGTGCTCACTTTACCACATCCAGAGGGGAAATGGAGAAGACTGTTGTGCAAGTGTGTTGCAACTATTGCGTTCAAAATATAAGTAGACAGCAGCCCTGAATTGTATTCTCCTGACCAATCATATGGGTGTATAGAGTTGGCCATAATGGCTGGGACTACATGGGATAGGAAAGGGGTTTATGGGTCACCGGATAAGCCTCAGCCAGCAAGAACTGGAAGTGTCTGAATCGGGCAGCTAGGTCGGAAATGTAAGGTCCAGTGGAGAGTGGAGTTGGACACCTTTTCAGACCTTATCACAGGCAGGGGTTGGGTAATCAAACCTGCTGATCTTACCCTTGTCAGTGAGAAGTTTGTCAAAGGTGGATTCAGTGGCAGGGCGGAGAGCATAGTCCTTCCTTTTGATCAGGATGGGCTGAACAGCAAGGTTATAACAACATCAAATAAATCTGGTGGTCTACAAAAGGGAGCAAGAACTGAATTATCAAATCACACAAACAGTGCCAACACCCAAAAATACCAAAAAGCATAAAGTAAAAGATCTTTGCGAACTAATCGGATTTCCATCAACTACCAAGAGAGGTCAGTGTCATCATTTGGATATCCTTCCTTCCTACCACTACTCCTCTAGATCACAGAAGAGGGTCATGTGGATCGGATTTCGACCAGGTCACAGAAATCACGACAGGAGGAAGTGAAAGCAAAAAAAAGAGAGACCATTTGTTCACCTAGTAGCAGGCCTCAACAATAGATATTAATTGCTTTAGGGTGATGGAATTAAAAGTGCAGTGCATGTGACTGAAGTTAAAAAGGATTTGGAAGAGAAAAACTCCTTTTAATACAAATATCTCTGCCAATCCTGCATTAAAAATAGTGCAGAAGCAGCTTTGAACACATAGGCCGCTTCACAATATGGTCAACAAGTTTCAGCCTAATAGGCCACTTGCCCAGGCTTTCTTCAGGACCTAAACAACAAATTATATTGCTACTGCATTACCAATTTGGTCATAGGACTTTTATGTGTGTAAAGTTGTCATAAAATACAACCTTCTACATGATCATTCCTCAGTACAAGCGGAGTGTTCTTCACACCTGTAACAAATAAACACATAAAGCCTAATTGTGAAATAATAAGACAGTTGCAAAAGCTCCCCAACAATAGTTCATCTTAACAAATGACCTTACTGGTTACTACATACACCAATAAGTTATTAAAGTTACACCGCTATATCCTTTATTCAGCTGGTGCACTCACCTGTCTTGTATGAGGTCAAAACCTCACCTCACCCGGTAACAACTCAGGTATGGGAGACCCCACCTTGTAAGGAGAGGGAAATCACTTTTAAGGGGAGAGGACTTCTTTTATCTATCCCTCATTGAGTATACTTCATTTTATACTTCACAGCTCAAAAATGGACACCTTCTTTAAAGAGGACACTTAAAATCACAATTTCAAAATGCGGAGCAATGCTCAGGAAAACCTCAAGTATAACCTTCGCTCTGCTCACATTCTCTGTCCAGTGGGTACCTCGATACCTAGATTATCAAAAATTATCAAAAATTATCAAAAATAGTACCTCATGTTCCTTACTCTACGTGCATGCCAGTATAAATGTGGTGACAGGCACTAAACAGCTATCACAGTTCAGAAGCCACTACGCTCAGAAACTGATCATACACGCAGGAACAGTCAACGTAAGTATACGCTCTAAAACTAATGAGGTATGAGAAAGTCGCATAGTGTATTAACAGAGCAGGTAAGCCTCAAAATCTTAAAATCTTACCTGCGCAAGTACAGCAAACGCAGACATGCGCTCTCCTCAAGCAACTAATAATGTACGCGAAAGCCACATAGTGCAATAGCGACGCGGGCAAGTCTTGAGGTCCTACCTCTCCGTCGGTGCCTCGGGCTCTCCTGAGTCAGTGGGAGGTGCGTCGGCGCCTCTCTTTCCTGGCTTTGTATTCTACACGAGACTACCGACAATTGAAAATGGCGTCATTCTGAACTACAGAATGACGTCATAGTACCCGGAAGTTGTAGTTCTTTTCTAGAACTCGCGGGAGTAATGATTAGAATTGTTCTCACTGCCTCTTATATGCGAGTATCATTGCCATTTTATTTATTTATTCATTCAGTAGTGAAACCTTTTTAGTTAATGTATATAAAAACACAGAAACTGTATAGGGGTACGATACTTCTTTTCAACTACAGGGTGGCCTCACTACAGGAGGAAACTCTAGTCCTCCTCAAATCTTTGAAAAACAAAAGATCTATTTAGGAGGATACATCTATATATCCATGCATCAGCAAGCCAAACCTAATGCTGTAGATGAATCGCGATAAATGATCATAGCTACTGCAGAATCAACATGACTGATGGCTATAACTGCCTCATTCTTATCTACACTGGAATATTATAAGGCAGTCCAGGGTATACCATCGTTCAGGCCTTTGGTGTCACTATGCAGTTTGAACACCCACTTTTGTTCCTTATTGAAGAGAAATCTGGCTTTATCACCAACATGAGATGGTATATGTGGTTTTTCTAAAACCGTCCATATGAAATCATGCGCCTGGTGGTCAAACTCAGCAAAATGCTTCGTTAGTTTAGTGTTGGTTTTTCTGCATCTAAATGTGCTTTTATGTTCTAGCATCCTGAGCTTGACTTTGTGAGTCGTCATCCCCACATATTGGTATTTGCAGGGGCACTGTATCAAATAAATCAAATTGTCGCTATTACAATTAGAAAAAGTTTTTTGCACCCAAGGTCTGTTAGTACCGATGTCAACTGTTTTTGAATGTCTTGTTTGTGGGCAAATTGCACAAGCTCCACAAGGAAAGTGGCCCTGAACTGCAGGTAGGTCCCAGAGTGTGCCAACTTTCCTTAGTCCTTGCTCCTTTGGTCGTGTGTGCACCAATTTATCACAGAGATTGTGCCCTCTTTTGAATGCGAACAAAGGCAGTGGAATTTTATCCTTACAACTGTTCAGCAGTCGCCAATTCTTGCGAATACTCTTCTGAATACCATTGGTTAGCGTACTGAACGTATTCAAAAAAGTCAAACGCCCCAAAGGTGGTTTCTCGGCCTGTGGTTCCAATAGCGCCTCTCTGTGATTGTTAGTAGCGCGTTTATATGCTCGTTTGATGAGTTTTATAGTGTACTTCTTCTCTGTCAATTGATGAGACAGATTCCGGGCATGTTGCTTATATTGCTCGGGAGTCGAACAATTCCTTCTCACTCGTAAAAATTGGCCAAACGGCAAATTGTCCCGCAGGGCCTTCAGATGTTGGCTGTCATACCTGAGGAGGGAATTCCGAGCCATTGGTTTCCGATAAAGTTCACTTTCCAATCCTGTTGGTGTGACAAAAATAGATAGGTCGAGGAAAGCTATTCTGTTCTTATGTGCCTCTAGTGTAAATCTCAAAAAGTTGTTACGTGTATTGAGCCATTGTTGGAACTGTACTACCGATTCTAGGTCTCCACGCCACACTACGAAAATGTCGTCGATATACCGCTTCCATAGTCTAATCGACTCATGGAAGGGATTATCGTCATTCAACACGTGTTCTTGTTCGAAGGTGTGGACGTATAAATTCGCCAAACTAGGCGCAAAAACACTCCCCATGCTCGTTCCAGAGACTTGGAGGTAAATAGTTACTTCAAACTTAAAGAAATTGTCTTTCATGGCCAAATGGGCCAGGGTCATGATAAAATGGACAGGTGTGATGGAGTCCAGGTCGGTGTCATTCAAGATAGAGGCAATTGTGTCCAGCGTCTCATCTTGAGGAATGGATGTATATAATGATTCGACATCGAAGGAGACTAGAAGGTCTCTCTCCGGGTCGAATTCCACCGTAGGTAAGAGGCGCAACACATCTTTTGTATCCTGAAGATACGTGGGCATCCTCTTAACTATGGGCCTCAAGAAAAAATCCACAAAAGTAGATAATGGCTCGAGAATAGAACCTATCCCCGAAATTATGGGTCTCCCTGGTGGTGGTTGTTGGATCTTATGTACTTTTGGTAAAGTATAAAAGTACGGCATCACAGGGTGAGTGGTTTGGAGAAATGCTGTTTCTTGCGATGTAATCCACCCTTCATTATAAGCTTCTTCCACTATTTCAGTGATGGCTTTCCTGATTCTCTCTGTGGGATCTTCCTTGAGTGGACGGTAAGATCTCCTATCACCCAGTTGCCTTAAGCACTCTGCTCGGTATGCCTCAGTCTCTAGGATCACAATTGCACCGCCTTTGTCCGCGGGCTTAATTGTTATTTCACGATCTTCTGTGAGGGCTCGTAGAGCTGCTTGCTCACTCTTGGGTAGGTTGCTGTAATTCCTTCTTTTATTGGTACATAGGTCAGTGATTTCCTCTTGCACCACTCTCTCAAATGTGAGTACTTGTGGTGGTACGCTTTGTAGTGGAGGGTTGAAGGTAGACCGCTTCTTCAGCCCAGTGTTCACCACTTCTGTCGAGGGCTGTGTCAAGTCCCTATCTTTAAAAAAATAGTGTAGTCGTATCTTGCGAAAAAATCTCGCAAGCTCACATTGTACTAGAAAGTCATCTCCATCTGACGTCACCACAAAGCCAAGGCCTTTATTGACGACATCTTCCTCCTCTTGAGTCAAGATTTTTTTGCTCAGATTCACTATTAAATCGCTTGCGCGCTCATCCCTTGTTGTAACTGGTTCTGCTTGGATTTGCTGCGCGTCCCCATTTGCTGGGGCACTGATGGTGGTTGGTTCCAATGAACTTGTGGTTGCCGATTCTTTCTTCTGCCTCGGGATCTGCCTGGGCCAGACCCTAAAAAAGACTGATTATTAAAGTCTTGTGGGTACATCTGGAAAGGCGCTCCTGGTGGTTGGAAATGTTGTGGCGGAAATCCCCATGGTGTAGGAGGCCACCATTGTTGGAAGTGAGGTGCAGTCTGTCCTCTCCAAGTTGCTCTTCTCCCCCGACCTCTGAACTGTTGTCTATTGGTTTCGGGAAGTTCTGAGTCACTTGAGCTGTCTTCGGAGCTACTGCCCGAATATGTAGAGCCATATCTCCTTCCCATCCTGTTAAACTCTGGAGGGGTATAGCTGTCGCTAGTGTAAGGATAAACCACCTCATGTTTGAACTTGGCCAGATCTTTCTTAAATTTCTCAATTTTAGATACAAGTATCGAATCTTTGAATTCTTTGTTTGACTTGTTTGATTCTTCCTGATTCTTTTTAAAGAGGGTCGCGGTGATAGTGGTTTTGATTTGTGCCTCCATTACCTGTATCTCTATAAGAATGGCGTCAGCTATCCGCTTTGCAGTACTAATTATCAGGATTAGCCAATCGTGCGTGCAGCGCCAGGCTATTAAGGACCAATCCTTTAGAAAAGCTTTATCCTGAAGGAATAATCGGGGGGCGTTTGTGACGATCAGACCTGGGGGCGCACAATTGCCCCACAGATACTCAGCCATTACAGCACCATGTATCAAAGTGCGCGAGTGAGATTTCTTCAATACCATGACCTTACCCCAATCATCAACATTGGGACCCCCGGAGCTAGCGATACTATCTAATATACTCGGTGTGTTGTACAGTATAGTTTGATAAGTGGCATCGTCATACGCTAAACCGCTGAACTCTGCCATGTCAAGGGAAAATTAGTATGTGTCTACTCTTGTAAAAAGGCGTCCAGTACCTAAGCTACAGCACTCAATCACTAATTAACTATCCATCTGGTATAGAAAAAAAGTGTCTATAATCACGGACCCGCAGCCATCAGCTGCACAAGAACATCATCTACGACTCCGAAGGAGAAAGGGTCCTAGCGAAAGTTTAACGACCAAACCACAGACTTAATCCCCAATACAACTTATAACAACAACAACAACTAAATAACAAATAAATCTGGTGGTCTACAAAAGGGAGCAAGAACTGAATTATCAAATCACACAAACAGTGCCAACACCCAAAAATACCAAAAAGCATAAAGTAAAAGACCTTGTGGATCGGATTTCGACCAGGTCACAGAAATCACGACAGGAGAAAGTGAAAGCAAAAAAAAGAGACCATTTGTTTACCTAGTAGCAGGCCTCAACAAAAGATATTAATTGCTTTAGGGTGATGGAATTAAACTTCACTCACATGCACTGCACTTTTGTGATCTAGAGGAGTAGTGGTAGGAAGGAAGGATATCCAAATGATGACACTGACCTCTCTTGGTAGTTGATGGAAATCCGATTAGTTTCTATACCAGATGGATAGTTAATTAGTGATTGAGTGCTGTAGCTTAGGTACTGGACACATACTAATTTTCCCTTGACATGGCAGAGTTCAGCGGTTTAGCGTATGATGACGCCACTTATCAAACTATACTGGACAACACACCGAGTATATTAGATAGTATCGCTAGCTCCGGGGGTCCCAATGTTGATGATTGGGGTAAGGTCATGGTATTGAAGAAATCTCACTCGCGCACTTTGATACATGGTGCTATAATGGCTGAGTATCTGCGGGGCAATTGTGCGCCCCCAGGTCTGATCGTCACAAACGCCCCCCGGTTATTCCTTCAGGATAAAGCTTTTCTAAAGGATTGGTCCTTAATAGCCTGGCGCTGCACGCACGATTGGCTAATCCTGATAATTAGTACTGCAAAACGGATAGCTGACGCCAGGGGCGGCTGGTGACATTTGAAAGTGGTAGGGCGTAAAAGTTTTCTATGAGTGCCCGGAGGCGAGCGAGTGTAGCTAGCGAGTCCAGCCACCATATTGTGGGGTTCGGGGAGATTTGGGGGAAAAAGAGCAGGCAAATGGTGCATTTAAGTAAATTTGAGGAAGCAAGAGAGTTGATAAAGCAATTGTGAAAGTGTAGTTATGAAATAAATAAAGAGATTTCATATGATAATGATGTAGGTAGCTTAAAAAGCATGCACCTTTAATTCCAGCCACATGCACATCATGTTTTTCCACTTAAACAAGCCTGTTTTGCTTTCAAGATGCCCGCGCGTTCCCTTGTGTGCAAGGAATGGGTGCTTCTTTCTCGCTCATAGAATATAGATATCATCAGTCTAGTAGAGAGTGGTGGGTGAGAGGAGAGAGAATGTAGAGCCAGGAAAGGGGAGCTGGGTGGACAGAGACCTAGAAAGGTAGAGGGATGTGGGTGAGAGGAGAGAGTGTGCAGAGAAAGGAATGGGGAGCTGGGTGGACAGAGAGAAAAGACCACGATACTCAGAAGGGATTCATGAATCCGAAATTCAAATTTGGTTCACCCCGGACTAGCTGTGCAGCATTCACAAAGCCCAATACATTGGGGTCCTTGGACGCTTTGGGCTTCTAATTGTGTGGTTCAGAAACCAGCCCAACCGTAGCCCTGGCAGCCGTACCTCCCTCTGCTCGTTGATCCTGTAACCTCCCGGAGCTCAGGCTTCACGTGTTGTGAGCGGGAACGGTAGACTCAGACTCCTGGACTGATCCCCATGGTCCCAGTCATTCACCCCCCATGAGTGCCAGGCATCTTCCTCTCCACGCTACGTGGGGTTCGCCAGCCAGCCCCCTGTGTGATAGTAGACTGCAAAGCCCCAGGTAAGAGGTCTGCGATAATCGCTAGGAGACCATTCCGCCTCCTTCCACAAACTGCAGCATGAGAGCGGGGTCGGTGCAATGTATTGATCCCGCAGAGGAAGGGTCTCTCGTATATAGTTGACGGCTGTGGACAATGGCAGCAGACAAAAAAACACCAGACTGTACCCATGTCGTGCTTTACAGGTGGAGCGTTCTGCTCGCTTGCCGGGGAGGAAGGACGTGCACTGCACATCATTTCACCCCGCAGTGTGAAGCATCCGCATCGCTATTGCTGCTATGTCCCTTCTATCAGCAGAGCCCGAGAAGCATCGTGCGTTCGGCCACGCCATGCACACACGGAGACAGTGCATATGTGTATTCCCAGTGCCCTGAAACACGAGGTGCTCCTGTAAACACCCCTTCCACAATGAAGCGATCCTAAACGGACACATGAACACGCAAAGACAGAAAAGAGGCGCTGAAAATTCAGCAAGATAAACACTCCCCCCACCCCCCATTTAAGAGCCATCGCCGACTACTTAAAGCACAACAGAAAATATGACAGTGGGACTGCACCCCCAGTTACATCTTTGAACGGCGCGGATTTCCACCTCACGCTGCCAACACGCTCCCTTCGCCATGGCTAATATCTCCCATCATAGGAAGAACATGCAAAAACACACAACCTTATGCCGGAGACGTTTTCCAGCAGCAGAGTGCGCGCTGCTAATAGAGACAGATCCGTCCCCAGCGCGGTCGGTAAGGAAATGAACAGACATGCTGCAAGTGCAGAGGCATTAGAATACCTCAGTGAAAACAAACTGATGTTAATCCATACATAATATTCGAGATGAAAATGTGCCAATTAACGGGACACGGACGCTTCACAAGTAAAGAGGGAGCAATCTCTGACTTACCTTCCAAATATCTGATAGACTACTGGCAACATCCAACCATTTGGGCAGTCGCGGCTCACGGGGGGGGAGCGGGGGAGGGGATGGGGGAGTTAAGTTTTAAAATAATTAAAAGAAATCCTTAATCCTACCTGAGCAGCAGGTCTGCCGTCCGCGCTGCCTCGGATCAGGTGGCGCGGCTGGCGCCTACAGCCCCTCTCAGCCAATCCTGGCGCTGCCAGCAGCGCCAGGATTGGGTTAGAGCACGGTTAGTACTCGCCCGCCTGCCCATTAGGAGACCGAGGTTTGAACCTTTGCTCAACCCTCGCTCTCCTAATGGGCATGCGCAAGCCAGTGCAAACACAAGTGCGCATGACTGGGCACGGCGCGAAAATTCGCTGCCCTTCCCCACTCATGCGCACTTGTGCTGCTGCCTGTTGCCCCTGGTCCGTCTGACAATCATGTCAGTCAACATGACGCCGGACCGCCCACCCCCTTCAGACTCTGAAGGGGGTGGGCGGTCTGACGTCATGCTGACTGACATGATTGTCAGTTCTCCCTCGGCGTCTTTGAACTTAAGTAAACTGATTCAGTTTACTTAAGTTCAAAGACGCCGAGGGAGCTGCGGGCTGGGGGGCTATGCCCCAACGCCCGAATGGACGCACCGCGCCTGGCTGACGCCATTCTTATAGAGATACAGGTAATGTAGGCCCAAATCAAAACCACTATCACCGCGACCCTCTTTAAAAAGAATCAGGAAGAATCAAACAAGTCAAACAAAGAATTCAAAGATTCGATACTTGTATCTAAAATTGAGAAATTTAAGAAAGATCTGGCCAAGTTCAAACATGAGGTGGTTTATCCTTACACTAGCGACAGCTATACCCCTCCAGAGTTTAACAGGAAGGGAAGGAGATATGGCTCTACATATTCGGGCAGTAGCTCCGAAGACAGCTCAAGTGACTCAGAACTTCCCGAAACCAATAGACAACAGTTCAGAGGTCGGGGGAGAAGAGCAACTTGGAGAGGACAGACTGCACCTCACTTCCAACAATGGTGGCCTCCTACACCATGGGGATTTCCGCCACATTTCCAACTACCAGGAGCGCCTTTCCAGATGTACCCACAAGACTTTAATAATCAGTCTTTTTTAGGGTCTGGCCCAGGCAGATCCCGAGGCAGAAGAAAGAATCGGCAACCACAAGTTCATTGGAACCAACCACCATCAGTGCCCCAGCAAATGGGGACGCGCAGCAAATCCAAGCAGAACCAGTTACAACAAGGGATGAGCGCGGAAGCGATTTAATAGTGAATCTGAGCAAAAAAATCTTGACTCAAGAGGAGGAAGGTGTCCTCAATAAAGGCCTTGGCTTTGTGGTGACGTCAGATGGAGATGACTTTCTAGTACAATGTGAGCTTGCGAGATTTTTTCGCAAGATACGACTACACTATTTTTTTAAAGATAGGGACTTGACACAGCCCTCGACAGAAATGGTGAACACTGGGCTGAAGAAGCGGTCTACCTTCAACCCTCCGCTACAAAGCGTACCACCACAAGTACTCACATTTGAGAGAGTGGTGCAAGAGGAAATCACTGACCTATGTACCAATAAAAGAAGGAATTACAGCAACCTACCCAAGAGTGAGCAAGCAGCTCTACGAGCCCTCACAGAAGATCGTGAAATAACAATTAAGCCCGCGGACAAAGGCGGTGCAATTGTGATCCTAGAGACTGAGGCATACCGAGCAGAGTGCTTAAGGCAACTGGGCGATAGGAGATCTTACCGTCCACTCAAAGAAGATCCCACAGAGAGAATCAGGAAAGCCATCACTGAAATAGTGGAAGAAGCTTATAATGAAGGGTGGATTACATCGCAAGAAACAGCATTTCTCCAAACCACTCACCCTGTGATGCCGTACTTTTATACTTTACCAAAAGTACATAAGATCCAACAACCACCACCAGGGAGACCCATAATTTCGGGGATAGGTTCTATTCTCGAGCCATTATCTACTTTTGTGGATTTTTTCTTGAGGCCCATAGTTAAGAGGATGCCCATGTATCTTCAGGATACAAAAGATGTGTTGCGCCTCTTACCTACGGTGGAATTCGACCCGGAGAGAGACCTTCTAGTCTCCTTCGATGTCGAATCATTATATACATCCATTCCTCAAGATGAGACGCTGGACACAATTGCCTCTATCTTGAATGACACCGACCTGGACTCCATCACACCTGTCCATTTTATCATGACCCTGGCCCATTTGGCCATGAAAGACAATTTCTTTAAGTTTGAAGAAACGATTTACCTCCAAGTCTCTGGAACGAGCATGGGAGTGTTTTTGCGCCTAGTTTGGCGAATTTATACGTCCACACCTTCGAACAAGAACACGTGTTGAATGACGATAATCCCTTCCATGAGTCGATTAGACTATGGAAGCGGTATATCGAGGACATTTTCGTAGTGTGGCGTGGAGACCTAGAATCGGTAGTACAGTTCCAACAATGGCTCAATATACGTAACAACTTTTTGAGATTTACACTAGAGGCACATAAGAACAGAATAGCTTTCCTCGACCTATCTATTTTTGTCACACCAACAGTATTGGAAAGTGAACTTTATCGGAAACCAATGGCTCGGAATTCCCTCCTCAGGTATGACAGCCAACATCTGAAGGCCCTGCGGGACAATTTGCCGTTTGGCCAATTTTTACGAGTGAGAAGGAATTGTTCGACTCCCGAGCAATATAAGCAACATGCCCGGAATCTGTCTCATCAATTGACAGAGAAGAAGTACACTATAAAACTCATCAAACGAGCATATAAACGCGCTACTAACAATCACAGAAAGGCGCTATTGGAACCACAGGCCGAGAAACCACCCTTGGGGCGTTTGACTTTTGTGAATACGTTTAGTACGCTAACCAATGGTATTCAGAAGAGTATTCGCAAGAATTGGCGACTGCTGAACAGTTGTAAGGATAAAATTCCACTGCCTTTGTTCGCATTCAAAAGAGGGCACAATCTCCGTGATAAATTGGTGCACACACGACCAAAGGAGCAAGGACTAAGGAAAGTTGGCACACTCTGGGACCTACCTGCAGTTCAGGGCCACTTTCCTTGTGGAGCTTGTGCAATTTGCCCACAAACAAGACATTCAAAAACAGTTGACATCGGTACTAACAGACCTTGGGTTCAAAAAACTTTTTCTAATTGTAATAGCGACAATTTGATTTATTTGATACAGTGCCCCTGCAAATACCAATATGTGGGGATGACGACTCGCAAAGTCAAGCTCAGGATGCTAGAACATAAAAGCACATTTAGATGCAGAAAAACCAACACTAAACTAACGAAGCATTTTGCTGAGTTTGACCACCATGCAGATGAGTTCATATGGACGGTTTTAGAAAGACCACATATACCATCTCATGTTGGTGATAAAGCCAGATTTCTCTTCAATAAGGAACAAAAGTGGGTGTTCAAACTGCATAATGACACCAAAGGCCTCAACGATGGTATACCCTGGACTGCCTTATAATATTCCAGTGTAGATAAGAATGAGGCAGTTATAGCCATCAGTCATGTTGATTCTGCAGTAGCTATGATCATTTATCGTGATTCATCTACAGCACTAGGTTTGGCTTGCTGATGCATGGATATATAGATGTATCCTCCTAAATAGATCTTTTATTTTTCAAAGATTTGAGGAGGACTAGAGTTTCCTCCTGTAGTGAGGCCACCCTGTAGTTGAAAAGAAGTATCGTACCCCTATACAGTTTCTGTGTTTTTATATACATTAACTAAAAAGGTTTCACTACTGAATGAATAAATAAATAAAATGGCAATGATACTCGCATATAAGAGGCAGTGAGAACAATTCTAATCATTACTCCCGCGAGTTCTAGAAAAGAACTACAACTTCCGGGTACTATGACGTCATTCTGTAGTTCAGAATGACGCCATTTTCAATTGCCGGTAGTCTCGTGTAGAATACAAAGCCAGGAAAGAGAGGCGCCGACGCACCTCCCACTGACTCAGGAGAGCCCGAGGCACCGACGGAGAGGTAGGACCTTAAGACTTGTCCACGTCGCTATTGCACTATGTGGCTTTCGCGTACATTATTAGTTGCTTGAGGAGAGCGCATGTCTGCGTTTGCTGTACTTGCGCAGGTAAGATTTTAAGATTTTGAGGCTTACCTGCTCTGTTAATACACTATGCGACTTTCTCATACCTCATTAGTTTTAGAGCGTATGCCTACGTTGACTGTTCCTGCGTGTATGATCAGTTTCTGAGCGTAGTGGCTTCTGAACTGTGAAAGCTGTTTAGTGCCTGTCGCACATTTATACTGGCATGCACGTAGAGTAAGGAACATGAGGTACTATTTTTGATAATTTTTGATAATTTTTGATAATCTAGGTATCGAGGTACCCACTGGACAGAGAATGTGAGCAGAGCGAAGGTTATACTTGAGGTTTTCCTGAGCATTGCTCCGCATTTTGAAATTGTGATTTTAAGTGTCCTCTTTAAAGAAGGTGTCCATTTTTGAGCTGTGAAGTATAAAATGAAGTATACTCAATGAGGGATAGATAAAAGAAGTCCTCTTCCCTTAAAAGTGATTTCCCTCTCCTTACAGGGCGGGGTCTCCCATACCTGAGTTGTTACCGGGTGAGGTGAGGTTTTGACCTCATACAAGACAGGTGAGTGCACCAGCTGAATAAAGGATATAGCGGTGTAACTTTAATAACTTATTGGTGTATGTAGTAACCAGTAAGGTCATTTGTTAAGATGAACTATTGTTGGGGAGCTTTTGCAACTGTCTTATTATTTCACAATTAGGCTTTATGTGTTTATCTGTTACAGGTGTGAAGAACACTCCGCTTGTACTGAGGAATGATCATGTAGAAGGTTGTATTTTATGACAACTTTACACACATAAAAGTCCTATGACCAAATTGGTAATGCAGTAGCAATATAATTTGTTGTTTAGGTTCTGAAGAAAGCCTGGGCAAGTGGCCTATTAGGCTGAAACTTGTTGACCATATTGTGAAGCGGCCTATGTGTTCAAAGCTGCTTCTGCACTATTTTTAATGCAGGATTGGCAGAGATATTTGTATTAAAAGGAGTTTTTCTCTTCCAAATCCTTTTAACTTCACTCACATGCACTGCACTTTTAATTCCATCACCCTAAAGCAATTAATATCTATTGTTGAGGCCTGCTACTAGGTGAACAAATGGTCTCTCTTTTTTTTCCCCCCATCTTTTTGCTTTCACTTCCTCCTGTCGTGATTTCTGTGACCTGGTCGAAATCCGATCCACATGACCCTCTTCTGTGATCTAGAGGAGTAGTGGTAGGAAGGAAGGATATCCAAATGATGACACTGACCTCTCTTGGTAGTTGATGGAAATCCGATTAGTTCGCAAAGGTCTTTTACTTTATGCTTTTTGGTATTTTTGGGTGTTGGCACTGTTTGTGTGATTTGATAATTCAGTTCTTGCTCCCTTTTGTAGACCACCAGATTTATTTGTTGTTGTTATAAGTTGTATTGGGGATTAAGTCTGTGGTTTGGTCGTTAAACTTTCCCTAGGACCCTTTCTCCTTCGGAGTCGTAGATGATGACTGAACAGCAAGGTATCAGAATATCTTAGTGAGCACATAGTCTGACTCAAATATTGTTAACAAAGATATCACTCCATTGTGGTTAAAAATGTACACCCAGTGGAACGATTTATTCACAAACAATATTTAGGACACAAAATTTATGTTACACAATATTTCTGTATAGGATAACCTGTCATTCAAGTGAACCCCACACCCAAAGCAGGACTGAAATGTTTGGCCGTGGTCCTTGAAGTGCTTTCTGTGTTACTGTGGGCATCTAGTGCTGCCTATGCCATGTTCCTACACCTGTGCAGCGGGCCTCCATATTTGGTAGAAAGTCAAAGGCTCTAAAAGGGCACTCATTAAATATTAAAGTACTTTAATGGTGTGCCAAGGCACTGAAGCCTGATACTCTGCAGGAGTTAACCCCCTTGTCAAACATTACCTCCATTGTGCCAGGGCCAGCATTTTGTCACCCCCTTTTTCTAAAACGTATATACAATTTTCCAGTGCAATAATTTTGCCAATGATTCTGTCCACATACCATGAGTGACTCTTATGTCAAAAACTACCTATAGTGTGTCAGGGCCAGCATTCTGTCCTAGCAGCCTCCCTTCCATATGCCATGACCTACTTCCAATATGCAAGTATTCTCTCATGGGTGCCTCATATGCCGAATTTCCTCCAGGTGCCAGGTTCAACATTTTTCCACAGGTGTCCCATATGCCAAGAATGATCTCTAGTGCCAGTATTTTGGCATGGATGTTTGTTCTGCCAAGAATTAGCTCCGGTATGCCGCAACAGCATTTTGCCCTTGGGGTCCTATATGCCAATCACAAGCTTTCCCCTGACGTATTTGGTCTGAATAATGAATGATAAGTATTGTAAGACGTCTGTGTTTGAAACAGTTGTTGAAGGTCACAAACAATTAGCATAGGCAGATTCAACAATGCCTTCAAAAGAGAAATATTCTAATCCATTCATGAGGTCGGAAATTACAAATCTGATTCGTCAACTGTGACACTGGTGGTTCCAGATGTTTAGCTACTGTTGTGAGCATTCAATGGTTCCACCCTCAATATAATCCAATCTATCAATGCCACATATCTCTGCACTTGCTTCCTCTTGGATAAAGGACAGGAAAAATATTTGCATGAGAGCACTCCTGTTATCATATTGTAGTATTATGTGTGGGGAAACATAAAATGGAAGGTTCCTTCTTCCATTAATCCTTCCCAACAAACTCTTGAATTATGAGAAGATAGAGTGACATAGAGAGTCAGTTGAATGCTAAGTGCTATGCAGCACTTCTGAAAGTACAGCTCACATGACCCAATCCCAAGCAATAGTCACATACAGACACAAGTGGCCTGCTCCTTTTACATTTGTCCACTATTTCATGTCCTCTGCTCCTTTCATTTTCACAAAAGTAATGTTTATCAATAGCTAGAGACACTTCATCATAAAGTGCCCTCTATCAGGGCCTCATTTACGAGCATTTAGCATAGGGCAGCGCCGCAAGGAATCTTGCTGCGCTTCCCTGCATCAGAAGAAGAGGTCAGGAATGTGCCGTATCTCTGAGATATGGCGCATTCCTGTCCTTTTCCCCCTGTGCTGGCACACAATGGGCTGCCATGCGCCAATGCAGGCACCCTTGCACTATGGTGCAAGGGTGCCTGCATTGTGAAGCGGATTGATTTTGTGCAGAAAAGGACACCTTTCTGCACAATATCAATCAATTGAGTCGATTTCCCCTTTCTATGTGTGTTGCACAATGCAGCACACATAAAAAGTGGAAAAAACGAGGAGAAATGAAAACATTTCTCCTCATTGCACCTCCCTAACACCACCCCTGGGGTCGCGTTAGAATCTGACGCATTCCCAGGTGTACGAATCCTCGTAAATCTGGGAATGCTTCAGATTCCATGGGTGTTGCGTGGGAACACCCACAGCAACAGCCATGGAGCGCCCCTTTCACGCAGTGTTCTGCGTTTCAGGAGCACATATTTACAAGGCCATGAAAAGCCAAATATGCTGCAGCACATTGCGCCACCAGAGTATTAAACAAGCATTTGCAATGCAATCGGTCTCGCCTTTGGGACCTTATATGTATTTAGCTATGCAGCACATTAGCCTGGGTGCTGAAGCATCTACTGTTCTTTATACATGGATGGAAAGTGAGCACCAAACTGCGTGACACGCCAGGTATGGGAACACATGGAGAGAAATATTGCCTTTCAGCAGGAAATGGTATAGTCCAAAGCTCTGTTTTTAATATAAAATCAGGGCCGTCGGTGGTCATATCACTGAAAATATAAGATTTGAAAAAAATATTATTGTCTACGGGTGCTCGTGGAAGACAATTTCTATGGACTGGAATCTAGAGAATGTTAAAGTGATTCTGGTATTTTACTGACCTCTGCTGGTCGATTTCTATCAAGAAAATTAAATAGAGGCAGTTGCCAGAAGAATAAAAAAAGAAAATCCCTCATCAGAAAGCAATTCTGGTTTTTTATTGACCTCTACTGGTCGTTTTCTATCAAGACAGTTAAATAGAGGCAGTTGAACAAGCAGAAAGCAATTCTGGTATTTTACTGACCTCTATTGGTTTTTTTCTATTAAGACAGTTAAATAGAGGCAGTTGAACAGAAACAAAAGTCCCTAAGCGGAAGCAGACTAGTCCTAGGGCTGATCTCCAGAGCCCACAAAGTACATACACATATAAGTATATACTAAAGTATATACAAGAGGTCTCAAATGCTCGACCTACAAAGTGGCGCTCTGGCGGTGCAAAAGTGCCACAAGGGGCCTCGTAAATGAGGTCCAAAGTGTCTTAAAATTCAACGCAGACCAACACATCCCAACTCAAGTCCCTGAACATGTCCAGGCAGCATTCAAAAGAGAGGAGCATATTTTAAAGTAAGCTCCATTATAACTAAATTAAAGTCTGGCAACCTGCAGATTAAACTTGTATATCGCCCTTTGCTGTAACCAACCCAGTAAGCAGCTTATTTTCAAACTCTCAAAGGCATATACTTCATGCAGGATCACAGAAGGATTATTGCTGAATCTAATGCAAAGAAAAAGGAGCACATTAAAATATTGAAAAACAAAGTATATGGCTAGCTGGTTAAAACAATTGTAAAGAAATTTAGCAGGAATATACTTGTGATTTGTTAGGTAGCTCCATTCAACAAGCAATGACTAACTAGTTTTCTAGTATAGTCCCGCTATATTCGTTCACCACTATGGATAAAGTTAAAGTAGCGTACAATCTCACTAGATACACTCTTAACTCATGGTGCCATCATCAAGCCAGCAGACTGTCAATAATGAGAGCTCTATACAAGCTACTGATCCTGATCTTCAACACCAGGAACAACTCCTCCTGGAATGACCTCTAATAAACACAGAGCAGCTACATCCCGAAGCACAACCTACGCTCAGCCAACAAAAGCCTTCTAACTATGCCAGAACCAACATGTGTTGCATTTAGGGGCCAGATTCACAAAGGGCCTCCACACTTGTGGTGGAGGCCCCACAGTCGTGGGGGAGTCTCTGCTCTCGGACGGAATCTCCGCATTAGAATTCTCATTGACGAGATTCCACCCGAGTGCGGAGACTTCCCAACGACTGCGGGGCCTCCGCCATGAGTGCGGAGACCCTTTGTGAATCAAGCCCCAGGTTTCTAAGTTTTCAATTGCTGGTGTCACTGCATTTGAAATACCTCAGACTGAAATTCGCCCAATCCCTCTGGTCACACAGCTCCAAACCTGGCTCAAGGAGCATCTCATCGTTCAAGACTCAGGTGAGGAGCAGGGACTAGAATTGATTCTTAAAACGTGCAGGCTAGTCTGTCATTGGTTATGACTTGTGAATTAAACTCAAGCTGTCAATAATGTGCTCAATCTCCCTTGTATCAGCTAAAGATGTCACCCAGTCATTGTTGAAGTTTCTCTTACAGCTGTGAAAAATCAGCAAAAGAATTCCTGTAAACTCCAAGGCTGACTAAAATGCTTTTCTGGAGGGAAGGACTGCTGCAGAAATTTTAGAGACTACCCCTATTGCCCAGCCCATTCCCTATATGCTACTCAGGCATTCCTTGCTGTTCTGCTAAACTGCAAAGAGGATGTTGACCACAGCATAACATGTGGAGAGGCTGTTTGTACGCGAACATAGAGTTTGTTCATTAAATGTATTAGAGTGTGTGGTGCAAGTGCACAGCCTAGGAAGTGGGTTTGTGTGTCTGAGCCATGCATCTAAAAAATGTGTGCTCATATCAGGCTTGAGATGGAAAATAGCCATTCTCTAATGCTTATTTCATAAGCATGGCAGCTAAAATGTAGCCACAAGAAGAGATGGCCTTGCAAGTCTTATCTTGTAGAAAGAAGGATGAAAAGTAGCAGTAACCGTCCCAGTACTACTTATATATCTTAAATATGAAGCATTGTTCACTATCCTATGTAACAACGCAGGACCAGAGCATGGACTCACCCCTCCTCTCCTCACAGAGCACCATGTGTAAGAAAGATCTTAGTGCTAACGTGGCACACATCAGTCAGCCCTCGTTGGCAGCTGTTCCTGGGCACTAGTTGCAAGTTTAATTGAAGAGAGCACCCAGACAGCAGCTGTGCTCCTCGTTCGTCAGACGACCTCATCAAAAACATGGTACTAGAAAATGTGACTATAACCTCCAGAAAAAACACTTTGCTGGCATGTTCCAAATGGACAAAGTAGCCATCCTCCCATTCATAATCACTGCCTCTCATGCAGTCAGTGGCAAAACTCTGCGAATTCCACCTGCGGAGCAGAGTATACTGCCCACCCCTACCATAAATACAAAAACAGATCTATATGTTGAAATGGTGGTATTAAAAGGACAGATTCTGTGAAAAGAGCCATGTTTTAAGCTCTTTCCTAAACTGCAAGAGGGTGGATGATGCTTTAAGGTATAGCGTATTCCACAATTTTATAGTGTTATCTGAAAGATTTCTCCATTTCAAAGCAGCTCTCCTAGTTTTTGGTCTTGCCATTGATTTAGTACAGCCGGAGCAGAGGGGTCTTCTGAGAGTGTACCAACAAAAAACTTTTCTCAAATTGAGTGGGCCTGTGTGTGGGTCATGAAGCGATTTGTAGGCCAAACACAGCACTTCAAAAGCCACTCTTTTCCCAGCTGAAAGCCAATGAAGCTGCTTGATGGTTTGAGAGACTGATGAGTATTTTGAAATTTCCATCAGCAAATGAGCGGCAGCATTTTGGAGTGCCTGTAGTTTACTCAAGTGTCTTTTTTGGGTGCTCATATAAAGGGCATTGCAGTAATCAATCTAAGGTGGTGATTAATGCTTTTTTTTAATTGAAAGGAATGAATTGCAGTATCTTTTTCAGTGTTCTTAGAAGATAAAAACAGGCTAAAGTAGTTTGATTAATCTAGTCGGAAAAAGTGAGTTTACTGTCAAAGATGAACCCTATATTTCTCACCTTAGAGATGGGGGGAGGTAGAGGACATAGGTCCTGAGGCCACCAGGTAAGATTCCAGAAAGTTGTGTCTTTTCCGAACAGTAATACCTCTGTCTTTTCCGAGTTTAATTTAAGACAGCTATTTCCCATCCAGTTCAAAACTTCACACGTAGATGTTGTGAAAAGATTGGCAACCTCTAATGGATATCCCAAGATTGAAACTACAATCTGTGTATCATCTGCATATGATAAGATGGAGAACCAAACGATCTAATCAGTTTGGCCAAGGGTGCCACATATATATTAAAAAGGGTAGAACTCAGGGAAGATCCCTGAGGGACCCCACAAGGCAGCGCAAAAGATGTGGATGTAAAGACTCCAAACATGACCGTTTGAACTCTGTCTTCAAGAAAAGATGTCAACAAATCATGTGCTTATCCACCGACACCTATGTATTCCAGCCATTTGGTAAGTACTGAATGGGAGAGTGGCGGATAGATCTAATATGATCAGCGCTACTTTCCCTCCACTGTCCATGAGCATTATAATTTCTTCCACAGTCGCAACCAGTGCTGATCTGTACTGTGGTTGTTCCTGAAACCATACTGCAGCATCTAAGATTTCATTTGCATCCAAAAATGCTGAGAGTTAAAAGTTACGATATTTTTCCACTATTTTTGCTGGAAACGAAAACAGAGAGATGGGCCTGTAGCTTTTTACCTCATTGGTGTCCAGTGAGGGCTTTATCAATAGAGGAAGGATAGATGCTTTCTTCTGACGAGTCGGAAAGATTCCAATAAAAGTTGTCTGTATTTAGATTATTCTGTCTTACAATACTTTACCCTCCATGGCCTTTCTTGGTGCCTACACTTTAGCTTAAAAAGTCTCAGTTCTGTTGAAAACCAGGGGGCAGTGGGATTGCTGGTACATTTTTGGGGATTTTTTGGGGGATAGTTAAGAATACTGCAGCATTAATCCAGTCCTTACAATTAGAAGCTGCTGTATCCGGATCCAAATCTCCAGTAGGCTGAGTGTTAGCCGGAGGATTAGTATGAGGTGTTATGAGTAGTGTTAGTATGAGGATTGCAAGGAATTTGACAAGTACATAGACACTTGTCGATTCAAGTGTTTATTGGCATCCACCTCCAGCCAGTACAGTTATAGCTTTCCAGACCAGTATCCTCCCTTCTAGTGTCCTCAGGTGGAACCTCAAGCACCCCAGATTCCATCCGAGGACACCGCTATATTAAAGGGACACTAGCCTTGCACGATACAGGCCACAACACATCTACCCCCAATATCAATATGAGCAATAACAAAAGGAGCAACAAAGAGATGTTGGGATATGTGGGAAACAAAAGATAGGGTACAGGGAACTCAATTTCCTGGTTGCAGCTGGTAACCAGTCAAAATTGAGAACTGGCAACAGTCCCCGCAAGTCTATGAGCAGAGAGATGCAGGCTGAGGCCGTGCGCGTTTAAAGTCGCGCAGACGCTAAAGAAGACAGCTTTGTGTTACTGAGTGCTGCTTCGTTTTGTGCAAAAATGCGATGTCATCACAGTGAAAACGGGGGCGTGGCTTGAGCAGCCACAAGATGGTCGCACCCGGCTGAGGCTCCGCGTTTCGAGCGGGTCCTCCGTATATTCCGGAGCCGTTTCTGCCGAGTTTCGGAGCAATGCAGTGATTCCCCTTGAAAAGCGGGCGCGGAGGCACAGGTAGCAATCTTTTTTTCTGCTTTCTTAGCAGTTTTTTGCCCTGTTTCCTCCGCGCCTCGCTCGCCTCAGATTTCTCGGCTGCGGCCGCCATTTTGTTGCGGCGGGACGTCGCTCTGTTTTATTGCCTTTTCTGCATTGCCTGTGGTACGTCTTGGAGGCAGCGCTGTTCTATGCCCCTGAATGCTTTATGTTTTTGACAAGTTTTTTGCTCCTACAGTAAGGAGAAATCTTTAAACAACATCATAACTTTCATTCGCCTGAAGTGTCCCAAATTAAGTCTACTGTTGTGAACAACGTGAACTTCCACAAGTTGGCCACATCCACTGAGACTTCGTTTTTCGAACTGGTTTGCCTCTCCTGCGAGACTGGTGCTACTGGGTCTGGACATTACGCATTAAGTGTGCTCTTCATTTGTGTCTCAGCAACATTTGACACTCTGCTCCCAGTGGTCTGTGGCGGTGTTCAGTAGAATGTTCTTACTACCTGCATCTTGATATGCTTCAATCCCTATTAGCAGTCAATGAGTAGCGCTTATTTGACACATTTTAACTGCTTTTGGATTCCTCTGGGCTGACCTTGCAACCTCCCAACACCAATTTCATCATTGGAGACATTTTTGACATTTTTGACTGTTCTGCACGTTGCTGAAGCACGTTTCCTGTCTCTCGAGTCTTCAATATCCTAATATACTCTTCTATATGGAGTCCTCTTCCTCCCTTGGTCAGAAGAGTACCTCTGCAAGTATGTCTTCCCTCCGCAAGGATTCTAACTCTGCAAATTCCACCAAACGCCAAAAGAAGGAACCAAACTCTCCCTCTAAATCTCCTCTTCCTATTACACTGGAAGACCTCATGGAAGAGATAAAGCTCATTAAACCTTTTGTGATTGACACAAACGCAACCTTTCAAAGGATGGAAGAGAAGTGGTCTAACTTGGATTCGAGAGTATCCCTGGTGGAGCAACGGATCAGCGATACTGAGGATGCGATCCCTCAAGTTGCTACTATGTCTAAAGAGATTGCTCTCCTTAAACTGCAAACGGAGGACTTAGAAAATCGCAACAGGCGCAACAATCTTTGAATTTATGGTATTCCTGAGGGAGAGGAGGGGTCTGACATGCTCGCCTTTTTAAGGACTCACATTCCTAAGATTGTTGGTCTTAAAGACGGTACCACCCTCAACTTGCAACGTGCCCATCGTATCGGCCCTAAATCTGGAGGTTCCTCTTCTACCCCGTCAGTCAACCGCCCCAGAGGGCTAATAGTTTTATTTCTGCAATACACTGAACTGTTAATGGTTCTCTCTGCGGCAAAGCTGAGAAAGCAGATGCTGTGGTCTGGCCAAAACGTTTTCTTCTCTCAAGATGTGGCTCTCGCCACTGCTGCTCGTCGCAAGGAATTCCTCTCTCGTCGGCCAGCTCTTCAATCCATGAATGCCATATACGGCCTGGTGCATCCTTGCTTCTTTAAAGTCACATATAAAGAGCGGTCCTACTCTTTCGATCATCCTGAAGATTTAAGATAATTTATTTCTCGTCATAAAGGAGATGAGATGGACTTTGGTGGGGCTTGAGCGATGCTTTCTCCTACTTTGTCTTAATTCCTCTGAGTTATCTTTTCTTATTCCAATGTTCTGAAGACTTCCGTCTTCTTTTGTTATTGTTAGTTGTGGCCTGTTGGTGCTATCACTGACTGCTATAGTTTGACCTCCCTTCCCGGTGGCCATCTCTTAACATTTTTTTTTTGGGGGGGGATTTTCTCCACAGATGTTTTCCCTACCCTTACCGACTCATTTCCCTGATGTTTCTTCTCTTCCTGCCTTCCCATCCCGCTCCTAATATTCATAACTATTCTCCATGTTTGGTAAGTGTTAATTCTTTTATCATGTAGTCCTGTTGCAGGTGTTTGCTTGTTT
Organism: Calotriton arnoldi; assembly: GCA_963921515.1. Lineage (NCBI taxonomy): Eukaryota > Metazoa > Chordata > Amphibia > Caudata > Salamandridae > Calotriton > Calotriton arnoldi. Next base: position 175,074 of record CAWUFW010003765.1, read on the forward strand.
TATATTTCTCACTCTATGTTCTTTCCGTAGTCGTTCCCCCCCATGGCTGTTTCTCCTAATTGGCCCCCTGATTTCTACATCTTTCTCTCTATTGGGCCCTGTTGTTTCCCGGTGTCCTCGCCGGCTTCGCCATCTGTCTTCCTTCTGCGGCTCCCCGCCACCACATGCTACCCTCTTTATTCTGGATATGTATTTCGTCATTCTTGACTGAAGTCTCCCGGCTTCTTGTCAACCTCTCTCTGTCTACTATTTACCTTATTCATCTTTTCTTCTTTCTCCTCCTCTTCCTTTTCTGTTTTTCTTTTTCTGTTTTTTCTTCCTTGATTTCTGATCCCTTTTTCTCTTTTTCTCCCTTGGTTTCATCATTTCTTATTCTTCTTCACTGTTTCGTAACCCCTACTTTTTATCTCTTTCGCATCCTTTTCTCCTATTTGATTTTTCTGCAATGTTATAACCTTGTTGACTTTAAATTTCCTCATATTGAGTTCTTAAAATTTTTCAACTTTATAATACTTAGAGTTGTATATTGAGTTTGTATCTCTTTCTTTCAATTTTATAATACTCATGGTGTTGTTTAATGCTTTTTCCCCCTTGTGATGACAGATAATGTTCAAATTATTTCCTGGAATGTAAAGGGTTTACGTAATCCTGTCAAAAGGCAAAGGGTGCTTACCCATCTCTCCAAATTACAATGTAAGATTGCTATGTTACAAGAAACACACCTTAATGACAATGATGTTAATTCCCTTAAAAAACAATGGGTCGGCTATGTATACAATTCCCCAGCTAAAGATATGAAATAGAATCACCACTCCATTTTTCCTAAGTCCCTTTCCCTTACTATAGAGAGCGAGGAAAAGGATGCAGAGGGTCAATGGCTTCTTCTACACACCCTCATAAATGGATCCCGTATCTCTTTCCTCAACATTTATGGCCCCACAGGTATTGACTCACAATTTTGGCAATCCATATCACACACCCTTCATTCATGTTCTGATTCTAATCTCATAGTAGGTGGGGACTGCAACCAGGTCATGGACCCTTTTACTGATAGGAAATCCACCTCCAGATATATTCCTAATAACATGCAAAAGACCTTTGCTCGCACAATCCTTTCGAGAGGCCTAGTTGATGCTTGGAGGATGTATAATCCCGATTGTTTGGAATTTACCTTCTACTCCCCCACTCATAAATCTTCATCTAGAATTGATTACATTTTTTTGAGCCCACAACTTCTTCCCAATTTGCAACATGCTGAGATTGGATCCATCCTTATTTCCAATCATGCTCCTGTCTTTATCAATTTGGAGCTTCCTTCCCTATCTCCCAAATCCCGCCGTTGGCGCTTTAACAATTATCTCCTCAAAGATCCTACCTTTATTGAGCGTGTTAGAAATGGGGGTCTCTAGTTGGCAAGGGCTTGCACCTTTGTCCAAGTAGGGACCCTTCTTCCTAGTCAGGATAAGGGAGTTACACTCCTAAAATAACCCCTGCTCACCCGCTTGGTAGCTTGGCACGAGCAGTCAGGCTTATCTTAGAGGCAGTGTGTAAAGCATTTGCACATAACCAACAGTAATACAGTGTAAGCACTACAAACGGACACCACACCAGTTTAGAAAAATATCCAATATTTTTATATACTTAAAACAAGACCAATACGATAAAAATCCACAGTGCAGTACTTTAAAAATCTTCAGTTATCAGAGTATCCTTAAAAACAGTTCCTTGATGTCGATAGCTCCGTCCAGGGCTATCACGGCGTCGTGAACAAACAAATCCAAACAGTTCTGGCTGACCGCGACGTCGCGGGTCAGCTACGGTGTCGGGAAGACCCGCAAACAGTACCTTTCAGAAACGCAGGGCGTCGATGACCTCGCGGTGAGCTTCCGAAAACACGGCATCCGCAGGCGTCGGTTCCGGAGGTTGGTGCAGGCGTCGTCGGGGCCCTCGAAGTCACACGCGTTGCATATCGATCTCCTCTCTGTTGAAGTCAGGAGCGCTGGCGTCGGCAGGCGTCGGGTGCTGCGGTGCGAAGTGCAGCGCTGCGGCGTGCGGTGCCCTCAGGTCGCGGTGTGAGCAGCGGCTCGGTGGCGGCGTCAGATGGTGTCGTTGGTGAGGCCAGGGTCGCGGTGTGAGGGGAAGGCGGTGCTCGTCACGGTGCTGGCAGGTCACGGTGCAGCAGCGGCGTCGTCGTTGCTGAAGCGCTGTCGTCGGCTGACGAACTGGAGTCGATGGCACCGGCGTCGGTAGGCCAAGGCTGCAGTGCGGGATGAAGGCGGTGCGTCGTGTAACTGTACGAGCGGTGCCCTCGAACCACGGTGCAAGCAGCGGCGTCGAGTCCGGTGTGGAGCGGCATCGTCAGGGATACCAAGGCGTCGTCGTGAAGCGAGGCGGTGCGGAGTGCGGTGCCCACAGGTCGCGGTGCGAGCAGCGGCTCAGTGGCGGCATCAGCAGGCGTCGTCGGTGAGACCAGGGTCGCGGTGCGGCATTGCGGCGGTGCCCTCTGCGGTGCCTTCAGGACACGGAGTCGGCAGCGGCGTCATTGACGACGTCCGGCTTGAAGTCTTTGCTGTTCCTGAGACTTCTTGAACAGGGGGCAAGCTCTACCTCAAGCCCTTGGAGAAACTCCCAAAGTAGATTGCAGAAAGTTCAGTCCAGTCCTTTCACTGCCCAAGACAGAAGCAGTCACTGCAGGCCAACACAGCAAAGCACACAGCAAAGTGGTAGTTCCTCCTCACAGCTTCTCCAGCTCTTCTTCTTGGCAGTCTTCTTGGTCCAAAAGAGTTCTAAAGTTCTGGGGTTTGGGTCCCCCTTTTTATCCTCAATTTCTCTTTGTTCTCTGAAGGCAGAGAGGCCTTTGCCTAGTCCAAACCAGTTCTGGTCAGTCCTGGAGCACTTTGTTGACAAGACTCCTTCTTTCCTTTTGCAGTGTAGGCCAGGGACATCAGACACACCACAGGAGGTGGAGCCAGCATTGTGGAGGAAAGGCACATCCCTATTCAGGTCCCAGGTGCATCTCCTCCCACCACTCTACATGCAGATAGGTCTATTCAGCTCTGTGCTGACTCACCCTGTCTCCTGGAATCCCCCAGCCCCTGTCACTCACACTCCAGACAAGGAATACACAACCTAGCAGAGGAACAGAGTGTTCAGGCATACTAAACTCGAATTTCTACCATGTTCCCTGGGTCAGTTAGGATCATAGGATGTAATAATCAAAACTGCCCATTCTGGCCTATGGGGAACAGGTAGCCTTGCAATAGTGAAAAACGAAGTAGGCTGTATTTCACTATCAGGACATGCCACACACACCAGGGCATGTCCTACCTTTCACATACAATGCACCCTGCCCACAGGGGTACCTTGGGCCTACCTTAGGGGTGACTAACATGTAGAAAAAGGAAGGTTTAGGGACTGGCCAGTGTGTGCACTTGCCAAGTCGACATGGCAGCCCCAGGCTTCACACAGGCTCTGCAATGGCAGGCCAGAGTTCCACTTTACGGGCTGTTTGCGTGGGTGGCACAATCCAGTGCTGCAGCCCACCAACAGCATTTGATTTATAGGCCCTGGCACTCGCAGTGCACTTTACTAGGGACTGACACATAAATCAAATAGGCCAATCATGGAAACACCAATCCATAACACATTTTCTACAGGAGCACTTGCACTTTCCCACTGGACAGCAGTGAGGAAAGTGCGCAGAATCATTACACCAGCAAAAACAGAGTCAAAACCAGGAGGTCAGAAAGCAAAAAGTCAGGGGAAACACGCCAAAAGATGCCAAGTCTAACACATGTCCCCTCCAGCTGAAAGTAGGGAGAACTACCCAACCTCCCGGGAGTTCTCTTCACTAAGGCGGAAGAACCTGGACAGACCATCTGCGTTGGCGTGTTCTGTGCCAGGGCGGTGTTCCACCGTAAAGTCCATTCCCTGTAGGGAGATGGACCACCTCAGCAGTTTTGGATTCTCACCCCTCATTTGCATCAACCATCTGAGGGGCCTGTGGTCTGTCTGAACCCGGAAGTGAGTCCCAAACAGGTATGGTCTCAGCTTCTTCAGTGCCCAGACCACAGCAAAAGCTTCCCTTTCTATGGCACTCCATCTCTGATCCCTGGGGAGTAGTCTCCTGCTAAGGAAGACTACAGGCTGATCCAGGCCCTCTTCGTTCAGTTGTGAGAGCACCACTCCCACACCATGCTCTGAAGCGTCAGTCTGCACGACGAATTCTTTGGAGAAGTCAGGTGCCTTGAGCATGGGCGCCGTGCACATGGCTGCCTTCAGGGCATCAAAAGCTTTCTGGCAGGACTCAGTCCAGATCACCTTCCTGGGCTGCTTCTTCGAAGTCAGCTCTGTTAAGTGGGCAATGATGGTGCCATAGCCCTTAACAAATCTCCTATAGTAGCCGGTGAGACCTAAGAAGGCTCTCACCTCTGTCTGGGTCTTGGGGAGGGGGGCTCCCAAGCCAGAATGGTGTCGATCTTGGGTTGTAGGGGCGCCACCTGGCCGCTTCCTACCTGGTGTCCCAAGTACACCACAGAGCCCTGCCCGATCTGGCACTTACTGGCCTTGATCGTGAGGCCTGCACCTTGCAGAGCCCTCAACACTTTCTCAAGGTGCTGTAAATGTTCTTCCCAGCTGGAACTGAACACAGCAATGTCATCCAGGTAGGCGGCACTGAAATCCTCCAGTCCAGCCAACACCTGATTGACCAACCTCTGAAAGGTGGCAGGGGCATTCTTCAACCCAAAGGGCATCACCTGAAATTGGTAATGACCTTCTGGGGTTGAGAATGCTGACCTCTCCTTGGCCCCATCGGTTAAGGCAATCTGCCAGTACCCAGACGTTAAATCAAACGTGCTGAGGAACCGGGCAGCTCCCAACCGATCAATGAGTTCATCAGCTCTGGGGATGGGGTGCGCGTCAGTCCTGGTGATGGCATTGAGCCCACGCAAAACCGGAGTTCTGGAGCGGCACCGGGTGCAGCAGCCTTTGGGACCAAGACCACTGGGCTGGCCCAAGGACTGTTGAAGGGCTCAATCACCCCTAACGTCAACATCTTAGAGACCTCCTCCTTGATGCTGGCCCTGACCCGGTCAGTCAACATGTAAATTTTGTGGTTCACAGATGGGCTGTCACCAGTGTCCCCGTCATGGGTACACCAGTGAGTAACACCGGGGGTCAGAGAGAACAGTGGGGCGAACTGTCCCAACAACTGGTCCCCCTGCTGCTCTTGAGTCAGTGTAGGGGAGAGGATCACACCCTCCACTGACCCATCATGCTCCTTGGTAGACAGGAGGCTCACTCTCCTCTTCCACCCCATCATCTGTCGCCAAGAGCATACTCACTTCGGACCTCTAGAAGTGGGGCTTGAGGCGGTTCACGTGAAGGACCCTCAAAGGGTTCCTTGGAGTCTGCAAATCCACCAGGTAGGTGACGTCACTTTTGCGCTCCACCACCTCATATGGCCCTGTCTACTTGTCCTTCAAGGCACAAGGTTCCACTGGGGCCATGACCCACACTTTTTTGCCCAGGTTGAAATTCGACCAGAGTGGCATTCTGGTCATACCACCTCTTCATTTCTTCCTGGCTTGCTTCTAGGTTCGCCTGAGCGAGTTTCCTGAAGCGGGCAGTTTGGTTTCTAAAGGCCAGCATGTAACTAAACACATCCTGGGAGTTTTCCTGGGAGCTGCCTCCCAGCCTTCCTTTACCAAACTCAGAGGTCCTCTGACAGGGTGGCCATACAGGAGCTCAAAGGGGCTGTACCCAAGAGACTTCTGAGGCACCTCCCTGTATGCAAAGAGTAGGCATGGCAAGAGGACGTCCCACTTACGCCTTATGGGTTCTGTTAGACCCTTGATCATGCCTTTCAAGGTCTGGTTGAATCTCTCCACCAGACCGTTTCCTTGTGGGTGGTAAGGAGTGGTGAACTTGTAGGTTACACCACACTCCTTCCACAGGGATGTCATATACTTGGATATGAAGTTGGTCCCCCTGTCAGAAACCACCTCTCTGGGGAAGCCCACACGGGAAAAGATCCCCATTAACGCCCGGCCCACCACTGGCGCCATCATTGTCCTGAGAGGGATTGCCTCCGGGTACCGGATGGCATGGTCCACCAAGACCAGGATGTACCTGTTGCCCATGGCTGTCCTGGGATCCAGTGGCCCCACAATATCTATCCCTACCCTTTCAAAGGGTGTTCCAACAACACGAAAAGGTTGGAGAGGAGCTTTGACCTTCCTCCCACTCTTACCACTTGCCTGGCAAGTTTGGCAAGACCTACAGTGTGCATCTGACTGCCTTCGCATTTGGGGCCAAAAGAAGTGGGTGACAAGCCTGTCAAAGGTCTTGTCCTGCCCCAAATGTCCTGCCAAAGGCACGTCATGAGCCAGACCCAGTAGGAAGGTCCTGAAGCGCTGGGGTACCACCAGCACACGGGCTGACCCAGGCTCAGCAACCTTAGGCTCACTGTATAGGAGACCATTCTCCCAGTAGATCAGTTGTGACCCGGACTGATTACCAGCTGCCTGGTCTGCAGCCTGCCACCGCAGACCCTCCAGAGTAGGGCACTCGTTCTGCTCCCTGCAGAACTCCTCCCTGGTGGGACCCCCTTCTTGCTGCCAATGGGTCAGCTCAGAGATGTCTCCCAGTTCGGCTACCTGCTCCCCTGTAGGCACCGGGGCGTCCCCCTCGAGGTCCGCCTCCTCCCGGTCCGTGGGAAATTTGGGGGCCGGTTTCCCGCGCCCCCTGCCCTTCCTCTTGGCAGGGACGTGGGCCATTGTTCCAGGCTCCAAGTCGTCTTGATCACCCTTTCTGGCTGCCATTGACCGAGTAGACACGCATGCCCACTATGGCAACCCAAGCATCTCCAAGTGCGACCTGAGCTCAACATCCTTCCATAAGGACTGCTCCAGGTCGTTACCTAGCAGACAATCTACAGGCATGGTAGGGCTCACAACCACCCTCAAGGGACCTGAGACCCCCCCCCATTCAAAGGGAACCTGTGCCACCATACCCTGGCGCTCAGAGTTGTCTACAGCAACTACTTGGTGGAACGCCCCTGGGACTACCTGCTTCTCAGAGACCAGGTGACACCGGACTGAGATCACACTGGCTCCAGTATCTCTGAGAGCCTCTACCCTGTTCCCATTGATGGTCACCCAGGTGCTATATTTCTTTGTGTTAGGGGGCACCTGGTTTCCTGGGACCATCTCACTGTCCCCTAGTGAGACGAGGGTCATTTCTGCGGGATCCCCACCCTCCTGTGGGCACCCCTCCTCCCCAAGCGCTACACTAGCCAACACTTTGGACTGTCCACCAGTGGGTGGCTGTGTCCCCTTTAGGCACTTGGGGTCCCCCTTCAAGTGACCCACCTGGTCACATGCATAACACTTGCGGGGGCCGGTCTCAACAGGCTTCCCTGTAGGGACCCCTTTCTTCTTATCACCTGGGGGATGGGAACCTTTACCCTGGGTACTAGTTTGGGGCCCTTTAGAGAACTCCTGTGTTTTACCCTTGTCCCCCCCACTTTTCTCCTGGGGACCCTGCCCACCTTTAGTTGAGTCTCCCCCAAACGCTTACTCACCCAGCGGTCCGCCTCCATAGCAAGCTTCCTGGGGTCAGTTAGCTTACTATCAACTAGGTGCTGGCACAGATCTGCAAAACATAGACTAGACAAGTGCTCCCATGCAATCAAATTGTAGAGCCCCTGAAAATCTGTTACATTACTGCCCTTCACCCAACCATCCAGCGACCTACAGAACATATCCACACATTCCAACCAAGTGTTGGCCTCAGACTTTTACTGGACCTAAACTGATCCCTGTACTTCTCAGGAGTGAGCCCATACCTAGTGAGGAGAGCGTCTTTCATGTCAGCATAGGTGAGGTCCTGCCCTTACCCAAAGCTATCAGGGTATCCCTAGCTTCTTCTGGAAAGAGAGGCCACAAACCTGCCCCCAGTTCCTTTCAGGGACCCCATTCATATGAATAGACGACTCGTACCCTTGAAACCGCCTTTGTATGTCATCACCCTTTTGTACTCTTTACCTACGTTCTTGGGGATGTGTACAATCCTGTCTGTGTGTGCTGAAGCATTGCTGCCACCCTCTGAGCCGGTTCTACTCTTTAGCTCCAGCTCCTTGATAATTCTCTCATGATCTAACATCATTTTCCTTTCCTCCATGGCTATTCTCTTGTCTTCCCTCTCACTTTCTATTCTGAGTTTCTCTAATTCAAACTTCCTTGCTTTCCGCCTGTCCTCCAGATCCTCTGGGGACAAGCTACTGCTGCCTGGCCAGGAGGGTTCCCCCCCTCCCAAAAGCACATCCACCCTATGAAAAGGCTCCTCCACCTCTCCATTGAGATCACCAGATTGCCCACTGGCATGTCTGGCTGCTACCCAGGCCCTCAGCGCCTTTTGTAGCTCCTCCTTCCTGGTGAGGCCTCTGACCTGGACTTTCAGGTTTTTGCAAATCGATTTTAACTCCTTGACATTGTAGGCTTCCAATCGATCCTCCTCAAAGGCAATTTCTACTGATGCATTTGATGATACTATAGATTCAGGCATGTTGAAGTAGTAAGTTCAAACTGGCAAGATCAAAATCCCCTTTGGTTTTGCTATGTTCGCCCTAAGTTGGCAGGGTATGCCCAGACGTGGGTCCCTTGCTCACTTTGCCACTGGATTCAAGATAGACTGGCTGATGACGGCTGTAAGCCAGAAACCGGTCCCAGGATGCTTGTTTCCGGTCCAGGGAAGACATGGCTTGGCAGTTCGGGCTGGACTGTTCCCATGAGGCACAGGGTCAGACTGATTTGCATATGGCCATGTCTGAACTGGGGTGGCGGAGTGAGCTAAAGAATGATGATGGATTAAACCCAGATCAGTTGACTGGGGGTGAGTGCTTGCAATGTTCAACACTCCGTCCATCATCCCCTTTGGTTTTGCTATGTTCGCCCTAAGTTGGCAGGGTATGCCCAGACGTGGGTCCCTTGCTCACTTTGCCACTGGATTCAAGATAGACTGGCTGATGACGGCTGTAAGCCAGAAACCAGTCCCAGGATGCTTGTTTCCGGTCCAGGGAAGACATGGCTTGGCAGTTCGGGCTGGACTGTTCCCATGAGGCACAGGGTCAGACTGATTTGCATATGGCCATGTCTGAACTGGGGTGGCGGTGTGAGCTAAAGAATGATGATGGATTAAACCCAGATCAGTTGACTGGGGGTGAGTGCTTGCAATGTTCAACACTCCATCCATCATCCCCTTTGGTTTTGCTATGTTTGCCCTAAGTTGGCAGGGTATGCCCAGACGTGGGTCCCTTGCTCACTTTGCCACTGGATTCAAGATAGACTGGCTGATGACGGCTGTAAGCCAGAAACCGGTCCCAGGATGCTTGTTTCCGGTCCAGGGAAGACATGGCTTGGCAGTTCGGGCTGGACTGTTCCCATGAGGCACAGGGTCAGACTGATTTGCATATGGCCATGTCTGAACTGGGGTGGCGGAGTGAGCTAAAGAATGATGACGAATTAAACCCAGATCAGTTGACTGGGGGTGAGTGCTTGCAATGTTCAACACTCCGTCCATCATCCCCTTTGTTTGCTATGTTCGCCCTAAGTTGGCAGGGTATGCCCAGACGTGGGTCCCTTGCTCACTTTGCCACTGGATTCAAGATAGACTGGCTGACGACGGCTGTAAGCCAGAAACCGGTCCCAGGATGCTTGTTTCCGGTCCAGGGAAGACATGGCTTGGCAGTTTGGGCTGGACTGTTCCCATGAGGCACAGGGTCAGACTGATTTGCATATGGCCATGTCTGAACTGGGGTGGCGGAGTGAGCTAAAGAATGATGATGGATTAAACCCAGATCAGTTGACTGGGGGTGAGTGCTTGCAATGTTCAACACTCCGTCCATCATCCCCTTTGGTTTTGCTAAGATCAAAAATAGGCCAAAAAGAAAAAGAACCTGTATGTGGTACGTAAGGGTCTGCGATATGATAGTAGTGCACACCAATCACTGTAAGTCAAGTGCAAACACACGTCCTATCCTCACCGCTGACAACCAATGTTAGAAATGGGGGTCTCTAGTTGGCAAGGGCTTGCACCTTTGTCCAAGTAGGGACCCTTCTTCCTAGTCAGGATAAGGGAGTTACACTCCTAAAATAACCCCTGCTCACCCCCTTGGTAGCTTGGCACGAGCAGTCAGGCTTATCTTAGAGGCAGTGTGTAAAGCATTTGCACATAACCAACAGTAATACAGTGTAAGCACTACAAACGGACACCACACCAGTTTAGAAAAATATCCAATATTTTTATATACTTAAAACAAGACCAATACGATAAAAATCCACAGTGCAGTACTTTAAAAATCTTCAGTTATCAGAGTATCCTTAAAAACAGTTCCTTGATGTCGATAGCTCCGTCCGGGGCTATCACGCCGTCGTGAACAAACAAATCCAAACAGTTCTGGCTGACCGCGATGTTGCGGGTCAGCTACGGTGTCGGGAAGACTTGCAAACAGTACCTTTCAGAAACGCAGGGCGTCGATGACCTCGCGGTGAGCTTCCGAAAACACGGCGTCCGCAGGCGTCGGTTCCGGAGGTCGGTGCAGGCGTCGTCGGGGCCCTCGAAGTCACACGTGTTGCAGATCGATCTCCTCTCTGTTGAAGTCAGGAGCGCTGGCATCGGCAGGCGTCGGGTGCTGCGGTGCGAAGTGCAGCGGTGCGGTGTGCGGTGCCCTCAGGTCGCGGTGCGAGCAGCGGCTAAGTGGCGGCGTCAGATGGCATCGTCGGTGAGGCCAGGGTCGCGGTGTGAGGTGAAGGCGGTGCTCGTCACGGTACTGGCAGGTCACGGTGCAGCAGCGGCGTCGTCGTTGCTGAAGCGCTGTCGTCGGCTGACGAACTGGAGTCGATGGCACCGGCGTCGGTAGGCTAAGGCTGCGGTGCGGGATGAGGGCGGTACGTCGTGTAATTGTACGAGCGGTGCCCTCGAACCAAGGTGCAAGCAGCAGCGTTGAGTCCAGCGTGGAGCGGCGGCGTCGGGGATACCAAGGCGTCGTCGTGAAGCGAGGCGGTGTGGAGTGCGGTGCCCACAGGTCACGGTGCGAGCAGCGGCTCGGTGGCGGCATCAGCAGGCGTCGTCGGTGAGACCAGGGTCGCGGTGCGGCGGTGCCCTCTGCGGTGCCTTCAGGACACAGAGTCAGCAGCGGCGTCGTAGACGGCGTCGGGCTTGAAGTCTTTGCTGTTCCTGAGACTTCTTGAACAGGGGGCAAGCTCTACCTCAAGCCCTTGGAGAAACTCACAAAGTAGATTGCAGAAAGTTCAGTCCAGTCCTTTCACTGCCTAAGACAGAAGCAGTCACTGCAGGCCAACACAGCAAGGCACACAGCAAAGTAGTAGCTCCTCCTCACAGCTTCTCCAGCTCTTCTTCTTGGCAGTCTTCTTGGTCCAAAAGAGTTCTAAAGTTCTGGGGTTTGGGTCCCCCTTTTTATCCTCAATTTCTCTTTGTTCTCTGAAGGCAGAGAGGCCTTTGCCTAGTCCAAACCAGTTCTGGTCAGTCCTGGAGCACTTTGTTGACAAGACTCCTTCTTTCCTTTTGCAGTGTAGGCCAGGGACATCAGACACACCACAGGAGGTGGAGCCAGCATTGTGGAGGGAAGGCACAGCCCTGTTCAGGTCCCAGGTGCATCTCCTCCCACCACTCTACATGCAGATAGGTCTATTCAGCCCTGTGCTGACTCACCCTGTCTCCTGGAATCCCCCAGCCCCTGTCACTCACACTCCAGACAAGGAATACACAACCTAGCAGAGGCAGGCTTGGATGGTTAGACAAGAAAATACCTACTTTCTAAAAGTGGTATTTTCAAACACAGAATGTTAAAACCAACTTCACTAAAAGATGCAATTTATCATCCTGAGTTCAGGCATACTAAACTCAAATTTCTACCATGTTCCCTGGGTCAGTTAGGATCATAGGATGTAATAATCAAAACTGCCCATTCTGGCCTATGGGGAACAGGTAGCCTTGCAATAGTGAAAAACGAAGTAGGCTGTATTTCACTATCAGGACATGCCACACACACCAGGGCATGTCCTACCTTTCACATACAATGCACCCTGCCCACAGGGGTACCTTGGGCCTACCTTAGGGGTAACTAACATGTAGAAAAGGGAAGGTTTAGGGACTGGCCAGTGTGTGCACTTGCCAAGTCGACATGGCAGCCCCAGGCTGCACACAGGCTCTGCAATGGCAGGCCAGAGTTCCACTTTACGGGCTGTTTGCATGGGTGGCACAATCCAGTGCTGCAGCCCACCAACAGCATTTGATTTATAGGCCCTGGCATTCGCAGTGCACTTTACTAGGGACTGACACATAAATCAAAAGGCCAATCATGGAAACACCAATCCATAACACATTTTCTACAGGAGCACTTGCACTTTCCCACTGGACAGCAGTGAGGAAAGTGCGCAGAATCATTACACCAGCAAAAACAGAGTCAAAACCAGGAGGTCAGAAAGCAAAAAGTCAGGGGAAACACGCCAAAAGATGCCAAGTCTAACAGAGCGCTTTAAAGAGTTTGTGTCAGGATTTTTTCTCTTTAACGCTAGACCAAATATGCCCTTTCATAATATTTGGGACGCATTTAAGGCGACAGCCAGGGGATATATTATTGACTATGTTGCTATTAAAAAGAAACAATATCGTAAGGAGTCTGCCTCCATTCTGACTTCTATTAAGAAATTGGAGCACACATATTTCTCTTCCAATGATGAAGATATTCTTAAGAATTTGGTCCATGCAAAACTAAATTTTAATAGAAAATCCACTGAGGAAGCTTCTGGGACGTTACTAAAAATTAATTCCAAATTTTATGGAGGTCGCAATAGAGTTGGTAAATTGCAGGCGAACTATTTGAAGATTAAGTCCCAAAGATCTAGAATAATTAAAATCACTGATGATAGTGGCGTTAATCACTTCAAGGACGAAGAGATACTGAATTGTTTCACGGACTTCTATAAGACCCTTTATACTCCTGAATCCTCCCCTTCTGATGCTGCCTTGGATTCATTTTTTGATTCATTATCCCCCCGCTCTTCCCCCCCCTCTGATTGTTCTATACTGGATACAGATATGTCTCTTTCTGAGATTAAGTCAGCCTTGGCTAAGTTACCTAAGGATAAGGCCCCTGGTCCGGACGGCTTTACTGCTGAATTTTATTCCTGTTTCTCTCAAATCCTTTCGCCTCATCTTTTATCTCTTTTTCAATATTTTATTTCTCACAATGAGGCTCACGGCTCTTTTCTCGAGGCTATGATTTGTTTAATTCCAAAAAAAGATAAAGATCCCTCACTGTGTGCTAATTATCTCCCTATTTCTTTGATCAATTTAGATTGTAAAATGTTTGCCAAGGTACTGGCTCTCTGTATTAATCAAGTACTTCCAGAACTGATTGGTTCTGAACAGACGGGATTTGTTAAGGGAAGGACTTTGGCTGATAATTCTAGAACTTTTCTTAATATTATCCATCTAGCTTCTAAGAGTTCCTCTCCTGTTGCAGCCATAACCCTTGACGCGGAGAAAGCTTTCGATCGTATTCACTGGCTTTTCATGATGCGCGCCCTCAAGTGGTATGGTTTCGGCCCTTCTATTCTTTCCCTTATCAATTTGTTATACTCCTCTCCTACTACCTCAGTTTTCGTTAATGGATCTCAAACTTCTTATTTCACTTTGCAACGGGGCACTCGCCAAGGATGCCCTCTTTCTCCCTTGCTCTTTATCCTCTCTCTTGAACCTTTTCTTCACTCTCTACGTCATTCATCCACTTTGAGGTTTCAAACACAAGGCAACCGAAGTTAAATTCACCGCTTATGCGGATGACATCATGCTATACATTTCTGATCCCTCTACCTCTCTGCCCGCCTTCACGGATCTCCTCTCCTCTTACGCCGCTCTGTCTGGTTACAAGTTAAATTTTTCCAAATCCGAAGTGTTTCCATTAAACAAGTACTGTTTAAAGAGCATGTTTGACGGGACTGATTTTAAATGGAATATTAATAGTATCACTTGCCTAGGCATTAAGTATTCTTCTTCAATTGTGAGAACGGTTCAGATTAATTTGGACGAGGTTTTATTAAAAGTAAATAATATGGTAGGAAGATGGTCCCCCCTTTTTTTGTCATGGTGGGGTAGACTGAACACAATCAAAATGATGATGCTCCCTGTTATTAATTTTTATCTGTCCATGCTACCAGTGAAACTTCTACAAATTTTTTTAAAAACCCTTAATGGTGTTTTGAGTTAATTCCTTTGGAATGGTCATAAAGCTCGTTTTTCTCTATCTTTCCTGTCTGCTCCCAAGGATCGGGGTGGTGTTAATTTTCCCAATTTTTGACAATATCATTCCTCCTTTTTAATTTGTCAAGTGTTACCATATTTGTCCCTCTCGGAAGACATTCCCTCATCAGTTTGGCATAAACTGGAAGAATCCCTGATTCATCCTTTTCCTTTTTCCTTGCTAGTTAATTTTACCCATCCTCCTCGTTCTTTTAACTATCTGACCATTTCACAATTTATTTCAACCTTCCATCCGGTCAAGCGCAAATCCCATACTCCTTTACAAATATTTCTAGATTCACCTCTTTGGCATAACAAATTGTCCAATCGTACTATTTTCTGGAAAAACTGTGCGGCTAAGGGGATCTTCTTGGTTAAACACCTAATACATGGTTCGCTTTTTCTTTCTCCCCAGGAAGTTCAATCTAAGTTTGGCCTACCTGTCTCCTCACTTCTTAGGTATGATTCCTTAAGATTGCTCTTAACAAATCAATTTTCTCTCCTCTCCGGATCTCCCCCCTCCGCGTCAGATCCCGTCTTAGAGCCTTTGTCCACCTCTCCTTTGGGCTTCTCATATTTATAAATATCTTCATTTCTCCTCCCCTAACCGTCCCAAGAGTAAGGTTGAACTCTTATGGGAATCCGATTTGCAGCGTACCCTCTCTACTCACACATGGAACTCTATTTGGGCCCGCATTCATCACACTTCCTGCACTGCAAGCACTACTCAGACCCTTTATTATTTTTATCATAGGTTATTTCTAACACCATTATCCCTTTCCAAATATAGTTTAGGTCTATCCCCGAACTGCTGGTCCTGTAAAAACACCCCGGGCTCATTTATACATTCCTTTTTTGTTTGCCCCAGCATTACTCTGTTTTGGACCAAGGTGTGTGAATCAATCTCTTCCATTTGCTCTGTTAATTTTTCTTTTGACAATTTACTCCATATTCTTGGGAAGTAATTCTGTAAATTGGTTTGGATCTCACAAGGTGGGTATTTTTGTGGATTTGTTAATTGCTATTGCCTTTCCGGTAATTACATCCAATTGTAAGGATGCCACCAAGGTCTCTTTTTCTGCTTGGTGGAACCTTCTTTGCTACCATCACAGACTGGATAGAGCTTCTGCTATCACCCCTCAGCAGCTTCTTCGAAAGGAAGCCTTCTGGTCTCCACTCACTAATTATCTATCCGCATCTGCATTGCGCAACAAGGACAATTCCTTCGTTTATCAGCCACCATGAGTATTTTGTTTCTCTTTTCTTAATAGTTTTTATAAGTCAATGTTTGGTCCCTACTCTGCTTTTCAGGATATAATATACCGATTGTACCTTGGTTGTCTTACATAAGATCTCTGATAAGGATGTTGCTTTCTTTTCTTTCTTTTCCCTTTCTTTTCCTTTTTTTTCTTTTCTTTTATTCTCTTTTTTTTTCTTTTCTTTTCTTTCCTACCTTTCTCTTTTTCTAGCTTCCTTTTTAATCTGAAAATATAAAACTCTACTTTGTTTTAAGGTACAATCCATCACTAATACTTTCACTCTCTGGTTTTATTCATTTGATAATGGTAGTTTCTTAAGTTATCATTTTTTGCTGTTATACATTTTGCTTGTTAATTTTCGCCATTTCTCTATAATCATTGCTATAATGTTGTACCCATGTTCTTATTTGCTTCAATAAAGCTCTTTAAACACATCACAGTGAAAACAGGCAGCAACGTTCTAGTCTTCTCGACGTAGCGGTGTGATACGTGACAACGTGCTGAAGGAATCAGCTCGAGAACACTGACACTCAAGCTGAGGCACACACCAGTGAATCGGACTCCGTTTTGAATGCTCATGCTGCACTCCACGTGCTGCTTCGAAAGTAAACTTCAGTAAATGCTCGTACTTTGCTCTATGTGTTGTCTATGCCACTCGTACCTTGATTAGAGTGCTCTTCTGTCGTAATGGCCCTATTGCTAAAATTGAAGACTTTTGAGTGAAACACAGTAAAAATAAATCCCAATATTTTCAGCCAAAACCAACCACCTGAAAGTTCGTTATAATGATTTGGATTCGTCGTAGGTTAGAGGTTATACCTCACCAATTAAAACTTCAAGCTCCAAAACTGCAGGTCCACGAATCAGCAGACGGGGTTCTTTAAAAGCAAGGTGGATGCTTTCGGCTCATCGTCACTTGACAAGGAAAACGCAGACACTTGTTGATTCAAGTGTTTATTGGCATCCTCCTCCAGCCAGAACAGGTACAGCTTGCCAGTCCAGTATCCTCCCTTCTACTGTCCTCAGGTGGAAGCACCCCAGATTCCACCTGATGACACCGCTTTATTAAAGGGACACTGACCTGGCACGTTACAGGCCACAACACAATATGAGAAGAAAGATCCCGATTAGACAACTTTATGACTACATTAATTGACTTGTTGAGGAGGCAGTAGTTCAGACCATGGACATTTCTTATGTGAATTCTGTAGGTAGGAAGGGTGAGCTTAGTTCTGATATGGAGAGGTAGAGAGTAACAGACAAATGTAGTGGAACCAGTGAAAGGCTGCTGCTGGGTAAGATAGGTTGTAAATCTTATCGTAGGGAATTGAAGATTCTTAGACCTCTTAGTCCACCAGATAGGGAAGCCTAAAGATATATGTTCTCCTTAGCACCATATCATATGGTATATGGTGATCATATCATATTTCGATGTCTATAGCGCTATGCACCAGTGAAAATGAGAGAAATGGAGAAGTTAACATAGTTTCAAACACATTTCCAGATCAAATACCTTGGCCCTGGTTGTCAATTACCTAGTGGGTCTTGCATATAATTTAAAGCGGGTTCAGGCCGAGCCAGTTGAGATATTTGCTTCTTAAAAGTCTCATTATCTCTAACCTGTCAGTCGCTTAGATTTTTTCAGAGGTTTTGTTCAGCGAATTAAAGGTGGCCACCTAACCTGACAGATATTTAAGACAAAAAAATAAATACGTGATTCAGGGTCTTTTTTTGTAAAAACGGGTATTGGAAAACTAAAAACAAAATACAGAATACCTACAAGCAGGATTGGAATTTATGCAGCAAGTGTACTGATTTAAATAACCAAAAATTGTAGTTTTTCCTTGCTGCAATCAAGGTCACAAACCTCAGCCATTGAGTCAAACAAGCCATTGAAATTTAAAATGTAGGTAAATATGATCTGTCCGACTTCTTAATGCACTTAGAGACAATTTCACAAAAATGTCCAAATCTATGCGTTGTAGTCGTATATCTATGACCTACCCAGATTTACTTAATTTTTGGAGTCACAAAACATAAAAATTCTTCGATTCCAAAGCATACTCCTGTTGCACCTTGTCATGCTCATGTAGGTTGAGGCATACAGAAAATGTGCAAGGCCAACCTCTTTTTATTTTATATGTATAAATCTGGTGTCCCAACACCCCTGACTGACGTACAGATATATTTGTAGCACTCCCCCCTTACATTCACTTATATCAAAGCTCTTCATAACTATATCTACCTCTCTGTCCTCCCCAGCATGTTTCTCCAATCCTTAATCTAATTCTTGTCCTGCCCATACTTCCGGCCACCTCTCCATGACTCCTGAACTATGACACTCTCAGACGTCACCTTTCCTGGCGAAGCCTCATTTTGTTCCCTTTCCACATTTCCAACCTTGCAGTTCAAAATTATCTGCTCTTCTACATCTTTCTTCCTTATTCAGAAACATGATATAACAATTATTCTGAATTTAATTCAGCATTCCTATGGTCTGACCTGTTAACACTTGCTCATGGCCTAGCAGCTAGAGCGGTCGACCTTGAAGCTGAGGAACAGGGCTCGAATCTCAGCAGGGACTATCAAAATCCTGTGATTCTGGGCAAATCACTTAATCTCCCCTTAACAAAAATTAATGTGTCCGTCTGTAACGCAACTGGTGCTCATCTAAAGCGCTCTGATACCTTTGGGTTGAGTTTACGCTATATAAAACTCCAATGGCATGTCAGTTCTAAAAGAATATAGTGGTCTCTTTTAGACCAGGGTTTAGCTGTCTTGTAGCTCACAAGGTTTAGTGTAAAGAGAACTTTTATTCTCCAAGGTTTGGTGCATTGTAAAGCGCGTTGACACCATTATGGTTAAGCTTCACTAAACAAACATGTCAATAAATAAACTAAAATTAGGGTGGGATAACTCATTGTTTGAATTGGAAATACAAAAAATGAAAATAGCGCCCAGTGAGGGCCTGATTACGACTTTGGCGGTGCCGGGTCCGCCCCATCGCCGCACTACCACAGCCATGGTCAGACCTCCCGCCAGATTAGGAATTTCCTCCTGTCTGGCGGACTAGTTTTTGGCGTTCCCTCTGTGGTGCCTCAAAAAATGTGCCCTGCAATGGGTACGCCAAAAACAGTTCCTGCACGGCATGGACTAAAAACTCCATGCTGTGCAGGAACTGGCATGCATGCATAGATGAGGGCACATATTGTGCCCCCCTGCATGCATCCCCATGCGGAGGAGGCACAGTGGGGCCTGTATGGCCCCCTTCATTTCCTCTCTACCACGTTGTCATGGAGGTTCCTCCTCATGAACACTGCCGGCAGCGTGGAATCTCGTAATATGCTTGGCGGGACAGCAGCGGTCCCGCCAAGGATAGTGCAGCCTCCTGACCACTGCAACACCACTGAGGAACGACAGTTCCCTGGCGACTGCTGCGGGGCTGTGTCAGTTCGCCCACCTGAATCGTAATAGGGCAGTTGGAAGACCACCACTGCCATGCACCCACGAGTCTGACGGTCGGACCACCAGACTTGTATTCGGGCCCTAAGTAAACTCACAAGAACATACTACATTGATGTTATAACCCTTAACTGTGTCAATATCTATGTACATATTTTCAAACACAAATGTATGTATGCATTTCTTTTTTTCTCGATGTGAAATTAAGGAAAATCATCACAAAATGCATAAAACTTCTGTTACTATGATGCATATTATAAAGGGTTATAGAACAGATGGCAGTGGTGAAAAAGACCTCGCCAGCACCTCCGTTATGTCTTCCCCAGTGTTAATAAAAGACTGATAGTATTCTAAGCGTGCTCAATGTCAAACACTGTGCCACCAATCAGTGTTAAACTATATGGAAAAAAATAATACAATCCTTTCCCATACACAATACAATTACCAAAAATTAACAGAGCACAGCCACTGTATAGTATTCAAACTGACCTTATAGTCAGTTTATTTTTAATAAACCCAAATTATTATAAAGTTCGTAATATACAGAAAAATATATTCATAGAAGTTAGTACAAAAAGGCAGGTAGTTTTTGAAGAGTCTTGGTTTCGTTGACACGAAGTGCGTATCGCAGATGAAAACAGCCGACACGTGTTTCGTCGTTTATACGACTTTTTCAAGGCTTAGAATTGCTTGTTCAGCATTTTCTATTTCTATTTTGAACGGGGCGTCAAAATTATCTTTTTTCTATTTGACATGAATTTGTAGATGTGAGTCACTATTAGTGGTACTCTCGTACGAAGAGACGCGTCCCGCTACAATGGAGAAATAATAATTTGGGTTTATTAAAAAATAAACTGACTATAAGGTCAGTTTAATTTTTGGTAATTATGATGCATATTATGTTGAAGGATATTACAAGAAAGCAGCATGTCACTCTCATGCAGTTCTCTCTCCAAACTCTTGTTTTTTTTAAATCGTGTCATGTTTCTCCCGAGTACAGAAGCCCCTCCGGGTTAAGTGGAGGAAATGCCTACTGAGTTACATGATGACATGGTGGATGGATGTCCAGACAGGGTGAAATCGGTTCACTGTACCCAGCCTCTGCAACGCGAGCCTCACAGGCAGGATGAGCTCTGAAAAACAAGGACACCTCTCTGCAATTTATTGCCACAGCAACTCTCATGCACACCAATGTCTCGCTGACATGCATCCGAATGTAACCCAAGATCACAGAGCAGGCTTCATTGTTTATGTTTATGGCAAGCCGACTCATTTGGGGGTCACTGGGGCATCCTTCATTCAACCAATTGTGGCTACTGTTCTGTTACAGTAAGAGTCAGATGGCGTTTGACAGCTTGATTTCCTGCCCAGTTCACATATTTGGAACTTGGTTCCAACAGCCCCACTCCTGCCATCATAAAGAGGGTAAAATGCCAATATCTTTCCATTTTGCAACAAGTTGTGGTTGTGGTTATATATGCATTTTAATAGATTGAAGCCTGTTACTGGCTTACCCGCTTCTAGAAGGGTAGGCCCAGAATTGCTTTTTGCCCCATGGCTTCTGGGTTATTTATCTGCGTGGGATCTCAAAATTGATCTCCCCTCTGGTTAAAAATACAGACTCTCAGTCACCCATCGATGATTAAAAATTCCATTTTACATTAATATTTTGGGCACAAGTAGGAAGATTGGTGCTGTCCTCAGATAAACAATACCATCACCATGCCGCTTTGCTTCTTTCTCTCTGGTGCCTTTATCTCCAGACACTGTCTAGGGAGCCCATACATAGTTTCCCTTCAGGGCAGGTCTTGTGGTAATTGAGCCTGCCTGGTGTCACAAAAATACCGGTCCCCACAGTGCATTCTGGGGGCAGTGCAAGGCCTTCCATTTCCAGAAACACCCTTGGGAAGGTCCAGTTGGTAAGAATGTTGAAGAGTTCTGCTGTACTCCCACTGATGGCGGTGGGTTGCTACCCACCTTCCAAGGGCATATATATGTCATTAGTGGCATCATGTGCATTGATGAGAGCTGTGCGGACCCTGCGGCACTGCTTCCTGAATATACAGCTGCATGATTCAGCTTCTACTCAATGTTAGAACTAAGCCGGGTGCCTTGCTGAGGCTCTCCTGGATTGTCCTATTATTGAAATTACTTCCATGGATGCCCCAGCCAGGCCAAGGTGCACAGTGTTGTGAACAGCCAGTGCCAAGAAGATCACTCTGTCCCTCAGCAGGGACAATAGGGCGACTGCACAGGAAACAAAGTCATTCAAGTACAAGGGACCTGGATGATGGCTACCTGTTGAGCACACAATCCCTCTATCATTTGTACATTTTTTTTATTTTTTTCCTTCAGGAAAAGTATTTTTACCAATGGAGAAACGCCTTCCACCACACCTTAACAGACGAATTTAATCCAGCTTTTGCAGAAGCAAATCTGAGATCTTTTTTGGATTGTAGATAAGTTTGGTAATACCAACAAGATCACAGGTTTGTGGGCGTTCACTCCGAAGTCAAACTACACACTTGATCCATCCACTCCCTACCCTACGTGTCGGGTTCACTACTTTGCAAATGTACGCAGGCATGGTGTACAATTAGCCAGAAGTAAATACATTTATATGCCTTTTAATTATCCTTTTATGGATATTTGACAGGCATGCATGGACCATGCATGGACCCACTTTTGACTACAAACTTAGGTTTGTGGCTCAAAATGGCTTCAGAAATTGGGTCTACT
This sequence comes from Calotriton arnoldi, assembly GCA_963921515.1. Taxonomy (NCBI): domain Eukaryota; kingdom Metazoa; phylum Chordata; class Amphibia; order Caudata; family Salamandridae; genus Calotriton; species Calotriton arnoldi. The sequence goes on from CAWUFW010003765.1 coordinate 196,859, forward strand.
GTGCTTCAACAATCACGTAAGGTGGGGCCGGCAGAGTCACCAACTACTTACTGTTGGAATCAGCCATACTGGGGCAACCGATCTGCTCAACAGTAGTTGCCTGTCTACCTCCCCTAACTCATGCACTGACAGTCAACAGGACGGTGGGGATGGAAGTGGCAAGCAGGAGTGGGACTGCTGCATGGTCAACTCGGTGGAATCAGTTGCACGCAGGTGTAGATACGGACAATATCTTCAAAATGTAACACATTTCAAGATGGGCATCATATTAACCAACAGACCACCACCGTTGTCCAGCTGCACTGGTTGAAGTTCTATATCCACCGCTTGCTCCAGTGTAAAACCTGCCCAGCTCTCTTTCTTTCATCAGCCACAATCCTGAAGATGAACTCATTTACCCATCACTACTATAAAGTGGAACAAATATCTGAAAAATGCCATGTAGGATTACTAAAACTCTACCTTCAATGATTGTGGTGTGGGATGAGCCAGTGTATGAACAACATATACCAAGCAATGGCTAAAGGGGATAACCTAATCACCCCCATGTCTTTTTATATGTCCCCTCATACACAGCTAAAACTTTATCTAACCAGACCTGAAAACTTCAACTATTGTCTGTTCAGCCACAAACAATGACGCAGATCTGCCGGTTTCTAATTGTCAGGTAGCTGTCATGATGCATGTGTTCCATTAGGTCTTTATTCACATACTCACCTTTTTCCTCAAACTCTTAATAACACTAGACAATAGGTTTGTTTTATTGTCTAGAAAGGAACAAATTGTGCTTCTATCCAGCAATGACTTTGCAATTACCATGTCTGATAAGTGTACGTATTTTAATGAGCTTAAATTGCATCGTCAAAACGAGCACGACTATTAGCAACCTTTTAATACAGACATGTCTACCTTTCGTAGATTTCAGATGAGCAGTAGATTCAACTTTTATTTCTTTTTAACTTTCCCCAGACAGTATTTTTCCTGGTGAATAGTGGCTTTTTCCATGTGCCTTCAGCAACATGACGGTGTTTCTGGAACTTTCCAGCCTGAACCAAATGTACATAAATTGTTTCAAAATGCTTGTGTGCTATATTTACAATTTCATTGGGGCGTTATGTGGCTGCCCTCATAGTTACGGCATTGTAATGTTGTAATTTTGCCTTCTTCCCAGTTACCAACCTCTCCTAATGGTAAAATGACTGCTGCGGTTCCGTCGTCATGTGAGGAATATTCTGTGGCCGCAAGTTCTGTCAGCTGGGCTAAGGGTCCTCAGATCCCGATTCTGTGAAACGTGATTCATTACCATGTGCGACCACAGATGGTATTTTGTGTAAATAATTCGAGTGTAGGTCAACAAAATAACGGGCACTGAGTCCCAATGATTTCCTGCAGCACCACATAATTTCAGCCTTCTTTAAAGTACAATATCACAAAAAAGGCTTTGAGCACAATTCTACTCAATTAGGACTTTTGATCATAACTGAAACAGACAAAAAATAAAACTTCATTTACTGCCATAGGAGCAAGGTTTAAATGTGGCCCTCCCTTATAAGTAAGAGCTACTTATCATCTAGACCAGTTTCACTTGGCACAGTTACTAAAGCGCCATAGGCTCTCCTAACCCTGAATTCCCCAGGCCAGCTGCTGCAAATACCCTCCATAACAAGCACTGGCAACGTACACAGGTCTGCATTTGCAGCATTCGAGTGAGACACACGGGAGGGATCCTGCAGAGAGGACAGAAAGGGCTGTAGTTATGAAGCATAATGTTCAATGCAGACGCTGAGTGGAGGCAGAAAAATACACCCCTACAGCTAGTGACATAAGTTGAGAGATGAATACTTCACTGGGCTGAGCTAAGACATAACTGACAGCGTCTCAAGCCAATGGCTGATAGAGGCTGGTTGCAGAAAGCCAATGGTTGACAGGATCCAAAGCTGGCTCAATGTATATTATTTGCAATAGGTCTGTTTGACAGTGGCGCTGTCAAACCCAAGATTTAAAAAGGCCTGGATGGGCAGCTGGTCTTTCAGAGTCCTAAAGGCTGAACTCTAGAACCAGCTACCCTCTCCACCGCCAGTCTGAAATAGATCTCACATTTTCTTCCTTTCAGAAAGATACTGATTATTCATCTTTTCATTAGAACATTTCTGTGCCTCTTCTAATTAGTTAATTCTTTGCAACAAGGCACTGCTTAATTTGAGCTCAGGGTTGCCGGTGGGGACCACTGGCACTCATTTTTGGGGACCTGCACTTATATTTCCACATCAAGCAACTACAGAGAGCAAAAGAGGGAAAAGCACACAGTACTGAAGGCACTCCGTAAGGATTTGGTGCTCTTTCTAAGTGAGGTATTGCCCTCATCTGAGGATTCCTCATTGCCTGTAAAGTCATCTCTGAAGTACAGCTAGACCTTTTCCTTATTAAACTCTTTGATGTCTTTCTGGAGCTTTGAAGTTTTCTGTTGCATAAGGAAATCCTTATGTTCAATAATTTGATATTTGATCTCGGCTAGACAGGATTTTAAGGTCGAGCTCTGTATTCCACTCTTGAGTGCATTCTTGGCTATCTTGATCTTAATGATAAGGGCTTCAAAGAGGCGTTTGGCTGTGCTGACGATCAAAATAAGACAGTCGTGTTTACACTTCCACGCGACTTGGGACCATTCCTTTCTGAATGCCAGGTCATCCAGAAAGATACGGGAGCGTTATCCACTGGAAGGCTATTGGGTGAGGTATTGGCTCTGAGGTATTCTGTCATAATAGCTCTGTGGAGAGCTATCTTTACCTGGCTCTTTTTTGAGGCTGCTAAAGAAGTCCAGTTGTCATTGTGGCTACTCGAAGGGGTGGAACCATCTGCCCCTAGTAGCGAGGGTTTTCTTTTTCAAAATGTGCTATGTACAAGCATACGAAATGGGGCGCAAAGGTGCTTCCCTTGGAAGTTCCATGGGTTTGGAGGTAGAGAGAGTCCTCAAATTGGAAGTGGTTCTTTCATTGAGACATTTCTGGCCTGCTATTCCATTCCAAGTCAATATGCACTTCCTTTCCTTTCACATGACACCTATGACGCCATGTACACAAATTTTAAGTTGTGAGCTTCGCCCACTTAAATTTTTTAATGAATCCTCTTGATCTGGCTCATTATGTACAGAGGGTCACTCTGCCTTCGTTCATAACTGAACTTTACATTTGATGCGCCCGGCTGGTCTGCCTTCTCAACATTACTGTTTAGTTTTACCTCTGACGATTATCTGTTCTAATATACACAGCGATTTTGACAGCCGCTACTTGACAACTTCTACACTTGGCCTCTAACTCCTTCGCTATACAATAGCCCATATTGCCTCCTTTAACATGGCGCCCGGTATGGTATGCCTACTTGGGGACCCATGTAACAAACTTGCATTGATTCCTTGTAGTGCTTTGGAATCACACTACCTCTCTGTGATTTATGCAGCACTTCTCTGATTAGCCGCACATTTGCAGTTACTCTACATAACTTTTATTTTCACTACTGTTTTTGCCCAACAATTTCCGATGTAAAGGTTCCAAAACTGTGCTCTTACATGCACAGAATTGATGGTCTAGTGTTTTGAGTTCATTTTCCCACTTGTGATTGCCACGCCCGTCGACATAGTCACGTTCAGGACGCCCTCAAATAGCCACGCCTACCCCCGCCGGGCCATCTCCGGGTTACGGATGGGGATTGGTTGCCGGCACTGAACCCCGTTGACTAATTTGAGCCATGACCCCGCACCACCAAGGGCTCAACTCACTACTTTACTTGTCTTTTCATCATCTTGTCACCTACAGTTACCACCTACTTCGCAGTTAACATCCGTATTACCTTAGGTGTCCGATCTTGATAATCTCGAGATAAGATTACTATAGTGGATTTGCCGCCTCTCACCAACAACTTTACCGTTTGTTATGGGGTGATTTGTATTGTATGCTACAGCATAAATGCAGTCATTCACACTAGATGGTTCAATTTTTATGCTGACAATATATATCATGATATAAAAATCATGATGTTTTTGTCTGTTATATGTAACATGTTGTGTTTGTCTGACAGTGCTCATAATTTGTGAGAGACAACCTCTACACATCACTGGGCAAAAACATGTTCCCTTTATCATTTCAGGTCGATCATTATTATTTTTGCCTGAATACAGGTACTACACACACCACACGTATGTGATGGATCTTAAATATTAGGCACATTTTTGCAATCACATTTTCGGCCCCACATCCACGTAGATTAGGATTTCTTGAATTTGTTCCTGACAAATTGCCGCAGATCCTTAAGACAATATGGCAAGAAACATCTTGACCTTGATTTAAACCTCAAAACATGATGGAACATTATTCCCCTTCACTGTTTGCCCTTGTTTTTAGTTATGACAAGATCCACCATCAGACTAAATTATCCTTCTGTGCCTCCTAGTCATTTTTAACTCTCACTGTTTCTTTTCCAATCCACAATTCTTTTTATACAGCCTCTTTTTCAAAAGATCTCCAGCAAAAAGCCCCCTTGTGGGTGCACGTTAGGCATTGCAGCGCCGGCCTAACGAGGAGCTGCCCACTGATAAAGCATGCCACCCAATTGGGTGGGCGAGGGCTCTTGCTCTTGATTTTCAAATCTCCTTTTGATCTGTCTTTTCCCAGCGGACGGCATAATATGTATTACTACTATAACATTTAGGAACTGCATACCCCTTTCCTCTGATCTTCGCTAGGGAGCAGGTATGCTGGACCTTGATCGCTCCCGGTACCCCCTTCTTGTTTCATATAGTGGATTAAAGAGGTCTGAGGTGAATTCCAGACTATGCAGCCTTGGTATCCGGTGTGTCAACATTTAATTGCACCAACCACAGGCTTCTGAGCAGAACTTCGGCACAGGCACTCATTCTCTTATAAATTAAGCACTGGCACCAGGAAAGCGATGGTATCAGTGCAATCTATGAGAATACATTAATATCACATCATAATGATGTAATGTTCTGTTTCCTAAGATCTTTTCATACTTTCCTTTCTGCAGAATATCACAAGAAAGACTTGGAAGACAGTCAATTCACATAATTGTGTAGTGTCCTCTCTCTTAAGATCTTTCCCATGCAGAGACTAAGGGATTGGCAATGACTGTTCTCATAATACAATTCATTAAAGAATAACAGTGTTACCAATATAAGCTATAAGAGAGTGATAAACTGCAGTAGATGAGACAATAATGCAAACACAAGGTTATGCTCATCAGTTACCATAGCAAAAAAGTGATGCTTAACTAGTTAATGGAGCAGCTCTAACCAGGAGATCACAGAGCATTCACAAGAGGTGAAATACATTTGTGCAACTCATCACTGTCTCTTAGATGTGTGCACCAGCGTCACTCCACTCTTCATAAAACAATATAGTACACCATGACAACAAATCACATAATAAACCAAACACTCAAACAAAACCACAGAGCTAGTCTGATGCCCCCAGCAACACACATACACATAACACAAATCAATCACTAAAATATACATACATCCTCAGATATAGACTAAAGCAGCACACTACTGATGACCCATTTTAAGCAATCAGAAACACAATATATATATATATATATATATATATATATATATATATATAATTGCATTACAGACGGACACATTCATTTTGTTAGGCACGGGGAGATTAAGTGATTTGCCCAGAATCACAGGATGTTGCGCATCCCTGCCAAGACTCAAACCCAGTTCCTCAGCTTTGAGGTCGACCGCTCTAGCCGTTAGGCCACATGCACTGAATATTACCTCATATAATATTCACCAGAAGGAATTGTCCTCTAATTATGTTTACATAACTTGTATTCCTCTTTGTAAAATCATCCATCACCTATATGTAGTATGTTTTTTGTTGTAATTGTTTACAATAGTATATATACTATAGGAAGACAGTTTTTTCATTTGCCAATAATTTTGGCGCAATTCAATGAATCTTCACAAAATTTTCAAAACTAGTTTGCGACTCACTTCAGCTGCTTTCTTGCAAGTTTCGAGGTGATCCGTCATGCGGGGGCTGAGAAAAAAGGAGGGTCCCAAAACACTTTTTCCTCATGTTAATTCCCGTATGAACTTTAGACACGGCTACATCCCGAACTGCTGAATGGAATTACATCAAATTGGGCAAAAAGGTATATGTTGGTTCAGGGAAGTGCCTTTTTGTGTTTTGGTGTAAATCTGTTCAGTATGGCAGAGTTATTTAAAGAAATTTCCAATTGTATATATAGGGAAGCGGAGGCTCCACAAACCCTCCCGATCTCGTGCTGCAATCTGATTGGCTGCCAACACTTCAAACCAGGAAGTGTTGGCAACCATCTTGTGACTGGGCTTGAACTGAGTCACAGAAAAAAACGTAAAAATAAATTTAAAAAAAGAAAAGAGATCAGGGTAGAAACACCCTGACCCCCTAGGTCTCTTGGAGGGCGTCCCACAGGGACCCTACAGGGCAAAAAAAGCATTTTTCCTGGGGCAAAATTGAAGAAGGGAGGGAGACCGCGTGGCTACCCTCCTGGAGCCATAGATGGCCCTGGGGACCGTCATTTTACCACTCCCGCCAAGCCATAGCAAACGCTCCGCCTCCAGCAAGCGAGAACATTTAAATATGGTCTTGCTTGCTGGAAGTGGAGCAAAATTGCTTTCACACACAGGGAGCTGCGTTTTTAGCAGCTCGCTGTGTGTGAAAGCAATGCTAGCTCCCTCAGGAGGTGGGGAGCTGGCAGGGACTGCGGGCCTTGAGGCTCTCCTCATAGTGCCCAACAGTTGTCAGTGGGTGCCCTGGGTGGGACCAGGACACCCACATTAGAGGTCGCGCCCCGGAGGATGGAGTCCCCAGGCTGAAACTGGCCTGGAGGGGGGCTGCGCAGCCCCCCTCCCCTTATTGTCTTTTTTTATAAAATAAAAAGGCTGGGCTCGGGAGGGGCGCCGCTCTGCCCCCCTCCCTTTAATTTAAAAAAAACAAATTAAAAATCCAGACCCCGGGGGTTGGGGTCCCCAGTCCAAAATCAGCCCAGAGAAGGGGGGCCACGTGGTTTCCTGAGAGCTGGTCAGAGGCCCTGCACCCTTTATCCACCACTCTGCAAACGTGACTACTAGTTGAATAAAACATAGAAATTCACTTAAAAAACCAAAGTTTACAGGGATGTTATAGTTAGGAAAAAGAATTGGAAAAACCTTAGAAATTCACTGAAAAAAACAAAGGTTACAGGGACGTTATACTTAGGCTTATACTCACTCGTACAAAACCAGTGAAATTCAGCAGTTATAGTTACCTGAGATATCTATAACTTATGCCCCCGCAATGCACTGCCTACGACATCACATATTACATCACTCATGACATGGTCAGTGACATCACTGATGACATCTCAAATCATCAATGATGCCATATATGATGTCCTAGAACATGTCATGAGTGATGTTAAATGTGAGGTCATAAGCAGTGCATGGTGGGGGCACAAGTTATATATTTCTGTATTTTTTTGGTTCAAAATATTAATGTTGTCACTGACAAGTTCACCTAACTATAGCATTACTTTAACCTTTGTATATATATATATATATATATATATATATATATATATATAACAGCAACTCCTCTCGCATTCCAATAAACTTGTAGAAGACAGGAGCTCAGACCACAAATTCATGCCGTAAGTTTTCTTTATTGTCCGCTCAACAAACCACAGCCATGACGCGTTTCGAGCCCGTAGGCCCTTGATCACATATATATATAAATATCGCTTGTTGCACAGTTTTAGTAACATATATAGCTGGATCCTATGCAAAGCGCTGTGCCACTCTTCTGAGTCTGGTACATGCTATATAAAATTGCTAATAAAAAATTATTTGCATAAATTGCTTCACTGAAGCTACACGTTCCCTGCGACAAGTTCCCACCATAACTCTGAGTTTTGTGCAGGACATCAAATTTCTTTGCACATGGATCACTATGAAAACAAAGTTCTACCAACCATGCATAACAAATTGATAAGCTACTTACACGACCTTCCAGAAAACATTGTAGGTTTCTTAAAAAGCAATATAAGTACCAATGAAATACAATGTGTCCCAATGGTAGCTTCAATGGGATCTGTGGATTAATCACTTATGCTATAACTAAGTAAAATATTTACCAAGACCACTTCAGCAAATTCCCTTTCCTAATATTTGTATGTGACTCACCATTGTTTCTTTTACATTGTGAGCTTCTCGTCTTGAACCTCTTCCTCAAAACTCTCAGATCACTAAAAGCATAAAACATCGGCCCCACGTACTTCAACAACTATATAAACCTTCACAAACCTACCAGACACCTTCGCTCTGCCGGACTCCTACTCGCACACATCCCCTGCATACACAGGACCAGATACAGAAGTCTTGCCTTCTCCTACCTTGCTCCTAAAGCCAGTATCAACCTGCCCTGTACATCTGAGCCGCCTCCTCAGATCTTGAATTCAGCAAGAAACTGAAGCCCTGGCTCTTCACCTGGCCCGAACCTGGCTCTGCCCAACAGCTCCTGCTTCAATGCCAGGGTACCCTCCTGAGTGAGTTGTGCGATATACAAATACACATAACGTAACGTAACATTGACAGTTTTGACAGTGAGGGTAGGGGTGTGAGACAGTTTCACTGTTGAGTTACATTAGAATGTCAATGGGACAGCGTGGCACCAGGGTGCTTATATAGTGCTCTGGGTAACGCTACACTGAGGATGTGTGTTGCAGATGTCTAAGACAGCTTATAGGTGAGAAATAGTTACATTTTACTGATTTCTTTCATTATCATTGGATTATTTATTAAATACATTGTTCGGCAGTAAGGTATTATCCACTAGCTTTCTCCAGCCTCACTGACTTTACTGAGACACTTGCCTGACATTGTTTAATTAAAAAGCAAATGTCCCCAGTCACATGAATTTTGCTAGAATGTCGCGTATAAATTGTATTCCCCAACAAGTACCCCACGGTCTTGTGAATCACGTTCACAAGTATCCAAAGCTAACCCTTGTTAGTTAGGTATGGGAAGGTTCTTTTGAAGCACTCTAGTTGTTACTCACTAGATTGTGGGGAAGGAAACCATTCCTTTTGTTAGTATTACCCTCACACACTCTAGTAGTGTCATGCTTCATCATCGGGTCACCCCGACTCCTAAAGGTCAGGGTGGGCTCAACCGTATTCCAGGGAGCTCTTGGAGAGATATGGCCAGGGGGTGTTAAAGATTAAAAATCCGCAGACAGAGCCCAGTATTCCTTTATTCGTGGAACTGTCAGGGATATTAAAATACAAAACTAGGGGGGGGTCACTTGGAGTTTTATGGTCCTATGACCCTAGTGCCAACATGTTTCAGTCCTTGAATGGCCAGTAAGGTCCAGGACTTTCTTCAGGGCAGAAAAAGGGGTATCCTCCCTGGGTATTGCGGACTGGGTAATCCTTATCCACTTTTATCTTATACGGGCAGATAGCTGCTCCTTTGTAAATGTCACCAGATTAATTATCTTGCTTTTATTATGATTCTTATGATTCTTGACTCCATCTGGAAATGAGAAAGTAGAAGAGAGAAAGGAGATCATAGCGCAACATTATTGGCATAGTATCAACGCTTCCCATTGGTGATGTGCTCTTATATACACCCATGCTTGTCATACACAAAGAGGAAAAAGAAAGAAAACAGCACCACATTTGCCTTTAGTTACTTGTATCGGTGTTCGAAGGTCAACTCATACCTGGTATTAAGAGTTCCCAGCAGTCTACCCCTTCTTTAATACTTACTCCGTCAAGGGTCCTGCCCTGTAACAGCACCTACTTGGTCTGTGTCCCCGGGCTTGCACCCCGAGGGCTGCTCTGTTCGTCCTTAAGAAGCCGGCGTTTCCGTGTTGTTTTCCTCTTTGTCTCCCTCAACTGTTTTTTACGATGGGCACACAACAACGAACAGAGTTTGACTAAAGGGCTACCCTTGATATGCTGAAGTCCCCAGTGATGCGTATACTCTCCCAAAATGGGTAAGGGAGAGAGACATGTTTGAAATGTATGTGTGAATGTGACACAAAGGCGATTGATTTTAGCAGTGTGTGGTTTGAAGTGAATGACACTAGAATGGTTTCTAAAGTGACTACATATGCACTGTAACGTGAATAGTGGCAGTATGCGATATATATCGCCACATCACTGTATATATCACCAGGCAAAGTGCTACATTGATAAATAGTACTGGATACACATACCAAGATGGTATGACGAGTGATGGCTTCTACACACCCTCCCTGTATGACAAGCATGGGTGTATATAAGAGCACATCACCAATGGGAAGCGTTGATACTATGCCAATAATGTTGCGCTATGATCTCCTTTCTCTCTTCTTCTTTCTCATTTCCAGATGGAGTCAAGAATCATAATAAAAGCAAGATAATTAATCTGATGACATTTAGAAAGGAGCAGCTATCTGCCCTTGTAAAATACAAGTGGATAAGGATTACCCGGTCCGCAATAACCAGGGAGGATACCCCTTTTTCTGCCCTGAAGAAAGTCCTGGACCTTACTGGCCATTCAAGGACTGAAACATGTTGGCACTGGGGTCATAGGACCATAAAACTCCAAGTGACCCCCCCCTAGTTTTGTATTTTAATATCCCTGACAGTTCCACAAATAAAGGGATACTGGGATCTGTCTGCGGATTTTTAATCTTTAACACCCCCTGCCCATATCCCTCCAAGAGCTCCCTGGAATACGGTTGAGCCCACCCTGACCTTTAGGAGTCGGGGTGACCCGATGATGAAGCATGACACTACTAGTGTGTGTGAGGGTAATACTAACAAAAGGAATGGTTTCCTTCCCCACAATCTAGTGGGTAACAACTAGAGTGCTTCAAAAGAACCTTCCCATACCTAACTAACCAGGGTTAGCTTTAGATACTTGTGAACGTGATTCACAAGACCGTGGGGTACTTGTTGTGGAATAGAGTTTAGTACGGGAGGACGTACTCCCACTAGAGATCCCCTCTCGGCCCTTACGGCACAGGAGAAGTTGCCCTTCTCTGAGTGCCATAGTGTTCTTGCGTTTAAATTGTATTCACAACAGTTACAACATTTCAGCACACATTTTGGTAGAAATGTTAAGGTTTTTTGCACAATTTCTTAAAAAAATATTCTGCTGAGAGCGAAACCTTCTGCATTTCTAAAGCACACGCTCACCCCTTGAATTGGCTCTGAAATAACCGGATGTTTACTGCAAAGCAACTCAATGGTACTTATTTTATCGCTCTCGGGCAGGTAAGTGGACTAGTCGAGACGTCAAACTGTAACATTTAGGTTACTAATCTCTGCAATAGGTGCATTAGTCAACTGGCCTACCACCTTACCACCATTTAATATCCTTGTCTTCATCCAATTCTTAGTTAATGGTGCTTGTTGTAGTGTCTGGACTTGCAAATGTTGTGGTGTAGTAGGGTTACACTTTGCCACTGGGTGGCGTCCTTCTTGTTAGCCAGCGAACCCCTCTGCCCCAAATCTAAACTCATAACACACTATTCTTGTTCAAGCACTTGAATGGAAACATAACTTCTCGGTCTGTCATGTCACGGGGAATTACATCATTAAAGGAAAAACAATTTGTTTTTCAAATGCAAGAGAACAATATGTCTTTTTTTATGAAGGACAATATTATACATCTTTGACGTTCACTTCATCAAAATCCTCCTTTTTAGGTCTCGCGCCTAGCGTGCAGCGCGCATGCGCTGCTCGTTTTGCAAGAGGCATGGTGTATATACTATAGCGGGTAAACTTCGCATAAGCTCCGCCCACTCTCCGCCCATTTTTTTGTTTGGCTTATAGCCTAAATGCTGCCTCCTCATTGGATCTGTCTTGTTAGTCCCTCCTCCCGACGGCCATGGCGAAATTTGTACGCTTCCGAGGCTATTGGCCCCTTTACTGAAAAGTATTTTTTCCCCTGTGTCCCCCCCACCGCCCCTTCACACAGTCCGTGACTTTTCGCCAACCCCTCACCCCCCCCCACTCCCGTTCGTGCCTTTTTTAACAGCCCCACTCCCATTTTCAATGCAATACGTCTCGCGTAAATGCGAGTCGTATTGCATTGCAAATGCTTGTTTAAAATAGTGCTCAATAACATGCGCACGGTGCCTTAGATTCTGCGCATGTGCCAAAAGTCGGCGCGCCCGTGGATTCCCTGGCTCACCCGGAAGCTTCGCATCAGGCAGCTTTCTCATTGCTGTCCGACCTGCCCCCAGGCATTCAGCATTATCAACACGGGCGCCATATTTTAGCAGGCGCCCCTGTGTGCGCACCGCTCTGCAGTAGTACCACCTCCGCACTCTGCATTGCCAATGCTTGTTAAAGATGAGATGGGGTTAGGATGTTTTATTGGATTGGTAAAACAAAATGTACGGTATGAAGTGAAAATCGAAATCGTTTTATATTCTAATAGCAGACTTGCTTTCCACATGTCTTTGCCATTCAAAAACCTCTCAAAGACTTTTAAACAATACACATATATCGCGCCTTGTTCTAGAATGGTGTGTTAATCGGTGAGGTATAGCGCCTATATGCCTTTTGTATGGCAGCTAAGTGCTGTGGCTTGTCTACTCTGTGCCGTATCGTATTGACGAGCCTGTACAATCATGCAAATGTTCTAATTCACCAGACCCGAACTGCTCCCGCCGCCTTTATTTTGTAAGATTCAGCAGTCATTGGAAATGATACACGTGGCATGTAACTCGCAACATGTTCCATTTCCATTAAGACACTTCAGAAGGTGAATGAACCTGCTTCCGAGTTATGGATGTTAGCTTCAAACACAGCAGTTAAGCTTTCCGAGGTCGATAGTACAGCGCTGTGAAGAAATATGACGCTGGCAGGAAGTCGTGTTCAAAATCCAATTGTTAGCTCTGGTATTTCGGCATGGCTGCAATGCGAGGTTTGAAGTCCTCTGCTACCGCTAGGAGCCCCAAGGACTACACCTCCCAGAACGCTCTGCGGCGGGCAGGAGCGAGCCTATGGCAGGTGACTCAGAGGCACGCAACCTTCCCATTGGCCACTGTCTCCGGCAGGAAATCCCTGCCTTAAAGTCTGCGGTGTAAAACAACAACTCCCAGAATGCATTGACGTTGTAAGATGGCTGGCGCCGCTGCTTAAGGAGGGGTCGTGTCTCTACCTCGGGAGGGCCCCCCGCAGGTAAGTGGGGGCGCACGGGTACTCGGGTCAGAGGTGCTTCCGGGTTTCAGCTCTCTCCCGTCTTGAGAGGGGGAAATTCGGGTGCTGCGGCTGGAGTGAGCTGAACTGGGAGGGGGGGGGTCAGTACACCTGTGTGAGAGAGCCCGGGGGCACACTCGTCCCATTTTTTTTTTTTTTTGCATATTTATATAGCACGAACTCGACCCGAAGGTATTGAAGGACACATTATTTAGTGTTTTATTTTTTTTATTTTTTGGTAGGCACGGGGAGATTAAGTGATTTGCCCAGAATCACAGGATGTGGACGCGACCCCGAGGCTCGAACCTTGGGTTCCAGCACCAAAGTCGGCAGTCTAGCCGTCAGACCACATCCTCTCCCCCATTCCTCATAACACTGAGTTTCTCAGGCACCCACTTACACGCCGGGTCCCTCACACACACCTTGGTCACCTTGGTCTCCGGACCCCCACGGGTCATGTGATCTACTATGCTTACAAACTCTGTCCTGCGCGCACGTCTCGTCTCACGCCGCACTCTTTCGAACACATACTTATATTATTTGCAATGCAATAGGTCTCGCATTTACGCGAGTTTGAGCTATCGACATTGCAAATAACAATGCCTTTTATTTTTGTTTTTAAAACATAAATAAAAGGCATTGTCATTTACAATGCCAATAGCTTAAACTCGCGTAAATGCGAGACCGATTGCATTGCAAATGCTTGTTTACCTCTTACTCGTGCTCAAAAAAATAACATCTGAAAAGAGTGGAGTAAGCGCTCCTCCTAAGATATAAAACGTGACATGTTCGTCGCTGTAAACTTCCTTTAATCCTTTCTAATCTTTTCATTAGCATCTTGTGTGCCCTCAGAGCCAGGGGGGCACAGCACGAGCGCGAAGAATAAGCCGCCGCCACCTGCGCCTCAGACGCACTGCCCGCTGCGCCCACTCACTTCCGGCCGCCATCTCGCCTCCGGACTCCAGCTTCCGTTCCTGGTAATGCATCGAGTGCACCCAGGGAAAGCATCCCACGCCGCAAGCAAAGCCCCACGCCGCACGCAAAGCGACACACTGAAGCAAACACACCGCCACTTGAATTTAAAGCCTAGCAATAGGAGAAGCAGCTTTCCATTTTAAGCCTCCTGTCAAATGGCCAAATGCGCCTATCAAATTGATGGATTCTTCTTTTTTTTTTGCATAACTAATTTTTAGGAACTTTTAAATTGCACATTTCAGTCGTTTGGGAGATGCTTTGATCCAAGTTCCTGCTGCCCTCTAAGCGCACTCTGTCCCCAGCTTAATTGAGGCTGTGAATAATAAAAAACACAATCTGTCCAACAAAGGCGAAATCTTCCAGCAAAGAATGAGGCTGTCACTCAGGCACGTTGAAACTGCCTGCACACTCAGCACTATCTGGTAATAATGCTGCTTCGAAGGAAACTAGAATTCATTCAGGAAGGCCCTTCAAACATGGATGTTCCATTGGAGGGAGAACAAGGGCAAGGGGTTATCTGTATATACATACATTAACCCCTTTCTGACCGACATCAATCTTCCCTGCTGGCTGCCACTCAAAGAGACCTTATCAGTTTAAACATGAAAGGCCTCACCTGAGTGCAGTAATCACAATGCAGGCTTGAAATACTGATGCCAGCCTTTACTAGAAACCCTTCTCTAAACACGCCAGCTCACCTTAATGCAGGAAGGGAATGGTTGATTCATGAGACTATCATTTTTCTGTTTAACCTCTTCCTTAGGTATTGCCCAACAGCAGGTTTTCTTTCCTCTTGTAGGGAATATTAACAAGCATTGACAACTCCAATCAGTCTCACCTTTTGGCTTCCCCCGTGTTTTTTTGCAGATTTTGCTCATTTTTCACACAAAAAAAGGAAAAATGGGTGTGATGCTGTATATGCATGCATGCATAGTTATACACGTGCATCTATGTGTCATGACACCGGACGGGCCGCTTTGTGATGATGTGTATGTCTGTGTCACCATGCATGAGTGTGTGTTCGTCTTGAAGCAGTGGTTGTACGACATTGGGTTATTGTGTTGGAAGTGAGTCCTGCTCAAGTAATAGTTCCTTACTGGGGAGCCAAGTACCAACTTATAACACTTAACTCTCTCAGGGTAGCGAAGCAGAGCAGTCCAAGGCCTACTCATGAAGGTGATTAAAGCTAGTAATCTCCATCCTCTGCTACACAACAGTTATCTCTCCTATCACTCGTTGACTGTGTGCTTGTCTTTGACCCTGTACAATGCTCTACTACTGTCTTCTAGACTAGGTTTGCACTTTTACAAATGACAAATACTTGCACACAGATACTTGTACAATCATATAAGTAGTCAACTGTTGTAATTTAATGTTAATACTTTGTATGCTCTTAAGTAAAATTGCTTTCAGACACGTTATTATCAACAACTAAGTTATCTGTCTTGTGTTCAAGTTTTTAGTGCTACGCTCCAAATGTGTGCTTCAATATTACATTTTTTAATCTGGCCACGAGGGTTAGCTTAGCTGAGAAAATAAACTGTGGAGTGTATGGGGTCATTCACTCAATAAATCTTATTTCTACTTCGAGATTTTATTTTTTGTTTACCATAGCCACACTCAATCGTCCCTCTGATAAAGGTACAAGAATCCCGCTACTTCTATATGTCGAGGAATCAGTGGTATTTCTTCGGAAATTCCACAACTATTTTCCTAGATGTCCAAGAAATTTCCTGTCCCCTCTAAACCAGTGGTTAATTTGTAAAAAAATAAGTGCTGGGGCTCATGTCAGGACACAGCTTGCACCAGCCCATTTCTCCTGTTAGCGCTGCTTAAAACAGAAGCATTAAAGTGGGGAGAGGATGGCCAGAGCGGCAGATTTCGGAGTTTGGGAACCAGGTTTGATTCTTGACGTCGGCTCAACATCATGTGATTCTGGGCAAATCACTTCATCTCCCGTGCCTACCATAGATGAATGTGTCTTGCACTGGTGCTCATGAAAAATGCCGGTGTTGATGATTAAGTGCTGGTGCTGAGCATCGAAAACCACTGGCTCAAATTACGCACTGCTTTAAACACCACGAGGGGAATGAAGAAGTGATGCTTTATCACGTTAAAACCAAAATATAGTGATAATGAGAACTGTGAAAAATATGATTGTGCACCATGCATATAAAAGTGTCATAAGCCCTCACTCTGCGACCATGTACGTTACCCACTCCCAATTCTACTGTACAGTGTGTACACATACGTCCTAATGTTTTGAAGCCACAAAACTGGCCATGTTGATGCAAGTGATACTTCAACAGATCCTGTTTGATTTCAAGAGCGTCCACATGTTACTATATTATGCTCAGTTAATTGAGTTATGTTGCAAAGTCATCCTGTGCCCTGGGCACCCCCAATTTCTGTGCTGACTGGTACTGGTGGTAACTGACTCTGACTGTCCCTGGGCTCTGCCTAACCAGGTCCAGGGCCAGTGCTATGTTGAAAACACTTTGACTACAGTGAAAACACCTACAAACACTAGGGTACACTATGGGTTGGGGTACCCCTGTGATTGGCATGACCTACCCTATAAGGCCCTAGTACATAATAGGGCAGGGGGATTGAAACTACCTCTCAGTTCCTCATATATAATAAGGCATGGCAGTGTAGAGGCCAGCAGCCCTTTCTGCCCTTGCATGTGTGCACTGCTGAGAGCCTGAGGTCATTTCAAAATCAGCCCTGTGTTACAGAACTGCTTTAAAATCAAAATTATGCCCAAACTCGACTTTGGTGTTACGGGCATTTAAAATTGATAAACTACAATATTTTGGCCTATTAGGTACCCCCAGGGTCTCCCCAAGGTGCCCAGGGGTGTGGGGTCAGGTACTTATAAGGAGGATCATTATAAAAGGAGTTTTATATGCTCTGGATTAAGTGAAATTGCACATTTCACTCCCCACACTGTGATAAAGTGCTTAACAAAATCAACTTTTGTGCTAGGAGCACTGTGGAGTGAGTATCTAAATTATTATTATTTAAAGTCTCCTCTAGGTGTCCCAGGGGTGGGGGGTCAGGTAGCTATAAGCAGGGTCCTTATAAAAGCAGTTTTATAGGGCCTGGTGTTGAAGAAATTGTACATTTCATTTTTCTCATTGTAAATCCAAGGCCACATAGGTTAACATTGCAATAGTTTATGAATTCATAACTATCGCAAGGGACAATCGAAAAATATCATTCAAGGACTTAGGAGAATAATATTGATAAATCTAACAATATGCTATTGTTGAATTGATCATAAAATGTACGGAAAAGAAGTTATAAGACTTTCTTGTCTGTCGGCCAAAATTCAGCCTTTCAGTGGTCTACCCTGATTTGTCAGAGTTAAGTGGATTAGCCAGGCTGCTCTGATAAAGTGATAAGGGGCACCCATGGAGAAAAGGCTATCTCTTGTAAGAGGAGCCTGCTCCACAGGAATGCCAGAGCAGGGAGAGGGGTCGTAAAGCATCAGCTTCAAAGGTAGAGAGAGACAGCCATGTCCATCTACCCTCTTTCACTCTGAACCCCAACAGATGGTAGGCTTAAGAAAGGAATTTACATATGTAGGAGGGATGGGGGCTATGGAAATGAGCTATTCTGGGGGTGATTTAGCTAGCTCTTGCTTCTCTGCTGACACTTCAGCCATATTGAATTTTGGAAGAATAGTGCTTTCTGGGAGACCATTGTGCCACACTTTGGAGAAAATGGTCATGCTCTGGGGTGTTGGTCTGCACCTGATTGGACAGGGGTGCCCTCCTGCTTGCCCCTGAGAACACTGAGCAAGTATCTGAGAGGGGCCGAGCCTCTCAGATCTGTTGCTTGAAACAACAGAAGAAGAAGGGTCCATGCTGGAAGTTTGGCTTGTACCAATCAGGCGCTGCACTCTGACTGACTGCGCCTGCTGCACAATCTGGAACTACAGCCCTGTGGACCTAACTTGCTTTAAGCGGAATAAAGACTGTACTCCCTGAAAGCTACAGGTTAACAGAGCTCACCTGGACCATCAGCACCAAGAATCCACAGCCTGGAGTGCGTTCAGTGGATTTGTAAGGATTTTGTCCAAGTGGATTGTGGGAACTGAAGTCCCAAATTTTCAAGGACCATCTTGAAGATTCCAGACCCTTGGATTCTGTTTTGGACACTTCGGGACCTCAAAAGGACCTTCAGGAAGAAGTACCAGCAGTTTGGAGAAGTTTGGAGCAACTTTGGAAAAAAGCTCCATAAGTGGACCAACTCGACCTGGCCAGCCAAGCCGGTGACCCTCAACCGCGAGCCGGCCTGCCCTCTAGGTTCGTCCCGCTGAAAAGCTCCAGAGGTCCGATTTCCAAAGTTTGACCGGGAGCTTGTCCAAAACCAAGCTGGCGAGCCCTCACCCAACCTGGACTGGTGGAGAGCATAAAGGGACCCCAGCAGAAAAAGCTCCAGGAAAGTTTCTAAGTCAGAAGGTAAAAACTTAGACTGAGGCATCTCGCGAGGGGTAGACGTGCAGGGCTCCATCGCGGTTGGCCTGAAACGTTGACTTTGAACCGGTCTAGCGCAACCAGATGTCCCAATAGGTGCTATAGGTTTCTATGTGCTATATAGAGCTAAATCTTTGAAAATTCATATCTCCGATTCCCTACATTGGATTTTTTCATTTTGGTGTCATTTTAAAGATAAAAATATTTTCTATGTTTATAATTTGGTTCTGGAGTTTTATTGTGTGTTGTGTCTTAATTATTTACTGAATTGGTGTTTTTAAATGTTTCACATGCCTGTCTCTGGAGTTAAGCCTGCCTGCTCGCAGCCAAGCTACCCAGGGTTGAGCACGAGAATAATTTTCTGAGACCTATTCTGAGCCCTAGACTGTGTTAGTAGCCGTATTGCCAGTGGTAGATGCATATTTACCACTACTAATAACCCACTTTCCAACAAGCTATCACTGTGGTCAGCCTCTCGGGCATGCAATTGCATTGAAACATTTATGCGCAGCTGCTCTTTTGAAGTACCTCCCTAGCTGGCAAAATGTAACACTTGGTGCTGTGAACTAGAGTCTGATCCTGGCAAGACCAGTTCTGCATTCCATTATTTCAAATTTGGTAAATTGATTACCACATCATTGGGTAGTTGTTTCATTGTTACTAGCAGCGCTTAGAAGTGCTATGAAGTGCTAAATGGATACAAGTCATGATTATTATGTACTCCCTTCTGCTAGTTCTGTTTTCTTGTTATTGTTTTTAAGTATGTTTATAGTTTTACCCCTCCCTACCTCAGTACTATAATTCCCCTGCATGTGCCCTGCTTGGGCTCTTCCTCTCATTTCCCATTAGTCACTCCCTGACCAATGTGTTCCCATTCCTTCCTCACACACTCTCCTCTATTCACCCCTAAATTTTAAAGCTTTGCCTCTATCTACCTGTTCTACCTTCACCTTTCACTGCTACCCCTTCAACAGTAAGGACAGGCTTGTGCGCGAACCTAGCCAAAAGACGACAGAGCTTTAAATGTAAGTGGCACGGCAGGACCCACAACAAAGTCTGAGCAATGTGAGAGTCTTGCAACCCAACCTGTTGGCCTCATATATTTCTGGGCTGCCCCATGGAAACTCTCAGACTTGAGAGAGTTGAACTCTCTATTTCATAGTCATTCTGTGAATGAGGAGCACTGACACTGTAGCACAGATGGCTTTTTTTGCACAACTAAGTTCCAGTTAAGTGCACCAAAGGTGTGTGAATGAAGCTCTAATAGTCCCATTAAATACAGCCATTTTAAGGTGTAAGTTCAAATTACACACTTAAATGGTACTAATTATGAGTGCAAGGTACTCACAAACAGGGGTCGTGCACTCACAAATCATTTCGCTGATACTCTATATTACATCTCAGTGGTGTAATATTAGACACAACTATATTCATCTAAGTGTGGATGGTGCACTACAGGGCAAGATTTCCCTGGAAAGTTTTGGAAAGTTTTTCAAAGTTTTCTCCAGCCTATTCCCATCCTGGAAATGGTCAACGATTTGCCTATGTGAATGGCAAGAGTAAACCCCTTACCAGGGCCGAAGGGGACACTGTCAAAACTGATTGTGATGAAGAGGAAGGCTTTTCCACAAAGCATGTTATTATGAAATAAAAAACAAAAAAAGAATGTGACACCATTTCCCAGAGCACACCGATACATGATTTACAATTGCACTCACGCAATTGTCCATTTGTGGTCACAGCAGCACTTCTGGAAACCAGCCACTGTGGAAAGTTTTCAGGCTTACCTGGGAAACCTTGTAAATTACTAAAATGAGTAAATCTACCCCCATGCGAGGTCGTAAACCTCTGGTTTTAGATTAAATCATCATATTTTGAACAGGGTCCCAACTTCCTTTACCTATTTTGACAAACCTGCCCTCATAAAGGTAAATGATTGTGCAGTAAAAGTGCAAGGAACCAGGCGCGGCAGCACAATATCAAACAGAGAAGGCTTTGTTAACAGCAAGAAAGCGCCCCTGGCAGGCTCTCTAAAAGAGGACGGAAAGATCAAAGCGCCTTACTTCAAACCCTCAGTCGAAATTCATGTTTTCCTCCCACGGGGTTTGGAACCAATCAAATTTACTCAATCGCCTGCTTTGTTCTCATTACAAATGAGGCCGCATCAGCGTCTGGACTCAGTGGAGAGAGCTTTAACAGGTGCGCGCTGCGTCCAGAGCGCGCGCCGCAAGGTAGGTTTCCGCAGTCAGACGCACCTGTCATCAAGTAAACATCAGAGGTGACACGTGATGCCTTCCCAGAATCCTCCACACCTGTACATTTAAAGCACGGGAGTTCACTCAGGATGCAGTGGCGGCTGGTGACATTTGAAAGTGGTGGGGCGTAAAATTGTCGTACTGCACTGCGGCGAGCGAGCCCGAACAACCTAATTTTGAAAAAAGAGTGGGGAAATGGTGCCTTTTCAAGCAAATTTTAGGAAGCAGGAAGGTTAATAAAGCAATAAGATTGAATTATTTATCATTTAAGAAATCACCAATTTTTATGAGCTATAGTGGACAATCTTTGCGTATGCTGATGTTATCATTTGCCCATATTAACCTTTGAACACACTGATACACTTGTAATGGTTTTAACTATACAATAAATACATTCACCGACTGTGCAGTGCTGTACAGTGCTGGGAAAGAGCAGGCTGGACCCGACTGTGTCAGTCGCAGCCACTTAGCTCCGACTTGCAAGCAGGCACACAGCCCACTGAGCTACCCTGATGGCCTCCTATAACAATGTTATTTGCCCCTCGTGACACAGCCTTGACCAGAGAATCCCCTGCTTGAACTGAGGCCCATGACAACCTTCTTATGGCGCGCTGAGACTAGGAGAAGGTTTGTACTGCTGCCGCCGGTACTGGTTTGAAAGCTCTGACATCAGCAGCTTTCACTGGAACTACTGTGCAATTCAGACACACTTCCTCTGAAAACTGAAACCATGCTAAGGTCCCACATATTAACCCTTTCAACAAATCACCACGTTACCCCCTTCAACTCTCTGCGCATTCTGAAACACTTTCTTCAGTGAGACCCAGAGGCATTCTGGTACTTGCAGTCTTTCACACCACATCAATGTTAGTATTCTGGAGTTGTTTTCTAGTGAGACTCTGCGGTATTCTGGTTCCTTCAGCCATTCACATCACAGTCTTTCCTGTATTTTCTCAACTTAAAGTCAATACAAAATGCATCTAATTAATCACCTTAGATACATTCTCCAAATAGTTTTCTGACGCTCTTTGAGTTCCGGGTTATTATATGAGTATATTATATATGCCATGAAAAATAGTGACACCATTTTACCAAAATCTGCATCACCCAAACAATTACCTCTGCTCAGATATCAATAAAAGATCAGAGCTTCTACTTGCAGGAGCCATTTTACACATATATATTTTTCATCTACAGGTGCAGTTTCGACAGCTGATTGGAGCACAAGGTTACATGCATAAGCACCGTAATGGCTAAGGGAGGCTGAGAAATAAAATAAAAACAGAAGGGCAATCTCTGCGAGAAGAAAGGGCCTCCCTCAGCCACGCAGTTAATAAATCCCGGCCGCTATTTTAAGAAGCGTGGGGATTTTGGTTAGCATAAAGGACAGGGGAATAACAGAGGCACTGCCGATGAGGAGCCGAGAGAAAAATATGAAATAGCATCGGGGGAGACGTGGCCCGCGGCTGGAAAATAGGGCGACTTAACTTAATCACGACTCACAAGACGGAAAGGAGACGCGGTTTGTGCCTGCCAGCTGCGCGCCACTCCTCGCGGCCACTGCATCTGGGTGTCCCAGGGCCCACTGTGTCACGTAGACATCAGCTGATTGGCACTGAGATAGGTAATGATTACTAGCTGCTATTAATTGATGAGAGAAATGACACTCTTGGTTCAGCAAGAAAGGCACCCCTATACAGTCCATGTGCCTGCTGTGTAAGGGGGTTTCTGTAGAATATGACTTTACATTAGGAAGTGATGCCGTGTTTGTTGTGGTGTACAGTGTGTATTGGACAGTCTGTTACGTGAAGTACATTTTGTGGCATCAGTGTGTATTGTAATGTGCTGTAGGTGTTTCGTTGGGTGTTGCATGTAGCATCTCTGTACTATTTTCCGCATGTCTCTTAATGTATTTTCCCGCTCTTTTATGTCCCGTCCCTCCTGCCCCTTTTGGTGCCATCTTTCTCGGCCATCAAGTGTACCCTAAAAAGAAGGATGTTGCCGTTGGATTCTTAATGCTGCCAAATTAGACATTAGACTTAGTCCTCGGGACAGTCGCGGCTCGAAATTTACGGGGGCGGGTGGACATAAAAAAACTTACCTTCCTAATCCCAATTCCGCGCCGCCCCTGCGTCCAGTTCCTGGGCCGGTCCAGACTCCGGAGCAGGAAAAGGTCTGGGCCGCTCTGGAGCAGGAACAACTTCAAAGAGCGCGGCCGGTGTCTCACTCAGCCAATCCAGACGCTGCATTAGCAGCGCCAGGATTGGCTAGGGCACGGATACGGCCCGCCCACTAGGAGACCTGGGGGCTGCGACGGCCTCTCGGGTTCCCCCTCCCTCGCTCTCCTGAAGGTATAGTACAGTGGCTGACAGTGCGCATCTACGGGCTGGTCATACAAATGACCAGCCCAAACCCAAACATGCGCACTACGCGCCGCTGTCAGTGACAGTCTGAGACTGTGACTCAAACCGCGTTTAGTGCTGCTGTAGCCCCGCCCCCAACCCCTTCAGCGGCCGATTGCCGCGCGCGCTTGTCCAAGCAGCGCGAGAGTGGAGAGTTGAGAGAATTGCTTCATTTGCTTGCTATAACGAATTTAGGGGCGATGTGACTAGTGGGGCAACGCCCCAGCGCCCCCAATGGACGCACCGCCACTGTCAGGATGCCACGTGGAGACACAGGTTTTCAAGATTTGAATTCCAAATCCTTCCAAATACCCGACTCATACTCTGGGGCCAATACACCGAAGGGCGTGGCTAATGGATTAATATCCTGCTGCAAAACGACTGGCGCTAACACAGAAACTGGTTTGCAAGCAGAGAATATTTTGAGATGTGATAAGAGTATAAATCTGTCACAGCGAAAGAAAAATCACCATTCAGTAGAATTTGCAGAATCCTGCCCCATTGGTATTGATAAAGGCAGGATTCTGTTTGCGAATCCTACCTCAAGGATTTGAAGTGCAGATATAAGGGCCTGCAAGGGACAGCTGACCACCATTCCTGCATTAAACACCCCTCAACATTTTATTGCTGTCCTTGTCCTTTAACCCGTTGGCCGCGGCCGCGGTGCAGGTGATTTATCGAGTGGGCGTGTTTAGGATGGCCCCCGGCCGTCCTCCGCACCCGCCCACTGTGACGTCGGACGGCCGGGGGCCGTCCCGAGCACCGAAGCGGTTAAAAGTACACAGGGGCTACAAATGTAAGGAAAAAAACGCATTGGCAATTGCTCTGCTGTATGTGTTATGTTGGGGTTTAGACTAAGTTATGGTATAATGTATGCTCAGTTACTTTATGCTTTGATGTTTATGCTATACTATCCTGTACTTTGATATATGCATCATAATGTGTGATACTTCCTGCACTAAAACATTCATGAGAGGCGTTTTCCTCTTTCTATGTGCTGCAGAATGCAGCACACGTGGAAAGAGGAAAAACGAAGAGAAATGTGAACATTTTTCCTCGTTACGCCTGTTCTTGGGAGGCGCAAGGTTTTGGCATTGCCCCGGGTTTACCTGATGTTGTAAATCTGGGGCGGCGTCAAATTTCATGGGTGTTGCATGGGAACACCCACAGCAACACCCACGGAGCGCCTCTTTCATGCAGAGTAAGGCAAGGTAGCGACTTGCGCTGGTTTACCTTACTCCATATCTACAAAGCCCTTAAAAACCACGCAGAGTGGCTTTACGTGGTCTTGTAGATATGGATAAGTCCAGTGCACAACTGAAACGTCAGAAAAAGTGACGTTCCGGCGGGGCACAGGGCTTGTAAATATGCCCTAAAATGTGATGTGTGCCCAGCATTGTCAATTCATCGTTAAACTCACTGAGCCATCAGCGGGTTGTCTTAGTGAGTTACAATTGCGGTGTGGGGGTCGTGACTTTGAATCAAGGCAAGGCAGGAATAGACTTCAGTCCTTCCAAGGTCGGTGGCGTGAATAACATAAATTAGTTAATAGTAAGATCTGTTATATATGTGCATAAGCATGGCATATATGCAGTATGAATTTATATATATTAATTACGGTTGCCAAATGACTTCATGTCACAAATGACTTGACTTTCGTCTTATGTTTTCTGAATATAAAATATAGCAATTTGGTCATTTAAAACAATAGGACCTACTGAATTAACTAAGATTATATCTCCCAGCGTACATTTGCTGTTTACATGAACGAACACGACTCGCACCACTTTTTAAATGTACCGTCAGAACATAACACTTAAACAAATTAGTTATGTGAGAGAAGACCCTTTGCCCTCTGTGTCAGCTACAGGACTCCTCTTCAGGGAGGTGTTGTGAATAAATGAAACGTTTGAGGAACGTAGAGGCATATTTACAAGCCCCTTTCGCCACCGGAGCGTCACTTTTCTTGACGATGCGGTGGCGTAGCACCAGTTTCCATAGTTACAAGGTGACGGTAAGCTACTTAGTGTGGCTTGACGCCACCTTGTAAATATGCCCCTTTCTGCTGCAGTCCTCTGCGGCAAAGGGGTGTGCAATGGGTGCTACTGTGGGCATTCCACCGCAACACCTATTGTTTTTTTACCCTGGCCCAGATTTGCAAGGCTGAGGCAGCTACAAAAACGAACGCCATGGAATACCAGGCATTAGAATGGCGATACGAGGAGAAATTATTAATTTCTCTTTCTATGTGTGCTGCATTCTGCAGCACACTTAGAAAGAGCAGATCACCATTATTGATTGTTTATATGTAGGAAGGTTTTCCTTCCTGCATATAAACACTCGCCCCTGCAGCGTCGGCACCCTTGCAAGCAACATGGTAGCAGGGGGCCTGCGCTGGGTCTAGGCAGCTTTTTTTGCAGCAGCGCTAGGGGAAACACAGGGGTGGACCGTATTCTTGAGAATATGCCGCATCCATGCGTTTTCAAAATGTCTGAGTGCAGCACTGCCAAATTTGGTTCACCTCCACGCTCCGACATTTTGTTGGAAATATGCCCCATAACTCTGAAACATTCGAAAACATAATAATAACCGGAACTGTATGTGGCACTAAACAATGGCGTCTTGAATTACCTGCTTAATGTTAAGCGTTACTAGAACATATTTGATCAACCTTAAAAGGATGTAGGTAAACCAGGGCCCGCCAGGCAGAGGTCAGGGTATTTCACGCATTTTACTCAGTATTGCTGCCGCAGGATCATTAACCCACTGATCAATCCTGGTTAAGCAGTGCAAGAGTCAGAGGCTGGTAATGCGATGATTGCTCACAGACACGCTGCTGGGCGGCATTACCAGCTCCCCTCCGTGCAGTAGGTTGGCACTCTGCCAGTCTGCCTCACTGGCAGCTCCGCGGCCAGCTGGGGGGTCAGAGAATCATTGATGCGTGGCCCACGCTTCCGATGCACTCCACAGGAATGCCACCCAGAGGGGAGGACATTTAACGGAAATCGAAGCCAGTGAAATGGCCTAACACAGAACTCTCGTCGATTACTATTTCTTTCGTTTAAACGTTTCCTTGAGCGTGACGAGGAACACTCGCGCGCCCATCAGCTCTCATTTACAATTCAGGACCATCACTTGGTAGCCAGAGAGATGTTGCGTTTATTATTTTTCTATACATCTTCAGGTTCCCACGAAAACTACGAAAAACACATCAGTATCAGTAGTGTACGAGTAGTGTAAATCCTGTGCATTTTGTGCAATTGCAGTAAATAAGCCGAACATATGTAATAAAATAATGGGAAATGTCGTCGATACCCCCTGACTATATATTTTTGAAACCGGTGAATTTTTTTGAAATATTTTGTGGTCTCAACAGAATGGAAACGTACAGCTTTGCTTCTGTAATATTAACCTTTTGTAGAGCGCGCCCCTACGCTGAACGGTCTCTTTGTACTATTTTTACCCATTCAAATAGTATTCATTTCCAACCTTACAAACATAAACGTATGAGCCAGCCTCACCAGGATGCAAACATGTGACCTGGAGTTTAATCACGACTCTGCAGTGGGTGTGCAACCCACTGAGCTACTTTGTTGAAGTACAGTACTTTTGTAACGACTTTATGAAAACTACAGTTACAATTTTTGAAAATTATGTTTTTTAATTTTATCAGTATAGTCCTTCAGCTGTAGCACCGGGCAGTAAGCATTGGCAAAGCCAATAGGTCTCACTTGTATCACAGGGCGCTGACACCTACGGAGAGCTTTAACTGTCTGATGTCGAAAGACCTACTGTACACAATACCAATACCTACAGTGGGCTTTGGGTCTGCCCCTTGCTTATCACCGGTTGGCTTCCTTGTCAATCTCATTTGATTGTTTCTTACTCAGAAAGAAAAGAAAAGAACTACACCTGGGACACCCCTAGACCGCTACAGCTTATGACCAGTGCTTTAAATGGGCCAGTACTGTCCAGTACTGAGTACCAGCACTTTTTATTTTGAGAGGGAGAGTACCTGCACTTCTCAAGAGTGACGTAATACTTTTAATTGGAATTATTACCATCTTTAAGATATTCAGGGGAGGCCAGCAAGCTGGCGGTCGGCTTCTAAGCTCTCAGGATCCAGTATCATTCCTTAGCAGTTAACCCTGGATCACTTTTTAAGACAGCCAGAACAAATGGAACAGTCGATTCGCTTCCCAAAATTAGGGGTACATTGTACCTCCAAGCCATAAGGACACAACGTTTCGAGTCCTGGTCTTTCTTCTTACAAGTCATTGCATTAATCTGTGGTGGTCCAACGGGTTCAAATGTCCAAAACCAGCACGACAGCCCTTTAAATGTCCTCACATGGTAATCTGAACCCTGGCACTGGAAACAAGTTGTCCCTGTGCACTGTATTATACAGTGGCCTTGGACCTCAGTTTTAGTCACACTCTTTAGCAATAAGGAGGCAGCAGTATTTTCAGAGGGGAGCAGAGGCTCACCTCAAGTCCTTTAGTAAGACCCTAATGATGTCAGGAATCATGGCCCTGCATAGAATGAATGCAATGATACTGTGGCCGTAGTCTGAGTCAATGGTCAAACAGTTGAAAAACAGACAAGCCAAATGTATATGATCTATATGAAACCTTACTTCTGTCCTATATGTGATGTTTCTCTGAATATACATGGGGCCGTATTTTGAAGTCAATCGGAAAGCCTCCGACCTGCGGTCGGAAGCTTTCCGACCGACATCTTTTGTTTCAATTCTGACCGCCGTATTACGAATATGGCAGTTGGAATTGAAACCGGCCGGTTATTCCGGCTGTCTTCCGACAGGCAAGTCGGAACCGGCACTTAATCCCTTAAGGACGGCATTTCCGCTGTCGGGATTACGATGTGGGTTTCCCACAGGCTTTTCATGTCGGGTTTTCTGACATGAAATGCCTGTTGGAAAGCAACTTTGGGAGCTCCTAGCAGGGCCCCATTGCAAAAGGGGCCTCCGGTTGGGAGCCTGGGGGGCACATATGGTGCAACCCTGTCAATCGCTGCACCGAGAGGCAGGCACCGTGTGGTGCCTGTCACGTGGTGCAGATATTAACAAAAACTCCCATTTCAGCACAAGCTCCCATAGAGAAATGGGAGTATGCAACTGCACCATGTGCAGTCGCATTGTACTAGCAGTGTTGGGACTGCCGACCGGAGGTCGGTTGGTCCCGAGATCGCAACGGTGTTGCATTGCAACGAGGCCCTTAGTGTTACAGACCACTGTGCCTCAATGTTCTTCACTGATTGAAATGGGAAAGGCAAGTCCTAAAAGATGGAGGCAGTCAGGAGGCAGCTGATGGTCTGAATTTTAGCAAAGAAAATGTAAATGTTACAGACAAGGAACACAACACCTCACAGCGCTCTGCGCGCGAGGGGAGAAGATGGGTTTATAAATTAGAGCAGGCAACTGCAGGAACGATGTCCCTGGTCTACTTTTGGTGACTATGGTGCGGTGCTTGAGCCCTGCTCTCCCTATATCCAATCTGCAATAATTATGTGGCCTGCACCTCAGGAACAAACCCGAAGGATGTGCCACCCAGCAGCAATAGGCCTTGGTGACTAAAGCATCCGCTTCACCAGTCTTCATCAAGTGCAACAACAATGGACCATAGATGAACCTTCGCTCCTCTTCTCCAGGGAGTGGCCCTTGAGCACACCATAGTGAGGTGGCCTGGGCTCTAAGCAGGGAGTTCAAGCCACAGCAAAGGAGAGTAGTGTAGGACACAGACTTCCTGTTCAGCAGAGAGGACTAGAGCCAGCTGCTCTACTGAGGTGGTCTTTGGTGCCCCAGCCTCCCCAACCGATGAAGCTCAAACTTACCCGCTCTTTTCTCAATGTATTCTCCAGGAGTAGGGGATAAAGGCAGTCTCCCAGAATGTAGGGGAGGAAGTGAGCAGTGCCGGGATGGCGATGCGCTAGGAACCAATATCCTTTTGGATGCTCCAATAGATCTTAAAGACTAGTATGCTCAGGTTAAGTTGTGACACTTAAGAGTGGCATGTGTGGGGCCTAGAACAAGTTGGAATAAGGTAGGGACATGTACTCTGGAACAACTCTGGAGTTTGTTCTGCATGTCATGAGTATTGGAAGCTATACGTTGTGTTTCTGCTTTTATTGTTCACGACTGGAGAGTACTCAACTGGTGCCATGTGGATGGTAGACCACCAAGCCGTTTGTGTGTGAGGCCTAGCGTGAACTTAATGAGTTGGAATCTGGGTCCCAGCGTAGAAGCATTGTTCCTACAGTTTGGATCATGATGGGCCAGAGAAGTGATGCTGTCATGTTCACTCTGGGGCCTGTGCACAGGACAGGATGGTGGAGGCAGTGCCCAGTGCAATCAGCACAACACAGAGATTCTGCAATAGGGTGTAAGATCTTCACAAACACTAGGCCCTCACTAGTTATAGTCAAGGCGAGTTTGTGAGCTAATCAAAAATACTTTGCCGTACCTGGAGAATTTCAATTGTGTGCTGCTCAGGTGTGACAGCACAGTCTGTACTTAAACTATTTCGACCAAAAATGTAAAGCATTTCCTGCCCCCCCAAAGACTTGTCGAAGCAGACAGAAGCATCTTTTGTTGTTTGGTAGTGATGCATGTTTTACAGGAAAAAATAACAACAATTTTAAGATTTAGTGGTTTGTAAACTGATAATTGCAGCCAATTTAAAAATTACTGCAGTGAAATCTGCTCTTGAATGTTGTGTCTGCACCCTGTAATCAGTATGTCTGCAGATATAACATTCGAAGTGTTCGGGTTTTGAGCCCAGTCTTCTTTTGTGGTTAGGAAATGTTCAACAAGATCTGAGCAGGTGCAACAGCAAGTAGTAAACAAAATGCACAAATCTGTTAAACAGAACGCAGGCAATCGCATGTCATCTCATGGAAGCTTTCAATGTATATCACACTCAAAGTAGTACTCCCAGGCTGCTTCTTGGAGCAATGCTCACATGAGCCAAAAAATCCTCTCATGACATGGTACTTGATTTTCGATGATATACACAAATAGCCATCCTTTTTTTTTTTTTGTTCAATAATTTTTATTGAGAAGATCAACACAAAATTAACATAAGTAGTACAAACTAGAAATAGATAAAGACATCCTCAGCCATATCAACAAGTAAAATAATCATTTGAATAAGCAAAAAGGGATAGTAACATTGGTAGGTATTATAAATTAAATATATTCATTAGAAAAAGATATGTACTGAGTTAAAGTAGAAATATCAATAGTGTAGATAAGTGTGTTCTTATGAGAAAAGATAGTAGGGCTTGTGTGTTTTAGGAGTGGAGTAAAAGAAAGGAAAGGATGAAAATAGACAAAGGAAGAAGAGAGGGAGAAAGAGAGGGAGAAAGAAAAGTGGGTGTTATAAGAGTGATGAGTGTGAAGAAAGAAAGGTAGTAAAGGGTAACCAAAGAAGATCTGCTTTAATTTTTAGGTAAGTTGATGAGTGAGAAACAGAGGAAATTCTGTGTTCGTCACAAATTAGGTTCCACCATAACAAAAAGGATAATTTAGAGTTATCTTTCCAGCAGATTAGTATGACTTTAAAAGCAACGGCGATAAAAAGGTCAAGTAGTATAGTTTTGGAGGGGATATAATGGAAGTCTTTAGATAGGGTACCTAGAAAGATATTGTGGATAGCAAATGGTACATTGCAAGAAAAGATTAATAGACACTTCGACCAGATAGCTTTCCAAAAATCCTGTACCCTTGGGCAGTAAAAGAGTAAGTGCAATAGAGAGCCTTCAGCAGAGAGACATGACCAGCATGATGGAGATTTAGAGTGGTCAATTTTATGTAAGAAGAGGGAGTAATAACGACCCTGTTGTAGATAAAGTATAGGGACTGTGTAATGTTGGCCGCTTTAGATGTTTTAGAAATCTTCTGCCACACCTTATCCCACTGATAAACTGATAACGTTTGAGATAAATCTAGTTCCCAAAGTAATTCAATAGGCGATTTACTCCGTGTGGTTATAGATGAAGAGAGCGTTTTATAAATAAAAGAGGCATTAGGAGTAGGGTCAAGGGGGACATGGAATAGGGGAGTAGTAGGAGAAAAGGAAGTAGATACAGGGTTAGATTGGAGTTTTTGCAGATGTGTGTTGAGACTGGTTGTTAATGTATTGTATTGCTGAAGATAGGAATCTGGAAGGTTGAATTTTCTTTAAAGTTGAGAAAAAGGCAAAATCGAATTGTTGGCAAACAATTGGTGTACATAAAAGATGCCCTTTTCCTTCCAGTGTTTGTAGTAAAAGGACTTGTGTCTAAACTTGATGTGTATATTGTACCATAGAGAAGAGGCTAGAAAGGATTGGTAGGGGTCAAAATCTTGGGAAAAAAAGGGTGTGAATTATATGGTGGGAGTATTTTAGGATAGGAAACTTAGAAATGAAAGTACAATTAGTCATAAATACAACATTTTGAAATGAAAAATCGTTTAACAATGATCTTTCAACTGTAATCCATGTTGGCATTAAGGAGTCTTGATAATCTTTGGTCAACGCATAGAACTGACGAATCAAAAATGCAGTATGATACAATTTAAAGTTCGGAAATCGGACACCACCTTCAGACTTTGGACGTATTAGTTTAGATAAAGCAATTCTAGTACGTTTGTTATTCCATAAAAATTTGGTACATATTGAGTTGATTTGGGAAAAGTAATAATTAGGTATTTTGAAGGGTAACATTGAGAGTATAAAAGAACTTGGGGAACAATCATCATCTTAATTGTGTCTAGTCTACCCCACCAAGATAAAAATAATGGGGACCAGGAAGATAATAATTTTGTGAGTTTTAGTTTTAGAGCAGAGAAATTATAGGATAAGGTTTCAGGAATAGTAGAGGAAAACCATGTTCCCAGATATTTAATCTTTTGGGGCACCAGTTAAATTTAGTTGTATTAAACATGTAACGATAACATAAATCATTCATAGGTAGGACTTCAGTTTTGGAAAAGTTAAGTTTGTATCCAGAAACAGTTGAGAATAAGTCAATCTCTTGTAAAAAATTTGGAAGGGATTTGGATGGGTTAGCCATATAAATAAGAACATCATCTGCATAAGCAGAAAGTTTAATTTCATGAGATTTAAATTGAAAACCTGTAATGTCAGGATTATGCCTAATACGTTCCAGAAATGGTTCTAAACAAAGGAGAAAAAGTAATGGGGATAGGGGCAGCCTTGGCGAGTACCTCTTTGCAATCTAAAGTACGAGGAGTAGAGGCCATTCACAAAAACACATGCACGTGGGGCAGTATATAATAATTTGATATGAGAAATAAACCTTTGACCAAAGCCAAACCACTTAAGAGTATGGAACATGTATTGCCAGTTTATGCGGTCAAAGGCCTTTTCAGCATCAAGTGAAAGGGCAGCTAAAGGAGACGAATACTTCTTTCCAAGGGCAAGAATATTAGAAAACATTCAAGCGTTATCAGAGGCAAGGCGGCCTTTAATAAAGCCAACTTGTTCAGGTTTAATAAGGGATGGGATAAGCTTGTCTAAGCGAGATGCTAAAATTTTTGCAAAAATTTTACAATCATAATTAATCAGAGAAATAGGTCTAAAGTTTTTACAAAAAGAGGAGTCTTTGTCCGGTTTGGGAATGACAACAATAAGGGCTTCTAAAAAGACCCATCTGCTTTTGAGTTGGATAAAAATGATTTAAAAAGTTCCAATAATTTTGGGGCAAGAATTGTGGAAAAGGTTGAAAGTAATTCAACTGAGAATCCGTCTGGACCCGGAGCTTTGGCCTTTTTAGGGATTTGAGGGCATCAATAATTTCTTGGAGAGATATATCTTTTTCAAGAGGGGAAAAATATCGGGTAGAGAGGAGGGTTTAGGGATACCTTGGAAAAAAGTATCGAAATCATGTTCAGAGGGAGATGAATCATCAGTATACAAGAGTTCATAATAGGATTGGAAGGTACTTATAATATCTGAATCAGAGGATAGGAGTTTATTAGTTGTTTCTGAGTGGATAGGTCCAATAGTTTTCCGTTCTGTTTTTATCTTTAAATAATTGGCTAACATTTTCCCTGCCTTATTTTGGCCTCCATGGAATTTGGATTTTATCTTAAGCAGAATATTACATGCGTCCACAGTGGCAATTTTATTTAAATTAGCTTTGGCCTTAATCAGTTCTTGCAAAGCAGAGGGGGATTTAGACGAAAAATACTTATGCTCCAAAATTTTTATTTTCTGAAGGGTATCATGATACTCAGCATTGCGTAGTTTCTTTTTTCTTGCAGAGTAAGCAATTGTAAAGGCTCTAAATGAAGCTTTAAAGGCATCCCAATTATTAGTAATTGAGGTATCCAAAGGTTGGTTTATTAGAAAAAATTCCTTAATAAAGGAAGTAGTTTCTGCAATAAATGTTTTGTCTGAGAGCAGGTAGTTGTTAAAACGCCATACGACCTTGTTTGCAAGTGTTAACTGAGAAATCAAAAGAGGCGGACATGGGGGCATGATCAGAAATAAAAATAGACCCAATTTCAGAGGAATGAATACATGGGAGCAAGGCCTTAGAGGTCAAAATATAGTCAATGCGAGACATAGTATGATGTACATTGGAGAAAAATGTGTATTCATTAAAATCTGGGTTACATGTCCTCCATACATCATAAAATGGGCGGGAGGCAATAGCAGCTTGAAAGGATTTGTGGGTTTTGTCAGGCTTAAATTTACAATTGGATTTTCTGTCAGAAAAAGGATCTAACCAATTATTGAAATCGCCACCAACAATTATATTGGGGTTAGAAATTGAGGCTAATTTCAATTTAATACATTCCCAAAATTGTGGATCAGGTTTTACAGGGCCATAGATATTTAAAAAAGTAATTTGTTTTTTATGAATAGTGGCATCTACCATGACCCATCGCCCATCCGAATCACATTCAGTTGATAATATCTGTGCATTAATAGATTTATGAAATAAGATAGCAACCCCACCATGCCGATCAATTGCAGGTGAAAAAACAATTTGACTAACCCATTGTCGTTTTAGTTTAAGCGATTCTGCATCATTACAGTGAGTTTCTTGTAAGAAAGCAACATGAACATTAAGTTTGGAAAGATGGGACAATACCTTCTGACGCTTGACAGGATGACCTAGACCACGTACATTCCACGAGACAACGTTAACCATGATGAGAGGTGGGGAGATACAATTGGACACGGGTATAACAAACTGCAAAAGTTGAACATAATAAAAAGTAACTAGAATTAGATATAAACACAAAACATGGGATGGTGGATTTACAGAAAGAGTAGAAATAGGAAGAAACAATCATGTATATAAAAGAATGATGAGAGAAAAACATCGAGTAAGGAGCAGATAATAAAAGTGGTGCAAGGAATAAATAAAGAAACAGGAGCAACAAATTGCAAGACCACTGGGAGAAAAAAGAAACCAATCATTTTCACACAAAAAAAGGAAAGATAAAACCCTTAAGTAAATATAGTGAAAAACACTCAGATATACAAAAAATAGATAGACAAAGCACACCATGAGAGACAAGAAGGTAAATAGAAGGATAGGAGAGAATGAGAAGATAATGAAGAGAGAAATACAGAGAAATAGGGAGAGTAAACAGATCAAGGAAATTAATCCCGGTCTGAAGATAAACCAGCAAAAAGGAAGAGGGGAGCAAGGTGACGATAAAGCAAGGACAGCGGTACGAGTAAATAGATACTGATACGCCTCATTATAAAATAAAAGAATACTAATTAGTAGGAGATAAAGAAAGAAAGGAAGAGATTTGAAAGGAACAAAAGCATTATAGGGGAAGAATACATCAACCAAGAAAGGTAGAGGTACAGCTGTAAAATCAACAATAACCAATTAACCAATTAACCAATTAACCAATAAACCTGAAACAGTGTTAGAACATTAGTTTTCCATATTCTGTGAAGGAATATTGTTGAGAAAGAGTTTCAATTTATCAGGATCGTCGAAGGAACGTGATCTTCCTTCATGAGTAACTTTACATAGGCACGGGTGAAGAATGCCATATTGAATGTTCAAGTGTCTCATCTGGGGACGAAGAGCCAAAAATTCCTTACGACGAGCATTCGTTGCATTAGAAACATCTTGAGAAATAAAAATATTATGACCTGACCAAGTGAGGTGACGTTTGGTCTTAACCGCTCTCAAAACATGCATTAGTTCAGTAAATTCCAAAAAAGCATTATGATACCACGTGGCTTGATTGAGTTAGGTTGAAGACGGCCCAGACGGTGTGCCCGTTGTATGTTGAGAGCAGGAGAGGATTGAAGCTCTAGGAGGTCCGTCAGAAACTTCTTCAGAAAGGATACCATATCCGGTCCCTCAATATTTTCCGGCAGGCCGTAAATGCGGAGATTATTCCGTCGATTACGATTTTCCAAGTCTTCAGTATGAAGTTTGAGTTTGTGGATCTCTTGTTCTAACAGTGGAATTTTATTAGATATATCTTGCAGATCCCCAACACGTTGTTCAAGTTCCGTTACCTTGCCCTCCATAATTATCCAGCGGTCTTCAATTTGTTTGAGCTTTTCGTTGGTAGTAGACATAAAGGGCTGGAGACCACGTACTTCCTCCAGAATAGAGTCCAGAACAGGATTTTGTGAGGTATGAATAGGTGACGGGGATCATTCTTATGTCTCTTTGGTTTAGCACCTGAGGATGATGATCTAGAGGAGGTGTGCGGGTCATTCGCCATCTTGAATTGTGGTGGATATCGACGAGTAGTAACTAAAAACGGGCGAATTGGACCCATACACCAAAGAAGGAGGCAGAAGAAACAGCGATCTTCCAAAGGTGAGCAAGAAGAACCGGTTTTGGATGAAGTGACTGTAAACCGTGAAGAAAAAGTTCCCAACAGCGACCACAAACTGGAATATCAAATTCCAAGTGAGGACGTGAGAAAATCAAGGTGTTCTCCCTCTTGCATAATCCACATGACTGCCATAGAGTAGGAAGGAACAGCAGGTTACTATTAGGAAGCCTCCTCCATCCCCTGCACCTCACATGCATAGATATCCCAGAAAATGGTGAGGCATGCTACTCTTCCTCTCCACCTCCACATCGGCAGCATTAAGGAATTTTACTCGGGCGGCACTTTCTGACTAAAAAACGGAGCGCGAGCGCCGTAATTTAAAATGGCGGCCGCTCGTGACTCGATGAGGGGAAATCACCGCCGCAGCTTCCAGGCTTCGTTCCGCAATAGCCCTGAACTAGGAGCGGACCTTCGACTCACCGCCATTCCCAGATTGCAGGGCCACTACTCACGGTCAAAAAACTCCATAGTTTGAGGCAGGATAGCCCAGAGAGTCTCCGCGTCCGAGCGGAGCTCACATGAAGTCCGCCATCTTGCTTCGGCGTCCAAGCCACGCCCCACAAATAGCCATCCTACTATTTCTTTTTTAGCATTGTTTTTGCTGAAGAAACATCTACACAGTTCAAATATTCCTGAACATAACATAAAAGTGAGTTGTCACATTCACTCATATCAGGTCAAACAGCCATCTTCCACCATTCCACACCCTGTGACTGTCTTCCTCCAGATTCCTCTTGCAGCTGGGACATGTCAGAGTCTAGACAGCAAGATCATAGAAGGTTTAAGTTACATTTCCATAAGGTGTGCTATGAATCATTTCAGGATAGATAGTTTGTTTTCATGTTCTATTGTGGGAGGTTTCCTGGTCCCACTGTAATCAGATAATACACATTCCCTCTAATTAATAGAAATGTATGTTCTGAGTATATTACAAACCACTCAAAACCCTAAGCTCAAAAACTAACACTGCATTGCAAGCTACTTTGAAATATTACTCATTGTGTCTAAACGGAGCACCTGGGCCTGTCGCCATGAGGCGTTTTCCACCGTGAGGTTGCCCCAGGGCTTCCTGCTTAGTAAGTTGAAGGCCCTCCAGAAAGCGTTCCTTATAGCGCCATGAATACCCCTTCTGTACGGTGTAATCTATCCAAAACACTTTCGTACTAAGCTGTTCTGGAAATCAGGGGCGGCTCCTCCGTTGGAGCGGAGGAGTGTAACCCCAATTAAATTACCTCCAAAGATGAAAAATAAAATGGTAATGCATTACCATTTTATTTGTCATCCTCCCATCCTGAACGAGTGTCTGGATGGGGGCAGGGCCGCTGCTGAATGACAGCAGCAGGAAGGAGGGTGGGCTGTTTGTGCATTTTTCAGAGTGTGCGTGTCTCTTTGGCCGGCTGTCTGCGACGGACAACCAGACATGCGCAATGTGAAAGCTCTAACCTAGCTGTACATGGATGCAACACAGCTGTGAATGGATGGGCAAGGAAGAAGGGTTCTGCACATTCCATCTTGCCAGCTAGACGACTCCAAGAGGTGAGTCTTGGCAGCTGAAACATGTTGTGTTTGGCAGGACACAAGTTAGAATTCTAACAAGAATAGTAATAGTTAATTAGGTAATAGTAACACTTTTCGTTAACAGCTTTTAGAAATGGCAGATGTGTGGTATGAAGCGTTATATAAAAATGAAATTATTTTGAAAGCCTATTTTGCTCGACTGTTTCTTTCACTCTTGCTGGAATCTCGCATTGAGATGAGACATGTGTGCGCAAGCATGTTAAACTGCAAAGTGAGTCGTGAGGATCCTTTGTTTGTGGTGACCAGGGTGGTACTCTTATCCTGGGATAGGCCACTGCAAGGCAAGGGGTGAGGTAAGGATCAGTAATAGAAACAATAACCTTTATATTACATTTTTTAAGTCTAGTCTTTGACGTGGCATTATCTTTCTTCATAGATAATAGATTTAAAAAAATCATACACAAGATACAGACAAAGAGGGGCGTGTGATCAGCAGGCTTCATCCATTGGTCTTTTAAGTTATAATTTACATTTTGCTTCTGTCCACTGCACAATGTAGCATGAGGCAATGAGTCAGCCCACTTTACACATTGGCTCCATTCACTTTGAGTGACTCCACAAACCATGTGCACTTTGTTCACATCAGTGGTGGCCAGTATTTACTGCAGGGAGGGGGCGGATGGGACACTTACGCACACATAAAAACGGATTCACACCCATGCATTCACACATGTGCACACACACATATTCATTCACAACTCACTCCCAAATATTCATGCAAGCACGCATGTACCAAACATAAAACAAATTACACTTACTTGTGCAGCTCTGCCTCGTTATTCATCAACAGTCAATCTCATGGTCCCTAAATGTAAACGAGTCTGAAGTTTTATTTATGGAACAACTAAACGTTGGAATGCTTTACCTCTCCATTTAAAGAATAGTCCCTCCAGAAAGAATCTTAAAACCTGGCCTTTTAACTTATAGTTCTTTTGGTTTGTCTTCTGTCCTTTTAGCCACTCTGGGGCAGATTTACAAGCCCCTTGCGCCACTTTTGCGTCACTTTTCCCATGTTAAAAATGACGCAAAAGTGGCACAAGGGCCTTGTAAATAAGCCCCTCTGTTGTTAGACTAGCGCTAAGACGCCCATGGGCAATCAAGCGCTGTATAAAACCTATTTTCATTTCATTTTGGAGGTCCCAGGAGGGTTGGGACTGCTGCCTTCTCTCATTGGATGACCTAAGGTCATCCAATGAGCCAGGAGTCAGCCAGGAGCCCGCGCATTTAGCGCATGTCTAGCTCCTGGCTGCCTGACCTGAAAATAAAGAGTGTCTGTAAGCGTGACCTTTGGTCAGCACAGCAGACACTCTTCCTTTTGGGAAACGGTGAGGGGGCGTGGCCCCTCAGCCCACTAGGACAGCCTGCGGCTAGTTCACATCCACTTACAGATTGTTGCTTTCTCTTCAATGACACATAGATTCAAAGTGTTCTTTTTTTATATTTATTTTTTATATTAGCTTTATTAAATTAACTTTAGGTACTGGCTATTTATTTTGTCTTTACTTCGGGCGTGGAGTTAGATGGTGTTTTATTTTTGGTCTACTTGTTATAGTTGTTTTGATAAAGTATTTAAGTGACTTTATAACACTGTCGCTGCCTGCAATTTGCGTGACTGGTCAGGTGGTGATTTCTTTTGCCTCCTTCACAAAATTATTAATAAAATCCATAGCACAACTGAAAGAATATCCTAAAGAAATCACTGATAAATTAGTCACATCCATGAACGTTTTTTAAATGAAACTGTTTTATTGCACGGTATATGGTGGCCATATTTAAGTGACAGCCTGTTTTCTCTTTTCTTTTTCTGGCATGTATTGCAATAAAGAAAATGTACTCAACGCTAAGCCCATGCAGAGGCGTTGCTATCAATCGTGCAGCAGGTGCAGTGGCACTGAGTGCCACTTCACCCCGATTATTGTTGTATTTAATACCCAAATGGCGGTCAGTGGGCCTACTTTCCATGCTTTCACTAGGGCCCATGACACTCTTGCTATCTGCAATGAGCCGAAGCACAGGCTTTTCCAGTGCCCATGTGTGATCTGAGGCCGAAAGAAAGCAGGCCAGCAAAGCTTAGGAATCTAAAAACGTAAAGATGTGCAGACTGCTTAAAGGCCGCCAGCCCCACAGATGTTGGCTGTATTTGCATTCATTGTCGTCGGCCCTAACATATACCATGCTGTTCTAAAAAAAAAAAAGCAAAAGCATATTACATTTACGTTAAATTATGTTAGGTTCTGCTACCTTATACCATCCTTACTACATTCTGCTTCGGTCTGTGAGGTTAATATGCTATGCAAAGTTATGTTGTAGTATCAGAAGCTATTTTATGGTGCTCGAGGCAATAATGCTATGGTAAGAAACACATTCCTGCGCTATGCTACGACTTTAGCGTGGATAAGAATACTCTGTGCAGCGCTATCATGCTATGGTATGGCTTTTGTAGGGTATCTGCAGCTACGATCAGGCTCTGGGAAAAAGCCCTGTCCAGACGCTCAATGATGCTTGTAGGTTGTCACTAAGTGGTATGTTACTGAACTCTAACTCGTTGGAAGATAAAGTAATTGTAAAATTGCTGGATTAGAAATTTGACACTACGTCACCAATACTACTTGCTAGTGCTGTGAAGAGGACCTCGAAGCGCCCTTCTGTGTTTTCACAAGAGATACGTGTATTCGAATCCTGATACAGCTGTAACTTCTATTAAAAAAGAATCAGAGCCTTGTGCAGACCCTGTGTTGAGTTCTAAGAGCCACGACTAGGGAACAGTGCACCTTCTAGGCACCCAACACGCCACACATCTAATAACCTTGACGTCAGGCGGCAGGGATGGTCTGCTCTCTTCACCTCTCCGCCCCTCCCTCTCTGCCTTTATCACACCAGCTGCAACAGCAGGACGCACAAGGAGCACGGCGCATTCCAACAGGTGATAAAATGGCGCTGCTTTTCCCTCGTCCTATAAAGAGAGCTCGCCCCGAGGTAACGGTAGAAAGTGAGAAGGGAGAGCACAGCTGGCCCCGTGCACAGGTGGTGCAGGTCTGGACATTTCAGGCCACCCACACAGACCTGCGAGGCACTTAATGACACTGCTTGGCATAACTGCTCTAGTTACTAGCATGCGTTATGCCCGTGTGCACTGGGACCCCCTGGGTATTCCGCATTACCCTTCTGAGGCAATGCACCAAAGGCCTGTCATGCAGCACAACTGTCTGGGAATATCACGGAGACAATAATTTACCACGGGTTTGTACTGTATTGTCATAGGATTTTTGTAGCATTTGCTATGCCTGATGGGGCGCTGAAGCGCTTTGGAGACATGCAAAACTCCAGACAAACAGCAGTTAACAAACATTGGCAAAGTCAATAGGTCTCGCCTGTGCAAAATCCAAGGATTAATATAGATAAATATATAAATACCCAGTGGTGGTTATAGTTAGGACCAGCTTTCCATAGGAAATTAATTGTTTGGTTTGCTAATACCTTTGACGCCGTTTGACAAATCTTCGCGAAACTTTCCCAAAAAAGTTGCTTCCACTTCAACTCCTTCCTGGAACAATTTTGTGAGGTCCGTCAAGCAGGGGCTAAGAAAAAGGGGGTGGTCCCAAAACATGTTTTTCCCTTGCAATTTTTCAAAAAAGAATTTCAATATCGCAAAAATGGCTGAACTGAATTACACTAAATTTGACAGAAAGCTAGATCGTGGTGCAGAAAGTGTGCTATTTTGGTGTAAATCTGTTCAGTAGTTTTTGAGAAATTAGGGTTCAAAATGTATGCATATATCATGCCACGGAGGATCTGCGCATCCAACAGATCTAAAGATACAATCTGATTGGCTGCCACCACATCAACAAAGTAATGATGGCAGCCATTTTAGGAACTGGGGACTCAATACACTGTTAAAAAAAAGGGTAAAAAAAACATATAGGGAGCAAGGTAGGGATACCCATCCATTATAGGTGTGGTGGTGGGGGGGAGGGGTGGAGGTTCCAGAGGGACCCCGCCCTAGTACCAAACACATAATCAATATAGAATGGTCTGTCACTGAATCATATGGTATGATAGGGTATCGTATGGCCTGTAATTGTACAATATGTTATGGTGTGGAAAGGCCTGTCATTGAACGGTATGGTATGGTGTAGCATGTCATTGTATAGTATTGTATGGTATGGGATTGCCTGTTTTTGTATAGTATGGTATGGTATGGTGTGTCATTGTATGGTTTGGTATGGAATGGTATGGTTTGGCCTGTAATTGTATATTATGGCAAGGTATGGTTTGGTATGATAAATCACTGCATAGCATGGTATGTCGTGGTATGGTATAGTATGGTATGGTATAGCCTGTTATCGTATAGTATGGTATTTTTTAGCCTGTCGTTGTATAGCATAGAATGGTATGGTATGACCTGTCATTGTATGGCATGGCCTGTAATTGTATATTATATTCAGGTATCATATGACATGCATTTGTATAGCATAGTACAGCATGGCTTATCATTGTACAGTATGGTATGGCTTGTCATTGTATAGTATGGTATGCTATGGCTTGTCATCATAGAGTATGGGATGACCTTTCATTCTATAGTATGATATGGTATGGTAAACTTTGTTACACATTAAGCTACAGGAGGAAGCACAATGGGAGCTGCCAAACAAGCAGGAAAGCACTTTACAATCTAATGTTATTTTCATGCTAGAATGTTCTATTCAATCTATAATTGTGCAAACATAAAGCAGTTTAAAACACATACTGTGGGGGGTTGTGGCTAGTTGGTGGCGGGGTGAGATGTGCTGTTCGCTCCTCCGCCGCCCAGACCACCTAACGCAGTGCCTAGCGAGGTTCTGGGGCTCCCTGTGGTATCAAAATTCACCCCTGATGTTGCAGTGACCACCTGTCCTACTAGTGAGGGACTTGTCTTGGCCCCAGAAGTGCTTTGACATCGGTGCGATGGCCCGGGCACCCAACCTCTTCCCAAACAAGATGGCAGCTGCCCACACCTGAGGACCACCGACCGCATCAACCCGCCCCTCCTCACAGCGACCACTGCCCAGGGAGGAGCGGGCATAATAGAGCCCTTTGCACCATTTTGGGGGCTTGCATGCTGCCACAGGGAGACTTATACCACAGCCGCCTGTTTATCTGTTTGTGCCGCCCTGAGGAAAACAAGATGGCGGGCGCCGGCGCTAGATGCTGGTCAGCCTCGCTTCACTGCAGCGGAGGCTGGCCTGTCAGACGGAGACTGAGGGGAGCTGCGTGAAGGGAACCGGGGGCTCGGATCATTACCATACCACCCATGGCGGGTCCTGGAGGGCATTGCTGCTGTGGGGCCCCAGACGCTTTGCTGCAATTTGACCAGTGACTAGCGGAGGGTTCCTCCACTGCAGCAAGACCTGGTGGGTGCTTTGCACATTCCCAGAAATGGGGCCAGTGGCACAGGGCCAGTAAATTGAAGTCACTCTGGGGCTCAAGTCGAAGTTCGCAGGCATGATCTGACGACCAGAGCGGCCTTTGAAGAGGGCTCGGCCGGAGGCCTGTACTGCACTCAGGTCCTCCTGGGGGGATGGACCTGCCTTTTGCATTCCCTCCAAGACGAGG
Source organism: Calotriton arnoldi (assembly GCA_963921515.1). NCBI lineage: Eukaryota > Metazoa > Chordata > Amphibia > Caudata > Salamandridae > Calotriton > Calotriton arnoldi. Next base: position 240,243 of record CAWUFW010003765.1, read on the forward strand.
CACCTCCCTTACTGAAGAAACCACACCAACGACCACCGGAGTCACTCAGGAGTCCTACTTCACCCGCCCCCTTATTGGACCCGGCTGGTTACTGAAGAAGCAGTGAGTATATGGCTCGGGTGGGGGGAGCAACGCACCCTAGAGCACCTTCATCTTATGTGGACACGGTGAGTCCTTGAGGGTGTACCGTGCGTCATGCCGCCCCCTGAGACCTCGAAAAATGTAAATCATTGCACCTAACTGCCTACTGGAAGTGAGATCGAACCCCCAGTGCCTCTTGCTCCTTACGGTGGTCATCTGCGGCCGCAGCTCGAGTTCAGGGGGCCAGCTTTGGGGTGCATTGTACAGGACCCTACGGTGTGAAGCCTTAGTCTTGCAACCCATATCCACCTCGCCTTCACCATCGCGGCAGCAAAAGGAAAACATGAACAATCCATGCGAGACATGCTCACTCGCTCTACCCCACTGCCTCCAAGGATCCTATACCGGGCTGGCAACAACCTTGACCAGGAACACGCACCGGTGACCCGCCAGCCTCTGTTTACCAGCATCCTCGCCCACCGCCTTAACTCTCTTATGCCTGGCCTGGTCGACCCTGACCAGGCCTGTTTTATTCCTAAACGCCAATATGGAGATAACACCAAACGCATTCTCCATCTCTTGGACAAGACCCACTTGTCCCGGATGGAGGCTCTCCCCCTTTCCTTTGATGCAGAAAAGGTGTTTGACAGAGTGCACTGGCCCTATCTCTTGGCGACCCTGAAACAATTCGGCTTCGGGATAGATTCTGGTGATGGGTCCAGAGTGTTTATACCTTTCCACAGGACTTGGTTATAGTTAATGGAGTATTGTCCTAGCCCTTTTCCCATCCAGAGGTGCACGCGGCAGGGGTGCCCGCGCTCCCCTCTGCTATTTGCCTTATATATGGAGCCCCTGGCCGAACAAGTGAGAGCAGAGCCCGCCATTGTGGGAATCACTTTTCGAGGAGACCACAATCTCATTAGCCTTTACACAGATGATGTTATTATCGCCCTCACCAACCCATGTTGTCCCTCTCTGCCCTGATGTCTGAGTAGCATGCTTTGGGGAAGTCTCTGGTTCAAGGTTAACATACAAAAGTCCCAAATACTGAGTTTATCCCGTTCTCCACCGCATGCAGCCTATCTTTGCTCTGCATTCCCGTTTGAGTGGGCGGGAGAGTCCATACCCCACCTTGGCATCAAATAGGCCTGACTAGTTTGAAAGAATGTGACACTTAATTATGCTACCCTCACCTCGCAGGTCCTGTCAGACTTAGTTAACTGGCGTCAGTTGCAGCTGTCCTGATTTGGGCAGGTTGCCGCTGTCAAAATGATGGCCCTTCCCTGTCTCCTCTATGTTTTCCTGACCTTGGCACTGACGCCACCAAGCATACCCTTCAGGCCCTGCAGCTAGCGATCAATAATTTTATCTGGTACAGGAAAAAACCTTGTCTCCATAAACAGTAACTTTATCGCTCGACCTTAAATGGGGGTCACCTGCCTCTGAGAAACACTGGTGCTTTACGTACCAGGCTGTGGCAGGATCCCATATCTGGAGGGAGCTGTGGCTATCCCGCAGACATAGAGCGTGGGGTCTCTATTCATCCCCGGTGACCAGTTCCACCTTCAGGGTTTGGGACGCCATGGCGACCCGAGCTGGGCAGACCTCCTTCTCCTCACCTATGACTCCTATCCTAGCTAACCCTGACTTTTTACCAGGTTTGCACCAGGAGGGGTCTCGGCGTTGGAGATATGGAGGCTGTAGGTGCATAGAGTGTATGTTCGACACTCCGGGGATAATCCTGTTTGACCGCCTGAAGGCAGATTATGACTTGGTGGAGGCAGACCGCATCCAGTACTTACAAATTCGGCAGTGGGTAATGCAGCCTATTAAACCCTATGCTGAATGCCCCCTCACTCCCATCGAGAGATGGGGTTTCCTTAAGAGTGACGACAGACGTCTTATCACAGAGATCTATGCGCAACTAGATGGGGCACTCACACCGGTCAAGAAGGTGGGAGAGAGATGATGGGATGCTGAACCGGGCATAGCACTTATCACCAAAGAATGGGAAGACATCTACTACCGGGCCCTCCACACTGCACACAAGATGGCGAGCACAGAGATGGTATATTAAATTGTTTCTTACTGGTACCTCACTCCTGCACGACTCCAGGTATGGGGCCTGGGACGCACAAAGGAATGCTGGAGAGGCTGTGGTGGGACAGGTACCTTAGTACACCTACTCTGGCATTGTCCGAAACTTGTCCACTACTGGGAGGGAATCCTAGATGGCTAGGACGGAACCTTCAATACAATTGAGGTTCCCGGCTTATACTATACTAGGCCTCCCTAACCCCATGACATACCCTCTGCATTCGCTGAGGGGGAGACAGATGGCCCTGGTCCTAGGGGCAGCCCACCAGATCATACTCTCCGCATGGGGCACTGATAGGCTCCCCGACTAAACATCTTGTTTGCATAAACTATGGTTCATTCTGGGAATGGAAAAGATATCCTTAGCCATGGAGTAAAAACATGACTCCTATCCTGATTTTTGGGCACCATTCATCACTATCCTGTCCACTGAATTCAATGAATTGACCTGCCAAACTTACCTCAAATTAGTGCCCTTGACCCCATTGATGCAGACGCCTGTGGGAACAGCAACGCTTTGACCACTAACTATTTGCCCACGCTTATTCAGGTCCATATCATGAGCCATCATAACGTAGATGTAGGTCACTGATGTTAACCCTTTTTAAGGAGCTCTGAGGGGTGGGGAGTTGTTTTTGTGGGATATTATCTGAGTTATGATTTTTAACTATGACTTGAAGACGCTGCCAGCCTCTTGGTTGTCGGTGGATAGCTGTGTATTCAATTGCTTTCCTTATGCTTTATGCAATAAACAGAATTGATCCATAAAACACATACTGTTTTTTCATAAAATATGTTAATCATGCCCAAAACATCATGTAAATCTTGAAACACGTACAAAAAAGCACTTTTAAAAAACTAAACAAGTGATTACTTTATAGCGATAGTGCGAAGCCGTTAATGTATTTTGAAACCATTGTTAAAAGTGACTCCGGTGTTGTTATGCTGCACCAAAGAGTAGAACAGGAGAGGATGAAAAGTAAAAGGGAATGATCACAGGAAACGAGTATGAAAGCAACACTGCGAAGCAGGACCAAGAGCAAGACAACTTAAAAACACATATACTGTTACAAAGTGCTGCAAGAAGCATAAAAAAATGGGCTGAGACAGAAAGTAGAAGTAGGAAAGGGCACTCTCTAAAATAGGAAGCAGTACTTGGTCCACGCTCCAGGGATGAGGGGTAAACAAATGAACAGAAAGTAAAGCCAAAGTGAAGTCGGTTAACAATGAGGCCAACAAATGGTAAGCAATAGGGTGGGGGGAGGGGTCTGTAAGCCCCCTGTATATGTAAATAAAATGTCTCACAAGCAATAGAGCATGCACAGTCTCAGGCGAGACCAAAAAAATAAGTCCTGGGGCCTTATTATCAATAATTCCATGGAAGTGCAACTGGTGTTTGCGCTCACTATTTTTTGTGCCATTGGGACATTATATTATTGTACAGTCAGTGCTCCCCTATTATTGTACTTCTTGAAGAGGGGAAAGGATGCCCCAAGCACCCTAAGGAAGCCCCCGTCCGGCAGGTGTGTCCACCGGCTGGGAGAACTCTGCCACGAGCCACTGGCACAGAGAAAAGCAGACAGGCAACTTGAAGCCACAGGTTAACCATTCACAAAGCAGGCACTGTCTCATACTTGAACTGGGAATAGAGCATTTGCTGCACTGTTCTTGTGTGCAACTGGTGCACAACCTCAAGGGTGCACTGGGCACAGAGTGGTAGACACTGACCATATGTATATTGCATCCCCTGGTCCCCATAAATGAGCACGGGTGCTCGCAACTGCAAGTAGTGGTACAAATTCAGCAAAGAGCCAGCCTTAACTTTGGCTTGGCTTCGGCTCAACTGTATCAATTCGATAGCTTTTCCACTTCTGAAGTGTGTGGGTGTGCACACACACTTTCGCTCCTCCACTCCTTTTCTATCTACTTCTCTCTCCCGCTCTGACCAAAGTAGTGCCTGAATGAACCACCTCACATAAGGTCTCATACTTAGGACCTCATTACGAGTCGGGCGGAGTGATATTCCTAGGTGTGAACCCGCTCTGCCTGACCACAAATGGCCGGTCTTCTTGCACCTGGTTTTCGCAGATGCAGAAAAGCATGATTTTCCCGTCTGTAAATTCCAATCAGTAAAATGGAATGAGCTTTCAGCTACAACAGCAGCTGTGCCTCCTCCATGGACGTCATTTAGGGGTCGCAGCTGCGACACCTGCCTTACCCACACACATGGCACTACCTTTGCAACCCCTGGCCTCATAGGTGGCAAAACCAGTGACAGGAATACAGGGGCAGATCATCCTCATGGATGTCAGGTGGGGCTCCACTTTCCTTATTTTCTATTTCTTTTTTATTACACTAATAGTGAATAATATAATATTATTCACTATAAGGGGCCGATTCCGATCTCGGCCGGTAGTGCTCCGAATCGGATTCGGTTTTACCGGATCCGATCCGGAGCCCTATTTTCCGACCGAGTCGTACGCGCGTCCGGGCGAGCGAGTACGATGCGTATTCGCCGACCGACTCGTCCGGGCGACCCGACCGCTCCGACCGACTCGTACCCGGATCGTACCGCTCCGACCGACTCGCTCGGACCCGATTCGCACCGCGCAATGGAGACGTTTTCCGGCCGGGTAAGTACGATGCGCACCTCGACCGCTCCGACCGACTCGCGCCGTCCGACTCGAACTCGCTGTTGGAGCCGTACTTTGGGGGTCCGTGTCGGACCCCCTGTACGCGTACCCGTGCGAGGCGCACACAGGGGGGACCCAAGGGTCCCCCTACCTGTGCGTGTACGCCGCGAGGTGCTTCGCGGCGTACTCGCTGTAGAGGGCGCCCTTGTCCGCCTCGCACCCATTGAGGCAATGGGAGCCTGCGTACGCGTTGTACGACCGGCTCCCATTGAGTACAATGGGAGTCCGACCGACTCGTGTCCGGTGGCATACGAATGCATCGGACTCGTTCGGTCGGACTGCACGGGTCCGATTCGGTCGGAAATCTCTCCGAGGACGGCTCGGTCGGAGAAATTACCGTCACGAATCGGAATCGGCCCCTAAGTGTTATAGAAAATGATGTACAGTTAGCTGGAAGATGACTCTCCCTGTCAGCTGAGGTAAACAAAAAAATGATTTTAAATGTATATTGTGTGCGTGCAGGTGTGATTGTGTTTCTGTATGAGACAGTGTGTGTATGTGTGTGTGTGTATGTGTAAGCATGTGTGTGAGTGAAAGTAAACATCAAATGGCGTGCGATGTCGCTTCAGCTACCCATGGCATTTTGGTGAATTGACATCCATGGCCTCCTCCCGCGGATGCTGCCACCATTTTTCTTCCACAAAGGAGTGTTATTGCCAAAAGGTTACTTTCTTTTCCCTTCCCTCCCTTTCTAGTCCTCCTCCCCCAACCCCCGCCCTGTGGGGAAGGTAATGCGTCCCTTGATCACATTTATCAGGCATTAACTGAGGTCATGAAACCCCTCAGAAAAAAAGAATACTGTGCAGGATAGGGTGTGGTTATTCCCCATTCCGAGGGGTTTAAGTGCGAATTGGCATAATTACATGTGGAGGTACTAGCAGTAAAGTAATTCTGGCTTTTGGAAATCTGCATAGAAAATTGTTTGATGATGTTGTGTGTGCATTTATGTGATGCATCCCGCTGTGAAAATGCAGAAACCAAAGCTCTTTTAAGGTTGGTGAAACATTAAACCTGTAATTTTAATTTACAAAAATAACCCGAGCTAAACTAAGCTGCAGCCACAGTTGTGAAAGGAAGCTTCCCAGAAGAGACGCCCCTTGAAATAAGATACTTATCCTGTGTTCAAACTGTGTGTCTAAACTTTGTAAAACAAGGCCTCATATGCATCCTCTAACGTGTTTTTTTAATGTCAATGTAAACTTTATAGTTTAGTTAATTAAAACCAATACAATTGCTAAGATCTGCAGTGCATAAAAACAATTATCTAATACATTATTTAAAATGTTTTGTATGAAACGCATGTGCAATTAGAATATATGTAAACAATCAGTGCGTTACTGAATACATTTGCTAGATTGTACAAGGGAGACTTGGTGCATTGCGCGGCAAAGAGATCAACAGATTAGTTATTTACAAGTTTTGAGATGTGTTAAGGGTCCCGCAATACTATTCACAGTGCACCTTTAAATGAATGTTCCTAGTGACGTCATAGAAATTAGACCAAATCTCCATTTGTCTCTGAAGCTAGGACCTGTGAGTTTGTAACCCTCAGAACCTACTATAGGGCAATCGGGCAGTGCCCGAAGGGCTGGTCTGACAGATCAGTGCATGGGCTGTTTTTGGGTTGTTTGTGTGCCTGGTCTATATTCTGTTGGGTCAGTTTTTACGGTTTATTTATCTGATATTTCCACGAAGATTGCCTGGAACAAGCACAGACACATGCAGTCTCCAGTACCTTGAAAAACACATATACATCTTGTCTTTACAAGTTCAAAACTGCTCTGATTCGCTAATCGGGGACACTTTTTTTGGTGCTCGGGCCTATTTTCTGTCCCGATCCAACCCTTCCTGTTGTTACTTACTCAGTACATTTTAATTGTAATTGCATTTATATAGCGCTTACTACCCCTGAAGAGGCATCAAAGCGCTTTTTCAGCGAGTATCACGCTACTCGGGAACCCAAAAAGGATTAGTGGTGAATTAAAATGGGCAGATATAAATTAATTTGAGCGGTGGACATGTGAGTTTGTTATTTGGATTGAAAAAGAATAGTGGAGGGATAGAAGAGGAAGGGTTTGCATTAATATAGTGCTTGCTACCTCTGATGAGGTGTCGAAGCGATTTTCGGTGGATAGCACGCTACTCCGGAACCCAAAACAGGATTATTGGGGAATTAGTATAGGGAAATATGAAATTAATTTGAGCGGTGGACATGTTAGTCTGTTAGTTGGATTGAAAATGATAGTGGAGGGATAGAAGCGGGAAGGGTCTAGAAAGTGTGTTTTTTTTGGAGCTCATTGCAGTAGGAGGAGGTTTTCGATGAGTAAAGGGGAGGAGGAGGGGGAAAGAGTCAGAGGGAAGGGTTTAGAAAGGCTTGTTTGGGAGATATGAATAGTAAAAGAGGTATGAGATGATGCAAGGAGGGGTAGAGGAGGGAAGAGTCTAGAAAGGGTTATTTTGGGGATCATAGTAGTAGAATGGGGTTTGGGATGAGTCAGAGAGTGGAGGCAGGGGATATATTGAGAGAGGTATAGGGTGAGAAATAGGGTAGTGCATTGGAGAGAGTAGTAGAATGAGGTTTAAGATGAGTCAGAGAGTGGATGTAGAGGATATATTGAGAAAGGTATGTGGTAAGACACAGGATAGTGCATTGGAGATGCTGAATTAGCAGTAAAGTACTAAATATAAAGATACATAAGTACATGGAAGGTATATATGTATAAGGAAGATAATATATGTAGATTTAAGTTGTATTTAATAAACTCAGACTTTCAAGTGTTGCTGTACTTTAAGTTAAAATATTTGTTTTTATATATATATTTTTGTAATTCATAAGTGAAGCAATTGTAGATAAATAGTTATGTTAGTCACCTATATACATGTTAAACATAGAATAATATCACCATAATCAATATGTACATTTGTTAAACATAACTAAGAAATATCTATATATTTATAAACATAATTATTATTCACGTTTATACAAACCAATACACATACGTAGGTACACATCTATAGTCCAAATAAATGCTTATATACAGAGGGATATGCAGTATATTTATGTTTGAGTATGGTAGTTATGTGGGGAAGAGCTAACTCTTGAATAGTCTTCTGAAGATAAGGTAGTTATCCATGGATCTTATGTGTGGAGGTAAAGAGTTTCATAGTTTGGCTGCTTGAACAGAGAAGGATGTGCCTCCTATGTTATATTACAGCCCACCACATTTGTGCCCCTTCCTCACCATAATGGGCTGGACCACTAAAGAAGGGGCGAGAGGAGAGGAAGAGGGATGTTTTCAATGTATTGTTCTTGAGTGTGGTCACATGGTTTTAGCTGGGGAGATACAATCCCAGGTTGGAGCTGTTTTAGAAGGAAAGTCCTAGTTGCGTGAGCAGGTGGGCCCTTGGATGGAGGGCAGCAGATGAAGGCGGACCATAGTTGGTGTTTGTGATTAAGAAAGGTCCGGGCCGAACCTGTCAGCTGATACTGTGTGACTGGACTAGATCTATTAGTAATTGTATTTATATAGTGCTTACTGCCCAGACGAGCCATTGAGGTGCACTGCAGGGAGTAACACTCTACTCCTGAACACAAGGTTGGAGATAAATAGATAGTGGACAACCTTGTCGAAATATCCACACATACATACTTTTGCCATGTTTCTCCCTGTGTATGCTGTGGAAAATGAATCAAAACATGGTATATAAAAAATAACATACAAAATACTTGGTGTCTCCTGTCTCTGTTTGGCACTTTGAATCTCTCCCCTGTAATTAAATATATCTGTTTTTCTATCAGCACATAACCTTCCTCAGCATGACCCCTCTCTAAAAATAGTCTAAACCATTGTGGCTTTCTGCATGTGCACAGGAGGCATGCACAGGTGCAGGGAAGCAGGAGATGGAAGAAAAGAGCGGCTGGAAATGGCGTCAGGAGGAGGCAAACATTCATTGGAGCATCTGCATTAAGTTTGGCAAAGAAGACCAAGGGCCGTATTACAGTTGGTGCCCCGGGGGGCGCAACTGGCCTCGCTCCCTCCAGCCTCTCCTCCTCCTCCTCATAGGAACACTGGTAGTCAGGCTGGTGCTCCAGGCTCAAAGCAGTATCCCCCTAACCAGCTGGGAGACCAGCAGACCTTGATCCAATGTCCTGGTTATAGTAGCTCCAGTTGTGTGGATCTTGTCACAGCTCTGAACAACTGGGTATTCACCTTCCACTTTTATACATTCTCTCAAGACATAAATGTGATTTAGTGTCTGGCCCTTTGAAATTCATGTTGTGGGTGTCGGGATCTTTGAAGTGCCTACTCCTTGGTTCTGTTCTCTGTCCAGGGGTCTGTCTGCCCCAGCAGGGGTCGCACCAGACCAGATGGAACAACACCTCAGGTCAGCCTCAAGCAACAAGCCTCTCAAAGGATTAAGCCTCCCAGCTTTTATGATTCTGTATTCCTGCACTGTGTACTTTATCAGTCCCAGCATCTACCATAAACACTGTGCTGTGGCCTCCCGGACCAGCACCCTTCCTGAATCATAATATGCCTTTGATGCACTCCCCCCATCTAAAGGAATGTCAGCTATCCACGTCTCCGTTCTGGGTCTGCAGTCCATACCGCCATCTAAGAATTTTCCAGGCCCTTTGTTGTCCAAAATTGGACCCCGGGCCTTCATGTTATGTACTCTCACAGGCACACATACATGCAGTCTTTAATGTGGGCTTCGCAGCGCTTTATTCCTCCCATGTAGGCCAAGAGAGTTGTGAATACAGCTGAAAAACTTTAACCGAGTGGGCTGGTAGGCTTCACTCCTATGACACGGAATACAGACCCCCTTTTCTACCCTTCGCCAAATGGGTATTCTGTCACCATCGTCCATCAATGCAGGCCTTGGTCACGGCATGCACCCATGACCCAAGCATGTCGCATGGTCAGTTTCATAACCAGGGTTCACGATCTACCTGCAGCTGGGACACTTTGACTAACAATGCAGGAGACTTTTCCGTCCCAACACACATCAAAGCCCTTTGTACCTTTTTTCTTTGCAACAGTGACAGCCATATTTAACTATGAATTACTGTAACCTGAAACCACAGCTTACAAATACAATGATGACCAAAAGAAATAAATGTAAAAAATGGAAAGAAACAACAATGTTGGCCTCAAGGTCTGGCACTGAAGTGTTCTACCTTTTAGGCATATGTGCACATGAGATCAGGCTAAATTCTGTACCTCACAGTGCCAGGGTGAGCCAATGGCTAAAGTGGGTTGACCCCCCCTGCCAATGCTTCATGCTACGGTGGGTGGAAGCAAAATTTGAATGACAGTTGAACAGACTAATGTCTGAAGAGGGCTGACCTAATGCTTCACTGTGTAAGTATATACTTAGTATTCTTATGTCTGCCATTAGCTATGAACTTTTGAGTTTACTAAAGTTATATATAGAACATTCTTACTGAAAGGGGCTTTCAGCCAGCTGTCTACATCTTTTGGTCTGTTGTTGTGTTATCCCCATTTTTCTTCTGCCCATTATAGGAGACAGCAAGGGCATAAAGCACGGGGTAACGGTGAATGAAACCTCCAACTGCAACACAGACTAGTCCTTGACATCCAACGATCTGTTTATTTCCTTGCCAACTGATTCTCAAGGTAGACTATAGAGGGCTCCATGACACGGCACTTGGTTGCCATGATAGTTAATTTCACCCATATATTCTAGCTGACACCTATTCTAGGTGCATCAGGTGAACCTCCCAGGAACTGTTAAAGGTGGCAATATTGTCAAGATAAACTACAAAGAAATCCGCAAGCCTTGATAGAGCACGGCTCAAAAGGTGTCAGAAAGTGGCATGAGCATTCTTGAGTCCAAAAGGTATGACATTAAACTGGTACAGTGCCTCTGGTGGTGAGTATGTGGTCTTCTCTTTGGCACTAGGTGCCAATGCGAGCTGCCTTTAACCACTGGTCAGATCAAAGATACTCAATACATGGGCAACCTCCAACTGGTCCATGTGCTCAGGAAAAGGGTGTGCTTCAGTCCTGGTCACTTCATTATGGGTCCATACAAAAGTACAGGTCTGTGGAACCCTGATTAAGAACAAATATTACTAGGCTGGCCCAGTGACAGGAAGAGTGCTCAATCACCCTCAATGACTCCCAGGTCCAACATCTTAGTAATGTCTTCTTTGATGTACTCTTGCATCCTATAGACATGGCGCTTTACTGGCATGTTATTCTCTGTGCCTTCATCATCCTCATCATGTATGCAGATAGGTGTCAACCAAGGGGCCAGCAAGAGAATGTGAATCATCATCCAAACACCTCTCTACACTCTGCTTGCTGCTTAGGAGTTAGTTCATGAAAAGTTGTACCCCTCCTGAGCCATCCTTCTCATCACTATTGAAGGAAATTGGGTAATTGTTTGGGGGGGGGATATAAAACCCTACTGAAGCAATAACCACGATTCTTATTAGGGTGACACACAAGCAAGCCTCAGATTAACCTGTGCTCAACCTCCTGGTAGCTTGGCATGGAGCAGTCAGGCTTAACTTAGAGACCTAGGGGCCGATTCACAGAACTAATCTGAGATAAAATCCTAACTTTACAACTTTCGGTATTAGTAGTAGTAAAGTTAGGACTCCTAACTTTACTACTACTAAATGCCTTCTGTGAATACCAAAAGTAGTAAGTTTAGGATTTTATCTCAGATTAGTTCTGTGAATCGGCCCCAATGTGTATGACTTCCATCGGTTCACATTTAATGCCCTCCTTGCTTCTGGTATTCATCAGGTATTTAATATCAGAAACCTTCTGTACTAACATGGTGGCCCTCATTTCTTATCCTCCAATGATCTGGGACAAATGGACTTGAGCGACATTAACCTCCTGACCCTTTTGGAATTCATTCATCCTCAGTTTCATACCATCCCTTCATCAGCTCTTGGCTTGCCTGAAGGGTTTTCTTTGCCTGGCTCATGTACAGTGTATCAGCTTTCTGATGCTAATCACACTGTTTGCCACATTCTTCTGACATTCTTTGCAAACCTTCGGAGGTGAGTGGGCCACACAGTGGAAGCCCAAACAGAAGTTCAAAAGAATTGATCCCAACCACATTCAACGAAATTTCAATATAAGCAAATAGGAGACATGGCAGGAGAAGAAAGACCCCATTTTGTCTGGCAGAGTTCTCATTGTGCTCTTGAGAATCCTGTTAAACCATTCCACTAACTCATTGGTCATTGCAGGTAACATTTATGAAAAAGTGGTAGATCACATGAGCTTGCTCCTGCATCTCTCTCGTGTAAAAGTAGATGAAATGTGCTCTCCAGCCAGAAATTCCTGTCTTGTGAAATCAGCCTATGAAACGATCTCTAGGGGTGTACTGGCTACTACCTTAGCTCTCGTGCTCCTCAGAGGTACCACTCCTGGGAAGCTGGTGGCATAATTCACCACTAACAAGACATACTTGTTGCCTGATACTGAGGAAGGGGTCAAACATACCCGCAAAGGCTATGCCCATACAATGTAATGTCGCACCTACTACTGACAGTTGCAATAATGGGGCCTTGGTTTACTTCCTGACGTACCACTCAAATAGCGAGTAAGCCGTGTTCTACAGACCTTCTCTGTACATTCCTAGCCAATAGAACAAAGACTCCAACCTATCCTGGATCTCTTAATGCCTGCATTTTCTGCTCAAGGCACTTCACGGGCCAGTGACAACAGGAGGTTCCTGTGCACTAGGTGAACTACTAGCCTCTTGCTAGTCCCTGGCTCAGGATTTACTGGCTTACTTTAGAGTATTTCATCCTCTCAGCCAAATAATGCCTTCCACCCACTCCATTGTTGACCTGTTCCTGGATTTCATTTAAAAGTTGCATAAGTGTAAAGCACTTCCTCCTGAGTAAGCCTTCCAGGCGCTTCAAAACAGTAGCTCTGGCTGTAACACAGACTCCAAAACCTGTTTCGCAACGGGTGCCTCATCCTCATCTCAGTCTATATGTGAGTTGGCAGGTGCCATGACCTTGGCCTTCTCAGAGTTTGCCCTGATCCTACATCAACATCATCATCATCTATCTGCAGAGTAGGGGACGCCTCTCCATTTCCCATAACTCATTGGCACAGGATGTGACATTATTGGTTTTCACCCTAAACCACCTATAAAAGAAGTCACGCAACAGGGCTTCATTTCCCATCATCCACCTGTACAGCAAGTGACACCACTGGATTTCCCATCACCCATCTGCACAGGAAGTGACACCGCTTCCTGCCTTCTCTCTACTTCAGTCAGCCCTTCAGGGCATCCCCAGCAAAGAGCGGGCACAGACAAGTATCAGTTAATGAGAGGCACAAACTTTAATCGGCGAGATACGGAAACATCCCTCAGTGAGATACATACCTTCCTCTTAGTGAAATGCACACGCTCCATTCAGAGAGATGCAAAGGTTCTCTAAGAAAGATCACGAAGCTCCCTTGATTGAGAACCACTATTTCCTCTAGCTAAAATGCAGAAGCGCTCTAATTCACATATACAGGCTCCAACCCAGTGACAGCATATGTACGTTTCCACCAGATAGGCACATTCCCTTAGTGACATGCTTATGCGAATGTATGATGTTACTACGCGTGCTAATACCACGCGGTAGGTTACAACGCGGTCGTTACAACGACTGCGTTGTTACCACGCGTGGCTTTACATCGCAAGTCATTTCTACGACTTGCGCTAGATGGCGCGCTGGACTTAGGAATAGTATAAAATGCTATTCCTACTCCAGTTAGCGCAACAGCATTCCCTGGTGTTGCGTGCCATCTAGCGCAAGTCGTAGAAACGACTTGCGATGTAAAGCCACGCGTGGTAACGACCGCGTTGTTACCTACCTGCGTGGTAGCAGCAGCGTTGTAAATGCTGTTTCCCGCGTATGCTCCCTCGACTACATGCACAGGCTCCAATCATTAACATGAACAAGATTCCTGTAGAGAAAAAGTGCAAGCTACCGTTTCAAAAGCATACACCCTAATCAGTAAGATGCATTAGCTATTATAATCAGTGAGACTAATAAGATCCCCTCGGTGAGCTGATCATGCTTTTCTCAGTAAAGGCACAAGATTCACTCAGTATCAGCACATACTCACTCACTCACATACACAGCCTCAGTCAGTGAGATGCACTAGGTGATTCAGTTAGACGCACAAGCTTCCTGTAGAGAGATTCACAAATTCCTCTCAGTGAAAGATAGGAGCTCTGTAAATTCGGTACATAAGTTTTAATCGGTGAGAAGCACAACTTACCCTCAGTGAGATAAACAGCTTCCTTAAGTGAGATATGCAAACTCCTCCAAGTGCAGTACACAAGCTCCATCATTTAGATGCACAAGCTTCCTTTGCTAAGATCATAAGGTCCCTAAGTGAGATGCAGAAGCTTTCCTCAGTGAAAGAGGAAGTGACGTCAGTTAAATGCACAATCTCCCTCACTCACATATAAGCGCTCCAGTCAGTGAGATGCCCATGATTCCTGCCTAATGAAATGAATACGTTTCCCTTAGTGAGATGCTAATGCTTCTATCACTAAAATGAACAAGCTTCCCTTTGTGAGGTGGTTGAGCTCAAGCTCCAATGAGTGGAAAGAGATCACAAGCTTCTCTTAGTGAGATGCAAAAGCTACTCTCAGTGAAATGTGCAAACTACCTCACTAATATGCACTGGCAGCAATTAGTGATACAAAAGTTGTCTGAGGAAGATGCGCAATCTTCTCTAAGGGAGATGCACAGGCTCTCAGTGAAGCACACAAATCCCCCAGGTATATGTACACACCTCAGTTGATGAGATGCACAAACTTTTATCTAGAAGTACACAAGCTCTCAGTGAGATGCACATACTTAAGTCAGTGAAAAGCACAAGCTTCCCTTACTGAGATTAGAACCATCCCTCAATAACATGCACAAGCTCTCTTGCCAAGAAGTCCATTGTGCTACTATTCTGATAACTGTCCAGCTATGTATGCAACATGATGGTGGTATTAAGGGTTCCATGGGGAATGGACGATGGGTGTGCAGGTGGGTATGGGAGAGAAGAGGCCTTTTCACTATTTGCACAAGGACCTACTACAATCTTGCTCTACCACTCTGCCAGTTCCAAAGAGCAAGAGATTTCAGAAAAACAGAAGCACACGTCGAGTCAGGAACTCTGAAGCCCGAATGTATGAATGGAAACTCTCAAATGAGTATGCTTTAGATTAATCTTCTGTAGGGAAAACTAGAGGAACTGAGGGGCATATTAGCAAGACCCACGTTAAAATTATCGCCGTTTTAGCGGCAGGAAACTGCCGCTAAAACGGCGATAATTGGCTTGCTAATAAGCGTTATAGAATTCAATAGAAGCCCAGGTTAGATGTCCTGCACATCTAACCTGGGCTTCTATTGAATTCCATAACGCATATTAGCAAGCCCATTATCGCCGTTTTAGCGGCAGTTTCCTGCCGCTAAAACGGCGATAATTTTAACGTGGGTCTTGCTAATATGCCCTATGTATTTTAAAACAAATTAGAAATACCATACTTTACATTTTGATTATTAAGAAAAATATTTGATGTTGTGCATTGTTATGTTCAAAGTTTTTTTCAAATGATGAGGTGGTGAATTTATGTCATAGCAAGTCTAAGAACAGTGAGGTTGTTTCATAGTAACTATTATACAGCAGTGTTAATAATTCTGAATAACTCCCTAAAATTTGCAGCAAACTATGGGGCATATTAGCAAGAACCTCGTTAAAATTATCGCCGTTTTAGCGGCAGGAAACTGCCGCTAAAACGGCGATAATGGACTTGCTAATATGCGTTATAGAATTCAATAGAAGCCCAGGTTAGATGTGCAGGACATCTAACCTGGGCTTCTATTGGAATTCCATAACGCATATTAGCAAGCCCATTATCGCCGTTTTAGCGGCAGTTTCCTGCCGCTAAAACGGCGATAATTTTAACGTGGGTCTTGCTAATATGCCCCTATGTATTTTAAAACAAATTAGAAATACCATACTTTACATTTTGATTATTAAGAAAAATATTTGATGTTGTGCATTGTTATGTTCAAAGTTTTTTTCAAATGATGAGGTGGTGAATTTATGTCATAGCAAGTCTAAGAACAGTGAGGTTGTTTCATAGTAACTATTATACAGCAGTGTTAATAATTCTGAATAACTCCCTAAAATTTGCAGCAAACTATGGGGCATATTAGCAAGAACCTCGTTAAAATTATCGCCGTTTTAGCGGCAGGAAACTGCCGCTAAAACGGCGATAATGGGCTTGCTAATATGCGTTATAGAATTCCAATAGAAGCCCAGGTTAGATGTGCAGGACATCTAACCTGGGCTTCTATTGGAATTCCATAACGCATATTAGCAAGCCCATTATCGCCGTTTTAGCGGCAGTTTCCTTAAAACGGCGATAATTCTATCGCCAGTCTTGCTAATATGCCCCTGAATTTCTTCTTTGCCCTAGACTCCTAGAGGGACCTTTTAAGGCGCCTTTACAAGGCTAACAACAAGAAAGGACTCTCTTCTGCACCGTGGTGTTTTGTGACAATATTCACTAGATGAGACGCTTACACTACTAAAGAGGTGAGAACAAGGGATGTGAATGTGAGGGAAAAAACATTTGTATTGCAGAGTAAACAGCAAGTAATGAGACATTGATATTTAAACAGGAAGGCACCCTTTGCTTAGAGTGCAGTGGTGTTTGTATTTGTTAAATAAGTATGTCTGCAATAAAGGTGTTTCATAGTAACAAGTAGAGCATTAGATCATAGGCAGCAAGGCAGTTACATAGTCAGTTGTGAGGGTCACTGGCAGTGGCAGACTGGCCTACACGGTAATCTGGCAGTGCCAAAAGCGCTGGTCTGACAGGTCAGTGTGTGAGCCTTATAGGTTTTGCCTGCACATCGCTTGCGCTGTGCTTGAGAAATCTATTGCTTTTAATATAAACTTAAAAGGGACTTACATCCGCCTCTTCTCTTTCCTGGCTTCTCGTTGGTTCCTATGCATGCCCCTTACCTTTCCTCCATTTCTATTGGGTAACATATTTCCTGCATTTACCAGTGCTTGTTCCTCCTCAACTTCTCTTATCAGTTTCCCGAAATACTGTTAACATCTGCTTTGGTGGAACTATATTTTCATAAAGTTTTGCCTTTTACTATTGCAGCATATTTATATAACAATTTATTACCCAGAGAGATTAAGTGATTTGCATAGAATCACAGTATGTTGCGCTGCAGCGCCGAAACTCGAACCAGGATACCCAGCTCTCAAGTAAGCAGCTCTGGCCACTGCGCAACATCCTCTCCACTTCCGGTGTATCCGTCAGGGAGATCTTTCCTTCTCCTGGACGATGAAAACAGCTCTTTATCCATTACATCGGCGAAACCAATGCATTACAGATGCTTCTTCTTGTCTACTTGTGGGCGTTTTTTATGGTCTGATGGGTCGGTTTTTATTGTTGATTTCTCTGATATTACCAAAGCCATTACCTGCAGCAAGCACAAATGCACGAAGTCTCCTGTACCTCGCAAAAATCCCTTCATATCTTGTCTTAGCAAGTTTTCAATGTCCCTGATTTGCAAATCTGGGCACTTTTTTTTTGTTATGTAATTTGCTAATGTGGACTCTTTTAATTTGGGCCTATTTTCTGTCCCAGTCCGACCCTGGTCATTGGTGTTCTATGGGGCAATACAATGACAACGCATGAAATGTGATATGAATTACACATGTCCCAACATCTTTTTTTGAGTGTGTGTACATTATGTATATTTACATTTCGGACGCAAAGAGATCAGGGGGTTGGACCAGAGTCACAGAATGTGGGGTCAAAGGTTCACAGTGAGCAGGAGAACCCAGGTTTCCAGGTGCAGCATCCAACCCACTAGTCACAGTCTCCTGCATTACAAGACACAACATTTCCAGTAAGCCAAGCATCATGCATGCACAACCGTACAGAGTACAACACCACCCAGGAAGTGTCGCCGCAGATGAAGTACCCTTCCTCGCGCTCCCAGCTTTGCATTCTTGAAGTGTGTTGTTGAAACGTTGCTTTGACAATCCTAATGGAGAAAAGCCATATTTTGACATTTTACATGCTGAGGCGTGAGCATCCTATTCATCCATTCTCAAAGCAACTTCAGCACAACCGATGGATCGACCCAAATCCCAAATTGGACGTGGCGTAACAGTCAGAGTCGCTGACTTTGGAGCTGGGGAACCAGGTTCGAGTCTCGGCGTCGACTCAACATCCTGTTATTCTTGGCAAATCACTTGATCTCCCTGTGCCTACCAAAAATGAATGTGTCCTTGTGTAGTGTAACTGGTGCTGATGTAAAGCGCTCTAATACCTTCGAATCGAGTTCGCGCTATATAAAACTGCAAAAAAAATAATACAAATTTGGAATCATCAGTGACGCTTAACAACACGAATCCCGTGCCACCCGAGCGAGCAGGGACTACTTGAGTTTATATTTATGTCGTTTCATTTGCAAATAGAAATTAAAAAAACGGAACGAGTGCAACAACGACGAATAAAGCTCCACCGGCAGGGAAAACAATAAAACAGCAGTCAACAAGGAAGAGCAGATAGTTGAGATACGACTTGCACACCATAAAATATTCAAGGTCCTCTTGCCAGGGGCTAGTGCATATTTCATTTGGACAAGATGCATGTGCATATCGCTTTCCCCTGGCATCGGCAGAACACATTCACTTTTCAGCTGAAAGGCTTGAATCGGAAGGGTTTAGAGGAGTGAGATGAAATGCGGAGTATGGGACCCGAACAAGTGAGCAAAAACAAGGTGAAGCAAAAGCATTTATCGGGAAACAGTATGCAGGGTTGTTGGAAAGGGGATTATTAGTAGGGGCAAATGTATATCTGCCACTGGCAATAAGGCCACTAACACAGTCTATGGCACAGAATAGGTTATTCCTATGCTCAACCCTTGGTAGCTTGGCTGCGAGCAGGCAGGCTTAACTTCAAAGACAGGTATGTAAAGCATTTAAAAACACAAATTCAGCAAATAATTAAGACACAACACAAAATAAAAATCCAACACTAATTTATAAAAATTGGAAATATTTTAATCTTTTAAATGAAATTAAAACGAAAACAATCCACTGTAGGGGACCAGAGATATGAATTTGTAAAGATTAGTCACTTTCTAGTGCTTAGAAACCAACAGTGCCCCTTTTGGTCATTTTGTTGCCTCTGACAGGGACACATTCACATTTAGCAATTGTTCTGGAGGATCTCTCACCAGTCTTGTGTAGCCCCCTCCAGCAGGCTGGATCCTGTTAGAACTCCTTCCTGAAGTTCCTCTTGCGGGTCCCAAAGTGTCCAACACACAATCCAAGGTTCTGGAATCTCCACGAGGGTCCTTGAAAGTGTGAGACTTCAATTCCCACAATCCACTTGGACAAAACCCTTACAAATCCACTGGTAGTACTCCAGGTTGAGGATTCTTGGTGGTGATGTTCCAGGTGAGCTCTGTTAACCTGTAGCTTGCAGGGAGTCCACTCTTTAATCCTTTCACAGCAAGGTAATCCACAGGGCTGTAGTTCTAGATGGTGCAGAAGGTGCAATCTTCAGAGTGCAGGCCTTAGGAAATGCACATCAAACCTCTCAGCATGGCCCGTCTTGCTTTCTTAAGTTTCAAGCAGCAGTTCTGAGGGGCTCTGCCCTTCTCAGATACTTATTCCAATTTCTCTGGGTCAAGCAGGAGGTCACTCCTGTCCAATGGGCTGCAGGGTACCACCCAAAGGTCTGACCACTTCCTGCAGAGTGTGGCACTATTTTGTCCCAGAGTGCACCAATTCTTCCAAATCCATAATGGCTGATTTTCCAGCAGGGAGAGAAGAGCTGGCTAAACACACCCCTAGGATGGCTAATCTCCATAGTATCCCCCCCTTGCATCTGCTCATTCCTTCCTTAATCCTAGCATCCCTTGAAGTCCATTGTTTACGACTCCTCCCCCTGCTCTGGCATTCCTGTGCAACAGGACACTGCCCTCTCAGCAGAGCTGGTCAAACCCAGGGGCTCTCTATCACCTCTTCAAGGCAGCCTGGCTAATCCACTTAACTCTGACCAATCAGGACAGACCACTGGAAGGCTGAATCTGGGCTTACAAACAAGAAAGTCTTATAACTTCTTGTATGTATATTTTAGGAGAAATTCAACAGTATAATATTGTTGGATTTATTAATACCATTCTAGGGAGTCTTTGAAAGGCATTTTTAGCCTTTTCCTATCAAGAGTCATTAGCTAATAACTTCTTGCCATGTTAACCTATGTGGCATGGAATTTACAATGAGAAAAATGACTTGGACCATTTTTCCAGCACCAAGGCTTATAAAAACATATTTTATAAGTATTCTATATATATCTACAGGACCCCCACCCAGGAGCACCTAGGGGAGACTTTAGGGGTTCTGAATATGTAAAAATATTGCAGATCCTCCCTCCACCGTGCCCCTACCACCAAAGTCGATTTTGGGCAGCACTTTATCACAATGTGGGGATTGAAATGTGCCATTTCACTTAACCCAGTGCAAATAAAACTCGTTTTATAAGGGTCCTCCTTATAAATACCTGATCCCCCACCCCTGGGACACATAGGGGAGACCCTGGGGGCACCTAATATGCCCAACCATTGTAGGTTATCCATTTTTAGGTGCCCCAAACACCAAAGTCGAGTTTGGGCACAATTTGCTGTTTAAAAGCAGTCCTGCAACACAGTGCCACTTTTAAACTGACCTCAGGCTTCAGCCGTGCACACATGCAAGTGCAGAAAGGCTGATGGCCTCTAAACTGCCATGCCCTATTGTGTACTAGGGACGTCTAGGTAGTTTCAATCCCCCTGCCCTATTATGTACTAGGTCCCTATGGGGTAGGTCATGCCAATCACAGGGGTACCCAACCCATAGTGTACCCTAGTGTGTGTAGGTGTTTTCACTGTATTCTAAGTGTCTTTCATCACCGCACTGGCCCTGGGCCTGGTTAGGCAGAGCCCAGGGTCAGTCAGATTCAGTTACCACCAGTACCAGTCAGCAGACAAATGGGGGTGCCCAGAGCACAGGATGACTTTCCAACAAGGGTGAATGGAAATTAACAGGACAGTGGAGGCACATCAGCCTTTGCAGCAAATTTGCAAGATGAACAAGCAGCTCCTGGTCAGGTTTTCAGCCTCCATTGGGGCTTAGGTCAAAATTACTTCAAATGTATGGCACAGAATCCATCTCCAAACTGAATCCGGATTATCTGTGCTGATTTGCAGGCAGCTCCTCCCTAGACACTTAAATGTTATGCTTTTTGCTGCTAGTTTGAGGTTGAGTATAAAAGACTTTTCATGGAGAACAGGGGATCAGCGAGTAGAGGTAGAACAATTTGAAAGCATTTACATATGAAATTTTCATACCATTGACATTAAATTCAAATAACTCCATAAAGTAAAGTACACTCCGAGGTGGGGAGAAAACGCACAGGATTCGGAGTGGAATTATAGAAAGTAAGCTAAAGTTACTGGGTTCTTCAACTTTTACTGGGAAAAAATTCCCGGTGTCAATTGTCTACTGGGTCCTTTGGTAGTTCCAAAGCCGGTAGACCAGGTGAATCCCAGCACAATATAGACATCTCCACAATAGTCAGTAACAACACAACCCCAAAGCAATACATGAAAAACTGTTTTTCATGGGAAAAGTGCACAATATATTTTGAATCAGGTACTTTGGTCATCATTTGTGTCAATAGTCAAATGAGGTTGCTGTTGATATAAGAAACATCTTTGTTTGCCTAGCTGGACCAGTCTCCAAGAAGTGCAGCCCGCAGCTTAGCACTCAAAGCATACCATCCCATCAACAAAAATGTTCGTCTGACCTAGAGAGACTGAGGAAGAGTGAAGGGAGAGTGCGGATTTATATTTCACATAGCTATAGTCATATGTTGAGTTGACAGCTGCTCTTGTATTTTAACTAAGAGTCCATTACATCAACACATAGATGGAACCGGAGAGTGGGATCGCTCAAACGTGCGCATTGAGGAGTTGTCACAACTTATGTCAGCTTCTAAGCTCAGACCAGGACAATGAGTAGGATTCTGATTTTCTCTTATGAAGCCGTAGTTCCTGAAAGTAGGGAACCTCTCAATGTTCCTGGTGAAACAATCATAAGGTGCAGAGGGTTTTTGCACTTGACTTTGGAGGCCAGGAACTCTGAGGTCAATCCCTACAAGGATCCATGGGTGATGCACCTGCATTTGAACTGCAAGCTTGTTGAAATTAAAGCTAACTTGAGGTCTTCTTTATCCCCCTAAGATACACAATTTTCACCTTCGCCCTTAGGGCCATTCAAGACACAAAAGTAAATAGGGAGGGGCTCTAAAACAGTATTCCTTCATTTCAGCTTTGATCTGCAGCCAGATGACTTTCAAACAAGCTGGTAATAGTTGGCACTCGGCTAACTAGGTACGTTGCAAACCTCTACCAGTCCAAGAGGGAAGTGATCTTTCTTTACTGTGAATCCTAGCAATCTGGATATGAGAGTAATTAAAAAAAACATGGTGAGTGTTTTGCCTTTCCTTTAGGTCACCGTGAGATGGAATTAGAGCCACAAATGGTTCATTAGGAACACCAGTTACCATGGAAAAGAGCTACAAATAAAAATGACTTAAAAGTTTAGAAGGCCATCTAAACCATTGAGAACTGTAAATTCCAATGAAGTGCACTTCACCATGCTCACCTCTTATGGTTTCACAAATATGGATTCTAAAACACAAAAATGAGAAAAGCTACCAGATGCTTGATCATTTGGGTCCTTCGATGCAGGGACCACACAGGAGACAAACCTGTGAATGTTAACTGGATTAACAGCTCTGCAATCCTGTTAGCAATTTATATAACACAGATTTCATTAGCATTTTGCTTGTGCTGGACACACATTTTAGTTTGTAGGCACACAGGCCCAGCTTAGTAAAAAAATTTGGTTATGCTCTATAAAGACGTAATAAAAAAAGCAACGTGAATGCGATCTGGGGATTGCAGTGTGTCAAGTAATCTGGTACATAGGAAATTGGTATAAAAGAACCCAAAAAAGCCAAAGTGTGGAGGGCGGGCAAAGTCCAATCTAATAGGTGTCATTTATAAAAGACGCCCCTAATGGTGGAGTACGGCGTTCAGATGACCATATCTAATTGGGCACTGGAAGCCACGAGGGCTCAATTTGACATAAATTAGGACTACTGATTGCGCCAAGGGACAGAGTTCAACCACAGCGTGGCTCAGTAGTTGCTAGACCTTTTGAACTGTATTGATGGACCTGCAAGGGGTGAGGTTCTTTGTTCAAGGGCTCTCAGGTCATCATACAAATATCTAGTGAAGAAGTGCATCCTCACACAATTCACTATCCAAATATCATGGCAATTTTGGAACACATTTTGAAACAAGTTAGGTTTTTCTTGTCTCCTGTATCCAGGGATGTAACAAACTAAATTCCTTCACAGTTCTGAGCCACACTGATGGCTTGTTTTTGAATCAATTTGCCTTCAGGGAAGATTATGGAAGACAAAGCAAAGGAAAAGGGCCATGTTAGAGCACTGGTATACACCATATGATTCTTAACAATATGCTTTCTATACGCCTCATGCTTCCAACATTTTAAAATGGCTCCCAATCAGCACCCGGAAAACCCTCACACATGCCCAGGTCACGAGCAAGCTTAACTATGAGAACGCCCTCTCTGCCGGAATCAACAGAAAAACTCACCAGAAAGCTGCAGACCATTCAGAATTCAGTGGCCAGAATCACTTTCAACCTCACACATAGCCCTCACATCATGCCACAACTGAAAGAACTCCACTGGCTCCCCTTTCATAAACAAGGACACTTCAAACTCCTCACCCACACTTTCAAGGCTCCTACATAACACTGGCCCAACATACCTTAACAATCGCATCTGCTTTTACAAACCTTCCACACACCTCCACTCGTCTGGACTGCTACTCGCACAAATCCCACACATATGGAAAACCAGATCCAGCGGTCGAACCTTCTCCTACATCACTCCTAAAGCTTGGAACGACCTACCGCTACACACAAGAGCCTCCTTCTCTCTTCCTGAATTCTGCAAGAAGCTGAAGGCCTAACTTTTCGAGTAGTCCCACAAGGCCCTTTGTGTGCCTAGACTCATATATGCTCAGCGGCAGGATACCCTTCAGGGTGATAGTGCACTCCACAAATCTACATAACATAACTTTCTACCCTCACAGTGTAACTAATCCAATGTCTGAACTGGTGCTTGTGTCAAGAGGAGGTCAGCTTCTATTACCATCAGCCTGAATTACCTCTTTGATATGAATGTATGGGCACAATGTAATAGAACTGTGTGGAGGGACTGGTGAAGAGTGAGCGATTGTCCAGGGCCACGGTGAAAACATCTAACAATCTCTGGGATAGACGGGGATGAGGCGTTAGGGGATTAGATTAGAGGTATTAGGTGTGTAGGTGTGCAGACATCTTTGAGAGAATTAATTTCATATATGTTACATGTGTTGTTGAAGAAGCTATGATTTCTATAGGAAAAAGGAATCCTTTCTACATGCCATAGGTGAACATTAAAACAGACTTTCGTAGATAAGGAGTTAAGTAGACAGAGATTCACTGGGTGGTAGTGAAGGATTAAAAACACTGTAAAACCTCAGTCCACTTTCTTTGCAAGCGTTGATAGAGCTCTAGGGATAGTAAGGGTGCAGTTGAAGTGTTGTTGTGATACAGTCTTCTGTTCTCTGGTTGGAATAGCACAAATAGCACATGATTTGCTGTGGAGCTGGCGACAGTGGTAGAATCGCATGGTATTTACAATACTGTTAGAAGGAGAAGAGGAGGCCTTTCCTCAAGAATTAAATGTTAGAGTTTGTTCATGATACTCTCTTGTTTTGTGGAGGAAACAGAGTTCATATGGAAATCTCAGCCCCTAGGACCTTGAAGAACGATGGCACCTATGTGGATGAGAGATTCTTTTTGGGAGTGTGGCTCACTACATTTCCTAGCAGCAATTTTATTTCCATTATCAGGGAATTGGCTTGGGTACATAAGGATGCATTTTTGAAGGCCACCTTTTCAGGTTTGAACCATGGTGAACAGAAGATCAGATTTGCACTTAGCCGTGGCAAACACTGATCCATCCTGGGTTTCAGAGACCACCAACATGCATGTTAAGAGTGTTCACATCTTCAACTCTCTCTTATCTAAGTAAAACTCAAGCGAAGGAGAGCGGGGCCAGTGAATACGCAATGTGTGTTCATTGCCCCAGACAGCAGTGAGCATTACATTTCTCAGACAGAAAAGCGCTAGTGCCCCCTGACAGCACCAAGCATCAATGGTATAATTCTTACACTCCCTAAGAAGAAACCAAACAAAAGATACACATCCCATGTCAAGAGCACTGTATAGCATCTCATACAAACGCCAGTAACATAACAGTCTAAAGTAGCACAGGCAAATCAGGACATGCAGCTACTGGCATCTTCATAGTATAGGCACTCCCATAAGTGTGCGTCTTGTCAAGTATTGCACGTGCACCACCACACACAGGGACACTCCAACTCCAAGACTCAGATGAATCTAACCATTCCGTGTGCACAGGGATGTGTACGTCCAGGCAGCGACAGCTTCTCCATCCACACCGCTAGAACTGCTGGCTGTCATTTACAGGAAGGAGGTCATTTGGGGTAACCAAGAAGAGGCACAGAAGCGATCTAAGAATGGTTTGAGTACTGGACAATGCATCAATGCTAAATGTGTAAATCAATGTAGAAAATGTGTTACAAAAGACAGTGAGGGTTACAAGGTGTAGGAGCCACATGTCCTTCATAGCTCACTGTGGTATATTAGAAGGTTTACAATTTATGAACTGGATCTCTTTGTTAACAGCAGTAAGTCACCTAGCTACATACAATAAGTCTGTCATCTGCATTTTTTTTTTTCATTGCAAAAATCACTTTTGTTAGTACACAGTGAGGTGACCACATGACATCAATAACAATATATTCATGAGGGGATAGGAGATTACAAAACCAACAAGCGTTCATTCTCCCAGGCTCGACCCTCTGTACTTTCGCCAAGGCGCCCACACTCTTTCCCATTTTTTAACACAACCCTTACTTTTGTACACTTTTTCTTCAGCCCACTGGCACCAGTCAAGATCCCGTTTCCACTCCTCCAGCTGCGGAGGCAGAGGTGCCCCCCACCCCCTGGCAATGTTATGCTTCGCGATCCCCACTGCCAGAGCCAACCATATTCCCTCATATCTGGACCAATCAGAGACGCCCTTGATCATTAGTAACAGCCACTTCGCATCCAAGGGAACCGTCACTCCCACCACCCTGGACATAGTATCGGTGACTTTCTGCCAGAATCGAACAATCTCAGGACATTCCCATAGAATATGCAGGAAGGTACCCTCCCGCTGGCACCCCCTGACACACAACGCTGTAGGGATCCTACCCCATGTGTATAGGTGAGTGCAAAGATAATAAGTTCGGTGCAATATCTTGAGTTGCACCAACCGAAATCTAGAGCGCATTGCGATCTCTCTAGGGCTCTGGATTGCCTCTTGCCACTCCTCGTTATCCATGCTTCCCAGATCTTTAACCCATGCCTCTCGGAGGGTAATCAGGGGGTCCGGTATATTATTAATCAATTTACGGTAGATCGTGGAGGTCGCCTTCTCAGCAATGGGGTCAAGTAACAACCTATCTTCTAACGGGGAATAGTCTGGAACAGAGGCACTACTCTGAATGTGGGTGCGCAGTGCATGCATGAGTCTCAGGTGATGGTATCTCTGGGTCTGGTGTAGGTTATATTCCCTCTGGAGTTCCTCAAAGGTGAGGGGAGAATCCCCTTTACATACATCTCCCAAGTACTCAATGCCTATCAGTTTCCACCCTTTAAAGCCCGTTAAGGCAGCCACTTTGCGCAATGGATCACCCACCCATAACGGGGTTCTACCGGTCAGTTTTCCCGCCCAGCCTAAGAGTTTGTTAGCCTCTCTCCAGCACTGTATCACCACTTTAGTATGTTCCTGCCACTCCAGTCGTGATTTTCGGGAATATAAGAGAGGTTCACAATTCCCTCCCGGCATGACGACTCTATCCACTCTGTAGCCGGCTCCTCCACGTCCTTATACACCCAGTCATTTATAACTTGTGGCTGCGAGGCCCAGTAATATAGCCTAATGTCAGGGAATGCCAGGCCACCGTCGTACACTCCCTTCTGTAGCTTATGGAGCGCAATTCTTGGGGAACCACCCTCCCATAGCAGCGTCCTAACTGCCTGTGCTACTCGTTTGAAGACTGTTGGGGTGACCGGGTATGGGGTGTTCTGGAGAACATAGAGAAGACGCGGTAGTGTCATCATTTTAAATAGGGCCGCTCTACCCATGAGTGAGAGCGGAAGGGTACGCCAATGGCTGACGTCAGCGCCTAGGCGACTCATTTGGGGTCCAAGATTCCTGTCCAGGAACACCTTCTGGTCCCGCGTGACGTGAATGCCCAAGTATTTGAAGCCCTCAGTCACAACTGGGGCAGAAAACTGCATAGGAACTCTGGGGGGGGCCCGACAAGTGAAAGATCACTGACTTGGACCAATTGATATTATAGCCCGAGTAGCTACCAAAGAGCTCGAAGATATGCAGTACCCGCACCAGGGAGTATTATGGTCTCGCAAGGTACAAGACAATATCATCGGCGTAGAGTGAGATGCGCTCTTCCCACCCCCCCTGGCGCCGCTATACCCCAGATCATGGGATCCCTCCTGACCCAATGTGCCAAAGGCTCTAGCGCAAGAGCAAACAAAAGTGGGGACAAGGGACACCCTTTCTAGTGCCTCTCCGCAAGTGAAAGGATCTGGATAGCGCCCCGTTAACTCGCACCCGGGTCATGGGCATCTCGTACAGTAGTCTCACCCAGCCACAAAAATTGGGACCAAAACCCAACCTGTGGAGCACCATGAACAGATAGGGCCACTCAACGCTATCGAAAGCCATTGACGCGTCCAGCGCCATCAATGCCGTCTGTTGAGTCTCAGGGCCACTAGTCATGTGGAGTACCCCATATAGTCTCCGAAGATTGTGTCCGGTGCTTCTACTGGGCATAAACCCTGACTGGTCCACATGTATCAGTTCCGCAATGACGGACACCAACCTGTCCGCTAAGGCCTTGGCAAGAACCTTGGCCTCCACATTAATGAGGGAGATAGGATGGTAGGAACTACACTGATCAGGTGGCTTTCTGGCCTTATAGATTACCACTATTGTCGCTGCCTGTTGGTCCGACGGGAGTTGCCCGTGCTCTAGCGCCTCTACCAGCATATTTCGGAGCGGTGGTATTATGATCGAAGCCTGCCCTTTATAGATCTCAACTGGGAGCCCATTGGGGCCCGATGCTTTCCCGGATTTAAGGGAACCCAGAGCGTTACCCAGCTCTTCTTCCGTAAGGTCGGCCTCGAGCCCCTCGCGCGCCTCCCGGGACAACGTGGGCAGGGCAAAGTCTCTCAGCAGTTCTGCGCAGTCCTCTTCTGACCTGGTGCATACTGGTGCATAAACTCTCTCAAAGTGTGCGGCGAAGGCTTCTGCTATTTCGTTACTTGTAGTCTTAAGCGACCCAGAGGCATCTCGCACCCCTGTCACCCACGATCTCTCCCTGTCGCGACGTTCCAGCCACGCCAGGAGCTTCAGAGCCTTATCTCCGACGTCATATACGTGGTGTTGCGTAGCTAGCGCGTATGCCCGCGCCTCGCTATCTACCAGGGCCCTTAGGTCCCGCTGTCTCAGCGCCAGCCTATAGTTCAGTTCAGCACATGAGGCCGTTGCACTATCGCCCTCCATCTGGCTAATTTCTTGCTCGAGTAACCGAATCTGTAGGGATTCCTCTTTTTTCTGAGCCCCGATCAGCGCCTGTGCCTGTCCCCTCAGTACTGTCTTGTAGGCCTCCCACAGAGTAGTGTGCGACTCTACTGACCCCATGTTTTCTTTAAAATATAGCTCTGAGCCCTCTCGGAGTTTATCTCTAAGCGTAGGGTCCCGGAGGCACCAGGGGTCGATCCTCGGGAATGCAGCTCTATCTATTATCGGGCCTCTAAGGGTGACACACACTGGAGAGTGGTCAGAAATGCCCCTTGCCATGTGTTTAGAGTTAAGAAAATCCCCCACCTTATCATTACGGGTAAAGAAATGGTCTATCCTGGAGAAGGAGCCATTTCGTGCAGAGTAGTACGTGTAGTGTCTCAATGAAGGGTTATGTGCCCGCCACAAATCTACCATGCCCATGGCCATAACGAAGTCTGCCAGGCTTCGTTCCCCTTGTCGGCCCACAGGAGAACCAGACCGGTCTAATTCCGGGTTCATGACTGCGTTCGCATCACCACCAATCAGGAGAATACCCAGGGGGAGGTTTGTTAAGAAGGAGCTTTACTTAGGAAGGATCACCAAGTGTAGACCCAGGGGTATATAGC
Source organism: Calotriton arnoldi (assembly GCA_963921515.1). Taxonomy (NCBI): domain Eukaryota; kingdom Metazoa; phylum Chordata; class Amphibia; order Caudata; family Salamandridae; genus Calotriton; species Calotriton arnoldi. The sequence continues at coordinate 269,634 of CAWUFW010003765.1, forward strand.
AAGAACAGAATACAATCAGGCGTCCTTCCCATTTACCCGCTGCCTCAGCAAAACATCCTGCATCATCTGTCCAAGTGCCTGTGATAACTAGGGGTAGTGCGTTGCGTGTCAGGATCTTGCCTCTGCTGGTGAGTCGAAGAAATATGCTTTCCCTCCATCAATTATTTTAAGCCTGGCTGGGAAAAGCATCATGTATTTCAAGTTTTGTTCCCGTAGAGCTTTTTTGACAGCATCGAAAGAACGCCTCTGGCGTTGAACATGAAGCGTAAAGTCCGGAAAAAAGCGGATGGTGGCATTCTCGTGCCGGAGGTCGCCATGCATACGTGCCACGTGCAAGATAGCCTCACTATCCCTGAAGTTCAGGATGCGGGCGATGATCGTGCGCGGGGGCGCCCCAGGGCGAGGTCTGCCTCCGAAAGCCCTGTGAGCACGTTCTACTGAGAAAAAGTTGGATAGGCGTTTGGGATTCAGGTGGGTTAAGATCAGATCTTCCAAAGATAAGTCCATTGACGGTCCCTCCATTCCCTCCGGCACCCCCACCACGCGAATATTGTTACGCTGGGCTCACCCTTCTTGGTCTTCAAGCCGGGCATATATGTCTGATTGGTGCTTTGTGAGAGTGGCAACCTGGTCTTCGAGACGCTTAGTTTTGGACTGCAGGCTCCCAATGCCTGCCTCCGCCATGGACACCTTCTTGGAAATTTTCCGGAGATTAGCGCGCAGGAGGTTCACCTCCTCGGTAACGGAGTCGAGCTTCGGCTCTAGGGTTCCCCTCAACTCCCTGATCGCCTTCAAGATATCCTTCAAGGAGGGGTCTGGGGTATGGTTGTCGGATTCCTCCCGCGGGCACCCTCCTGTCGCCCCTTCCTCACGACCCATGGCCACTGTGTATTTTTCAATCTGGTTGGTCTGTCCAGGCCCTATGACTTTGTTTCGGCTCATGGCGCACTTCGTGGGCCACCAGGAGTGATTCTCGGTAAATAAGGGTGCCTCCGCAGCAGCTGGCACTCCAGGGTACCCACGATTGTAGCTCTTTTTCACCACCGCCGCCACCACAGGGCCACGGGCTCCACGCTCCAATCAGATGTTAATAAAGGAGGGGCCCGCTTTGTATAGTAGCTACGGACTCCTGCGCAGCGTAGCAGCTCAGGACCCCTGCTCCTTCAACCAGCTGGAGTTAAACAGGAGTGTCAGGGCTATGAACTGGCGGTCTCCGCTGCCCAGGACCGGGAGACACTGCCTATATACACTCCGGGTGGGGGAGGAGTGTGCCGTCACCGATCTGCAGGCATTCCAAGGGCACCATCCACATCAGTGACCTGAGCCCAGGTCACATTCAGGCCCCACACACCTGCAGGTGCAGGGCTCACACACGCTCAGCCAGGGACCGGGAGAACAGCACGATCCCTCGGCCGCAGCGTCACTAACCTTCCGGTGCTCCGTGTATCGGATGTACGCTCGGCGCCCACCACCTGCCAGTGAGTGCGTGCCGGAGCCCCGATGTCCTCCGGCGGCGGCAGCAAAGCCGCGGGTGTCTTACTGGGGCAGCCGATCCCCTCGGCAACGGTGTATTGGAGCGACGCGGTGCCTCCGCTCAGGAGACCAGAGAAAGCGCCATCTTGCCGCCGCAGGCCACAAACTCGATCTTCCGCTCGCTCACTCCCCAGCTCGCAATCGAGGAGTTTAAAGGCACCCCACGGTTGCCGCCTCGTCACCGCTCAGGTTCCTGCTGAAAATAGCCTGCTAGGCTTCGGATAATGCCGGATGTAGTGGGCTCGTGCACTGTTGGCTAGCGCAGCGCGGTTAGATGGCGGCCATCTTCATCGGCTGCTAGCCACGCCCCCCTGTCATCTGCATTTTAGATGATGTTCTTTGCAGGAGACACATTAACCCTCTATGCTACTTTGTCAAAACTTGACTAGAGAAAACACAGGTCTCCCCAGCAAATGCAATACCCTCCAAAGTTATTCTTACCATTATTATTCTTCCCTGGGATTTACTGGGCCCACAAAGATCTCTGCAGCAGGTGCTTTAAACCATAAAATAGTTTAAAATGCAGACTGTGTGACCAATTAAGCAGATTAGATGTACTGCTAGCTGTCTCCTTGTTTTAAACTTCATTTTGGCAGAGTTAAAAAAAATAAGGGCCTCATTTACAAGAGACCTGTGCGCCGGAGTGTCACTTTTTTTGACACTCCAGTGGCGGGTACCTTTTAATAATATCTATGAGGCGACACAAAGCCACCCTGTGTGGCTTTTCATGGCCTCGTAGATGTGGAGTAAAACAAAGCTGTGCAAGTTGCTGCGTTGCCTGAAACTACATCAAGGAGGTATTCCATGGGCGTTGCTGTGGGTTTTCCCATGCAACACCCATGGGTTTTGACACATTTCCAGGTTTACAAGGATCTGTAAACGTGGGAATGAGTCAAAACTGTGCACATCCCCGGGGAGGAGTAACTAGGAGAAATAACTTTATTTCTCCTTGTTTTTTCCTCTTTCTATATGTGCTGCATTTTGCAGCACACATAGAAAGAGGAAAACGCCTCCATTGATTGTTTTTGTGCAGGAAGGTTTCCCTTCCTGCCAAAAAACAATCCTGCCAACAATGCAGACACCCCGGCACCATGCCTGCGTTGGTGCTAGGCACCAATTTGTGCGTTGGCGCAGGCAGAAAGGACAGGAATGCACCATATTTCATTAATACATCGCATTCCTGCATTTTCCTTTTGAAGCAGGGCAGCGCTGCAAGAATCTTTGCGGCGCTGCCCTGTGCCAAAAAGTTGTAAATGAAGCCCCAAATGTGTAAATTGAGGCCCACATTTTTTTGGGTTTGCGTCACTTTTTTGGCACAACCCAGATGCAAAATCCCATTTGTTAAATTGCATAATGTGCTCAAATGTACTTGTTATAGAGATGCAGAACATGTGTGAAGTGTTAAGATCTGATGTCACTTCCTGTGGGGTCATGGTTGAGATGTCACTTCCTGTGATGCCGTGATGTCACGCTGTGATGTCAGGCACAACGATGTCACTTGCATACTGCCTAACTTGGTTAGTCCCCCCCACTTCTTTTTCAGGTCGAGCCTAGAGTCAGCGCGCAAGCGCTGTTCTGGTGAAGATCTGCTGTAGTTCAATAGGTGAGGGAAGCCCCGCCCATATTTTTCATTGGCTTGTGTCTTTGCCCTTCATAAATGCTGCCTTCGGATTCGTTTATAGGCTTGTTAGTCCCTCCTTATTACGGCCATGTCGTCATTTGTATCCTTCCATGGCTACTGGCCTCTTTACTTCGAGTGTTACATGCTACGTGTTATTTAGACTGTGAGCACTATTTTCTTTAATGAGGTTCTCCTACTGCCTTCTCTACTCCCCCCTCCCTCCCATTGTCTGAGCCTTCTCACCCCCTCCTCCCGCCCGCACTCCCGTTGTCTATGCCTTCTCCCCCTCCCTCCGCCCGCACTCCCGTTGTCCGTGCCTTCTCCCCCTTCCCTGCCCGCACTCCCGTTGTCCGTGCCTTCTCCTCCCCTCCCCTTGCCCGCACTCCCATTGTCCGTGCCTCCCCCCTCCCTCCTGTTGCCCGTGATGACTACCGTTTGCAATGCAATAGGTCCCGCGTAAATGCGAGTCCTATTGCATTGCAAATGCTTGTTAGAATAGATATCCTTCCAGTGACTACTCCTGTTATAGGGATTCTGCACACACAGAGCTATGCACAGGATGATAGGACCTCGGAATATAGTGGTGAGCCTACCATAAGCCGTAGCACCTAAAACCCCAACCCAACTAGCCTTAGCGTCCCATTAGCAACAATGTACCAATGATTAGACAACCCAGAACACGGTATCTCTCTCTCAGGACTCGCAGTAGCAAGAACACCCTTTCGTCACTCACTCATACTTGTCCACAACGGGCGTAAGAAGAGACACAGTATAGGTTAAAATGTTTATTTCAACATACGTGCTCTAAGATACAGTACACGTGTCAGTACTATCAGCATAATGCATAAGAATAATATAATCAGCATAGTTACAACTCCATAGAATACAAACGGGGAAAGCATTTCATAACGCAGTGGCTATATGGCTAAATAACCTTACCACCCTCCCCGTGCTAGAAGCTAGTTTATTATACACATAGAAGACCTCTGGGCTTTGACTAGCGAACCCCCATACCTCAGTCTCTAGATGCAAAGACTACATCAGCAGACTATCACAGCTCTTCTCCCTGGAAAGGTTTTTCTCCAAGTCCCTCTTAAGCGGGAAAACCGCAATATTAAAAGCACACCAATTTCTCCATGGCAGCTGTACATAGTGTTATGTCTAGGTGCGAGGGACTGGCCATATCAGCAAGAACTAGGGACGTTGTTTTTCGACCTTGTAACTGTTGTTCAGACTGAGCCCAAAGGAAACAGGAGAAAAGGTGAGAGACAGAAAATGCAGACAGTTGTAAAATAACTTGGCAGAAGCAGAGGGCGACAGAATAACGGCTAAGAGTAACGTGCGCAAAAGTCATCATGGCAGCCAGGCCTATGCCAACGTATCCAGGCAGGCCAGGAGGCCACAAACCACAAGACACCCTCCCTGGACAGTCCATCGGCCAAGACTAAGGACGAAGACAGAGTTCCAAACACCTGAGCAGAACAGAGGCGTCCACAGTGGAAGTAGTCCCAACGAAGGACAACGGACGGGAAAAGGGAGTAAAAAAGAGAGTCAGCGAGGCAGTGCACGGTCAGTGAATGCCAAATCAATCCAAAAACGTGGAAGTGCAGAAAAACGCTATACCGTCCAAGAGGACATCATTGGAATCGTCAGAAAACATAGACGCCATCCAGTCCAACAGATCAAAGCTGCAGGAATGCTCCTCAGAGGACGGAGCATCCAAAAGCAATGCGGGACAGCTTGCGTGATACTCAATATAGCTTTGTTGTAGGAGATTCTGAGCAGCCGCCCAGATATCCCATTGCGCTAAAATCCCCAGTTTAGCCGCACGCGTCATGCAGCCTGCAACGGAACAGTCCCGGTCATGGGCCTCTAAGGGACCCATCAACCGAATAAAATCCGGAACAGACAACGACGTATTGGAGAGGAAATAATCCATGGTCCAGGTGAAAGGACAGCGGATGCAAGACATCACAGGTTGCACGCAAGTGAAACACGCAAAGCGAAAAGAAGGGGTATAGGACACACTCAGTGTCGCCAACGGCAGAACTCCGAAACCAGACAGAAGGCGCTCACGGAGCAGCTGGAGACGTCCGGGGTTGAGAAGGGCCCATTGGGGAGCAGCCATTGCGGAGGAAGCAGACCAACAGCAGTACACCAGCCACCAAGGCAAGGATTAATGGAAAGCCACCAAAGACGCTGGAAAAAATCGAATGAATAAATGCCGGTATCACACCAAAAATAGTTTGGAAAGTGGACACAAGGCCGGACCCCACCACCTTAAAAAAGTGCACCAGACCTACAGTGTTAGATGCGTTAAAAATACGGTGAATCAATGCACCGAAATGTTGTGGGAGGTTAGTGTTCAAAAGGGCCTGTATTTCACTGTGGGTACTTGCCACCTGGAGAATGAATGTCTCCCGGGCGGATGTGAGCATAACCTCCTCGTTCAATAATAGCGCCTTTATTCTGCTCAGTTTATTGAAATCCGCCTTCATAGTAGGAATGGAAGGCCAAATAGAATTATCTATGATGTCGTGAGGGGGAGGAAAAAGCACATTCTTGCAGCAGACAACCCTGTGCGAAACTGTAACAATATAGGGTATGCCGGCCTGCATGCCACAGCAGTTTTCGTTATTCAAAAGCAAATAGCTACCATTTGTAAGCAAAGTAAAGGTAGGAGAAATAGCAGGAGCAGGAATGCCCTTTAACACACAAGCAAGATTCGGAGCAGAAACATTACAAGCTCCGTGCAATTTAATATGTTTACAAACAAGAGAATGACCCACAGTTGAATCGCATGACTCCCCCGTGAGAAAAACTTCCTTGCCGTCTCTAAGGCATTTATACATGAAAGGGAGGGACCAAAGTTCATGCAGGAAGGCACTACCCAAAGGCTGGAAACAGCCCACAGGATAATGTTTCATGCATGAACTAAATTCAAACAAGGAAAAAGGCAAAGCATTAACCCCATGAACTAGCCACACAGCAGAATCCAATTCCGCCACAGAGAATGGTAAGGGCTCCACTTTCTCGATATGTAACAGAGTGTAAGCCGCATCTTTCATGGACATGAACTGCTGTTTGTCAGTCAAATTAAAAGGCAGAAATAAGGCAGTGGTGTTCAAAAAATGCCAAGGAACTTTACCCAACTTAAGTGTTTGCAAAGTCCACGCAAACTGCATAACTGAACGTAACTGATTTTGACCATGGTACAACACAGAAACATCATCTTGTACAATATCAACAACAGAGGACACAATATCCTCTAACGTGTAAATGCGGGAAGACAGGGATTTAATACTATTGTCAACAACAGCAAGCACCTTTTCCATATTTGCTTGGTCTATCTCCCGTAGACGGGAAGCAGCTTCCATTTGCGACAGCTTCCAGTGTTCATTATAAGCTTCATAAATGAATCTCTTCGGTCGTGGACCACGAGGTCCCAATATAAAGTCGGACAGATCAATGTTGCCTGATAGGAGGGATAAATGTTGTTTAACAGATTCCAGGGAAGAATGCTGCAACCACTGTTTACATAATTTACCTACAGAATATGTTGTGACAGTACGGGAGTCTGAAAACCGAGGATCTGGCCTATCTTGTATGTAACCAGGGACTGAGTCGTGAAAACGCAGTTTGCACCCATTAGATGAAATGGGCCAGGCCAACCAGGGTGATTGAACAAGCGTAGAAACATTAAACGAATTGTTCTGCAACAAAGCCTGCAAAGTCGCAAGGGACATATTAAGGTGCACGCTAGTGTTTGTAGTGGAAGACAGGGATGGAATGGAAGGTGCATTTAATTGTTTGGTGGTAGCCAAGCCCCAACATGTAGTCTGATAGATGGAAGCATTCAGAAACACAATTTGGGTCGGGATAAGGCAAGCACGATGCAAAGCCTCGGTGCCTTGCACTTGCCATGGTTTTGAGCCCCAGATTGATTTCAAATCTACAGTGTCCTTCCAGTACTCATAACCACCCACAGCTAAGGCACTCAAAAAGGAACCCGAATATAGCAATTTGGTGTGGGTCAACATGATTTTCTGAGTGGATGGGGCGTTTAATTAAAAAAAATAAGAACCAAGGTTCGATCTATTAAAATCAGTGAAATATGTAAATTTATCTCTAAAGTCTGGGAGCTACCCGGTAAAGGGTTTGGACAATGTTCCCATTGGGTGTAGGCGAAAGAACCACGAAGTGCACTTGGTTTATGGACAAAATGGTTGCCCCAATGCTGGTAGCAATACAAATCGGCATAATTCGCAGAATTCATATACAAATCCTCAGAACAATGCTTCAATGGCATGCACATCCCAATCGTCAGAATGAATATTACTTTTCACTATATCACCCATCGAAACTCGAAGGACATTGGGTACATTAATAATTTCTGTTGGTCCATGAATTTGAAAGTTTACCGCATCCCATACGATGCCATCAGCAACTGGAAAAGCTGAAATGTTCACAAATGTGTGGTCACGCTTCATGATGTGAGATGAGGAATGTGGAGCCAAAGTTCCAGCAACACTGTTCACAGCAGAGCGTTCCGGTAGATAGGGACCATTGATGAGTAGAAAAAACACTGTGACAAAGCCAATAGACATGAACAAAAAAATGAGGAACAGCACCAACCAGATGTATGTCCAGGGGGGAATCAAAAAATTGTCTCTGAACCAGGATACAAAAATACTGAACTTGGACGGGACAATTGATGAGGCGGAATCCGAGTCAAAGGAATCAATGTTGGGCTCAATGGCGTTGTTGGTAAGTGTGCTACCGATTCGGTATCGGGATAGGTATACTCGTTCTCGTCGATGCAGGGGGAGACAGGGGGTTCGAGTATACTTTCAGGCAAATCAACCATCTCAATTGTAACATCAGTGACCGTTCGGGCAGGAGGGCCACGAACACAAGTCCGGTAAATGGCAGGACAAGAGACCGCTGGTGTAACACTATTCAGGATTGGCCAGATGTTGTAGCTTGACATTTTCCACTGAGATGTATCTGTTCTCCTTGCGACCAGGAAGCGGTGGTAAGACGACTGTACGTGTTCCCTTCAAGCCCAGGAGTGGAACCGGTGCACGATAAGAGTGGCCGAATTCTTTCTTGTTCTCCACCTTCTCTCGAACCAGATCTCCAATCTTCGGAAGCCAGCCGGCAATCGGAATCTGCAGAGCAGGGTCTGTGGCTGAAGGTAAATGTGCGATTGCAAGTTTGTCTCGGGCTTCTTGTAAGTCCTGTAACATAGTAGAATGGTTATCTACATCAAACTTGGCGGTTTGCGCCGCCATGTCTAGACCATCAAGGTCAGGCACAAACATTCATATGCCAAAGAGCATTTCGTATGGGGTCCGCCCACCCAGAGGTCTTCTAGGGAGATTATTAAGTGCACGTTGTACAGTATACAAGTGGGCCAGCCAGTTCCTGCCAGTACCTAAGACTCTAGCTGTCAAGGATTGCTTTAAGTCACGGTTCATTCGTTCAACGATCGAGTTGCCCTCAGGCCGATACGGAGATGAAAATTTCACCCGCACCCCCAGTGAACCCATTGCGTCCTTGTAAGCCTTAGAGGCAAACGCTGGACGTTGGTCAGAATGGAAGGTGCCACAAGCGAAAATTTCCACAAAGACACGCAAATCCCTAATGACATTTCGAGCGTCAGCACTCCGTTGTGGCCAGACCCAGATGAAACGTGTGCACGAGTCCACTGCCACTAAGATATATTTATAGGCAGTGTCTGAAGAAAATGGACCGCAGTGATCCAGGTAAACACACCCAAAGGGTCTGTTAGAAATGCAGAGCGGGGTCTGTGGTGGTCGTGTAACCGTGGAAGGCTTAATCTGCTGACAAACGTCACAAGAAAGCACATATGTACGGGTGTCTTTATATAAACCACGCCACCAGTAACGCTGTTGCAAGATGGAAGCGGTCGCAGACACTCCAGCATGAGCCGAAGCCATGCCTTCGTGTGCTGCCGTTATCAAGGAAGGTCTGCGGTCCGCGTTGGGGATCAGCCGATCACCAACGTCGGGTATTGTTACATAAGGAGCCTGTTCGGGACCTAACTGGTAAGAATATTTGGAAGGAAAACCCCTAGGGTATTTAGCACCGCTCCTTTGTTGCAGCAATAGCCGCCAAAATATCAGTATCAATTTTAGACATGGATCTAGTAACTGCTGCTACTGAACACGTGACTACTGCTGATCTGGCAGCTTCGTCTGCCAGACCGTTACCAACAGCGTGTGCGCCCACCCGCTGATGGCCTAGGGTGTGAACCACCTGTGTGAGTGGCAGATGTTGTCTCAATTCTACCACCCGAACCCAAAGCATTTTATGCTTGATTGTGCTACCTTTAGCGTCTCTATAGTCGTTTTGCGACCAAAAGAACAGATTGTCATTGTAAGATTGAACACAGTAATAAGAATCGCATACAATAAGAGTGGTCACCTCCGGATTAACGAACTCCAGCGCAAGCACCAATGCGCGCAGCTCGGCCAATTGTGCAGTACTGTCCCCGAGTGCCTGAGTGTGCACTACAGTGGATTTGAACTTTCCGTTCACGAAGATACCTGCAACAATAGCACATGCGGCAGAATAAGCATGCTTGGACCCCGTGGCCGGTTGTGCCGAACCATCGGTGTAGATCACACAGTCGTAATCCTCAAGCGGGAGCAACGACAGAGGAGGAGGATGAACAAATTCATACTGTAAAAACTCCTGAGTCTGTAGAGATGAATCAAAGATGAAAGTGACATCCGGAGACGTCAAAGAGGTTGCCCATTGAATCCAACGGGGGTGCAACGCCTTAGAGTTCGGGACACTCGCCTTTGTCACTGCCTCTAGGGCAGGATATGGTGTTACCACCAGAATGCGCTTTCCCTGTGCCAGTACGTGTTCCTTTAGAATCGCCATCTGCACTGTAGTCAGAACTTTCTCCACAGATGAAAAGCGCATTTCTGCGGAAGTGTAAAGATGTGACTTGTACGCGATCAGAACTGTGTCACCTTCGTTAAAGGTTAAGTACGTGAAACCCACTGCCCCCGGAATTATTCTGATCACCAGGTTTGTGTGGTTATCACGCGTCAACAGATATTTAGACTCAAGAAGGTCTGTCTGCAAAGACTGCAGAATGGAGGAATGCTCCGGAAGCCAACAAGACTTCGAAAAGTTTGGTTGTATCAAGGAATACAATGGCTTGATACGCTGGCCGTATTCAGGAATATAAGTACGCCCGAAGTTCAGGAAACCCAGCAAAGACTGAAGTTTTTTCAGAGTAGTAGGAAGGCACAAAAGTGCACATTTTTCTAAGAAGTGGGGGGCTAAGCCCTTACCTTCATTGTTGAGCTCGTAGCCCAAAAACAAAACTGTTAATTCAGCAATGTGTGATTTGGCAAAGTTAAACTTGTAACCTAAAACCGCAAACTCGAGAATAATGCGGTCCGCTCTGGAAAGATGCAGGTATAACTCGTCGTCTGTCAGGTAAATATCATCATATATAATTATCAAGGAGAGAGAGAGGACTGGATAGCCAGTCCGTATCCCCAGGTTATTTATATGTAATCAAAAAGGACTGACCTATTTGTGACTGATTAGAGACTCAGGACTGTATGAAGAAGTGGAAAAAACATTTGTTTTTTTTCTAAAGCCCTCGCCCACCAACCTAGTTGGTGGCATGCTTCATCATCGGGCCCACCTAGTGACACCGAATGTGTCCCGGGTGTGCTACAACGCCTGTATTTACAGCGGAGCTGGTATATTGCTGAGTGTGCTGTGCGAGTGATGTGGAAGTGAAAAGTTTAAAAGCTATACAGTGGTCCCAGTGCCCAAGAGGGCATAGCATTTAATATCTGGGCCTCTGTTAGCGTTAAAAGCAGGACAGTGGATGCTGATGGAGCGGGAATTAAGCACTCCTACATCCAGGGTGTGGTCTACATGTTTCAGCCAGGTCTTTCATTAATTCTGGCTTTCCTCAGGACCGAAAGAAGTATATATGTGTAAGTGCGTGTAGCACTTATGTGAATGTGGTTTAAAATGTGTTGCACGCGCTAAGGTGCCTTATATGTGGGAGGGGGATTCCCTCTCTGAGCAATACTGGACGTACAACATATAACAAACAAACATACAGAGGAGAGTATAAGCATACTAGCATAAGTCACAGAGATATATCTTTGCCGGTAGTAAAGTGCATAACTGGCGGAAAAACACGGCAAAAGTGGAACCGTACTGGTGGTGCGGTTTAAAGTGAATTATCTTATTATGCGCTAAAACGTGTGGTGGACTAGGAGGCGGAAATACACATGTGTGTAAAATGTGGTCTCTCGACCCCGGCTTCTTTTGTTGCTTACCCTGTTTCTTCAACCTCCAGCTCTTTTTAGTGAAGACTGGTTTCTCATCTTTCTCAGATTGAGGTTTAGGTTGTTGTTGTTGTTGCGATTGTGTTTGCTGTTTTGCAAAAGGCTTATTGCCCAGGCTATTTCTGCCAATAGTTTTGTAAGCCTGGGTAATAATTTTCGGTAATTCGCGCGGCTTGTCCAATTCTGGGACCAAAGCCAAAGCATTAGTTACTTGAAAGTTCACTGCATCGCCCTTGACATTCGCAAGGATCAACTCAGCTACTACTTCGAACACTCCCACCAGTCTCATCCCTAATTCCACAGCCGCTTCAGGGCCATGTTCATCCTGCACTCGTTTAATTACAGAGGGGAGAACCGTCATGGAAGGAGTGCCGAAACACTTTGAATACACTGCTGCGAATACCCTACCCCAGTTGTTGCATGCTGTCAACTCAGGGATTAAGTCTTTTGGCAAACTAATCGTAAGAATTCTATGTTTATCCACCGGTGTTGTGTTTGGAAAAACTGCCTCCAGCTGGTCAAATTTCTCTGCAAGCCAATAAGGAAAATCATCCTTATTTTGTGCGCGCTTGCCCATCACCGAGTTCACCATGACAGGACTTATGGTCACGCCGCCTGCAACAGCTGGATGGCCTGCAACTCCAGGTGGGGCTCCCTGGATGTTGCCTGTAACATATTGCACTAAGGCTCGATGCACTCGCACTAAAGCCGAATACATGTTGCGCAGGTCCGCGACTGGTATCGTTATATATCGCGGATGTGGGGTGTACCCGGCCAAAACAGGCCAAGTGGCCCCATCAATAGATAAGGGGCCTAAACGAACCGTGGTAACCGGTTGGGGGAGGGCGCCATCAAACCAAACACGGTGCTGCCAAGCCGTGAGCGGTACTTCAAGATTCCTATAAGGTCTATAGACAGCAGGAACCGCAGTGGCATCATATGCATGGAACAAATTATCGTTCGCGTCCACCGCTGGAAAGGTGACCCAAGAATAGAACACCTCAAAGTGGAAAGCCAGATCGGCTTGAACCACAAAGATCAGATCGACACCCGCGTCTGGCACTCCATACACCGTTAAGTGAGCACGGAGCGCTGCGCGGCTATGTGCCGCAATTTGAACAGCCATTGTAGGCTAGAAGTAGTCGACAATCTAGAATGAGGCAGCACACATAGGGTTTTAGTTAAAAAACCTTTTATAAACTTCAAGCTTGAAAGAACCTACAAAAACGTCTATATAGGAGGTATCACCGTCACACATGCTTCCGGAAGCGTGCGTGAGGGGAGTTGTGGACAAGCACAAGCACTATTCAAGCGTCTCGCAGATCAGCCCCATGTTGGTTGCGCCATGTTATAGGGATTCTGCACACACAGAGCTATGCACAGGATGATAGGACCTCGGAATATAGTGGTGAGCCTACCATAAGCCGTAGCACCTAAAACCCCAACCCAACTAGCCTTAGCGTCCCATTAGCAACAATGTACCAATGATTAAACAACCCAGAACACGGTATCTCTCTCTCAGGACTCGCAGTAGCAAGAACACCCTTTCGTCACTCACTCATACTTGTCCACAACGGGCGTAAGAAGAGACACAGTATAGGTTAAAATGTTTATTTCAACATACGTGCTCTAAGATACAGTACACGTGTCAGTACTATCAGCATAATGCATAAGAATAATATAATCAGCATAGTTACAACTCCATAGAATACAAACGGGGAAAGCATTTCATAACGCAGTGGCTATATGGCTAAATAACCTTACCACCCTCCCCGTGCTAGAAGCTAGTTTATTATACACATAGAAGACCTCTGGGCTTTGACTAGCGAACCCCCATACCTCAGTCTCTAGATGCAAAGACTACATCAGCAGACTATCACAGCTCTTCTCCCTGGAAAGGTTTTTCTCCAAGTCCCTCTTAAGCGGGAAAACCGCAATATTAAAAGCACACCAATTTCTCCATGGCAGCTGTACATAGTGTTATGTCTAGGTGCGAGGGACTGGCCATATCAGCAAGAACTAGGGACGTTGTTTTTCGACCTTGTAACTGTTGTTCAGACTGAGCCCAAAGGGAACAGGAGAAAAGGTGAGAGACAGAAAATGCAGACAGTTGTAAAATAACTTGGCAGAAGCAGAGGGCGACAGAATAACGGCTAAGAGTAACGTGCGCAAAAGTCATCATGGCAGCCAGGCCTATGCCAACGTATCCAGGCAGGCCAGGAGGCCACAAACCACGAGACACTCCCCATCCTCTCCCCTTGTGTAATACAACTGCTGCTCATGTAAAACGCTTCAATGCCTGCTTGGGATCGAGTGCGCGCTATATAAAATTGGAACGGTGGCGAGCGGGAGAGTGCACCTTCACAGCTAGGACCGGTAGCAGGTTTGGGAGCCACCGCACCCTATTTCATCGAACCTCCCTCGCTAGGATAAGAACAGAGTGCGGGGAATCCCTGCACCTGGTTTTGTGCACAGCCGACCATGTTTAGGCCCTCGCTGCCTGACTGACTGACTCCAAGATGGCGGCCCCCGTGGGGACGGACACAGGGCTGACAGGCAGCAGTCCGTCTTCTCTGTCCGCACCTCAGGGTCACGTGATTGTGGGAGCGGCTCCTCGGCGCAGGCGCAGACCCTCGGGACAGGCTGAAGATGGCGGCGCAGGCGAGGGGTGGGTGAGGGGGAGGTCCCGGATGGGGAGTGGGCACCGAGGGCTGCTAGAGCGGGAGGGGTGACGGGGTCAGGTGGGAGTCATCAAGTGAGTGAAGGATTGCAGTGACAGGCAGAGAGTGGGGCGAGGGCTCACAGTGATGGGTACACGGGGTGCCAGGTTACTTGTCTATCAGGGTGAGGGGTACAGAGGGCGTCTCATTTCATCAAAGGGGCCTGGAGGCACTTTGTGAGGGTGTCAGTGACCCAGTGAGGGATTATGGTGAGAGGCACACATGGGGTGTCAGGGGGTTACCTGTCACCAGTCATGGGGTCACTGGCACAGAGGGGTGTGGGGGGTACTGGGGCGTCACATGTCATTAATGAGGCATGGGGTCACTGGGTGAGGGTATCACAGACCCTGGTGCGAGGCACACATGAAGTGTCAAGGGGTCACCAGTCATGGGGTCACTGTCACGGGCACAGAGGGGTGTGGGGATTACTAGGGCATCACATGTCATTAACGAGGCATGGGGTCACTGGGTGAGGGTATCACAGACCCTGGTGCGAGGCACACATGGGGTGTCCCTATCACCAGTGCATGGGTGTCTCTGTCACAGAGGGGTGTCAAGGCGGTTACCTGTCACAGGCAGGTGAATTGGGGTCACTGAGTGAAGGGTGACGGGTATAGTGGGGATGTGAGAGGGATGGGTCCACTGTTCACTAACTGGCTCCCATGGGATGTGAGGTGGGCATTGGGTCACAGGGTCAGACACTGAGCGGTAAAGCAGCGCTTGGCTTCTGTACAGACTGGCTGCTAGTAGGAGTCGCCTCCTCTAACAGTACTATTAAAGCGTGGCTAATCCCCAGTGAGGGTATCTAGGCGCTGAGAACCTCTGCTTGTCAGTCTGGGGGTGGGGGCTTCAAGCTGGAGCAATGTTGAGGTGTAGAGCGGCATCACACACGGGGCTGTGGGGCTTAGCCACTGGCAGGACTCTGCAGGGTCTCTGCAGATAGACGGGGGGGGTCACCAAGGCCCTTTGGCACAGCGAAGCCTGGGGATAGATTCATGTCTGGCAGCGCCGACCACCGAGGGGACAACGCCGAGGCCTGTAGAGCTGTCAGGGTGGACTATAAGGCCTCGTGTCATGCATGCTCCTGACGGTTTGTTCGAGGCATCAGACTCAGCCTGTTCTGGGGATGTGTTTAGTTTGGGTAGTGAGGGCTGATGTTCGGCTGAACTGGTGGGCATTAGGTATGACAGGACAGAGTTGATTCAGGCTGGGGGCCCTTTTTTGTTTGCCCTTCTTTGATGTATTTGTTTCAATCATCAGTAAAATGGAATCTGTCAGCAAGAATTATACTGCACCATCAGTCAACTTTGAGGGGACAGCTCGTTTATACATGGGTAGAGTCGTTCTGTTGAGGGAGTCCGTGAATTGTAACACAACTGGGTGTATGTTTGTGCTAACCTAAGGGTTAATTCATGTTTTAAAACTTTTAGATAGTTTTAACTTGAGTAATCTAAACCTTACTTACATGCATACCGAACTGGCCGGTCCAACTATACAAAGCAACATACACTATAGCGCATTGAAGCCAAAATAAGTCTGAATATTAGGCAGATGCAAAAAACTTCAAGAGTGATTAAGTCATGGACCTTAATTGCTCCAGATTGATCTCCACCAGGTAGCGGGCATAAGAAATTTAATTTAACCGTAATCCAAATTAAAGAAATGTACATCTTGTGTGGGGTCCATAACTTTGCAGGGCCATTGTTGCTAGCTGTGTCACTAGATGCGTAATCAGGCCACTGACACGTTTGGTATGTTTCTCTGGGTTGTAGTTTGCCTGTGGTGGATGGTGTAGCCACAGAAGGTTAGGAGGAGATAGGTTCAAGCCTTCCTCTGGGCAGTTTGAATTGTGCTTCCCTAAAGATACTTTTCGGAGGGTGGAATCGTTGGCCGTTTATAATATTAGTGTATATCTGACTGCCTTTAAGTTTTAGGTGGGCAGGGGTCGCTGGGGGTTCAAGCTGCATCAGGGCATATGGGGGAAAGGCTTGCTTTTTGAGGGATATATACACGCTAAAATAGATTGCAAAATGGTGCTCGGTAGTAGGGTATTCTGGATTGACTTTAGATTCACACTAGCCTTTAGGGCTGGTGGAGCCTGCACTATTGTGGGAAGATTCTGGCTGGGCTGTGGGTAGGTGATGCCTTGTTCAGACTGATAACGGAGGGATGGTGGGCTGTGGTGGGTTGAATTTGTGTGTCAAAAAGATGCAGTAATGAAAATTGTTGAGGTAGATTCATGGTGGGTAGTGGGTGTCAATTGTTTTCTAGAAGAGGATGAATTCAAGCATTGCATGAAGGTAGACTCCACTAAACTGGTGGAGAATCAAGAGCAAGTGGCCTCTTGAAGCTCGTCTCAAAAGTGTAAATACAGGTTAGTTAGGAGCTCTGGAGGGAGGGAACTATTCGTCTGATTAGTAGGCAGATGTGAATGCATGCTAGACTGAGGCAGGGGCGTAGTGGCTGACTAGAGTTTTGTAGTACTTTTGTTTCCTTCTCTCTTAGTGGAGAGGTAGGGAAGATTCTTAAGTGGAGAAGATTCAAGCTGGACTTTTCGCTACTAGATTCAGGCTGGACTTTTCACCACTAGATTCAGGCTGGACTGTAGCTGGAGTAATCCATGCTGGTTGTGAAGTTGATGAATCACGTTGAGCTGGGGGTAAGGGTAGGAGTTTGTATTGGCTGTTCTAGGGGTTATCATCCCATCTTCCACTGTTGGGTAGATTCGGCCCCAATGGGTGGATGAATTCACAGTGGACTTTGGCAGCATGATGGTTCTGCTGAGGCAGTATTTTCAGAGTTGAGAGGTGGGAGGGTAAACTGAAGCTGGACTAAGGGTGGCAGATTGAGACTAGTAACTGGATTTATTAAAACAGCCTGAATCTAGTTGCGGAAAGTCCAGCTTGAATCTTCTCCACTTAAGAATCTTCCCTACCTCTCCACTAAGAGAGAAGGAAACAAAAGTACTACAAAACTCTAGTCAGCCACTACGCCCCTGCCTCAGTCTAGCATGCATTCACATCTGCCTACTAATCAGACGAATAGTTCCCTCCCTCCAGAGCTCCTAACTAACCTGTATTTACACTTTTGAGACGAGCTTCAAGAGGCCACTTGCTCTTGATTCTCCACCAGTTTAGTGGAGTCTACCTTCATGCAATGCTTGAATTCATCCTCTTCTAGAAAACAATTGACACCCACTACCTACCATGAATCTACCTCAACAATTTTCATTACTGCATCTTTTTGACACACAAATTCAACCCACCACAGCCCACCATCCCTCCGTTATCAGTCTGAACAAGGCATCACCTACCCACAGCCCAGCCAGAATCTTCCCACAATAGTGCAGGCTCCACCAGCCCTAAAGGCTAGTGTGAATCTAAAGTCAATCCAGAATACCCTACTACCGAGCACCATTTTGCAATCTATTTTAGCGTGTCTGGGTCAATTAAGAGTGATCTGAAGTTGTGTATTTCTTTTGAATTTGCATTCAGTCTGATTCCTGGAGTTAGACTCCGGTTGGACTGAGGCGTGAGTTATTTTAGCCCTTGTATCGGGTATGTTCAGGGAGGGAAGAGGGACTTAAATGTTTGGTTTTTGCTTTAATGCAGGTGAATTTGGTCAGACTGAAGTTGCACTATGTGGATTCTGGTTTTGATTAGAAATAGATTCAGAGCTGTCGGGGAGATGAAAGATGAATCCTCATCTAAAAGAGTTTGATTCTCGATGGTTTGAGAGGAAATTATTGCTTGACTCAGGGTAGATTTAGGCCGGACATATGGCAGATTACAATTAGACTGAGGGCATATTTATGTTGGATGAGGAGTTACAGATTTGAGCTGTCAAAAAAAGGATGGATCCTGAAAGAAATGTTGGCTGGTTTTGTGTTTGAGTGGTTTGTTCAGGGTGTATTGGTGGGAGGAGCAGATGACAAGGTGGGGTTGATTCTCTTAGGATGCGGGTAGCAAGGTTAGACTGAAGTATTGCAGATTTATGCTGGACGTTGTGGGTGCCAACAGTTGGCTGGACTGTTTGAATAGTTAGACAGAGAGGACAGATTGAGGCAGATGGATGTGTACGTTATCGCTGATGTAGAGATGAGGTCCATTCTGGCTTGACTCTTGGGGGTTCTGAATACAAACTTGTCTGTACAGGCACGTCCAGGTTGAACAGCAATGGGTGTGACTGTGGGGGGCGCATTCATTGAGTCTATGCTAGGACTATCGATTAACATTGGACAGTAATGGGTCGGTTCAGGATGGTGTGTTGGCTTGGACTGAGGCTGGACTGTGAGGGCACATGTAGAGAAAAGCGGTATTCCATCAGATAGTCATACTGCGGGCTAGAAGAATAGATTTAGAGTAAGGAGGACCCACTTGCTGAACTGAGACAGCCGATACCACCACCAATACCACCACCACCAATACCACCACCACCAATACCATTACCACCACCACCAATACCAATACCACCACCACCAATACCACCACCACCAATACCATCACCACTACCACCAATACCACCACCACCAATACCACCACCATCACCAATACCACCATCATCAATACCGCCACCAATACCACCACTAATACCACCACCACCAATACTACCAGTACCAATACCACCACCAGTACCACCACCATCACCAATACCACCACCAATACCACCACCACCAATGCCACCACCACCAATACCCCATCACCAATACCACCACCACCACCATCAATACCACCACCAATACCAGTACCACCACCACAATACCAGGACCACCAATACCACCACCAATGCCACCACCAATGCCACCACCAATACCACCACCACCAATACCACCACCACCAATACCACCACCACCAATACCACCACCTCCACTAATACCACCACCACCAATACCACCAATGCCACCACCACCGCCACCACCACCACCACCAATACCACCACCACCAATACCACCACCACCAATACCAGCGCCTCTCGCTCACTAGTAATAGCAGGGGCACTGTACGAGGCCGGAGCTGCAGCTGAGACCATCCCTCCTCCCTCCAGGCCTGCCATAAAGCACAGCCCGCCCTGCACCAGGAGGTGAAGACAGGGCCCTACTACAGCTGGAGTGTTTTTTATTAGGCCAAAGATAGCAATGACATTACGCAATGCCACACTGCACACTCAAATCATGGAGAGGGCAGGAACTAGCCCCCCCACCTCCAGCTCTTCCTCCTGAGCCACGACAGTGTAATCACAGAGCGCTTTGTTAGTGTTTATAGCTCGGATCATATGTAACTCTCACTTCACACTTTGAGTCTGTGTAATTTACATCACTTACACATCTTCTTCACTGCACCATTTATCACTACTTTGAAGACGTCGCAGGCCGGTCTCTTCCTCTGTTATTTACAATCTAACAAGCGGTCGAGAAGGCCCTTTATTGCAATGCTATAGGTCTCGCATTTGCGAGAGTTTAAGCTATTAGTATTGAAAATGACAATGCCTTTTATTTATGTTTTAAAACCCAAAACATAAATAAACGGCATTTTCATTTACAATGCCAATAGCTCAAACTCGCGTGAATGCGAGACCTATTGCATTGCAAATGCTTGTTTAGGACTTGTGCCCTGCTTTCTCAGCCTTTCGTTTACATATAGGTCGGTAAATCGAATACAATGAATTGGCAAATACTGAGATGTATGGCTTGCAGTGCCTAGAAATGCCATAGGCGCAGTATGAAGCGCTATATAAAAACGCCATTAGCTTTCAGTTCATTAGAGTGCTGTTCTAGAGCTGTGCTGGACTCGTTGACCTCGTCAGAAGCGACCCCAGTCTGGATTTTCCCAATAAATTCAAGTCAGAAGAATGTGAGCATTTCAAATATATTGCACTTCGAGGGAGACTATTTGTGTGTGTGTGTGTTTGCGTGTGCGCGTGTGTGTGTGTGTGTATGTATGTATATATATCTCTATATATATATCTCTATATATATATATATCTATATATATATATATATATATATATGTAACCAATTTGCCGAAGCAAAATGCCCAGAAGCTTGAGGCCGCACACAACACGGCCTCTGAGGAGATGCAAACAGCGGCATCGAAACGCGTCAGGCCATGGACTTCAAAGGGATGTTAAGCTGCCTGCTTGGTTTAAATAGAGTTTGTGACTCACCTGCAGTTGTGTGCGGCCTCAAGCTTCTGGGCGCTTTGCTTCGGCAAATTGGTTACATATATATATATATATATATATATATATATATATATATACACATTATTTTTAGTCATTGTACAATATTTACTTGATTCCGTATAGAGACGAATCTGGCCTTCGTTTTACCTGTTTGTGATGCGTTACTCTATAACTTCGGTAACACTGGTAAGCGGAATGTGGTGCAGAAAACACTGAGCCA
The DNA here is from genome assembly GCA_963921515.1 of Calotriton arnoldi. Taxonomy (NCBI): domain Eukaryota; kingdom Metazoa; phylum Chordata; class Amphibia; order Caudata; family Salamandridae; genus Calotriton; species Calotriton arnoldi. The sequence goes on from CAWUFW010003765.1 coordinate 290,265, forward strand.
TTTTACCAGTCGAACATCCACAAATCTCAGAATTAAGCGCGCCATTTGAGACGTAATCTTATGCGTAAACATGATTTACTTCATTCTGACCCACGCATTTATTGGAGAAATAAAGCAAAATGTCAGGCTTAAAAGGGCAAATGTTGTGACCTGAAATGCAGACCTCTGCCAGGCGGAGAGAGCCTTCCCACATATTCTGTGTCATTAAAACTCCTTGAGAAAATCTCCTCACAACCTCCCTTCATTGTGAGGCATTGCGGCCTATTCAGCGCCCCCACACAGCGGCAGACCCGTGGGCTGGGCTGAGATGCAGGAGGGGTCACTTATGGCATCATGTTTCTAGATGTCCCAAGTGATTCACGTCTGAAATCTGAAAATGTACAATTCATGGCTTGTGCCTGTAACCTCTAATTATGCTCATTGTCTCAAAATCCGGAAGTGATGTAATGGTAATGAATGGCTCTTGCTGGCCTCTTACATTAACCTTTTCAGTGGTAGACTGGCTGCTTTATGTTATGCTGTGTTTAAGCTTTAGTTTACCATGCTATTAAACAATATTCTAATATATGCACAGGCTGTTCCTGGAAAAGTCATAGGCCAAGATTAACTAACACAAAAGTGATGCAAACTGGCGTAAAAAGTTGTATTGAGACTTACTTTCCAGCACAGATCTTGTTGTTGGTTGGAAAGTAGCCCTAAATTAATGTAAAGTAACGTTCCCATGCAACCACCCGTGGATTTTGACGCAAAGTTCTAGATACGTAAAGAAAAGGGAAACAGGACTTTGCCCCCAAAACACTTACACTACTTTGAGGCAGGAGTAACATTTGGAAAAAGTTCTGTTTTCCATTTTTGCATGTGTGTCCTACTGTGCAGCACACATGCACCCTGAAGTGGGCCGGCGCAGGGTGTGAGAGCAGCAGCACCATATCTTATCACATTTCTTAACCATATCTTAGCAGTTATGGTGCTGTTCTGCCTTACCCTTTGACATGATGCAGTGCAGCAACTTTGGGTGCTGTGCTGTGCTGTATTGCGTCAAATGCAAGTAAATCTGGACCATATTATTTAAGGCACTTAGACGGTCATTTTGACTGGAGTGGTAGCATGAAAACACGAGCGCCAAGTAGAATTGGAATGCAAGTTGTACTGCCTCCAGTGTTAGCCCAGGCACTTACCACCATTATTTAACTGGTGGGAATTGGCTGGCCTAGATTGTACCGCACTGTGTGTCACCAATTATTGTAGCATGTCTTTAGTCCAACAAAAGACATCAGCCCAGCAGAACAACTCTTTCCTTTTTTTTTTTTTTGCAGTTCTATATATCGCAAACTCGACCCGAAGGTATTGGAGCTCTTTACGTGAGCACCAGTTACGTTACACAAGGGCACATTCATTTTTGGTAGGCACGGGGAGATAAAGTGATTTGCCCAGAATCACAGGATGTCGAGCCGATGCCGAGGCTTGAACCCAGTTACCCACCTCCAAAGTCGGCAGCTCTAGCAGTAAGGCAATGTTCATGTAAAGTTTGGTGGAACTAAAATGTGCCAATTCTAAGATTTTCCTTAGCTGATCAAACCCTTCCTTACCAGTGTGACCTCACTGAATGTGAATATTTATTTGTCCCTTTCCATCAAAAGCCTTTGACGCATGAGTGCAGCAGTGGCGTAAAGCAAACCTATGGGGCCCCTGTAGAATGTATGAGGGCCCTTGAGTCACCCAGATCTTACGGATGTTTAGTGGCCTAGGATTGAATGACCCCCCAATCCACCCTCCCTGAAGGTTTGGGGGACCTGTGCACTTGTGTTAATGAATAAGCACCTCTTGGGCTCACCTTGGCAGATGATCAAGTGTTTGGTACAGCAGATATTTCCCATTTTTTTCTATTCATGTTTATGGAGGTAACCAAGACATAACAGTCCTATTATTAAAGAGGTTATGGCAACTTTCATCTTGGTAAGCTTGCCCAATGCTTAAAAACCCACTTTTGTTAATATTGTCCAAGTATCAGCTAAAATCTCTACTCTCACAACTGTGTACTGATTTATGAAAGCCTAAATCTTGGGTGAATTTAGATATTTAGTACAAATGTCACAAGAATGTGTTTTAGAAACATACTAACTTGTTGCATTTCTAAACCAGTATTGAAACCAGTGTAAAGGAAGCAACTACTCTTTTACAAAGTTGACAGTGATGAGCCAAGGATTCCTCACAGAAACCTGCTTTCACTTTTAGTCACTTGTGAGTGGGACTGTTTTAAGTTTATATTTTTGTGCACTAGTAATGACATGTGATATCCTATTTTACACATAATTCTGCAAACACAGACTGGATTAACAGAGTTGCAATTGAAACACATTTTATATGATGTATTGAAGTGAAGTTATTAATGTGTTTTTTAGTTAGGCCACATGTCTGTGTAAATCTCCATTTTGAACAGGATTGATGCCATCTCCGTCACTCAATCCTGCTTCCCCTCCTGCATACATTCTCTCCCCACAGGCTGTGCAGAACACAGTAAGGTGTAGACATAATGGTTTAGTTCCACTGCAGTAGATGCCTTGCTAATGTTGAACTTGCTATGGTGCAGATGCAAGATTGCAACAAGTATCCATCTCGTTTTGTCTCATCATCGGGTCCATTCATTGGGAGAACGTCCTATTGTCTAAATCTTTCATATTTATTCGAACATCTCCGGATGACATTAGCATAGAGCATGTGGAATATGTTTTTTTTAGAAATGGGATGATGCTTACGTGTTGAGGTAATGGCATGCATTATTCTTGTGTTATGATTTGCTAAAGAAATGTTACTTTTGCTCACACCACAATGATTCGGCAGCTTTTCTAATTTACTATACAATAATTGCATATAAGAACCCCTTTAATTTGGGGGTGAGTCAGAGGTTTTCCTGAGCTTTCCTATGCTGTTAGGGATGGAGCATGATTTTCTTACAATTTTGCTGCCCATTGAGACTTAGAATTTGTTTTCTCCAATTTTACATACTCTGTATAAGTTTTCATTTGAGAGCCTTCATGGCATTAACTCTGTACCGCTTATTTTGAATTTTGTGATAAAACCCTTTAACTTTTCATTGACCTAAAACTCAATTATTGAGTGGTCCCCGTTATTTAATGAACTGTTTTTACTCTGCTAAATGATGTTTGGGGACGTGTTGCCTCATGAAATTGATATTTAACACCATCTCCCATCCAGTAAACAGTGGGAGAACCAAATTAGGTGAATTTTTGCAGGTCTAAATTTTGGGGCATGACTTTGCTCCCACATGCTTAACTTCTTGGGAGCTCAGCCACAGACCACATCGAGGGTAATCCCTCTCCTCCAGCTAAATAATCCAGTTAACTATGAGAGGAAGAAAGAAAACAAGTTACATCATGATGAGTTTACAGGGACTATTTTAGGTACTCCCAAGAGTTCAGTCCCCAGGGCACTGGCAGTAGGTGCTCACAATGAACATTCAAACAAATTAATTTTACATTATACCAATATATAAATTCATTTAATTAACTGATTACATAATAAATGGAATTTAGTTTCTCCATGGACTACCACAGATTCTGACTACCACAATGCATTTCGGACCAACTTGGTCCTTCGTTTGGGGGACATCAACAATAATCTACAATATAAAGCAAAATCAAACCAAAATCAAAAACTGCTCAGTTCATTTACATTACATTCAGACTACTGTGGAAATATACTGATTTCCACAAAAACATATTTTGGACCACTCTATCCTATGATAAACAAGAGCATTATAGTAGAAAGTGAAGTGATTGCAACAACTGCTCAGCTTTTGTCATATTAAGACCACTCACAGACATGCTGAACATTATTTACACTAGAAAATTGTATGGTACCATATGAAACTGATTAGAGCTAACATCAATCCACTATCCAAGTTTACAAGGGCCCCACCATTGGATGTTAGCTATGGACATGCAAGTAGAAATATTAGAAGTGCCACTAAAACTACAAGTGGAACCAGTAGCAGTTGCAACTGGTATGAGTCGAGGTAGCGCATATAAGTAGCAGTTGCAGCCCATTGGTGGGAGCCGTTGGACCAGTAGCGTAAATAATAGAATGAAGAGTAATTCTTGAAGAAGTAACAGCAATAGTGCAAGTGATTTGGCTGCACAAATACTAGTAGTATGATCTAACGTTGTGGTATTACTGGTGGTAATAATATTAAAAGTAATAGATATAGAAGCAGAACCAGGAGCATTACTATTGTTAGAAGTAGCACTTGGTGAAGACATTCTTGGAAAAACAGTAATCATAGTATGAAAATGAAAGGTATTGTTATGAGTAGTTGCAGCAAGTATGGCAGTTCTATTAGTACACTGGGACAAGTTGCATTGTTTGCATCACTACAAGTAGCACTTGTAGTAGTCAGAGTGCTCGGTAGTAGTACTAAGGCCAGACCTAGTAGTGGCAGTAAAGGCAGATTATGTTAACATGAGGAAACCTTTCTCTATGGTCTTTTTATTGGATTCAATAGTATGTATTGTTTCCATGTTTCATATAAAATATATGAAAAAGGATTCTATAAAACGTGTTCATGGAGATTACAGATAAACATGCACAATCATTAATATTAATTGTTAAGCCCTGGTCGGATTCATTAGAGGCAGGTCCTCAGGGAACAACAAAGATCTTAATGGATCTGCTAATTAGCAGATCCATCTTTTCAAAGATGTGTTGATGCTGTGAAGGCCTTCACGAGCATAAAGCTGAGAATGTAATTACATTAAATAGATAAATCATTTCTATATGGAATGATTCTCTTGAATTGTGGGCCCTCTGGTAGAGTCAAAAGACTAGGGTTGTGCAAAATGTGCGTAATTTGCTTTGGCGCAATTAGGTGAGATTACTCTTAACTATGCGCAATGTAAATCCATCATTTCACGCTACATTTAAGCACAGAATGTTTCCCCGTGGCAATTTGTGGTGTGAGGACATGTTTAAATAAAAGCACAGCGAACAACAGCAGCTCACGTTCTGCTGTTCCTGTGCATTCCCAGTGAACTTTTACCATGAATGACATGTAATTATGCAAAGTGGCATATTGGCGGGAGTTTTACATAACCTGCAGAGCGCACAAACTATGTTGACGAAAATGGTACCCGGTCCTACAAAAGAGAGGATTTAATCTTTGAGCCTTTTTACAAGGCCATGAGGCAGGGTTTTACCCCTAGAATTAATAGATAGGTGAGGTAAATGGGGAGAGATACCACATGGGAAATTAAGCAAACAGGTATTTGCATGTGGGGTAATGGGTGCAATAAGTATAATTGAGGGCCAGAGGCCCTATTAATCATGGGGCTCCCTTTTGCTGTTTGCGCCATGGCCAACCTTAAAACAGGTGCACCGGGTGCAAACAGGGAAAGTGCACCCTAATACATTGAATGCCCTGTCTCCAGGGCAACCGCATACTCGTGCCCTGGTGGCAGCGCATTTGAGTGAAAAGTAGAGCGGCTTTGAAGCAGCTGCTCTGTGTTTCACTGTGCAGGCGACAACCTGCGGGCTCTTTTAAGAGGGGAGAGAGATGCCCTTGAAGGCAGGTGCTGTGAGTAACTGCATCTGTCTGCAAGAGGATATCTGGGAGTTCCATAGGAGCCCCTTTTCCTCCTCCTAAAGGCTGCCATCAGGGGGCGCACTGACAGTGTGCCACCGTTTAGGTGGTGCACTGTTATAATGCCTCTTGAACAGCTTCTTTGCCTCTGCACCCACGTCCATAATACAGAGGCAAAGGGATTCCCTCATTTGCATGGGGACATGCCCCATGCATAAGGGAACACCCTCTGGTGATAGCACTGGGGCCATATGTGCGTCAGCGCTATCTGTATTACAGAAAAGGCAGCACAAGCATCTGTGGCCCTTGCTGTAATACCAAAGTGCCCCGGGGCGCTAAGCTGGCTCACATGACGCTGTGCCTCCGGGGCACTTTCCATAATACGGCCCCAGATGTGTATGGGATTGTGTGACAAAAGAAATATTAGAAGGGGGGGGGGGAAATGGCACTAAATAACTGACGTAGAGAGAAAAGAGGGGCTGTGTAACAAGGTGGCATTGACGAGGCATTATTGTATTTGGTATGACACGGTAATTCACCTCAGATGAAATGTAAATAGAATTATTACCACGCAATTCCACCAGAAAAGAAGTTAAAGAATCAGACAAGGCACACTTAAAAGGCAAGTGGGCAGAAAACGTTACTCAATCTACAGCCACTGTTCCACTTAGTAGGCCTAGTATTTTAACCCTCAACATGCCAATCCAGTGTATCACTTTATTTTAATGGGTTTACATAGAAAAAATCTCTAAACCATACATAGCATTTGGCAACCCCAGTTTTGCACACATCACACATACAAACAAAGCATAAGCAAAGTCAACAGGTTTTGAAACAATGGGCTAATGCATGCAGCATTAGCACATTAGAGTAAGAAATATGGGAGAAAGCCAGCAGGACAGAGATGGCCATAGTTGTAAAGTACTCCCTTAGGTAGTTCAATGCAAGCACTGGAGTGGAGGTGGAAGGATAAATGCAAAAAGCCAGTGGAATTAGCATGGAATGTCCAAATTAAGAGATGAAGGGCCAGATGTACGACCCTTTCATTTAGCGCCTCGCAATTTGCGACTCACTGTGAGTTGCAAATTGCGAGGCGCTAAATGAAATGTACAAAAGTGTTATTACACTGTTTTGCGATTCCCAATGGGGTCCCAAATTGCAAGCCCATTGGGAATGCAAAACACACAAGATGATGGACGGAATGTTGCACATTGGCAAACATTCACCCCCAGTCACAGATCTGGGTTTAATCCATCGTTATTTTGCTTCACCACACCACCCCAGTTCAGACATAGCCATATGCAAATCAGTCTTGACCCTGTGCCTCATGGGAACAGTCCAGACCGAACTGCCAAGCCATGTCTTCCCTGGACCGGAATCAAGCATCCTAGGACCGGTTTCGGGCTTTCAGCCCTCATCAGCCAGGATAGCTTGACTCCAGTGGCGTAGTGAGCACGGGACCCACGTCTGGGCATACCCTTCCCACTTAGGGCGAAATGCAAAACACACAAGATGATGGACGGAATGTTGCACATTGGCAAACATTCACTCTCAGTCACAGATCTGGGTTTAATCCATCGTTATTTTGCTTCACCACGCCACCCCAGTTCAGACATAGCCATATGCAAATCAGTCTTGACCCTGTGCCTCATGGGAACAGTCCAGACCGAACTGCCAAGCCATGTCTTCCCTGGACCGGAATCAAGCATCCTAGGACCGGTTTCGGGCTTTCAGCCCTCATCAGCCAGGATAGCTTGACTCCAGTGGCGTAGTGAGCACGGGACCCACGTCTGGGCATACCCTTCCACTTAGGGCAAAATGCAAAACACACAACTGGGGGTGAATGTTTGCCAATGTGCAACATTCCGTCCATCATCTTGTGTGTTTTGCATTTCGCCCTAAGTGGGGAGGGTATGCCCAGACGTGGGTCCCGTGCTCACTACGCCACTGGAGTCAAACTATCCTGGATGCTTGATTCCGGTCCAGGGAAGACATGGCCTGGCAGTTCGGTCTGGACTGTTCCCATGAGGCACAGGGTCAAGACTGATTTGCATATGGCTATGTCTGAACTGGGGTGGCGTGGTGAAGCAAAATAACGATGGATTAAACCCAGATCTGTGACTGGGGGTGAATGTTTGCCAATGTGCAACATTCCGTCCATCATCTTGTGTGTTTTGCATTTTGCCCTGGGACCACTGCCTGCCCTTAAAAAATATTTTTAGAGACAGTCACAAAGTGGAAGGGGTCCCCTTGGGACCCCTTCCAAATTGCGACTGCATTACCACCCTCTTGAAGAGGGTGGTAATTTGCGAGTGTTTTGCGACCGCAATTGCGGTCACAAAACATTCACACATAGCATTATGGACGCAATTAGGAAGGGAACGCCCTTCCTAATTGCGACTGCATACTTCTAAATAGCGAGTCGCAAATAAATTGCGACTCGCTATTTAGGAATTGTACATGGCCAACAGTGATTTTGCATGTGCCAACGGGTTCACAAACCCGTTTGCGCATGCAAAATCACGCCGTACACCTGGCCCTTTGTCTATATTGTTAGCGATAGGTCTGTTTGCCAGCTGCGCTGTCAAAGCCAAGACTTAAAAAAAGGAATCCTAACACAGAGGGTTTCAAAACAGAATAAGGGCAAAAACATCCTTTACAACCTATTCATTTTAAAAACCACCAATAATAAATATAATAATAACTAATAGAAAAAACATCAAGCCTAGTTTTAGAGACTTCTCAGCCTCTACTTTTTCTACTAAATAAACTAGTGGTGTTAAAATGGCATTAACAATATTAAGAACATCATGTGCATTACCAAATCAGAAAATTAATAAAGTGTGTGTTACATGACAAAGCAGACCGCATTTTCCTCGCTGTGAAAAACACAAGCATTGGCAAAGCCAATCGATCTCGCCTTTGTGACCTATTGCTTTTGCCAGTGGGTTTTAGCCATGCTGCATAGTATCCGCTAAAGCATTTTTTTTAAAGCCGGGGGGAGTTGGAAACAACACGGGGAAAGTGGGACCAAAAGCAACACTGGGTCTGCGGAAAAGTAGCATGGAGAAGCAATTGGGGGTAAGCAATGGGGAGTAGTACACAGGTGAGCGCAAGAGGGATGAGGGTGGGGAAAACAAGGCAAGCAATTGAGAACAACACAGAGTGCAGGTCGAGAAACACGCACAAGGGAGATGGCTCGCAAACACATGCACTGTATAGAAGTGCTTCACACAAAAGAAAAAAGTAGTGTTTGAAAAGCAAGCAGTGAAAGCAGGGATGCCAGCTACTGAAAGAGATTGTCAAGAGGCAATGCTCCTTGGGAGTGACAAACACAAGGTTGGAAAGCTGGGATACAAATAAGAAGAAAGCAAATGACTGACAACGAAAGACAATCAATGGTAAGCAATGGGCCAGCTCCAAGCCCTTCCATGTTCTTGTTAGGCCACAATATGCCTTGCAGCAGACAGTGAGTGTGCTGTCTAGGGGTGGGCGGAACTCGTGGAATTTCACTCTGCAAAATTCCGCAGCCTTACATAAAAACTGTGAGATTCCACCAACGGGTGGAAATATACATGTCGCGATGCGATGTAGTGCCTATAGCTCTTTCCGCACTGAAAAATCAGAGTGAACGGCACCACACTGTATGCAAAAGCAAGCGGCCACGCTAGAGGGCACCAAATCTCACTTGCGTTCACATATCTGGAGCCTCACGGGAGGAAATATTCTGACATGTGGCAATTGGCAGAATTTGGCTGGAACTCTTACAAGAGTAATGCAGAGTCGCCCAAACTCTGCCAATTTTTTGAGCTGAATGAAATTTTCCGCCCTGGCCTAGCATGGTCTAGTAGGCTAGACCTATAAAATGCTAGTGCTTAATCTATCAGCCGTCTTTCTGTTTCAGAAAACATCTTTTAGGTGCAAGCATTTTGTGGTAAATAAGATGCAAAGAAGTCTTCAGGTGAGTTTCTATTCAGCGTTTTTTTCAGCTAACAGCAGTTGTGACCACCTCCCATGCTAGCCAGGGAAACTGTGCAACATGGAACGGCAGTCTCAAACAACGTGTGGAATTCCACACACATGAAATTCCACCAGCCTCAATTAAAGCTGCATTACAAAGAAAAAAAAATAACTACCAAAAAGCTAGAAAAGAAACAAAAGTTGTAAAGAAAGCACACCATCATGGTTACATAAGCCAAATTTGCATTTAAACATATCAATCCTTCGCACAGTCCAACAACTAACTGTACATAATCTTTATGAAAGGCTGGTGGCCTGCGTTCTCTTACAGACCTGCCCTCACCAGCAATGCCTTGAACACCCAAAGTATCAGGGTGTAATCTCACACAATCTTCATCACTCTTTACCATAAAACCATTTCCACTGTCATTGTTCTTAAAAAAACACTCACCCCCTTTTGATACAAAGCCACTCTACGACAACTCCACCTTTCACCATTCTCTAGCAGAACATGAAATCTATACACCTGTTTGATCCTGTATGGACCTCTGAATTTTGGTAAACCCATCACAAACCTCCCTGCTTTGACTTTGACCCAATCACTTGCACTAAAGTTATGATTCACACCATCTGCAGCAAACACACTCACCTCTCTGTCTTGCCTACTGTACACCGCCAACTCTTTCATTCAGGGAGGTACCATTTTAGAGCTCGGCGTTCTACCCCTCAGGACCTCAAAGGGAGATTTGGAAGTGGGTTCCTGAACCGTGGTACGGTATGCCCACACCATCTCCTCGACTTGCCTCTGACCTTCTCACCACTCTAAACAGCCATTTGAATAACACCCTTCACCAAGCAATTTAGCCCTTTCCACGAAACCATTCCCCTGGGGATTATAGAAAGAAGTGCAGTGTTGACTAATGCCACACATTCTTTAAAATGTTTTCATTTCATCTAAAACAAGCTGTGTGCCATTATCCATAATTCTTACAGAAGGCACACCTTCCTCAAGGAAAATACTATTAAGACATTGAATGGCACTTTTAGTAGTGATTTCTTTCATGAACTTCACACGAATCCACTTTGAAAATGCATCAACCAATACTAATGCAAACCTCAATTCATTTTACAACTCATTCATTGGACCAATAAAATCAACACAAACAGTCTGCTGAGCTATTCCCAGATTTAGAATGTGCCCCACATTAGATTGTACACCGACTTTTAAACGCTTTTCACCTTCTTTGCACACTGAACATGTCTCAACCCACTCAGATACTTGATTATCGAGCCCAGGCCACCAAAATTAAGCTTTGAGTCTCTTTTGTGCCATAGTTTGGCCCAAGTTCCGGAACAGAGAACACACCCGTTGCCGCCACAGACACCAGCGTACTCGCTGTTGATCAAAGGAACATACGAAGCGGTTTTCCACCCTTCCTCTACATTACGGCACAGTCCACACAGGATCCCCGATACCTAGGTGCTTCCTTGGACATACACTGTTCTACCTGCCCACAAGATTACTGTTACTTAGGTACCCTCTTCGACACATTTCAATCAATCTAACTACGTTGCCACGAGGCGTTTATTTATTTGACCAGCCGGGTCGGAATTATCACCGGCGGAGTGATTTAGAAGAACCATCACACATGAAGTACAGCCCTGAAGAAGTTGCGGGACACTTCCCTTTGTGACGAAACACTGTTGGCTGGCTGCTTTCTGATGTTACATGGAATAAAAGACAAAGAACTGATCCACTTGGACTTTATTGATCCTCTTGCTCATTTGACTTTATGAACTCTCATTAACAATTGTTATACGTGTGCATAGGACATTGGCTCACTGTCTTGTGGAGGATCCTTTCCTTTACATATTTAGGGTTTATAGGGTGTTTCCTCTACCTATTTGCACCATACACACTAGAATGCTAGCCTTCCACACACAGACGCAGCAGGGCGCCATCACTTCCTAGACTACCAACACCCCTCACTGAAGTAATAAACATTTTTAACACTCCTTGTTGCTGGCCCAACAGTACTTTGCTTCACTTGTATGACCCATACTCCCACATTTTCTACAACACTTAGTAGTTTGCTTAAGCTGACCACAACCTTGGGTATTTCCTTTCATGTAGGTTCTTTGGGGTCTCACAGTTAAAACAGAAGTGCCACTTGGACTCATAAGTGCTCCAACTTCTGGCTTGTCGTGACTCCCTAAATTATTTTTCTTCTCCATCTCTTTCATGCAGTAGATAGATTGCGCAATCACTTTTGCAATGTCTATAGCATCCTTTAAGGAAAGATTTTTAGCTACCCAAAGTCTTTCCTGTACTTTTTTGCTGTAGCACTGAACTATTAGTTGGTCTCTAATTAATTCATCCGTCATGGTGCCAAACATACACTTGGTAGATAACTCCCTTAGCCTGACCACAAATTAATCAATGGACTCTTCTTTTGTCTGATGTTGAGTATAGAACTTGAATCTAGTCTTGACCAAATTTTCCCCCTTTCCAAATCTAAGTTCAAGACGCCGCATGGCTTCCTCAAACTCATTTAGGATAGGTTGACCATTGGTGCCTAAGGCCTGGGGGTAAGTATCTAAAAATACGCTGGCCCTCTTTCTCCAAAGTACTTAACAGCAAAGCTTTTTTCTGTGCAGCAGAAATTCGAGACCATCAAGCGCCACAATGTAATTTTCAAACATAGGTAACCAATCTTCCCATGGAACAGATGGCTCTCCAGGCTGTGCTAAGAAACCTGGTGGTGTTATTACTGCGAGTTGTGATGCTGCCATGTCATTTTGAATTTTCACAAACAAGGGTTTTGTTTTAGGCTAAAAAATGTATTATGTAAATATCACTACACTGTAAAATCAAATAAATAGCAAATGAAACATTTGTAGTGCACACCTCGTACCTACTACAGGGTAACAATGTATCAAGGAAAAGGCTATTCCCCGTAGTTCACTTCACCTGTTAGTACAGAGATGCAGGTCACATGTGTTGTAGAAGCTGGGTGTGGGTGTCACTGTTGAAACACACACAATAGGTATGCGTGTCACTGTTAAGACTTGCGCGTCTTTTATTTGAGGATATTCCTTTACAAGGTGTGCGCATTACTGTTCCAATGACCACTAACTGATGAAATCACTTGATTGCACATGCGCTCATCAAGGGTAATTTGTACTGCAGTTCCAATGAGATTCCTGCTTAAGATGGCCACCACGATCTGCGTCTTGGTGTTTCACCCCCGATGACTAGAGCGGGTCAGTGAACACCACTCAAGATGGCCGCCGTGTGTAATGTGACGTACGTGATGCGGTCGAGGGCAGCAGCACAAGCAGCTGGAGAGCGCACTAAGGATTCGGGAGCTCGAGCGGGCAGAGCGCAACACTGAACCCTTAAATATCTTATAATTTATGGCCGTACTTGCCGTCAGGAATATACACAGCATCGCAGCAGTCCCGATCAACTTGTACTTCGATATCCCAGTACTGTGAATTGTATGTGAGTCCACGCCGTGGGTTCTAAATGGTTGCGCCACTGCTGTTCACTCCCGTCACTGCCTCGGCCTAAGGAGTACCTCTGGCCAGCTCGTCGCCAAAAAGGGTCGTAAATAAGATGCATAGAAGTCTTCAGGTGAGTTTCTATTCAGCGCTTTTATTCAGCTCACAGCAGTTGCGACCACCTCCCATGCTGGCCAGGGAAACTGTCCAACATGGAATGGCAGTCTCAAACAATGCGTGGAATTCCACACACGTAAAAATTCCACCGGCCTCAATTAAAGCTGCATTACAATATATAACACATCTCAGTTTCAAACATTGGGAACAAAAAGAAGCCAATGAGACAAATTTCTACCGGCTTCACACTGAATGTACACTCATATTTGCTTGGGACTGGTATTTTCTCTCAGTCACCTGCAACTGATTTTAGAGGCAAATATGTAGAATGCATTTTTATTAAAGGGACATCCAGTGAATGATGTCACAATATGTCTGAAAACCCAGGCAGACCTCGTGGAAAAAAGGAACATTCTAGAATTGCTGTTGTTGGTGATTTAGAATTAGGTAATGAACATTTCTTGTTGTTGTAATTCAGCTGCCACACATTCAGCTTTTATTCACAGAAGTGTCTTCAGTAAGAAGTTCTAGGGTGCATCAAATACCTGAAGAAACACTACCACAGCTCAGTGGGGAAAATCAACAGCCACATTTAGAACAGGAAGCTCTTACCTTAACCAGGCAACAACAACAACCCTCAAGGTGAACTAAACGTAAGAATATGATGCCGGCCGAGGCTCCCCAGAAGGTCCTGGACTGCTGCCCAGTTCTGGAGAAGAAGCAACTCAAAGACATGTTTGTTACTTTGACAAGATGTAGTGAAAGATGCCGAGCTCCTTGCTCTGGGGTGGAAGAGTCAATTTACAAGAGATGGTACTAGAGGGAAAACATCTCCCAAATAGCAAACACAGCCGCCAAAGGGCTTGTCTGCATCGGATGCTGACAGGCTCCATTTCAACCACAGAATCCATGCAGAGTTCTTTGAAAATGTATCAGCTCCATTTTCAGAAGAACTTTCAATCTGACGAATCTATAGCTTTATCTCAGAGCGCTTTAGGGGACTCCCTTTCAAAGCAAAATGTATGTTATGTTATAGGAAAGTTCTAAAGCGCACATTCACCAAAAGGTTTCATGGCGCTGGGAGCACTAGCGGCAGGGCAGACATGTATCTTTGTCATAAGCTTGTCTGAAGAGCCATGTTTTCTGCAGGGTTCTGAATTGCTCATAGAAGGTTGCTGCTCTTATGTTGGCCAGAAAGGAGTTCCAGGTGTGAGCAAACACAGGGGTGTCAGGAGGGTGAATATATGTGGGTCATGACCTCGCCACATCAAGCATGCATAGGCATGGACATAGTGCTTTGATCACTAGCAGCTGGACTAGACCCATTATGAACAGTGGCCCCGCAAACCACTTCTAAGGGCAAGGATGGAGATCAGTGCTGGAAAATGTGTGGGAAATACAAGGCAGAGCACAGTGTGCAGACGGTCAGGCTTCAGGCAGAAGTACCAGGCAGGGAATGTAGTACTGCTGTAGGTGACGAAGGTACTGTCATGATCCAGGCCAAGGATTTTACTCTATACAAGTTAGAAACCCTTTATGCTTCCCTCAAATCTGGTAACGATGACCTTCAGGATAGGTGTGCCCTGAGCCAGCACCTCCCTATCATTTAATAGCCAGACAATCCATCGCTCCGATGCCATACACCCACATACACCTGACTAATACCCACCAGACCCCAAAACCCCCGAAAATCCAGTGGTCTGAAGCTACAAAGCCTGCCTTTCCTGTAGCACTCTAAAACTTGCTCTCCTGATATGTCCTTCTGCCAAGATTCCCCTCCTCAATCAGCAAGATGTTAAGTAGGTCCTGGAAAAATATTCATAATGCTTCCATAATTTCACATATTTTCTGGCACTTTGTGATACGCTTGTCATGCAAAGTTACACCATTACACCTTGTTGTGTAATTTCAAGTTTGTTCATGTAAAAAGCTATCACATGAGCACAGGCACAACAGAAGCTAACAGAATGCGAACAGCTGTTGTTCAAGGCTCTTGTATATATTCACTTTTTTAGCACGAAATGGGGCTCTCATGCAAAATGGAAACAAAGACGCATTTCAAAACTTAGCGCTGAATGCCTGATTTTTATTCCACATCCTTTTTCAGAAAATGTTTTTATGCAAAAGGAATTATTTGAATTTTGCACACCCATAACTCAATATCTGCTCCTATTCCAGAGGTTTTTACATCTCCCATAACAGGTCAGATCATAACACTGTCCATTCCTCAACTTCCTCTTATTCATCCTAGTTGGGCGCAGGGCCAGATTAGCCATTTATTCCATCGGGCATTTCCCCGCTTTTAAGCAGTTCATGGTCAAGCTGCTGCGCTCTTACTTGACGTTACTTTTCACTCACGTGGTGAAAAAAATATTTTCTCGTTTCCTAATGCCCAAGAGCATCTTTCTTAATGATCAAAAGTTACACGTGGGTAAAAAATCTGAAAATATAGTCTCATTTCTTTTTTTACTTTCAACAAACTTTGCTCTTTTGCCATTCGCAGAAAAAGGTCTATCCTAGTTATAGTTATTTGAAATCTATAAAGTCTCAAACCCGGGATCCTATGTGGTTTATGCAAATCACCACCCGCATCCACTTCTACTACCTGGCAAGTTTAAGTCTAAAGGGTAGAAACCGAACAGAAAACATCAATGTGAGGTGTGTAATTTTTTTACCACAAATGCATGGCTAGACAAATCATAGCAAACACAAGGAGACCTGGCTTGGCAGTTTGGGCTGGACTGTTCCCATAAGGAACAGGGTCAAGACTGATTTGCATATGGCTGGGTCTGAACTGGGGTGGCGAAGTGAGCTAAAGAACAATGATGGATTAAACCCAGTGTCTGAAAAGTTTCAGAGCTCCGTCCATCATCTCTTTGTGTTTGCTTTGTTTGCCCTAAGTTGGCAGGGTATGCCCAGACGTGGGTCCCTTGCTCACTTTGCCACTGGATTCAAGCTAGCCTGGCTGATGAGGGGTGTTACCCCAAAACTGCTCACTTTGCCACTGGATTCAAGCTAGCCTGGCTGATGAGGGGTGTTACCCCAAACCCGGTCCCAGGATGCTTGTTTCCGGTCCAGGGAAGACCTGGCTTGGCAGTTCGGGCTGGACTGTTCCCATAAGGAACAGGGTCAAGACTGATTTGCATATGGCTGGGTCTGAACTGGGCTGGCGAAGTGAGCTAAAGAACAATGATGGATTCAATCCAGATCTGTGACTGGGGGTGAGTGTCTAAAAGGTTTCAGCGCTCTGTCCATCATCTCCTTGTGTTTGCTTTGTGCGCCCTAAGTTGGCAGGGTATGCCCAGACGTGGGTCCCTTGCTCAATTTGCCACTGGATTCAAGCCAGCCTGGCTGATGAGGGGTGTTACCCTGAAACCGGTCCCAGGATGCTTGTTTCCGGTCCAGGGAAGACCTGGTTTGGCAGTTCGGGCTTTACTGTTCCCATGAGGCACAGGGTCAAGACTGATTTGCATATAGCTGGGTCTGAACTGAGGTTACGAAGTGAGCTAAAGAACGATGATGCATTCAACCCAGATCTGTGACTGGGGTGAGTGTCTGAAAAGTTTCAGCGCTCCGTCCATCATCTGTTTGTGTTTGCTTTAGACAAATCAAAGCCTTTGTCCCTCAAACAGTGGCATAACATAGGCCCCCACATCCCCTGCAGTGTGGGGGCCCAAGCTCCATGGGTCCCCTCAGCACAGTACTCTGACCTGAGAGCTCCTGATTAAGACCGCAGGGAGGCCCCCTCCATGCAATTTGCAGGGGGCCCCCCCTCTCAAGTTTCGTTACGCCACTGCCCTCAAAATGTCTTACTGGATGACAATCGGATTACAAAACTGTGCTTTGTGTGGAGACAGTCATACTAAAAGTGTAATGCTCTTCCTTCCAACCTGCCCTGGTGTTTTGAAAATATTGCGCTTTGATTCAACAAGTGAAGTTCCCACTCATTCCACCTTTTGTCCACCCCTGATAGCATTGGGGTTTACAAAACATCTCGGGTTCCACTCTTGATTTCTGTAGAGCACTGATGCTGCTTTTAATCATAATGTTTGTAAACCACTCCAATCTCCCAGGTAACCCTTTCTAAAACCCAATGACAATTTCCCTCCAGGTACCACTTCTGCCTCCAAAACTTGACCTAGTGGGAGTTTAGCAATGTGCAGTAAGTAGTCATTCACTGCCTTCCATTGATTTCTTTGGTTCCTATTACAGTGATATTGAGCTGCGGGGGAAGGGTTCAAACTACTGTATTATCTACTTAGGACTTGATTACGAGTTTGGCGGTCCTGGAGTTAGCCGCCACGCCACCGCCTTGCTCCAGGACTGCCAAACAGGGCTGCGGCCTGCCTGCCAGATTATGATTTTTTGTGGTCTGGCATGTGGGCGGCGTGTGGCATGTGGGCGGCGTGGCCGTCCTATGGTTGTCCCTTTCAAAGGCACCTATATATGCTTTCGAAAGGTGCCACCCCAGGACCGCCACAGAACGTTCAAACACGGCATGGACTCTGAAGTCCATGCCGTGCTGGAATTGGGGTTGCATGCACACAGGGGGCACAATATGTGCCCCTCTGCATGCACCCCCACTCATTGGGGCAAGAGGGTTCCATGTAGAGTCCAAATGAAGGAAGAAGCTTCATGACACTGCTGGCAGTCATGGAAACTTGTAATATGCCTGGTGGTGCCTCAGCGGCACCACCAGCATATACTGAGCCCCTGGTCACCACGGGACCTCCTTGGCAGTTGCGGCAGTGCAATGGTGGTCCGACCGTCCTAATTACGGTGGTGGTCAGACCGCCACAGCTGCGCCCCCACAAGCCTGGAGGTCCTCGGACTGTCAGACTCGTAATCATGCCCTAAGATGTGGCCCTCCAAGCCACCGGGCGGTACACCAGCATTGAAGACTACTGAGCAATCAAGGATGATGAGGACTGAGGTGCGGTGGTTGTGCTGGGAAGAACAGATGCTCTTAGAGATACAGAACACTATGTCAGTGAGGTGGGAAACTGTTCTACATCCCCAACTTTGTTATTGACATTAGTTGCCTGTTGATCTCAAATTATGAAAATGTAGTTACTTTTCTTCAATGTGACTTCATTGGCATATGGAGCAAAGAAGATTCCACAGTCTCCTGAGTTTTATATCCTCCCTATAAGCCCTTTCCCTGCTTCCTTAAATTCACCTCAAGTAAGATACCATCTAACGCACACAAACTCTAACCCTTCTTATGAGTTTTTCCTCTACAGTCTCTCTTGACCGGGTGATTGGTTTCCTTAAGATCTTCTATTAGTGAATGCTCAGACTCCACTTGAAATTAACTGCAGGCAAAACAGAAGTCATTCTCTTTGGCACAGAAAAGGAATGAGAGAAACACCCCCACTGGTCAAGAAAATAAAAAACCTCGAAGTACAAACTTTTATATTACTGAAATCCTCAGAAAAAACACTCCTTGGTTTTATACAAGCGTCGGGCTCTCGTGATCAGTGTGACATCAACTTTGTGTGTGGATTATGGCAATACCCTGCCTAGAGGGGAGAGCTAGTAAACATCTGGTCAGATCACTACTGACTCAGAATCTGCTGTGTGACTGAGATCAAGGGTGCATAAAAAGAACCATGTGTCTGATGCAAAATATTATCTTAATTGACTGGCTTTATGGCCTTGGCAATAAATGTCTCCTCAAACTGTGTCCGTCTAACTGCAGGACAAATGACAGTGCGTAAACACTTTCATTTTTTCATTTTATGGCCAGATAGTGAGGGCCGGACTGGGAACGCAAAGCAGCCCTGGCAATTTTGTCTGACCGGCCAGAGGGGAAGGGGGTGGGGGTTGCTCAAGGATGAAGCACTACTGCTTAACAAAACCGGCCCTCGGCACTGCTGCAAAACCAGTCCCCAGTAACAAAACCGCTCCCCCACTCCAAAACCGGCCCCCACCATTCCAGCTTCCTGGCCAAACGCCTGATGCCTGCTACGGCCAGTCTGGCCCTGCAGATGGTTTTACTCCGAAGACCACAACCATCAGGTGTAGACTTGATTCAAAGGAGGGAAGGCCCTCTTTTATGTCGACGCTCAGACTTTGGAATTTGTTGCTAAATGCGATCCACAATCCTCTTAATGGCCTCCATCAAAAGCTGTTTAGGTTGGTGTTAAGCGGTGTAACGCCAGTGCCTGGAGATTGTCAAGAGTAAGGTCTTCTAGAAAAACCCATTCAACGATTTGTTGCTGGGGAGTTGTGGCGTCAGAGAGGGATGACGTGGCGTCAGAGAAGGATGATGTGGCGTCAGAGAGGGATGATGTGGTGTCAGAGAGGGATGATGTGGCGTCAGAGAAGGATGACATGGCGTCAGAGAGGGATGACGTGACGTCAGAGAGGGATGATGTGGTGTCCGAGAGGGATGATGTGGCGTCCGAGTGGGATGATGTGGCGTTCGAGAGGGATGATGTGACATCAGAGAGGGATGATGTGGCATCAGAGAGGGATGATGTGGCGTCCGAGAGGGATGATGTGGTGTCAGAGTGGGATGATGTGGCGTCAGAGAGGGATGATGTGGTGTCAGAGAGGGATGATGTGGCGTCAGAGAAGGATCAAAAGCTGTTTAGGTTGGTGTTAAGCGGTGTAACGCCAGTGCCTGGAGATTGTCAAGAGTAAGGTCTTCTAGAAAAACCCATTCAACGATTTGTTGCTGGGGAGTTGTGGCGTCAGAGAGGGATGACGTGGCGTCAGAGAAGGATGATGTGGCGTCAGAGAGGGATGATGTGGTGTCAGAGAGGGATGATGTGGCGTCAGAGAAGGATGACATGGCGTCAGAGAGGGATGACGTGGCGTCAGAGAGGGATGATGTGGCGTTAGAGAAGGATGATGTGGCGTCAGAGAGGGGTGACGTTGTGTCAGAGAGGGATGATGTGGCGTCAGAGAGGGATGATGTGGCATCAGAGAGGGATGACGTTGCGTCAGAGAGGGATGACGTGGCGTCAGAGAGGGATGACGTGGCGTTAGAGAAGGATGATGTGGCGTCAGAGAGGGGTGACGTTGTGTCAGAGAGGGATGATGTGGCGTCAGAGAGGGATGATGTGGCATCAGAGAGGGATGACGTTGCGTCAGAGAGGGATGACATGGCGTTAGAGAAGGATGATGTGGCGTCAGAGAGGGATGATGTGGCGTCAGAGAGGGATGATGTGGCATCAGAGAGGGATGACGTTGCGTCAGAGAGGGATGACGTGGCGTTAGAGAAGGATGATGTGGCGTCAGAGAGGGATGACGTGGCGTCAGAGAGGGATGACGTGGCGTTAGAGAAGGATGATGTGGCGTCAGAGAGGGATGACATGGCGTTAGAGAAGGATGATGTGGCGTCAGAGAGGGATGATGTGGCGTCAGAGAGGGATGATGTGGCGTCAGAGAAGGATGATGTCGCGTCAGAGAGGGATGATGTGGCAGCAGTCAGAGGGGATGGAAGAGTTTGCAAACTATCGAATGGCTCCCGCCCACTGAGATGGATGCAGACACCAGAATTACAGTCATCCAGATGGGGCACAGTGGGGTTTAATGCAGCAATTCGAATTGGGATCCTATCAGATCATAGCCATGCTAGAGGAATTTTAATAAACTGAACAACTCCATCAACTATTTCATTTTATAAGAATACCCAAAACCCTCATTGCATCCATTCTATTTTTTACCGAAAGTTTTTCTTGCGTTTTTTGATACGAAACTTAATGAAATTATTATTTTACATCATAATGGCACTCCTTTCATCAACCTCATAAAGATGGGAAACGGAGCCTCGCCGTGATAAACACCTGCTTTCATGGCCGCATTCTTACAGTGTGTTCTTGTCAGGTATACAGCTCCTCAGTATATTTTGTCAAGATGTGGCTTCAAGCCAACATTTCAACCTAGAGGCGAATTTTAACATGTTTAACATGTTATCTGAATGTTTGAGAGATGAACGGTGACGTGAGACGACTGGCATCTTCATTTTTTGTAAGGCACACCTATGTTCCGTAAGAAAGTGAATTATTGAAAGAAAAGCTACAAATTTTTTTAAATTTATTTTTCAGTGTTGATTCTGGACCATAGGCTCCTGGTGTTTTGAATGAGGTAGAAACTACTTTGTTTTAGTTCTGTGGAGTCCAGAGTCCCAGTAATGATTTAGTAATAGCAAAGCAACTTATTCAAAGTCGCAGAATTTAATAGGATTTATGCTTTCACATGCGAAAACTAGGTAGTAAGATGAGCGTGCTTGCCATGTGTTCAACATCTAACAACTGCATGTTATAAATGCACTATTGGGCGAATGTTAATACAAATGTTGTTTGTTCAAGTAGGAAGTAGTGAGGCAGACACCAAGGTAGGTCCAACGCGGTAAGTTTATTTCAGCTTCTTCACAGGACGGGGCTCCCAACCTGCTGCCTCCAGCAGCCGCCTCTCCGAGAATGACTTGACTCACTCGGAACACTCCCGCATTCCAAGTGTGACACGCCAGCCTCGCGCAACATGAGAGCAAGAGGGCAGAGGGGAAGATAACATCACAACACATCTTCTTCTCTTACAACAAAAAAGAGAATAAACAACATGAACAAAATGAAAAGCAATAACATCACAACATTGTTCTAATCCATGCAACGGGGAGCCGCATTTGCAAGAATTATATGCAGTGCTTTAAATGGGAAAAAATAAGTGCAGGTACTCATTAAAATAAGCTAGAGGTGTGGCAAGTGGGCGGAGCTAGGGGCGGGGCTAAAGGCAATATATGATGGTACATAATGGCTTCTGTACCAGTTGCAGCACATATCAAAACACATGAAATGCGTTTATGTAAACGAAACAGGTTAACTCATTACACAAAATGAAAGCCAAACAGGAGATGTTAACATATCATTGTTTTGTAATATTTGCTGTTTCTTAATGCCCTACTGTTATTTATTGTTGTTTGGCATAATACTATATATTCTCAAGCTCGCACACAGAAAGAAACAAGCAGACATGTACACAAAAGCATTCACATTCCCTCTAATATATCTCCTGAGAGTGTCCTGATACTCTCCCTCTTTCTTACTCAAAAACAGGCACAGACATAAGCAAACACTCACACTTAAGTCCATTAATGATTTCAGAACTCAGCAAATAAGTTTGCGCTATATAAAACTCTCCCCAAAAAATATCTGGCATTTTTATCTGAAAAAGCGGTAAATCCTAACTTCACCGGTCACCTCACTTTACATTCCTCCCTCCCTCGTCCTTCTATGTTCGTCTCGTCTTTCCCCCAACCAAATGCATCAACAGTTGTCATGGGAGCTAATTCCTAGAGTGTTCCAACATTCCCTGCTGTGCATTGCCCTATGGGCAGGGCTAAATTCACACCCATTGTCCCAGTACCCTAGTCAGTCCCTGTTATCTTGTAAATGCAGCAATTAGTGTTTGCAGGGCACACAAAGGGAAGCAGCTCCTGTGCTAAACAAAGAGGAAAAGAAAAACGTCTTTGATGAAGGTCGAGTATTGTAGTGCGCTGCCACATGCTTTAGTAGGGCCAGTGCAATACACTAAATGGGACTGGATGACTGTCTGGCAGTCCCAGCTCATTTCACTCACCTAATGGAGAGTGCGGGGGGGGGGGCAAAATCACTTTCAGCCGAATTGTCTTTGCGCATCTGATCAACAGTGCAGGGTCTGTCTAGACCCTGCACTGTTAATCACAGCGTGATGTAAGCCCTCTCAACACCCTGCAGTCTTTGGACATTAAAGTGGGCGCTGCTGGAGTCTTCAGCAGCGACTGCCCTTAGCTGGAGGAGATGCCTAACCTGCGCCTGCCGTGCCGCTGATGAGGGTACCAGTACTCTCTCTGGCTAAAGAGAAGTACCGGTACTGACGGCAAGAAAATTCGGAAGTGCCGGTACTCAGTACCGGTGAGTACCGGCCCATTTAAAGCACTGATTATATGTCCACATCAAGTTAGTTGTCTGTTATTGGAAAAAGCTGATTTTGGTCTTAAAGACTGTGAGGCCAGCAGGTATTTACTTCTATGGGAGCAGGTTTAGATCTTCAGTGGTCTCTAATTCCTGCCCTTTAGCAGTGTCCGCTTAAGGATTTCCAGGGCCCTGGGCGAGATATATTTTGGGGGCCCCTTTTCGTAGCAACTTTTCATTTTATTACTCATTTTCTGCAAATTGAAGACCCAATGATGCCGAACGAACTCAGAAATGGGGTCGCGCAAAAACTGTTGAAATATGTATTTCTGGAGAGCCCTTGAGAAGACACTGGACAAAGAGAGACCGGGTCAGAGTTCGAGGCAGCCAGAGAGGAGAGAGGTTGAAGTATAGAAATAGAGGTGCTAGAGAGAAAGTTCACTTTCCCAGGGGCCCCTTGCAAGGTGGGTGCCCTGGGCAATTGCCCGCTTTGCCCGTGCCTTAAAGCGCGTCTGCCGCTTAGAGACGAGGCGTGTGTAGATCGGATGGGTCATCGCTGATTCACATCTTCAGAATGGTTGTGAACGAATGGCTTTACGCCTCCTGGCGCTTCACCTTCGTACGCTGCTGCTGATGGGCTGCGGCAGGACCATCATTCTCATGCCATTACCGAAGGTGTGATATTGAACAACGCGTTAGCATCTTAACCAATCATGTGAGTCGGTCAAGGGCGGCTTGAACTAATATCTTCTGCAGTTTGGATTTCATAAATTCCCCCTTGCAGCCCCATTGCTAGCCTAGATGTACGTTAATGAGACCGAGGGAGATTATGGGCCAAAGTTAATGATTCCTGATGTGATTACTTCCCATAATCAAGGAAAACAAGTTGCCAAGCCCGAAATCAGAAAAGCCATGCTGGAACCATAATTACAGGTCCAGTTCCACATGTTTCTGCACCCACTGTCCTCCTACATGAACCGGAGGTGAATGTACATGTATGGGCCATATCCTCTCCAGTGATACCTCTCTGCTCTATCTGGAATGGTCCCTAGTTCTCTGTGTATCACTTGTGTCATGTTGGTTGAGCATCCATTGAAGGAAATGAGACAAATCCCATTAAGTGTAGTTTCTGCATAGAAGTATTGCCTGCACGAATGGTCATCGCATACATGGCATACATTCTGATTGAAGGAGCTATTGCGGCAGTCAGAGCTTTTTTTTTTTATTTGTAAACAGCTGGCTGTACAGTACACAGTAACATGACATAAGGCAATATCTGACATTGCATGGTATACATAATGACAGTGTTGGCAGAGGTGCACATTATAAACAGGGAAGCCTCTCTGGCTACAATTCCATCCACAGTACATAGAACAATCAGCCGAGAACAACAAGTGGTCATCTGTATTTGAGCAGATTAGACGATGAGCTGCAATAGAATATATAATTCAAGCGTCTCCTTGTGTGTGCAGAGTGTGTTGAGGTGCCATATCCAGGGTCGCATCTCTATGGAGTAGAAAAGAGGTAAAGGGTTCCCATAGGTCTCGGGGTCGGGCTCTAGTGGACATTAACTCCCAATATACAGAGAGCTGCTCATTGCAGTATGTAATGTCTGTAATCCAGTCTCGGGCCTTAGGGGCCCGTGTCCCACCCCAGTGGATTGCAATTCTTTGCTTCGCAAGTAGAAGCATCATGGCGGTCAATTTAAGGTATTCTTGGGGCACGCCCTTCACATAGCCAAGTAGACCAATAAGTGGGGAGAGGGGGACTGTCGTGGTGATGATCTCCGCAATCGTACTGAAGACTGCAGCCCAAAAGGTAGCAACCGCTGGGCAATGCCAGGCCAAGTGCAGGAAATCCTAGTGGGGTGCATGACAGCGTTGGCAGTGGGAGTCAGGGGAAAGCCCCATCCAAAATAGATATGTTGGTGTGCGATTCAGTCGGTGCAAGAATTTGAAATGTATGAGACAACGCCGATAGTTGGGGGATAACATTTCAAGCTGAGCGCAGCAATAGGCCCAATGAGCATCAGTCAGAGGATTAGGGAAATCTGTGTTCCACTCCTGCTGCACCCTTGGGGTGAGCGCTGGGGCAGTTTGCTGCATGATGCAGTAGAGGCACGTTATCAGCTTGAGCTGTGAAGAAGTTGCATATATGTGCTCTAGTGCCGAGAGTGTTTGTGGGGGAGCTGGAAAAGTGCCATGAAGCGCGCGGCACACAGCTCGCAGCTGGAAGTACAAGAAAGTATCCAGTAACGTGACAGTGGTGGTGTCGGCGGAACTCGGAGGCTCGAGAAAGCGGTCAGAGGGATAGAGATCAGCGAATGCCTAACCTCTCAGCGCGGCTAACCGCGCTTCTGTCCTGGAGTGGTGGCAGTAGGGGGTGATTGGCCACAGGGAAGGATGGAGCATGCAGCTGCGCGCAGCCAGCACGCCTCATGAGTACGGACCACACCCATCGCAGACACTGCATTGTATCAATTTCCGCCCGAGGTGGCTTGTAAGGGAGGAACAAAGCCGTAGTGAGTGGCCAGGGAGTGGCTCTGTCTAATTTGATAGCAACATGGGGTTGAAATGGCGTAGAGTGAATCCAATAATGGAGGAATTGGGCCTGAGCACAGAGTGCACATAGATATAAATCTGGAGAGCCTATTCCGCCCTGCGATTGAGGGAGCGTAAGCAATTCGTATGCAACTCGAGGCTGCCGGCCCGCCCACACCAATGATATCAGACAGGATCGCAGGCGTCTAAGGAAGCTGACAGTGAGTGGAATTGGAATGGTCATGAATAAATAAAGAAATTTGGGCAGCATAATCATTTTCACAATTGTGATGCAGCCCGCCAGTGACAAGGGCAGTTTGGACCATATTGGGATGTGATTTTCCTGCCAATCTATGGCCCTGCTGTAGTTGCCACACCATAGCACTTCAACATCCCTGCTGATCAAGATGCCTAAGTATTTTATTGGACTATGAGCCCACAGCAGCGAATACTCAGAGGGGGGAGGGGAAGTCGTCTCAGTCAGGGGTAAGAGAACGGACTTAGTCCAGTTTATCTGTATCCCTGAGTGAGCGCCGAATCTTACAACTTCACGGATCAGGGGCGACAGGTTAATCTGCGGGTCTCTCATGCAAAGAGTGATGTCGTCTCCATATAAGGATACTACTAAGCCCTGAGACTTAAGCCCCAAGCCCCTCTCTGCGTGGTGTTGGCGCAGGTGTGCGGCGAGCGGCTCCATTGCGATGGCAAATAATAAGGGGGGCAGCCCTGTCTCGTACCCTGCATAACTGGGAATGGGCTCGAGATGTGCCCGTTGAGGTGTACGCGTGCAGTGGGCAGAGCGTACAGAAGTCGAATTTGTGCAAGGAACCAAGCACCCAAGCCCAGTCTCCACAATAGGGGAAAGAGATATTCCCATTCTAGCGTATCACACGCTTTCGTAGCGTCTAAGTGAGCGGCTGCAGCCGGGAACTGTGGGTGCAGATAATGCACTATCGCAAAGAGGGTTCACAGGTTATGGGAACGTCGACCTGCCCTGTATATATCCAGATTGGTCGGGCTGCACCATGACAGGTAGGAGCAATTGCAGTTGGTTGGCTAGTATTTTTGCATATATTTTAATGTCTGTGTTTATCAAAGATAAAGGACGGTAAGAATCACATTGATTAGGTGACTTGTCAGGTTTAAGGCTAGTGACTATCACGGTTTCCCGCACGGACGGGGGAAGATGCCCCGTCTCCAGTGCATCCTCCTACATATCTAGGAGTTTGGGGGCAAGGATCTGGGAATATTCTTTGTAAAAGGCTGCAGGCAGCCCATCTAATCCCGGTTCTTTGTCAGGAGGGAGGCTGGAAATTGCCTGGTGTACCGCTTCAATTGCAATGGGAGAGTTCAAGAACTCTCGTTGGGCATTAGATAACCAGACAAGTTGTACATCGTCCAGATACGTCTGTATGGCCGCAGCGCCTGTTATAGGGGTGGTGGAGTAAAAGTGAGCAAAAAACACTGCCATCGTTTGCAGGAGTTCAGATGGGGAAGTGCACGCATGACCCTCCGCATCCAATAGCTCAGCTATATGGGACATGGCGTGCAGCTTTTGAAGTAGGCGAGCCAGGGTCCTGCTGGGGCAGTCCCCCTCACCGTACCTGCGGGCTTGAAATTCATGGCCCAGGTAATGTATTTCGCGTAATGCTTTGTCCTCATACTCCGACATCTTGCTGCGGATACCAGCCAGCGTGGCCGAGTCATTGGACTGGGAAAAGTCTGATTCTAGTGTTGCAATGTCGGCTTCCAGTCCCATGAGCGTGCCCTGAATCGCCTTGAGTATGTTGTTCTACTTGGAAATACATACGCGCCGTATAACGACTTTAGAGTAGAGGGTGAGCTAACCGAGGCAGTGTTAAGCTCGAAATATTCTAAAATGTCCGCACGAACCTCCTAGCGAAAAACTGCATCACGCAGGGCGCCCGAAGAGAGTCGCCAGGAGAATGCGTGTGGCAAAGCGAGTGGCAGTTGAATGATCAATTGGACTTGGGCGTGATCAGAAAGAATGTGTGGGAGATGAGTGACGGACGATGTCCATAGCTGTGCGTCTCTAGTGATCAGCCAGCAATCAATTCTGGACCAAGCCCTGTGTTGCATTGATAAGCAAGTGCCTGCGCGAGCCACTCCGTGCGTGCATCGCCAAAGGTCGATATAGTGATTATCAGTAATTAGTGTATGAAGGGTTTTTCGTGCATGTGGATGGGGACATCGGGAGCTGCCTGTTCTATCAAGGATGTCATCAAGAGGGACGTTAAAGTCACCCCTCCCCCAAAGCACCGTCCAGGGCCCGTTGTCTGCAATCAGCTGCCATATCCTAACAAAGAAATCGCGGTCATCAGTGTTAGGCCCGTAGATGTCAGCCAAAGTGACAGGAGTATTGTGTAGAGTACCCGCCAAGATGATGGCGTCCTTATCGCTAGTACAGTTAGTTGTGTGCCACGCTAGGCCCGTGGTATGAGGATGCTGACCCTCTTGGCATAATTTGAGTAAGGCCAGGAGAAGGTCGCCCCCCAACCCCTAGTAAGTAGATTGGGGAGTGGGGCCTTGGCCAAGTGAGTTTCCTGCAGGAGGCAAATGTCGATCTTATGTCTGACTAGATAAGAGTATATCAGCCGTACCTTACGACCATTATTTAGGCCGTGTACATTCCACTTGAGACAGGTAATGTGGGCATCCTATTCTGTGTTGTAATGTTGGTAGACATGCATGGTCAGAGTGACATGTAATGCACCCAGGCTGTACAGTATAACAGTGCCAATCACCTGCGGATATTGCAGGACATTTTGCCCATGCACCATTAAAATCCAGCAACTTTTTAAACTTTTCAAACCCCTCCCATCCCAAACCCAAACAAAAACTCTGTGTACCCCATCCCGCCCTCCACCCACACCAACCCCCTAATTAGGTTGTGTTAACCCACACATTAAATTTAGGAACTTGGAATTATCCCATAAGGCAATGGATGCGCCGAGCGGACAACCCACCAGAGAGGCTGGATGGGCAAGTACAACAAGGTATCTGGATACTGACAGCAGTCCTTGGCTCACGCATGCATCAAGTGTAACAGAGAAATTACAATGGTTTATACAAAAAAAAAGTGCATTATTTTTTCAGATCTTTGTCTTTAATTCTTTTCGCCTAGCCAACACGTGTTTCGTCGACAGGGGAATACCCCGCGACTTCTTCAGGGCTAAAGGAACAAGATAATGACGGTTTTAAAATCAGATAGTTTATGCATTTGCAAACATGGTGAATAAACATTTCACTACTGTCACTTATGAGGCCAATATCGGGCTCCTAAGTGAAACTGTACATGTTAGTCCCTGGAAATAGTGGTGACTCTAATACTGTGACACTGTTCATGTGACCGTCGGAGTAGTGCGGTTCCAAAGAGCATGTAAACACCCTTCGTGACAACCCAAATGGCATGTGGATAAGCAACATATAATCCTTTTGTATTGTGGCACATAACAGTAAGAGGCCCTCAAGAAGGGCTGTCTATGGTTAAGTTATGGAACAATTAGGATGCAGTAAACCTGCTACATAGTGGTTAGACGCCTCAACAAATGCTTAATGTCATGACATTACATTATTCATACACACAGGTATGATTCAAGTGGTTCCAGTACGGGCATCAATTTCAATACGAGTACGATTCTCACAGCGAAGAAAGCGTTACATAGACAGTGGTTTAGATATCTCAGCAAATGCTTAATGTGGTGACTTTACATTGTTTATATGCATAAGTACAATTCAAGTGGTTCCAATGTGGGCATCAATTATAATACGAGTACAATTCCCATAACGATGAGAGCATTCGGTAGAAGCTGAATATCAAACAATAATCACATAGGTAAATTATAGTAACTTCATTGTGATTTGAAACACATAAGTCGTCAGATTCATTGGTACTAAACAGTATATCCTGATTACCTCCCTAGACCACCCATCACAGATGCCAATGGTGTAGATGGTGATTATGAAATCGAATTCAATCTTATAGGAGGGGTACATTAGGTCGCAAAACTGTCTGATTAGTTTAAATAAGGAGGCAGTTCAAATCATTGCTGTATGTTCTGTCTATTTCCCTTTACTTCCTCCAAAGCCATATTTGGTAATTACAGTCCTAATCCCCATAGAAATATTATAGCTCGTGGTCCGTGTTGAGACCCAATTCAGTAGCCTTGAGACGCATAATCCATAGTGCCTCTGTGCGTCTCAATTTGAGTTCTCTGTTACCACCCCTTGTGTTTTGTTCTTGTATGTCGATCCCGTAGAAGGAGAACTGTTTATGTTGACCTTGTGACTGACACTCCATGGCGTGTATAGCCATGGGATATCTGACGTCCTGTTGCTTCAGTGCTCTTAGGTGTTCCCCAATTCTTTCTTTCAGGGGTATGATTGTACTCCCTACATAAATGCGTTTGCATCTGCATTCAATGACGTAGACTACAAATTTGTAACTGCAATTAATGTAGTGTCTGATAGTATATGACTTGTTGTCCAGTCCCCTAAATTCCTTTTTCTTGTCTATTGCCCATCTACAAACCCCACATGACCCACATTTATGGAATCCCAATGTGTGGTGTGTAAGCCAGTTGGTTTTGGTCTTAATATGTGGGACGCTTGGACTCAATATAGATTTCAGCGTCCTGCCTCTCCTGAATGTCACTCCTGGTCTGTCTCTTGTGCATCCCTCTAATGCTTTATCTGCCGTGAGTATGCCCCAATGTTTGTGTAAACTCTTCATCAATGTTTTCGTCATGCTATTGTAGTCAGTCACAAGTCTGATGATTTGTGCTTGTTCTTTAGTTAGTGTATTGTTTCTCAGGGTGTCTCATATCTGAATTCCCTGATTCTACGTTCTGCTTTACCAATGGTTTGTTTATCATAACCCCTCGCCATAAAGCGTGTTTTCATACTCTCCAGACAAGAGTTGAAGTCATCATCAACGCTGCAGTTGCGCTTTGCTCTTATAAACTCTCCAAATGGGATAGCCTGTATCTGATAGGTGGGATGGACAACGAGGTATCTGGATAGCCCATCTAGGCAAACATCAAAGTAAAGGAGAGATCTGTGTTTACGAGCAGACATTGAAACATCAACAATGTAAAGTATGTGAAGTAGGTGGGCAGCTGAAATAAATTGACATGCTTGGAGACAGCTTAAGGACAGAGAGGAAAGGAGGGGGAAACCTCCAACAATATACATCAATCACCCAGAAAACAAATGGGACAGTGGAGTTTCAGTCATTGCCACTTAGCTGTGTCCCAGCCGAGGAGCGCGGAGAACCCATCGAGGATCTGGCAGATCTGGCCAGTTGTTTGGCGAATTTCAAAGCCTGCTTGGCACTCGTGAAATACTGTGATTTGCCCTCTCATGTGACCTTAAGTTTCGCCAGGTATAAGAGGGCATATTGCATGTCCAGTTGCAGCAGCAGGCGTTAAGCTGGTAGAAATTCGCAGCGGGCAGCCTGTACAGCCACCGAGAAATCGGGATAAAAGGTCACAGTGTTTCCCCGATGCTGCAGCTTCCCTTTTCCGCGGGCCAGCCTAAGGACCATATCCCGGTCTCTATAGTTCAGCAACCGGGCAATGATGGGATGTGAAGCAGCCCCACCGGAGGATTAAGGCCAAGTGATCTGTGGGCTCTTTCAACCAGGAACACCGGGGACAGGTCGGCTCCGAATAGGTCTTTAAGTAGAGTTTCCACAAAGTCCTCCATTTTAGACATTGAAGTGGTCTCAGGCACCCCTATGATGCAGATGTTATTGCGCCTCGAGCGGCTTCAAGGTCTTCATTCTTGGCCTTTATTAGCTCCAATACTCTGTCCATGCGTAGCAGCTGCTCCTTGGCTACAGCCTGGCCATCATCAACTTCTGAGAAACGGGCCTCCAGCTGCTCGAATCTTGCATCATGTGCATCAACACGCTTTTTAACGTGGTCCAGTTGCGCTGTAAGCAGGTCTAATTTGGAGTCTATATTCTTTAAACTGGATTTTACCTCCATTAGTATTTCCCGGAGGTCCATCTCTTGTTTGCCAGTATCTCCAGGGTCAAGCGTTCTGACATCTGCGCCCTCTGTGTGGTCAGCTGGTCGCGAGGCATGGCGCTTCTTGAAGGTGAGCTTAGTCTGCCTGCCATCGTGTTTACCCATGATGTATCAGCAGCCCCAGCTGTGTGGCGGTGGCAGCCCACACTGTGTGTGCTGGTCCTCTGGTAGCCACACAAGGGGAATATGTGGAAGGGCGGCCCCCATAGACAGGCACCAGCAGGCAGAAGCCGCGTTCGGCAGCCACAGATAAAGAGAGGCGAAGGGGGAGCCAGCCGCTTCCCCTTCGCAGCAAGGAGAGGCAAGTCAGCAGTGGTTCACCGATCCACGCCCAAACGTGCCCGTTTTTGTAAGTCCTCTGGGGATGTCGGCTAGGCGTGGGCCGCAGGATCGGGGGAGGGAGCAGTCACAACAGCAAAGCCAGCAAAGGAGAATGATGGCAGAGGGGCGGGGGCACAACAACTCCCGCGGCCGTCAGAAATCGCCACTGAGCCAAGGGCCGACGCATAGAGAGAGCGGGAGGCCGCTTCGCAGCCACCGCGCAGGAGGGCTCCCGCAACACAATTACAGTCTGCACGCCACGGAAGCAAGGACCACAACGTTCCTCCTTAGTGTAAGCCGCAGATGCAGCTGTGCCAGGCTCTCTCACCACTCTGCCCCCCCCCACAGCCAAAGCGTCTCACCGGCTCGTCAGTCGCAACTCCAGCCCGCCACGGAGCAATTCGTAGGCCTCCGCCAGGAGCCATCACATAAGAAGGGCGGGAGGCTGCGTCTCATCCGCCATGCCGCAGGCCTCCCGCAGCACAGGCACTGTCCTCACATCTCGGGGGCAAGGCCTGCAGGGTTCCACTTCGACGCACGCCGCAAGTGCGGCCACGTCCAGCTCCCCCACCACTGTGCAGCCCGCAGCCGACACGTCACACCGGCTTTCCAGACGTGATTCCGGTCCACCACCAAGGGAAGGAAGGGGTCAATCACACAGCAATCCCAGGCGGCCGGATCGAGAACCGCCCCTCACAGCCGAGGGCACGCCCAGTAAGCCGCACACAGCAGGGTGTCGGCCACGCCTCAGGTAAGCCGCACAGGCGGCCAACCGCTGTCTGCCTCTGCAGCTCAGCAACCGGGCCCAGCCAGTCGTGGAATGTTCCAGGCACGAGACATCTATCGGATAGCGTTGATGCTGCCAGGGCACCTCAGAAAGCGGATTTTGCAGGATTAGAGACTCGGCCAGCTGAGCTTGCCTAAGGCGCAGCCATCTTGCAGCTCAGCGAAACCACGTCCCTGCAGTCAGAGATTAGGCACATTGGAGTTATCGCTGGAATAGTGCATGTGTATTATAGAATGCCGGGTGGTTGTTGTGTGTGATGTCATGGAAGAATGATAGACCAAAATGAATAAGGAGTGAGGAGAGCTAACATTTTTTAAATGAAAACAATGAACTCAGCTGGAAGTGAAGGTGTATATCAGCACTCCTGATGTGATGAGGGGTAAGCTGGTAGGTGAACTAATTTAATTTGGGGCTACCCTAAGGGCAGCTTCCTACTACTGGTTTTAAGTCTGCCTGTTGATTGAGGCATACTGCCACTCTGCCCTAGATGGATGACCCGATGACCTTGAGACACCCATACTTCCGGGTGTCTCTGTGCACCCAGGTGCACATGCTGGTAAAGCTATGAGCTAGTATGTTTACAAACTGTAGATGTTCCTTGTTTGCCTCAGTGATTAAAGCCCAGAAGAGGAAGCACGGAGATCCTTTTCATCATAAAATAAGATGCCCCATATTCATTGTTTTGCAGACGGTTTTTCCAATATGTTTTTCTTTCGAGAACACCATATCTCCTTAGAGTAGAGCACACCCTTTTCCCCTTCCAGAGAGTACAATGACAATTCATTTTCAGAAGAAAATTTGCTAATCTCTCATGACACCATACATTTTGAATGTATAGTAATGTTACAGTTGCTTTCAGTGTGATGTACTTGGCTTTAATATTCTATATTAAAGTGTATGTCTCTATGCAGCTAACCCTGGTATAGAGAAGAGATCAGTCGTGCCCTGTGGAGTTCTGCTACAACTATCTGAATTTAAGCTTTCCCCATCTGACAGAGCATATTCTGTGACAAAGGAGGCCTGGAAAATAGCTCAGGGCACAAAATTACGATTTCATCTAGGGCGGCCGACCTTGAAGCTGGGGAACCAAGGTCGAGTCTGGCAGGAGGCTCAAACATCCTGTGATTCTGGGCAAATCACTTAATCTCCCCGTGCCTAAAAATGAATGTGTCCGTCTGTAATGCAACTGGTGCTCACGTAAAGCGCTCTGATACCTTCGTGTCTAGTTCGCGCTATATAAAACTCACAAAAAAAAGCCTATTCGTCATATGCGATCTTAAAAAGATGTGGTGGTGGCTTCACTATAACATTATTGCACTTAATAGGTGTCAGTGTTCCTACATGCAAGACTAAACAATGAGCAGCCCTAATGACATTTGCACCCTTCATAAACTCAGTGTCGTCTCTCTAACAAGTTGTTGAATTATCTATCACCCCATCTATGTGAAATACCAGTTTTTTATGTGCACTGCAATGGTGGTGTACCTATTTGCTGGTTGATAGTTCTTAAGAGGTAATAACTAGGAAACCCGGTCACCCTCCAAGACCTGGGCGCTATGAGATCATCTGAAATGTTTAGTCCAAGTTAGTATTGCCATATTCCAGGAGGTTAATTCATGGGATACTCTTGAGTCTGCATGGAATGATATGTCCAAACAAAAAGGATGAAGGAAATGAAATAGTTACTTAGGGCCTGATTACGAGTTTGGCGGACAGGTTACTCCATTACAAACATGACGGTTATCCCGTCCGCTGTATTACGAGTTCCATTTAATCCAATGAAACATAATGGAACTCGTAATACGGCGGATGGGATATCCGTCACGTTTGTGATGGAGTAACCTGTCCGCCAAACTCTTAATCAGACCCTTAGAGGCTTTTTTTTAGCCATGGTTCGCTACAGCCCGCTATATTTAGACTTCTCGGCCAGGTAGGTGGGGATGTCGATCCCTTCGGAGGAGCTGGCGCCAAGGCTGCTCCTCTTGAAGCACTGAAGCTTCCTTATGTGAGCACCATGTTCAATTCGCAACCACAGAAATGGTTTATTTTTTTTTATTTTTCTAAATAAACTATCAAAGCAGGAGTTTGTTTTTGAAAAACGAATGGTAAATATTCCTGACATGCTGGGAGATTTCCTTCCTCCAGTATGTGGGAGGGTCATTCATTTATTTTCCTGTTAGGAACCACCAGGTTTTCCGTGGCGATTGCAAACAAGAAAATAATATGTCACAACATCCTCTCTAAATAGGGCAGATGGTCTGAGGTACTTTGACTGATAACCTAGGTCACCTCTGAAGTGAGTGCTCGAGTGTCCAAGCAACTCCTCTTACATTATCACGCATTTAAGTTCCAGAAGCGCGTGCACACTTGTAAACTCATTGGCCGTGTGAAACAGCCTGGCAGTGTCAGTGTAGGGTACTCCTTGTTGAAGTGTGGGTTAGCCCAACCCCTCTTCTCGCTCCCAAGCACCAGCAGAGGACAGGGGAATGTATAGGGCCCAATTAACATGCACTCAGACTCAAGCATACACTGCAAATTGTTCACATTGAAAATTGTGCATTCCACGATTTCTGCACCTAGAGTCAAAGTGCTAATGCGGGGCTTTTCAAAACACAAAATACAAATATGTTTACGTTAGTGGTGGTGTGGAAGCAGAAATGAATTATTCTTTTTAACAGCTCTTCCGGTTTTTGAAAGGGAGGGTTACTGCTTTTCCTAGGAAAAAATGTTGAGATTTTGTTTAAGTTTTGAGAGTCTTAAGTGGGCCAGAAACTGGTACTTGAAAAGAATCAGATGTAAAAGCCTCTGAATTGTTTTGACAAGTCATTTCTATCTGGGTTTTCTTTAAACAATTCCTACAAGATTTTAAGACATTTTAAGATAATGTAAGATTTTTTTTATCTTGAATGAGCTGTTTTACATTTAGATTTAAATGGGAAAAATATCTACTTTAGCTGTGTTTCTCTTTTTTGCCTTTTATTTTGTATTTTTTTTTTACATTAAAATGCTGACCTTGCTGGTGCCATACTGTCCGCGCTTTAACCCTAGGAGAGAGGCAGAGGGATGGAATATGACAGGAGTACAAAACTGTGTCCCTGGGCCCTTAAGCAACACTTGGTGAATGAACCTTTCCATGCCCAGTCGCAGTATTTTTTTCCCCTAAACCTATGCACCTCTGAGCTGCCTGCCATGTTACTGCAAACTGAAAGCACCCTTGGAGGTCAGTAAAACTGCACCAGTATGCTGCAGAGACAGTGAAGTCACACACTCAAAGCATTTGCATTGTATTTGCATTTATATGCGCTTCCTATCTGGGTATGGGTCATTGAAGCACATTATTGGTCAAGTACACGTTGCACTGTAGAAAAGCGCTTGGTTGAAAGACTGTTGTACTTCTTGTGAGTCTATGTTTTGGTTTTGGGGTGAGTGACCAGACTCTAACCCTAACCGAGGTCAGTGCTCAACAGTGTGATCATATTTAGCTGGCAGCCATCATTTATTCTGTAAGTCTCTTGTTGAGTTTATAGTGATTTTACTCTCTAGCATTTCTATGTTGTATGAAGCCCATGGGCCATCCACTCTGTATATCTACTGAGTCTGCAGAGGAGAGGGATGGGCTGATGGAAGGCAGGGATGATTCAGATAGGTTGCATTACAGTCATCTCCTTTGGGGTATTACTGTAGGATGTCTAGTTATAATATAGCCTTAGAGCCCGCCGTTTGGGCTCCACCGACCATTAAAGGCCTGCTCCAGTGTTAAAGGCCAAAGCTGAAGGTGAGGGCCTTTAACACAGGAGCGGGCCTATAATGGCAGGTATAGCCCGCTTCGGAGGGCTCTAAGGCTATTAGAACATTGCGCCCTTAGAGGGCAGAATGTTCTAATTTGGAAAACAAAGGCCTCACAGAGCCCGAGGGAGTTGAAATCCCCTCGGCTCCGTGAGGCCTTTGGTAATCATTGGAATGCTGATACTCTGGGCTTCTACCGGCCATTAGAGCCCAGAGCACTCCATTGTTTTCAATGGAGCGCTCAACATTCCAATGTTTTCATTGTGGTGAGAGATAAGGCTGTAGACCTGCTGGGTTGGAATAAATTAAAGTCCTTGAAGATGCTTGCTACATGTGGCCAAACTCTTCCTTCTTTAGCTGGCTGTCCTCTTTGGTATTGTTTGGATTGGCCTAGGTGGATTTACAATCGTTTTCTGACAGTATAAGTGTGTCTTTTGGCAGTTTCAGTCTATTAAAGTAATAGCCAGCTAGACTAGAGGTGCCTCACCAGAGCTGCCAAGTTTGTGTTAGTGTGTCCAGCCTGTATTGGTTACAGGCGGCCATGTTAGATCCCAAATAAGTTAATTCCTACGACTTTCGGGTGCAACTGTCATCCTGTTGCACTGATTATAGCTGGACAAAAATAGAGCCTGGTTCTGTCATTCTAGAGAGTTTTGGCTACTCTCAGACTGACTAGTATGTAATGATCAGGAATTTTGGGCCTGGTTTAATAACTGGCGTTTGGGACGTCCTCCTCCAGGGTGATGGAGTAAATTACTCCATCGCCCTGGCGGAGGCTCAGCCTGCCAAACTTTGAAATGTCCATTAGGCAGATGGACATTTTAACCATTGACAGGAACTGCCATCAAGGCGGTTCTTGCCAATGTTTTGTAACTTTGCCTAACAGCTCAGTCAAACATGACGGAGCCAGACGGCAAAGATACATTTTTTTTTTATTTTCAAAAACAAAACCAGAAAGAAGGATTTTGATTTTGAAAATAAAATTTAAAAAAACAATGCCCCCCTCGCCATGGGAGTTATCTTGTATGTATTCATACATACAAGTAGGTGACTTATATGTATTCATACATGCCTTGTGAATTGACCCAGGATCATTTAAAATGGGAGTATTCAGGGAATATTCATCTACAATTAGAGTAAATAGAAAGGACTGTGCCTTCTTTGCACTTTTACTAATAGGGAGTTTGACGTTTCGGGGTCGATTCACAAAGGTACTTAAGAGAGTACTTCTATAGAACCACATCCTATGCTCCTAAATGAATTTGTGAATCAGCCCCATAGATCTTAAATTGCACATATACTGCATCTTTCACTCAGCACTGCCTCGTTCTTTTATATATTCTTTCACCAAACATTGCATTGCCTGAATTGTAAGTCACATTACATAGCTATGAAATCCATGTTATAATATTATTGTACACAATGTAGTTCTGATCCATGTGATATCTTTCATGCATTCTGGCAGCTGGATCTTAATGCACATACGTCTGAACAGAACTATCATGAACAGATATTTATGAAAATGGTCCCTGAAGGAGAATGTTTGTATTTACTATTTCACAGGAAAGCAACATACAAACCAGATATGTCATGCCGCATGTGGTAGCCAACTAAAGTGACAACCACAGCTGCATTCCACGGTTTCCCATGTTCTTTTTGGATGACACACAATCTATTTTCCTAACCAAGGCTTTTCACCGTTGGAATAGCTAGGGCATGTGGAAGGGGATGGAATTGGGACCATATATATTACAAAATTAACGTGGGTAGATGCCATCCAGAGAATAATTTCCATGGTGCAGTGACAACATAGTAAATGTCACTTTGAAAGCCCTCAGTGGAGAACAACTGTGTTGTTGGTTATAGCCCGAAGCATGACTCTTTATTTGCTGTTTACTTGTGTCGTATCATATATTACATCATGTTGTTCTCCTCCAAGGTTCATCGTTTATGACATGCATGGTCTCGGGTTAGTGGAAACTTTGCCGGGAATGATCACTGTCCTCAGGATGAAGGCACTGTGGGACGAGCATAGCATTTACTGTCGTTGTGAGTGACATGTGACCACTCATGGCTTGGGTCATCCTGGGTATTAGGTTCAGTATTTAACCAGCCAATGCCAAGATGGCACAACTGCCCATTGGTTGTAGATAAGAGAAGCAATAGCATGATCCACTGATGGGCAGTGAAAGAGCTCGATTTAGAGCAATGTCATTTTCCAGCAAAATAAAATGAATGACTGAGTAGGTCATTCATTGTGCTGGAGAGCTAATGGTGCTGATGGCGGCAAAACAATATGCAGATCATCAGGTCTCTTCCTAGCGAAATGAGACAATCTTTGGTCATTCATTAAAGAGAAGCATGAGATGAGCAGTAGATGATGCTGGACATTAAATATCCTGAGAGCGTGATCTGTGGTTCTGCAGTATCTTTGTGATATTGAAAATGGACGGCATTGCCATCAACTCTCGAGGTGCGTAAGCAAGCAATACAGCCTCCCATCCTCTTCTCTTAGGTGTTAATAACATTGTTCCACAGCTACGGTCAGATATAACTCAATTTTAGCCAATTACCTAAGGTACCACCGAATAGTGTTGCCAAAAAAACGGCAAAAGGTTTTCGAGGGGGAAAGTGCAACTTTGCCAGGAGCATTAAAAGTTCCTTTACCATCCATGCCCACAGCTTATCAATTACAGCATCAGCACAAAACCATCCAACCAGGCCACAGATGAGACGCTTGCATACAAATGCAATGCCAGCTTCATAAATGGCAAATGACCCTGCTCTGTTCCATAGAT
This sequence comes from Calotriton arnoldi, assembly GCA_963921515.1. NCBI lineage: Eukaryota > Metazoa > Chordata > Amphibia > Caudata > Salamandridae > Calotriton > Calotriton arnoldi. The sequence continues at coordinate 329,629 of CAWUFW010003765.1, forward strand.
GGGCCAGAACACTCTAAATATTGTATAGGATGATTGAGAGCCCAGTCAAGAAAGGTAACCTTGGAATCGTATGGAAAGCATCATCAGGACAGCTGACAGCTCTGCATACCCTACTGATAGCAGACTATGCACTACACCAACGCCGAGAGCATGTCATTTAGATCCATGTGGTAATTCAAAACCAGGAACAAGTTGTATTGTGTCAAGTATTACTATTAGCGCCTATTAAGAGCTAAGTGCAAATCATGCTTACGGTTTGCCCACGCTCTTACTACCGTACTACTACTTACGGCAGAATCTGGGGCCGTATTACGCATTGTCATTGTTTGCACCGGGCGCACCTTTTAAAAGGTATGCCCGGCGCAAACAATGACAATGCACCCTATTACGATGTATGCGCTGCCCCCAGGGCAGCCGCGAACTCGTGCTGCACCCAGGGCAGCGCCTTCATGTGAAAACAAGCAATAGCTGCTGGCAGCCGCTCCGTGTTTTCACAGTGCAACCCGCCTGCACTTCTAAATGGGGTTAGAGAGGCCCTTGCAGGCGGATGCAGTCAGTGACTGCACCCGCCTCCAAGGAGATGTCTGGGAGGTCCATAGGACCCCCTTTCTCCCCTCCAGAGGGCTGCTCTCAGGGGGCGCATTCACAGTGCCCAACCTAGAAGGTGGCACACTGTGAGTGCGCCCCCTGAGAGCTTCTTTGCCTCTGCACCCGCATCTGTAATATGGCGCGGGAGCAGAGGCAAAGGGATTCCCTTATTTGCCAAGGGCACGCCCCCATGCAAATGAGAGAACGCCCATTGCCCCCCAGGGCACTTATTGTAATACGGCCCCTGAACTGCTCCAAGAAACCTTGGGTGACCGTGTGCTTAAATAGGTTACTTTAACATAACATACATATGAGTTGGTGATAAATACATGTGCAAAGCAGAATCATTGACTTATAATACGTGCAAAATGTGCAAAAATACTTTTTGCACAAGTACTTCCCATTACTTACTCCATATGTAAATGGTAGGCACAAATATTGTGAGCACCTGACACAATTATAGTGATGTGTTGTTCTCACACCTGATTTTACCAATCTGAATGGCTCTTTAATTATATGTGTTGCACTGAAATTCAATGTTTGTTCACCAAATCTGTAACTATAGAACAGAGCACGTGCTCTTGCAGGGCAATACTCAAGCCATGAAACACTGTTTCCACTAACAGGATATCCGCGTATTTCAATAGGCTAGACATAGCTTTGTAAATATAGATTACAAATCATTTTCTTAATAAACCAATGAGTGCATTTTCTTTTATTGTCCCACACCAGATCCCATGAGGCCACCTGTAAGTCATTGATTCGTAGAGCTATGACGAGGTATCTTTGTTCTATTGATCCACACCTCCTCTACCGACCTGTCTCTACAATAAAAAACACATAAATGCTATTTTAATAGTCTGAAGGCCCCAAACCACGCGGGGAATGCGTGCTGTGGCCTATCCATTCTGCGCTCCTAAAGCCAGCTACCCAAATAGACCCTCCAAGTGCGCACAGGAATGCGCAAGCCATAATTTGGTAAAAATATCCATCGGTGACGTTTTCTAAGGTGACAGCATGTGTTATTCCAGGAGCAGGTCGTCCTTTCTGTATGAGCAGCGCTCGGCGCTCTTCTTTTTTTCTGATGAAGTGCTTACTGTAGATTTAGGTTTGAAACATATCGCAGAGACTGCACAGAACTGATTTAAAAAAAGTTTCATCACACGGGACCCATGGACAAGAGGCAATATTCAAAATACTAAACAAATGACTTCCAGCAAATAACAAATGGGCCTCTGTTTCTCTTCTCTTTTTTTTCTTCCTTTTTTGCACAAACTTTTGTCTTGAATACCTCTATATTGTAATGAGCAACATAAATGCCGCCTCCGATTAAAAGAATGACATCTGCTGATATTCACATAAGTTTGTTTGCGGTGAGTGCTCACCCGCCTCGCTGACACATCACAATTGCTGTAGAAATGAATGTAGCGTCAACCAATGTCCATCTGCTTGGAGTCCTACTGGCCATTACTGGACAACATTCAAAGGATACCATGGGTTACAAGACTCCACTTTCAAGGGAACCTGTTCTAAGTCTGTAGCCCCCAAAGGACCTCCAGACCTTTATTCTACATCCCCTCACCTGGAACTGGTGTGAAACTGAAGTTTGGGGGGTACATTCAGTTACCTAGCAATTGATGGCCTGAGCATCATTTATGTGGTCCAGGGTCAGAATGAGCCAGAAATGAGGCCCGGCACCAAAATAAAAATACCCCCGATTAGTGAATCAAATAGCTAGAAAGCAGTTGGGCGAGCATGGGGCCACACGTGCAAACATGCACACTTACACCCATGCTTTCATATGCACAAACACTCATTCCCAAATACACATACATTGATACATATATACACACACATGCATGCACCAAATAGTAAAAAACATAACATACCTCCTGCAACTTCTCCAGGAAGGAAGCCTCGGTGGTTCCAGGAGCGTTGGGACTGCCACCTCCTTTCATTGGCTGACCATAGATCATCCAATGAGAGGAAGCGGCAGTCCCTTACTGGTCAGAGAGTGGCATGTAGTCAGTGAGACTGATGACCCGACCCTACTCTGTGACGAGGCATCAGTGATAGATACTGGGCCCTGGGCACTTCTGGGTTTCAACTGAAGTGCCCAGGTCCGAGGCTATTAGTGAAGCTCCCCCACATGACGGGTAGGACCTCGAGGTGCTTTGCAGGGCTGAGGAGGTCACGCCAACAGGGCTGTGACGTCTTCAGCCTGGCAAAGTTCAGTTCAGGCAGCCAGGCGCCTGCACATTTAGCGCATGTATATAACTTGGCTGCCTGACCTGAACAAGAAGAGTGTCTATCAGACAAACCTTTGCTCAGCCTGAAAGACACTCTACATGTTGGCAAAAGAGTGAAGGGGCGTGCCCCTCCTCCCTTAAATACTGGCCTCTGCTGTAAAAATGGAGCCCATGTTTGCAAATTGGGGTAGTTTTGAACTGCCAAAGACACACTGCTTAAGTGTTTTGCAAGATATGGAAGACTGCATAGATTTGAGCATGCTGCAGGAAATGTTTCTTTTAATATTGGGGAAACCAAGAGTAAAAACCAGCCCAGTACACCATAAAATATGCCCCAAAACAGCCAAAAAACGGCCCATACATTGAACTGTCATGCCAGTCCATCAGGCACTGCCTGAATGTCCTATAAGCCAGTCTAACAAACCCTGATGTGGCCACAGGGCAAAGTCCAGAAAATGTGCCCTTCGAGAGGGTGAGCAAAGTTTGCCAACCATATCCAACCTGACCAAGGCAAAGATTATTCTCTGGAGGAATTCCCTGCAGCTAAAAGTCTTTCCCAAAAATTGTGAAATGTTAGACTGCAGGGAACTAACTTCAGAATTATACAATTGAGGGCTGCCCTTTCCCATTCCTGGCATCAGGCAAATGTCAGAACAGCTGCATACTCTTCGTTCCCCACCTGCCGGAAGTCCTGCTTTTAGGATGGGTCCTTCAGTGGGTGGGAAGTGCAGCCACTCACTGTCCATTCCCTGCCTGCCCTCCTGTCCTAAGGGAAATGCCTTCCAGCTTGCAGGGAATGGATAGTGAGTGAGTGGCGTGATGTGTGACAGCAGTTCAGCTCATTGCTGTATGTGGCAGCAAGAACATTCTCGACCATCACAGAGGACCTTATTTTTCCACTTTAAAAAAAACAAAAAACTTTGACAGCCTGAAACTTCATTTAAAAAAAAACTGAAATGCTCCAAAGATTGGAATTCGTACATCCCCCATTATAGCAAGTGAAAAGTGCTTGCGTCACACTATGGATTAGTATACATCTCAAAGCTACCTTTTTGGCCCACTAAACCTTCCATGTTATTAAAACCATTTGCCACATCCAAAAGCTTATCTCTAGCCTCCTGAATAATCTCATAACTCCAGGAAGCCTGTTAGGAACTGACTTATCAACTGGCCAAAAAAAGTAGCAGATGTCATAGCAGCTTCACTTATAACTAGTGCAGCCAGTGAGCATACAAAAGATGCGCCATAAAGACCCAGACCGAGCTACACGAGTAAGGGCGCCCAGTCCCCCACATGGTATCTGAGGTGTTTCTCGCCTCAGAAAAATTTGGAAAAAATAAGTTAGTCTCGTGCATTCGAAGAAATGTATTTAAAAGTACCAAATGTGTATGAAGCAAATGTGTTTATAGAGCACTCAAAAATATTATATACTTCATTTTATAGTTTTCTAGTCAAGCCTGGTGCACCCAAGGGATTTTGGAAATATTCAACCTTTGAGAATTTTATAAAAAAATGGATCAAACAATACTTTTACCTCACGCGTTCCAAAGGAATCTTTTTCAGCAGTTAGAGGTTTTACATTACAGGTAGTTCAATTAATCTGCTTATTCAGTTTGACTTTCACCCCTAATTGTTTTGCCGAAGGCATAAAGCATCTTTCTTTGCTTACACTTTCCATTCATTACCTTTCATTTTCGCATCTTTTCTCTCCCTATTAGATTCTCCCCCATGTAAGATGAAAAAGTGGCAAGATAGAAAAATGGTTAAAAAATACATTGGGAATACAAGTTCAGATTTTCAGGTTAGCCAGATCTAACAGCCTCGTCGAAGCAAGATTAATTTCATTATCTCAGTTACAAGTAGTGTCAAAAACGAGTAAAAATCTATAAATCTGGATCACTAATAAGTGCCAGATGCATCAAAAAAATGTTTTGTGATTCCCTAATTGCGAATCTTTGCGATTCACAATTAGGGAATCGCAAAACGGCATGCATGAAAGTGTGCAGTACACTTTCTACGATTCCTAAGGGGTCGCAAATGACCTACCTCATGAATATTAATGAGGTAGGTCGCAATTTGCGACTCCCTAGGAATCGCAAAAATCACAGGGATGGTGGCCTGCTGAGATCAGCAGACCACAATGTCTGTGATTGCTTTTAAATAAAGCAATCATTTTTTTTGTAAAGCAGTCCGGTTTCATTAAAGGAAAACGAGATGCTTTACAAAAAGAAAAATTAAAAGTTTTCTTTTCATTTTAAGAGCAGGCAGTGGTCCGTGGGACCACTGCCTGCTCTTAAAAATGCTTTCACAAACATTCACAAAGGGGAAGGGGTACCCTGGGGAAACCTTCCCATTTGCGAATGTCTTACCACCTACTTGAAGTAGGTGGTAATATGCGAATGTTTTGCGACCGCATTCACGGTCACAAAACATTCATGCATACTGCTAGGATTCGCTATTTGGAAGGGACGCCCTAAACACGCCCCTTCCAAATAGCGAATCCCTAACCCACTTTGCGATTCGGTAACAGGTTACCGAATCGCAAAATTGGGTTTGATGCATCGCAAAAGCATTTTTTGCAATCGCAAACGGGCCGATTCTGCGAATCGGCCCGTTTGCGAGGAGAAAAATGCTTGATGCATCTGGCCCAAAGTGCCTCCTTAGGATTCAATAAATTTTGAGCAGCAAGACACTGCCATGTCATTAAAGGAAATTGTGTCAAAACAACAGAAATATGTGTGCACAAATAGTTTTTACATGTGCGCTTGAAATAGTTTGCAAATTCACTCTTTTCTCCTGATTCATCAACTTATCAATTTCAGTAAATGAACATTTTATGCCCGATCGAAACGTGCTGTAATTGTTCTAAAATGTAATTCTTGTCCCAAATAAATGATCTAACATTTAGAAAAACATCACACATTGCTCTCAGAAAACACTACTTTGTCCACAAACGTCAGCATGTCACACTCAGGTGCAGCTTATTTTCATTATTTGCACTCATTTTGTTCATTCATAACATTCTTTTTAGTAAATATAAATAGGCTGTTCTGTGCCATATATTGGGGCACATGCATCAACCTAAATACCGATCGCTAACGGGCCGATTCGCAGAATCGGCCCCTTTGCGACCGGTATTTAGGCAATTGGGATGCATCAACCCAAAACCCCTTCGCAATATAGGTAATCGTAAATTTTGCGATTACCTGAATTGCGAATGGTTTTAGGGAATCGCAAATTGTGATTCCCTATTTGGGATGCATCAAAGCCTTTCCTAAATGCGACTTCGCATTTAGGAAACGCTAATTACCATCAACTGCAAGTTGATGGTAATTTGCAAAAACTTTGAAAAATGCACAAAAGTGCATTTTTCAAAGTGCCATGTGGCGCACGCATATGGCCTTAGGGCATATGTGTGCGCCACATGAGCACAGATGCCAAATTTGGGGGTGCAGCAGGGTAGTCTTTAAGGCCCCCTAGCACCCTTTAAATTGCATTCGCAATTTGCGAGTACCTATTTGGTACTCGCAAATTGCGAATGGCTTCCCATTCATGCCTATGGGCCTCTAGCCCCATAAGAATGAATGGGAAGGCATTCCTTAATTGCGAATCGCAATTTGCGATTCACAATTAAGGAATGTGTAGTAATCGCAAATATTTTTGCAAAACCTACATGCATAGACAATTGCGATTCCTTAATAGCGATTCCTTAATAATCGCTATTAAGGAATCGCAATTGCCTAGCTTGATGCATGTGCCCCATAGCCCCTTGTATCACCAACATGTGCTAGTCATTGCGTCATGTGAGCAGGCCGCCCTTTCTATGGCAGACCGTGAACACCGTTACTGCATGAAACAAATGGCTTCAGGTTTACATCAAGGCACCTGGCTCTGCAAGCACATTCTATCCCCCTCCGCATACAGCATTGCTCTCTCCCTGATGGGCAGGCCCTTCTCTACAGCAGTGAATAACACATACACAAAAACATGCACACTGCACTGCGTCTGTGTGCCACCACAGAACCCCAACTACAGCGAAGGAGAGGTGTGGCGCAGCAGCTGGAGTGGCTGACTGGAGCGCCGGGCTCGCGGTTCGATCGCCGGCGGCAGCTCAGCTCAGCATCATGTGACTCTGGGCAATAGCTCACTTAATCGCCCCGACGGTCCCCAGCGCATGGATACCCTTGGGGATGATAAGTCACGCTTTACAAATTTGGAATTATTATTATTTCAGCAGCGTGATCCGGACCACTCACCAGGCTGCCCAGAAGTGCAGCCACCACTGGGAGATACTCTGAGATGATGGAAGGCAGGGGCTCTGTGTGATTGTGAAGCTCAACTCTCTGATAAACAGATGCCTCTTGCCCACCCACCCAAATGTGCTGCAGCGTCATCATGCACCCAGGGGTGCGGTACCCCAGAAAATAATAGAAGGACTGTGCTCAACATGGAAAATCTTCACATGTTTTGGCAAAAACAATTTAAAATCTCTGTGTAAGACCAATAGGGATACATTCAATTGATGCTAAGGAGGGCTGGGTATAAACAATAATGTTCACTTTATATTCTGTTTACGAATATTGTTAAATATTCAGAATTAATTATTCATAATTGAATATCAATAATAATGGTAGCAAAAATCAACAGTAGTGCAAGGTGAAAGTGCTAACAGTTCAGTGAGCAATGATGCGCGCTAAAGATACACACAATTAAAAGTAGACATTAATCTCTTTAATGATGCCAGTAGTTCATACACACACCTTTAAATTGTTTCTTAAAACATTTGTGGGCTTAGAAAATGTCCATGTTTCGACCCCTGAAGTGTCACAAATTGGACTGGGTCATCCTCAGGACATGGATAGGGCAGAGCCACTTAACAAATGCTTCCATTAGGGTGGTTTCTTTGCTTCTGCACGCAGCAGTTCAGGCATGGTGCCAGCAGTTCAGGCATGGTGCTTGCAGGGTCAAAAACTAATGATACAATAGTTTTGAATGCTCCTTACAGAGTAATTGGGTGTAGCACAAGGACACTCATTGGCACAAACTACCAGCGGCGGCTTCTCCGCTAAGGCGGAGGAGCACCGCCCCACTGTTCTTTGAGCAGTGGAAAAAGGAAACATAAAATTATAATAACACTATGTTATTATCACTTTATTTTTCCGTAGTGAGGCAGGTTTGCAGGGCAGGCCGGGGCTGTGCTGTGGTCACAGCCAGCAAGGGGGGGAGTGGTTGGGGCACTTAAGTGCACATGACGGTTTGGCTGGCCAAACAGTCATGCGCACTTTGCATGTTCTCCACCGGCTGTATTGTACAGCCTGGGTGGAGAACATGCAGAGGCTCATAGTCCCCTTCTGAGCGCACAACCACGGCGCTCAGACCAATCACAACGCTGCTATCATGGTGACAGCAGCGTCACAATTGGCCTAGGTGAGCCTGTGTGTGCATCCTGCTTCCGGCAGGAACAGAAGAGTACGGAGGTGGGGCGAGGCTGCAGCCAGCAGCAAGGTAAGTCACTTATCATTTATTTTTCTATCCCCCCCACTCCACCCGTACTACTCAATGGCAGCCGCCACTGCAAATTACTCTGCCAAATGTTCCTGAGTGAATTAATCAGATGAGTATTGCTCCTCATAGCATTGATCAGAGTAGCTGCAGACTGCTCTGCCAGTTACCACATGGTATATTTGGTTGCGCTGTCATTCTAAATGTAATCGAACTATACTGGAAAATGACATCATGAGCCAAGGAATGCCATGCACACACTGCTATAATTTGCCTTGGTGTGCTGCTTACATGACAATAAACATGTGCCTCAGTGCTCCACAGCCATCACGCTTTCCATGTATACACACACACACAAATGGACACAGATTTGACCACAAAATGACCTTTTATCCTTAAGGAACTTCTTCTTACTGGCACAGCACTGTCTTTTTCAACACAACAGAACTCATTCTGATCTTCCCGGTGAGAGCCTAATGAAAATAAATCTAAATAAAATCAGTGATTCTTGTTGACTGGTCTCTGTACTGAAGACCTTTCACTCACACAAACAATGTGACAGACACGTCTGGGCTTACAGTAAGTAGTGCTGGTACAGTCCTATTATGTCAGTGAGATGGAGTCTGTGTGTGAGTGCAGCTCATTTTAGCACTCTGATAGCCAAGTGCACCACAGCTGTACAAGAGTGTGATAACCTCTACGTAAAGTTTTATTTAAAAACTCACACTCACTGAGTAGGGCCCCCACCCCCAAACCCATATTGAGCCCCAGGGACCCCTGCCCTCGGGGCCAGGCATATTATTAAAGGAGCTGGGGATGCAGGGTCACCCACCCTGAGCCATTTTCGGCAGCAGGAACCCCATCCTCTGGGGCCCAATGTATTAATTAAGGGAGGGCACGCACCCCCCTCTTTGGTCCTAAGGAGGCCCCAGAAATCCCAACCCCCTAGGCCGAATTCAAACTGAAAGGGGAGTGGGGCTGTGTGGCTCTCCTCCCTGAGCCTAAAGAGGCCCCAGGGATACCATCTCCCAGGGTCGAATTCAAACTGAAAGGGCAGAGGGGGGCGTGGCCCTCCTCCCTGAGCCTAAGGAGGCCTCGGGGACCCGATCCCCCAGGGCTATATTACAAAATAAATGGGAGGGAGCCCACATGGCCCCTCTCCCGTATCCTTAAAAAGGCCCTAGGCCTCAAACAAATAAATGAATCTTTTTAATTAATTTTTCCAATGAACTCTCACCTGGTAGCATGATATATATATATCTACATATATATATATATATTTGTATAGATATATAGATATGGCGACTGGTATCAATATCAGCAGTCCTATATGTAGTCCCTTCCGCCCTACCTCTACTTTTGTACCTGTTATGCCAAAGGATGCGATAGATGTCTTTAGTGACCGGGTAGTGGACGAATTAAAGAAATTGAATAGATCCATCAACCATCACAGTTATCGCAACAGACATATGGAAGTACAATATTCTAATCTCATACGCAAATTAAGAGAGAACAAAAACCTAATCATCAACAAAGCCGACAAAGGCGGCAATATTGTGCTTTGGCCTAAAAATCAGTATATGGAGGAAGCCATGCACCATCTGAATGATACGGCTTGCTACAGAAGAGCTTCTTTTCATGACCTACGACAAGTGAAGGACATGCTGTTTAAGGAATTAGCACAGTGGAGAGGAATGGGTTTGATGTCTAAAAACGAATTTACTTTTTTGAAGAATGAATATCCTGTGACTCCTGTATATTTTATCCCTAAGGTTCACAAAAACATTACACCTATCCCTGGCAGACCCATCATCTCGGCGCAGAGGAGTCTTTTGGAACCCATGTCTAAGTATGTGGACTTCTTTTTGCAGGAGTTTGTATTAGGATTACCATCTTTCATCAAAGACATTGGTGACTTTCTCAGGAAATCACAATCTATCATGTGGGACACTGATTGTTTTTTTATAGTTATGGATATCACTTCACTTTACACCAGTATTCACCACAGTGATGGTATCAAGGCAGTAGATTATTTTTTTGGTCAGCGACATATACAGTTATACGAGCACAACCGAATGATTGATTTTAACCATGATTGACATTTGTTTGAAGAATAACTTCTTTCTATTTAACAAAGCCAGCAACTACGAGGAGTGGCTATGGGGGCATGCTTCTCCCCTAGCTACGCATGTTTACATGTGGGCTGGTGGGAGGAGCATGTCCTCAAAGGGCAACACAAACTAATGTATGATACTCATGTCCAACATTGGTGGAGATTTATAGATGATGTGTGTGTGGTGTGGAAAGGTTCTAAAGCATCAGCTGAAGTTTGTCAGCTCTATCAACACCAACGCATCCAATCTAAAATTTACTGCGACTATTAGTAACACTAATGTAGAATTTTTAGATGTGCAGTTGTACATTGAGGAGGGTCGAGTGCACACTAAACTTCATAGAAAGAGCACGGCGGGGAACTCTATCCTCCATGCTAAGAGTTCCGATCCCAGACACTTGATTCGGAGCATTCCGTACGGGGAATTCTTGAGAATCTGCCGCATTTGCAGTACTGACAGGGATTTAGAAACCTGTCAAAATGAAGCAGTCCAGCGTTTCAGAGCACGTGGCTACAAGATCAAAGACCTGAACACAGCTCTCAGTAAAGCCAATAGTCACACCAGAGACACCTGCCTTTCTGTTAACAATGATGATAATGCTAGGGATTCTGTAGCCCGGGCTGAGAGGAATGAGACTCCTCAGGAGATTAGATTAATCACCACATACAGTAGGCAGGAGAAGCAAATTAGGAAGATCATTTATACCCATTAGCCCATCGTCTTGACTGACGTGACCCTATCTCAGATCTTACCTGAATTGCCATCTCTGACTTTCAGACTTGCACCCTCTATGAGGGATGCGCTTGCCAAGAGCAGCCCCGAAGTCAGCCCTTCCAACACATGGTTGTCCACTAAGTGCGGATTTTTTAAGTGTAGCTCTTGCCGAGCTTGTAAGTTCGGCATCAATACCACTGAATACACCACTGCATTTGATGATAAACCCATAAAGATCCAAGGGTCCTACACATGTCGCACTGACTATGCTGTTTACGTGCTCCAATGCACGTGCAGACTCAAATATGTGGGGAGCACTAAGCTCCAAGTATTCAACAGAATACTACAGCATCAGCGTGCAGTGGTGAATTCTGACCCGAATTACCCAGTGGCGAGACATCTAAAATTAGTCCATCAGAACAATCTTAGCGATCTTAAGTACTTCGTGATAGGGGCTGTTCCTAAATCAATATGTGGGGGCAACAGAGAAAGACAATTGCGACAACTTGAGTCACATTTCATTTTACAACTTGACACGAGGATGCCCAATGGATTGAATACTGAGGAAGATTTACATAATTTTCTCTAATACAGTAACAATTGTCAGTACAATCGATCCATCTCTTCCTGCCTACTCTTTTCTACTCTGAAACATGTGGTATTGTGGTGGTTTTAACCTCTCAGTCATTTATTTATGCCATCAGCACAGAACCCTAGTTGTAGCTAACTACTTGGGATGTATGAGGTTTCTTTAACAAAATGGTTGATGTTTTTAGACATCTTATGGTGTTCCATTAAGGTATATTTTGTGGCAACTAGGCCTATTACATTTGATCCCATCTACACCTTGAACTTCTTATTACACAATGTATCTCATATTAGACTATGTCCGCAGTGCACTCGCACATCAACACTCTAGGTTGCGAGCTTTCCTGTGGCTTCGGGATTTTTATACTTGTTTAGTTAGGGATTTTTACACAGACTGCACTAGCACTTTATTAATAGCACTTTAGCAACAGCACTTTTTGACAACGTGCAATATTAGAGCATTAGCACTTTAACCCTATGTACTGTGAGGTTTTGCTTACATATCCATCTATGTATTATATAAAATATGTTTTCTAGGCTTAGGACCATGCACATATCCAATCATTATGACATGATTTTATTGCATTATGTATTAATTGCTGCTAGTATCCTGATAGTATGAGAATGATTTTTTAACCTCGAATTTTATTGCTGTGGGTTTGTAGATGTATTTATTCATTCACTGGTACTTAATGGGTCTATGTATTCGCATGGTAGTCTGTTGCCTATGTTCATTGCTATGGTTTGTTGCTTAATTACTCACGGGTGAGGTACATTGTCACTATTTAAACACATTCACATCGACAGCGCGTCATGTGATCAATACCGCGAGGTAACGGTCGAAACGCGATATGCTGGGCACTGGCCAAGGACTGACTGGTTGCTATGAATTTGAATTTATGAAATAAAGCACTGCATTATTCATTCTACATTTGGTGGTCCGTACCTGTTGTTGCCATGCGAAGGGATGTGTCAAGTCAGGATTGTGTTGCAGATATATATATATAGATATATATATATATTGACCTTGACAAAGCCCTGCCAGAATGTCCTCCTGTAAGTGTTTTTCAGATGCACCAAGTGAAAGGCTTGTAGATACAGTACTAACACCAAACAAATAGCCTTCCCGGAAACTCAGAAACCCTTTACATTCCAAAAACATCTCTCATGCAACACAGATTATTGCGTGTACAGTTTTAGGTGCAGTTGCAATAAGTACTATATTGGAAATATAGTACATAAAGCAAAAAAAGTGTACTAGAACACATCAGGGCCATAACACATAATGACAGACAATACTCTGTGGCCCGACATTTTCAACAACACCATGCCAGTGACCTCACTCAACTCCGGATGGCAGTTATAGACTCCATGGCCCCCAACATCAGAGGTGGCGATTTGAATTCCGAACCTACGCCATATGGAATTGAGTTATATTATGCAATGTATTACGATGATACCAACAGGGCTTAACTCAAACGAAGGATTAGCTGTACATTTAGGATGATCTAGCATGCCGATGACGTCTCTGTACATGTAGAATACAGTTGATAATTGACCCCCTTCAGTATTCAGTATTGTATTTTCAACTGAGCACGGAATTTAGTTTAATAATTGAAAAGTTAAATTAAGTAGATACAAGGAAGTGGCAGCACTTCAGCTTTAATTGTTTTTAATGTGTTTTTTACAGGTTTTCAAAAACAAGGGAGAATAACATCATACAACGTAGGTCCAAGGGCATGTCCTGTTGCATGTGTTGTAGAGTGATTAACAGATGTTAATTAGCTTGTGAGGCTAATGCCCACTTGGGCTTTATGTTTCCAGCATCACAACAGCAACCCTTTAAAATATATATTTTTTTCTACTAAATATGGGCCTGATTCACAGAATTAACTTACGACAAAATCCTAAACTTACTACCATTTTGGTATTCACAGAAGGCACTTACTCATTTTGGTATTCACAGAAGGCACTTACTCATCAATGAGTAAGTGCCTTCTGTGAATACCAAAATGTGTAAGTTACACAAAATCAATCAATCAATCAATCACGGCATTTATAGAGCGCGCTACTCACCCGGGAGGGTCTCAAGGCGCTGGGGGAGGGGGTAAGTTACTGCTCGAACAGCCAGGTCTTGAGCTGCTTCCTGAAGGAGAGATGGTCCTGGGTTCGCCGAAGGTGAGTGGGGAGGGAGTTCCAGGTCTTGGCTGCCAGGTAGGAGAAGGATCTTCCTCCGGCGGTGGTTCTGCGGATGCGTGGTACGGTGGCGAGGGCGTGGCTGGTTGATCGTAGCTGGCGTGTGGGCGTGTAGAAGGTCACGCGGTCGTTGAGGTACTTTGGGCCCAGGTCGTGGAGGGCCTTGTGTGCGTGGGTGAGGAGTCTGAACGTGATTCTCTTGCTGACGGGGAGCCAGTGCAGGTCTTTCAGGTGTCCGGTGATGTGGCTGTGTCGGGGGATGTCCAGGATGAGTCGTGCGGAGGCGTTCTGGATGCGCTGGAGTCTTTTTGAAGTTTGGCTGTGGTTCCGGCGTAGAGGGTGTTCCCATAGTCCAGTCGGCTGGTGACGAGTGCCTGGGTGACGGTCTTCCTGGTTTCAGTGGGGATCCATCTGAAGATCTTGCGGAGCATGCGCAGGGTGTTGAAGCATGAAGATGAGACGGCGTTGACTTGTCTGGTCATCGACAGGGAGGAGTCCAGGATGAAGCCCAGGTTGCGTGCGTGGTCCGTTGGCTTGGGTGCGGTGCCCAGGGCCGGGGGCCACCAGGAGTCGTCCCAGGCGGAGGGTGATGAGCCCAAATGAGTAAGTTACACAAAATGTGTAAGTTACACAAAATGAGTAAGTTACACAAAATGTGTAAGTTACACAAAATGAGTAAGTTACACAAAATGTGTAAGTTCACACAAAATGTGTAAGTGCCTTCTGTGAATACCAAAATGAGTAAGTTCATTCTGTGAATACCAAAATGAGTAAGTTCATTCTGTGAATTCCAAAATGGTAGTAAGTTTAGGATTTTGTCGTAAGTTAGTTCTGTGAATCGGGCACTATTTGTTTTGATTCGGTCCTGATAAATTTGACTCTGGGTTGACCTTCCAAAACAAGTCACCTTGGTATTTTGCCCACTGGGGGCAACTAACAATTCAATTTAATGTAAATTCTGTAGTGATTTGGCTATTAGAATAAATACCTCTGCGTGACTTGGTTCGGCTGCATTATAGCTAATCAGTCAGTTTAATCAGCAGCCGCTGACGTATCCTAAACAACATTGTCCGATATTTATTAACAGGTCCTATGGGTCACCCGTAGTTGGAGTTCTAACCTGGCCTCCATATATTCCAACTGAAGCTAATAAATGACCGGGCATAATAGTCTATTGAGACATTCTCTTCTTTGACGTAAGGGTTAAAGCTTCATACCTAATTCTATTTATATGAAGTTCAGAAAACTCTTGTTGCAATATGCATGTACGTTGATTAACATGAAAGCTCATTTGTACATTTCTCAAAATCATATTGCATGCATATTTTAAGTTTAATTTTAAGTTAATTATATTGTATTTAATTCCGGTTGGAATAACTTTCATATGGTTATTGAAATATGAACATGTTTGACTGCTTGAGCCATTCAGAGTAGAACACATTGATATTTTCCTTAAGGCTAAATCCAATGAGTAATCACTTCAAAATGGCGCTTATGATATCTCCCTTGTAACAACCTTTTCTCACTGTCTTTCTTCTATGTCACTTATGTGCACTATTAAGTATTGTATTGTATTGCAATTGCATTTATATACTTCTTACTACCCCCGACGAGCCGTCGAAGCACTTTTTTGGCGAGTAGCACGCTACTCCGGAACCCATAAAAGATTAGTGGTGAATTAGTATAGTGAAAAAATGAAAGTAATTTGAGCGGTGGATATGTTAGTTAGTTAGTTATTTGGATTGAGAAGGATAGTGAAGGGTTAGAAGAGGGTAAAAGGTTTGCATTTATATAGAGCTTGCTACCCTTGATGGGTTGTTGAAGCACTTTTTTCGGCGAGGAGCATGCTTCTTCGGAACCCATAAAGGATTTGTGGTGAATTAGTATAGTGAAAATATGAAAGTAATTTGAGTGGTGGATATGTTAGTCAGTTATTTGGATTGAGAAGGATAGTGGAGGGATAGAGTGATGGGAAAAAGATTTGCAGTTATATAGCGCTTACTACCCCTGATGGGGTGTTGAAGTGCTTTTTTGGCGAGTAGCACGCTACTCTGGAACCCATACAGTGTTAGTGGTGAATTAGCATAGTGAAATAGAAAAGTATATAGAAAAGTAGATGAAGACTCTTGCTGCCTTGTAAACTCTTTGTCCAGTGAGCAAGGGGAAGTGTACCATGAAATGCGTTTGGCGTGTTAAGTACAGCCATTAAATTTCACCTGTAATATTCACACGGGCTCATGTGTTTCGTATTTGGAGTGTCTGTGAATGCGGTGTATCCTTGGATATGATTTACGGGCTTTTCCACACCCGTCTCACGAGCCGCCACATCAATGGCCAGAGGTAGTGTGGAAACGTGGTTCCCTTTGGATATAAATATATATATATATATATTTCCACGCCGAAACGCGTTTGTTTATAGCGTGCAAATAAATCCATATTGAGGATTTAACCTCTATCGTGAGTGCTGGTCTTTTCCGTAAGGAAGTTGGAGCTTTAATGTGATGCGCGAGACTGCCCACGCGTGATCAAGCACCCGTTGCCGAGTGCGGAAGCAGATGGCAGTAATCAACGGAGCGTGGGATATATATATATATATATGATCAAGGCAGTGAATGCCGAAACGCGTCGCAGCGTAATGGAGGAATAAAAACTTTCAAATTCCTAAAATCCCCCTGTGTCGGTGTCCGGTTTACTTGTGAGGAATCGGATGTGGTGTTCATATATATATATATATATATATATATATATATATATATATATATATATATATATATCTCACTGCCGGTGATAGGTTCAGTATAGTTATAGTTATCTGAGAGTTTTCATCTGAAAGACATTTTTTTTGTTTTCTTAATAACGTTAGTATCTTTGAAAGAATCTGCACGGAACTTTCCATCCACTTTGGATCCTTCACTATGTGTTTCATGCAGGTACACCAAGAGGAGGGTAAGAAAAAGGGGAGTCCCAATAGTGCCAATTTCTATTCTAATCCCCATAAGATTATTTGCGCCTCGATAAAGAAAAAATGGATCAACAAAATTACACAAAATTTGGGATGCAGTTAGAGCTTTACTCAATGAAGTGCTTTTTTGGATTGGTGAAAACCCTTTCCGTAGCTTTTGACAGATTAGTGTTTAAGGAGAGGCTCGAGTTGAACGAGAAGGGGTTAAAGCTTACAAACGTTTAGAGTATCTAGGTCAGTAGATCCTCCAAAAGTATCTGAATGACTACCACAAGATTGAAAGAAAATGTTGTGGTAGCCATTACAGCACTCAGGTACTTGGTTCCATGAGTCCTGAAAAAAAATTGAGATGCCAAATAAGGAGCAGGGTGAACATGCCCAGACCACCAGTCCAACGTGGGGGTGGGAGGGTCCCAGAAGGACCACCATCTATTTAAAGTTTAAAAAAGAAATACATTTTCCCACAAGATCTGTAGATCCTTGAAGTATCTACCAATCCCAGCATGGCCCTCCAGTGTGGATTTGAAGATCCTCTGTGGATTTGAGGATCGACCAAGGATCTTTGAATCTGGCACCCTTCAGGAAAGCTTGCATGTGTCTGTGGCACCGGGGCATGGAAGCTTGCACTGGATCTGTAGTTTCCCATTTTTAATCCGCTGACCCCAAAAATGTTTTTTTTTAAATGGAAAAAGGGTCTGGTCTTAGAACAGACACTGTGGCCAACTACCATTGTGCAGCACTTGCACAGTGGGACTGGTTGTCAGTGGAGCATTGAAGGTTAGGTACTTCATTCATTCCCCATTTCCCACGGCCTTCAGCCATGTTCAGAGGAAGCTGGTCACCCACAATGGGTTTGGTGCAGAACTTGGCCCAAGACTGTGCAAAGCCGTGCTTGGCTGCTGCTTGAGGTTGGGCCTCATGAAACTCATGGACGCATCTCAGAAGCAAAAAGGTTAAAGTGAAGTTATGGTTGACATTAACACATGTTTAAAACCCTCAGAAATCCATCTAAAAACACACAGTTTAAGTCTAGTTACGAATTAAAAATTGCACAATCACTGAAATTGTCAAGGAATTGATAGGACCGCAATTCATAGCTCGCACAATAGCCATTCAAAGTATAACTCACACACCGAATGTAATGCTTATGACATCAAAATATTTATACCAATAAATAACAACACCTATAAGCAAAATCTAATTAAAGTACATCACATAATAAAAGAAATTAATGATACTAAATTCATAATTGTCTTTGACTAGGTGGAAAGTGTAATCTGTTAGATGATTTACAACATTTGTTATTGCGTCTGTTTCATTAAGGGAAGATATCAAGAGACGAAATGACCAATTTAACCAGAAAATTGCCTCACGCCCACAAACTATTTGAGCAGATCACAGTAGTTGCTACAGTTTGCCAGTATTGTACTTACTCCAGATCTAGTGTTGTATTTAAAAACCTGTTAGGTTTCCTGCACAAATGATTGTACACAGGGGTCTATTGTGCAGTTTTGGAAGTCTTTGTATACCTAATGATTGAGACCATCCGTATAACTGGCAATGGCTAATAAGCGGTAAATTAACTCTCCCCTATTAACGATACAGATCACTTTTTTATATAGTACAGAAAAAAAGTGTTTACAAACATATACACATTACACATACATTATATATACATTAGTATCAATGAAACATTGTTCACCTTCCAATAACAGGAAATGTTTGTTATTTACCAATGTATGTGACGTGTATCTGGAAGTGAATACCACCATGTTGCAAAATGAATGTATGTGCTGTTTGGATACCTGTTATTCTGGGACTGGATCGAGTCTGGTGTTTAGTAATAAAAGTAAAGGCACTGAAATAGATAGTAATCAAACTAAGTTTAACTGAGAACCATATTTTGGTTCAGTCTTGTAGTGCTCAAGAGCTCAGTTGCCTACACTCAACAAGAAACAGTCAATGTGCTGGTTTCCTTTTACCAGTGACATGCACACATAATTGCAAAACTCACATTCATGGGCATTGGGGCTCTGCTCTTCTTGTTTCCTGACCCTGTTAGGTCTGGCCCACAGACTGATTTTAGCTGTCTGTTGTGGAAGACCTATTGTGGACAATAAAAAATACCTAGAGTGGCCGTTGCACCAGCTCCCTTAATACCATTGTTGGTTTTCTCGTCAATCTCATTTCTTTGCTTCTCATTCAACGACTTTCCTTCCTCTTCTTGTGTTTGTCTCTTCTCTTAAGCATAGCTTCTTTACCATCCTTCTGATTGTCTAACATGTATCCTTCCACTGCTCACATTCAAGGAAAAACTTTTTCTTTTTCTTTCAGCACTCAAGGGGAGTGTGTGTTTTTTTGGTCTATTCCTTGTTTCCCTATTCTCAAATACCCACCCCGTGTTCTCTGTGTTGCTACCCTCTTCCCCTGCTAGTCCGCTGGTGCACACACCCCTGCCTGCTTTTTTTGCTTTTTATTATTATTTTTACCTCGCCTCAAGCTCCTTCTTGCTCCCCAATTTCCTGTACCACCTTGCTTTTCGTTGACTTCTCCACAGCCACTCCTCCAATGCTCGCCCTACCCACGTACTGAGATCTTTAAAAAAAAAAATAATAATTTTTTAGAGGGCGCAGCAGCTGCAATTTGCTGCCATGCTGCGTCGCTCCTTATACAAAATGTGCTTGCAAACAGATTTTTTTATTTTTTAGTTTCTGCTCCAAGATTGGTGGAACAGTAAATAAAAATTCAACTAAAAGGTAACGTCATAATTCATATGCAAACTAAGGCATATATGGTGATGTATGCAAGTGTACTCATCATCACACGTTTCATTCCTTTTGTTTTTGCCTATGCTGCACAGCATCAACAAAAGGCATTTATTCTTACTGATGCCACAAACAATCAGCAAAAAAGCACTGGCAAAGCCAGTAGGTGTCCATTGGTAGACAAAAGCCGAGACTTATTGGCTTTGCCAATGCTTGTTTTATCATACCACTAGTGAGTAATAAAACAAATGCCAAGACTCACATAAAGCAGAAATAGCCTGGGGCAATGAATCTGTCTGATATCTAACGCAGGCGGATAGCGACACCTGAGTCGGCTATGAGTTAGATTTTCCAGGAATGACCAAGTCCCAGCCCTGGGTTAATGGGTCTAAAGTGCCGCTTCATATGTGACTAGCTGCAGGGCTGCATATAAAGGTATCCCAGGGTGCTCTAGAATTACGCTCTACAGTGGCCAGGGTTATACTCCAGTCATCTGTCACCTCACCCTCTCCAAGGTCATTCTTGGCATAAAGGGCACCTGAAATAAAATGAATACACTAGTATACTAAAAACAATTTTTAGCATATGGGACACCCATGGCCCAATGCTGGCCCTGGAATACTCGGTCTAACTCTGAGCATTAGGGAGCCCAACCATGAGACTGGATGTGGGGGGCACAGGCATCATGAAACAAGGCTTGCCCTTAAATAATAGTGATCGTTTTTGATATATGGGTTACCCATTTTTCTTGGCATAAGTGGGCACCAGTGGTATGTTGTCATGGGTGCCTCCCATATGCTGACCCTGGCATAATGGAGGTAATCATTCACATAAGTGGGGGCACTAACGGCTTCATTGGCTTGGCACGCCAAAGGCTTTTGAGTAAATATGTGTGAAAACTATGTTTTAAAATGCCTAATTTGACCCCATAATTTTCAAACCTTTCTTCTTTGGGGACAACCTCTCTAATGGCCCTAGAGGAAGTCAGGCTTGGGGCAGCTATGATGCCCCGCCACATTTAAGCATCACCAGCCACCACTCCACCCCACCCTCTCCTTGGGGTTCCCTTTAATGAGCCTTGCAGCACGGGGTTCCATGTCTAGGATACTCTCCCAAGTGAGCTCCATAGTATTATCAGCCATGCTGAGTTTGCAGGCAGGTGTTCCCATTCCTGAAAGTGTAAGTCATGATATATTTCGACCACAACAACAGGCAGCCTTTTCAGCTTCTCTGATGCTCCCAGAATCACCAGACCCTAAGGGTAAAAGTGTGCGAGGAAAAGCCGAACCTTGTCATTATCTGAACATTTCTGTTTTACACAGGTATTCGAACTGAGGTCATGACCTGTCTGGGCAGCTCACCCCTCCTCAAATCTTCTCTCCAGCAAGCGCCCTGAAGCAGCCGTGCGCCGCAGGTGAGGTTATAAAAGAGACCGATATATCTCAATACGAAATAAGTATCTTAAACAAGGGATTGCTATTAACTTCACATTGACTCATAAATAGAAACAAAATATGGCTTCAGAGAGTCTAGGTTGAAATTGTAATGCCATTCTAACTAAAATGTCGATACGTTTCAATGCTTTTTTTGAAACCTCCCAAAGCCACTGCTGAAGGGCTTGAAGACACACCTCTTCCATGCTGACAGCAGGCCTTCTGAGGGCAACTCCCTCCATCATCCTCAAGGACTCTTCCGTTACAAACTATACCCCAATATGTCTTGGTTCTTCTGACCAGCTCCGTGTCCTGTTGTCTACTTCACTCCTACTGATTAACATTCCTTCTCCGTAGTTCCACGATCTGTCCTATAGTGCTTCGAATAACTGAAAAGGCACTTTACAGCTGCACAAAAACTACAGGTAAATGTGTCCTGTTCAGTTTCTCATACCTTACCCCTCTGCCTTACTCCTCTTTTTGCAGTTTCATCAATCCATCGGTTACACTTCATTCCCATTCATGTCTTAAACCTATTCCCACAATTAGTATGGATGTAGCAATTGCATTTCTCCCACTAACAGGGTTCACTGTCAAAGCTGTGAGTTTAAAAACCATAAAAATAGCACACTTGTTGTAACATCCGGCCTCGTTATTTACTGCATCTATCAGATGACCCAACAAAAATGGAGGTTATTGAGGGCTACAGAGCATGTTTTCTCGGATACTTTCATATTTCAGATTATCACATTGGACATTCCAACATTGCACTGCGCCCACTGAGGCCCACCACTGATGTAACGTACACGCATCTGCATGAAAGATACTTTAATTTTCTGTTCCTGAAAAGTAAAAAGCGCCGTCCTATCTTTTTTTGGGGGGCGGTGAGGGGGGGGCTCTGCTGACTGCAAATGTTGCACCTGCACAAATATCGGCCATTTTAGCCCCGCCAATACTGATGGAGCGCGAACAAGGACGGTTTCTTTTCACCCCGCAAACGTCTGCAGGAAAAAAATAGTGAACTTTGCATGGAAAAAAAGTGGTTACAAAGAGGAAAACTATGGTGCAATAATCGCAAAACCAAGCGCCTGTTTTATGTGCATATTGAGCGTAAAGTGAATTAGCTTAACCTGATCTTTCTTTCAGTTGAGTTAATGCTCTAATTTCAGACAGCACAGCTCGGGAACAGAAAGAGCCAAACCTTGTTTACCGTCTCCGAGCTTTGCCATCTGAAAATAAAGCACAAATTCAGAGAAATATCGGGTTAAATATTTCAGTCTACGCCCTGTGAGCACATAAAACAGGCACTCAGCTCGGCTCTGCGCTGGAAAAACCCATCATAATATGTCACCAGGTGTGCAAACTCCGATACTGAATGTTATTCCTCATTCCGACCCCTCCAAGTTGGTCTCAGCCAGTAAAACAGACATGGAAAGACGTCACAACCGGTGGCATGGTGTTTCCACGTGAGATATTACTGTCTCAAAGCACAGGGGCCCTCATAACCAAGCCTTTAATCAGCTCTCATGTCTTGATAATGATTACATGAACTATCAAGGTTTTGTTTAAGTTTACATACCACCCCCTTAACCTACCATTGCTTTCAGAACATTAGGAGACAAACTTGACAGGACTGAGGAATCTGTTAACATAGTGCCTCAGGCAGCAGAATATTGCAATGTAGACTAAATTGAAAGACTGAACCAAACAAATTTTAGTGAAAACATTTAAAATAATTGCAGTAGGAGCTCACATAGTGAACTCTAGGAAACAGCCTGACTCTTTCCCAGCATGCACCTGCTCCATTGCAATGTACACACTGGAGCTTCTATGAAGTACAAGTGTAGTTCCACCTACTTTCACAGAGTCGTCTCCTCAGCTTTCCTCTGATTTTGTCAATGGCGTTGTAGTCAGAGACATGGAAGACATGTGCGGAGTTGGGGTCTGATGCTATCTCATCCAGCTCCTCCTTTAGCGCCTCCCCAACGCCAACAGCGAAGATCCTTATGCCAGCTTTGTGCGCTGCCGTGGCAGGTTCTAAGACATAGTCCTGGCTCCTTCCATCGGTCAAAAGGATGGCCACTTTTTTAATGGCCCGTTCATCCGGCCGCCCTCCTGCCTCCTCCGAGAAGCTGTATGTAGTGATGTATCGGAGCGCATCCCCCGTATTTGTGTTCCCTCCATAATATTTGATGTTCCTCGCTGCTGCCTTGACGTCCTCAAGTGTTTGGTACCTCCCCAGATCAAATTCAGTGGTGGGTTTACCACTGTAGCGCACGACTCCCACGCGGGTCTTTTCGGGGCCAATTTCGAAGGTTTCCACCAGGTTGGACACCCACTGCCGCACCTTCTCGAAGTCCTCTTTCCCCACGCTGGACGAGGTGTCCAAGATGAAGATCAGGTCGTAGTGGACATTCTTGCACCCTGTGAAGGCAATGGAAGAGACTGTTGAGAAAAGGTGGAAGAGAAAGGTGGCATAGCCTATTTCCCAGGACATTTCCGAGCCACAGCCAGTCCACAGGGAGGGTCTGTCGACATGAACAGCAAAGTGGCAGTGACTGTGCTTCCCCAAGATCTGCTCTAACGTCACATTCCCAACATGCCTACACAAGAACTGAAGGCTCTTGTTAAATGGGATACTGCAATTTACAGCTTCCCACCCCCTTGTCAATTCCGTGTGCTGGATCTTGTGAGCTTGTTTTTCCAAAGCTGCCTAGAGATGAAGGGGAGGGCAGCACTGTATGCTGCAGAAAAGGACATTTCGACATTTGAAAAGTTGAGGGAGGAAGTCAGTGTGTCCTAGAGGGGCAGAGCTAAAGTCACATTGTCCCATGTGCTGCTAATTAAAAACTTACTTTATTAACACCTACTAAGACTGTAGGTGAATATATGATTAAGCGTTGTTTGCAACCTTGATATGTACAAAGCTTTGATACAGGGGTGTAAGGGCGTGGCTATCGTGCAGCAGGTGCAGTGGTACCAGGGCCTATCCACTGCACTTACGGCTATTTTTCGTCGCCCTACTTGCAGGCTGGAGAGGATGTTTCCTTGCTCACAGAGGAGCCCCTGGTGTTCCTGCTACACACCTGCTGGGTGGATGCAACTTACACCTTCTCCTCCCTTATGTCAAATGGGTCTCAGATAAATTACGAAGGTTTATCTGAATCATGATGCAATTGTGCAAAAATTCATGTTCACTACAGTACTTGTACGCAGTAGTAATGCTCAAATATTACCATTGTAATAATAATGCTAAAATAAATATATAGTGGGCTCTATGCGAGCTCTACGCCGTCATCATCTCTGAACCAGACTATACCAAACAATAATTACATAAAATAAATGCTATGGAAAGCGAAAAAGAGCGGCTTTTTGGATGTTAGTGAGCTAAAACTCAACGGCTTTAAATGGTGCCAATAGGTAATGAAAAGTGTACATTATAATTCATGTGATTCTTTCAAAACATTTAACTTAAATGATGTCATGTGTGATTCTCGCAAAACACTTAACTTAAATTATGAGTAGGTGCAATGTTCTATAAATGTGTATTTCAAATGTGAAACTCCATGCTGGATGTACAGCATCTTGCATTGCCTCCCAGCACCCTACCCCCATTAATGTACAGTGCTCCAAGCTCCTCCCCCCCAACCTACGTATAAATAACACAAATATCTCCATGTTTAAAAGTCAATGGCACTGGGCATGCCCGGATCACAGACTGCTTGCTGGAGACTTTATGTGAGACAGAGGTAACTAGAGGGAATCTAAGGAGTAGTGTCAGGGAGAGTGAACTAGACAGAAACAGAGAGATAATTTAACCAAGAGAAAACAGAAGAAATTAAACTATTTCTCAATATAAAATATACCTGCACGTCTGAATGCCTTGATGGTACCATGCCCAACTACTTCTGTTATATCGAACAACGCATGTTTCTCATTGTAGGGCAAGTTAGTTTACTTTCTTCTGCTAATGTGCAATTGAACTGTTCTTTTAGTCTTTAGTTGGTTGAAGTTGGTGCATTGTTCTTCTAGCCTGGGATGAGGGAATTTAGATGCAGGGGCATTGTTTTTTGTTTTTTTTAAATAAAATATTAAATGTGCTAGGAGATGTAAATGTTTCTTATTCGTGGAAAATGTTGGAGTATTTGTTCAAAAGACATTTTACAATTATCTTAATGAAGTTGGATTTTGGAATTTGTCTTTGATGGTTCGGATAAAAAGTGACATATTTTGCTATTTGATGCTAGTAAACGTGTTTAAATGCCCTCCCAAAAAAACTAATGTGCAAAATAAAATCTTGGCCCTAACTCTTCAAAGCAGTTATCCTCATCACTTTTATTCAGTGTTCTAAAAGCCCCTCTTGGTCGAAGTTTGAGTGTAGAGTTGAATTTTAATTCCTTGTACCATCCGGTTGGATTCATGGAGAAGAGGGCCATGGTACATGCCCTCACTTTTTGAAAAATAGATTTACAAAAGAATAAAAAATAAAAAAACCTCGAGGGTGTAACTTCTAACCAGTACTGATTTTGAACCGGTTATTGCCGGTGGGAACCACCAACACTCATTTTTGGGGTCTGGCACTTATTTATCCTAAACAGATTTTGATCCATAGCAAGACAGAGAAAACAAAGAAGAAGGAGGAAAAGAAATAAAAACAGTGATAAGTAAAGAAAACAGTGATGGAAAAGACCCGCAAGATTGAGACAAAGATGCAGGGAGTGTTTGGTGGGGGATTAAAGAGGTATGAGCTGAAATCAAGACTACGCAGTCGTAGTATCCAGCCTCTCTACCTTTGATAGAGCCAGCCACCGACTTCTGAACAAGACTTTGGGTCCCAACACTTATTCTTTTACAATCAAGCACTGCCTCTAACTCTGTTTGCCCAACTGCGGAATCTTCACTTAACTAGGCAATTCCCCCCTTCCTAATTTCTACCTGCAACCATAATTCTCTGCAGGCCTTATCTGGCAATTTACACCATCCACTTTTTAATTTTTTTTATTATTTATTACGTTTGTGAACTTTTAAGATCGAGTATGTACAGAAGTCAGGTGTGTGCCCAGTTGACGTATGCTCACTAGGGACCTGTGGTGCACATATACACTAAAGAATCCCTCAAAATATTTATCTAACAGTTATAAACCAGAGCTTGCACGTTTTGGAAAATGTGTGCAATTATGTGCTGATCTCTGTGAATTGCACCTTTACTATTTTTGGAAACTGAATGTGTTAGAACAATAATGAACTCGCTCAGTAAAAAGAAGGTTGTTCCCTCCAATCGTGAGAAGAAACCCTAATATCTGATCAACACCACACCTACTGAATGTCATGTTCACCATCTCTCTCAGAGAGACTACACAAGCGCAAACTTACAGTTCATCTTTAATATCAATAATGTGTGGGTGGAAAGAATCTGGAATTTTAATTGCCAAGGCAACCCATAAGTGTGCAGACCCACATCACACAATTTCAAACAAATGCCTCACTCAAATCTGACCTCTTAGGTCTCCTTCCCTCTATCCACCCCACCTGCGGATCAGCGAAGGCCGTCAGTGACGCCACCCATGGTCATGAGAACCTGCCTACTGATTGCCTGAGCGCTCTAGTGTGGGTAGCCTTTTAGAAGGTGTCGCAGACTCATGGTCATGAGAAACCTGTCAGCTGATTGCGTGAGCGCTCTAGTGTGGGTAGCCTTTTAGAAGGTGTCGCAGACTCATGGTCATGAGAAACCTGTCTACTGATTGCCTGAGCGCTCTAGTGTGGGTAGCCTTTTAGAAGGTGTCGAAGACTCATGGTCATGAGAAACCTGTCTACTGATTGCCTGAGCGCTCTAGTGTGGGCAGCCTTTTAGAAGGTGTCGCAGACTCATGGTCATGAGAAACCTGTCTACTGATTGCCTGAGCGCTCTAGTGTGGGTAGCCTTTTAGAAGGTGTCGCAGACTCATGGTCATGAGAAACCTGTCAGCTGATTGCGTGAGCGCTCTAGTGTGGGTAGCCTTTTAGAAGGTGTCGCAGACTCATGGTCATGAGAAACCGGTCTACTGATTGCCTGAGCGCTCTAGTGTGGGTAGCCTTTTAGAAGGTGTCGCAGACTCATGGTCATGAGAAACCTGCCAGCTGATTGCGTGAGCGCTCTAGTGTGGGTAGCCTTTTAGAAGGTGTCGCAGACTCATGGTCATGAGAAACCTGTCTACTGATTGCCTGAGCGCTCTAGTGTGGGCAGCCTTTTAGAAGGTGTCGCAGACTCATGGTCATGAGAAACCGGGTCTACTGATTGCCTGAGCGCTCTAGTGTGGGCAGCCTTTTAGAAGGTGTCGCAGACTCATGGTCATGAGAAACCTGTCTACTGATTGCCTGAGCGCTCTAGTGTGGGTAGCCTTTTAGAAGGTGTCGCAGACTCATGGTCATGAGAAACCTGTCAGCTGATTGCGTGAGCGCTCTGGTGTGGGTAGCCTTTTAGAAGGTGTCGCAGACTCATGGTCATGAGAAACCGGTCTACTGATTGCCTGAGCGCTCTAGTGTGGGTAGCCTTTTAGAAGGTGTCGCAGACTCATGGTCATGAGAAACCTGTCAGCTGATTGCGTGAGCGCTCTAGTGTGGGTAGCCTTTTAGAAGGTGTCGCAGACTCATGGTCATAAGAAACCCGTCTACTGATTGCCTGAGCGCTCTAGTGTGGGCAGCCTTTTAGAAGGTGTCGCAGACTCATGGTCATGAGAAACCGGTCTACTGATTGCCTGAGCGCTCTAGTGTGGGCAGCCTTTTAGAAGGTGTCGCAGACTCATGGTCATGAGAAACCTGTCTACTGATTGCCTGAGCGCTCTAGTGTGGGTAGCCTTTTAGAAGGTGTCGCAGACTCATGGTCATGAGAAACCTGTCAGCTGATTGCGTGAGCGCTCTAGTGTGGGTAGCCTTTTAGAAGGTGTCGCAGACTCATGGTCATGAGAAACCGGTCTACTGATTGCCTGAGCGCTCTAGTGTGGGTAGCCTTTTAGAAGGTGTTGCAGACTCATGGTCATGAGAAACCTGTCAGCTGATTGCGTGAGCGCTCTAGTGTGGGTAGCCTTTTAGAAGGTGTCGCAGACTCATGGTCATGAGAAACCTGTCTACTGATTGCCTGAGCGCTCTAGTGTGGGCAGCCTTTAGAAGGTGTCGCAGACTCATGGTCATGAGAAACCTGTCTACTGATTGCCTGAGCGCTCTAGTGTGGGTAGCCTTTTAGAAGGTGTCGCAGACTCATGGTCATGAGAAACCTGTCAGCTGATTGCGTGAGCGCTCTAGTGTGGGTAGCCTTTTAGAAGGTGTCGCAGACTCATGGTCATGAGAAACCGGTCTACTGATTGCCTGAGCGCTCTAGTGTGGGTAGCCTTTTAGAAGGTGTCGCAGACTCATGGTCATGAGAAACCTGTCAGCTGATTGCGTGAGCGCTCTAGTGTGGGTAGCCTTTTAGAAGGTGTCGCAGACTCATGGTCATGAGAAACCTGTCTACTGATTGCCTGAGCGCTCTAGTGTGGGCAGCCTTTTAGAAGGTGTCGCAGACTCATGGTCATGAGAAACCGGTCTACTGATTGCCTGAGCGCTCTAGTGTGGGCAGCCTTTTAGAAGGTGTCGCAGACTCATGGTCATGAGAAACCTGTCTACTGGATTGCCTGAGCGCTCTAGTGTGGGTAGCCTTTAGAAGGTGTCGCAGACTCATGGTCATGAGAAACCTGTCAGCTGATTGCGTGAGCGCTCTAGTGTGGGTAGCCTTTAGAAGGTGTCGCAGACTCATGGTCATGAGAAACCGGTCTACTGATTGCCTGAGCGCTCTAGTGTGGGTAGCCTTTTAGAAGGTGTCGAGACTCATGGTCATGAGAAACCAGTCAGCTGATTGCGTGAGCGCTCTAGTGTGGGTAGCCTTTTAGAAGGTGTCGCAGACTCATGGTCATGAGAAACCGGTCTACTGATTGCCTGAGCGCTCTAGTGTGGGCAGCCTTTTAGAAGGTGTCGCAGACTCATGGTCATGAGAAACCGGTCTACTGATTGCCTGAGCGCTCTAGTGTGGGCAGCCTTTTAGAAGGTGTCTCAGACTGAGGCCCTCAAAGAAAGCTTTGAGTAGCAGAGCAGTAATGGAAGAGTAGCTGTCACTTCTTATACTTCTTCCTCTGGGAGCGCCTCATAGGCGGCGCTGACATGCTGCATAGCAGAACAAACGATGGTGTGTTGGGCAATCAGCTGAGCGGAAGTGACTGCTTTTCTTTACGCCTACTAATACGTTTATAGGAGAACTGTACCACGGAGTGAGGCATTGGGTGGCTGCTGCCTGATCTCCTCCTCACAGTGGGTCACAGTGAAGGTAAATAAATAAAGTCCCAAGGCCCTGTCCTTAGTAGCTGCACTACTGGCACTGAGATCCTGCATGCCGCCACCTCCCACACTGGGCCGCTCTCGGCCAGCGCCTAGAACAGTAGGGCCCTGATTCAGAGTTGGTCAGAGTAGTAGGTGCCATTTATCACACCTGACTAATAACGATACCCCGGCATACATCATGTCTCTGGTGCGATAATTAGCGCCTATTCCAAGTGTTTGGAGCATAGCATGCAGATGTTGGTGCCTAACTCACCAAAATCTGCATGGTAAGGTAAATACCATAACTTTTCCACTATTAAATTCCAGTAGGGTTGACCTGATGAAATTCAATGAAGGGCGAGATATTTAACGTATCTGTTAATGGCCCGCCACATTAAATAGCACCCAACTCGGAATCCAAACTCCAGCGCAAGCAGGGCTTGGACCCCCCCGAAGTCAGGGCCTCGGTGCTTTCAGTTGCCCTGTAAGAGGCGTGTCCTATTTTTTATGGAAACTCTCTGGCTCTTAGTTGCGCTAGAGTTAATGATTTTACTGTGAATTTAATGTACTTATTTCATCATTTAGTTAAAGTTTTGTTAAGGGCCCATTTATAATACACTGAGTGGCATTGCTAGGATGGCCATTATTAGAAGAAATGCAAACCAACAAGAATTTAGTTATGTAAAGTGGATTTCTAGAATATTGTGTGATATGCGATGAGGTTCGGTTATTGCACTCTGACATATCACATAACAAATATATGCTAGAACAAGCCACACCTATTGACTTTGCCAGTGCTTCGTAGATAAATGAGTAACAAGGATTTTGTAATGAAAAATTCCATTTGAAAATGTCTCAATTCCAAGAATGTGAGTGTGAACTGAGCACTACTGAGATCTGTGGAGAGGGCAGTGGTCTTCAGAGGGCCTCAATCACTCACAACCTATCTTTCACACCACCTTCCTCTTCATATATCTAATTCTGTTAGACACTTACACCCTTTTTCTCCCAGGATTTTTCTGAAATCCTCTATCTGCAGATCTCACGTCAATGTATTTTCTCTTCACTACTGTTCCTTCTTTCCCTCTCTGCACCTACTTGCTGTTATCTCCACTTCACACACAGCCCCTTGCACACAACCCACCACTATCCGGGAAGCACTGCGTTGTATTTTCCTTTGGTGGTTTCCATATTTCAATAGACGTGTACCTCCTTTACACACTTTCCCACAATTAGAATTGGAGCAAATGTGTCCATTGCGCTGTGCGCCCTGCACGGAGGCCAAGGATTGGATGAGCATGTAGTCTGAACATCTTTATGTCATACTAACAGGCACTGCGGGAAATGTGCACTACCTTGCCCAGGCATCTGTAAATGACTCTGGTCAGAGCATGAACTAAACAAGAGTCACATGGTTCAAGAAAAAAACACAACATCTTGAAAAAATGCAAATACTCTTATGGAATGCAAGAGTAAGTGAAACATGTGAAATGTAAACAGGGACTGAATCATTCACACAAATTATATTTAAGGGTTTTTGCAGGCATTGCTGAGAAATCGATCGCTGTTTTTGCCTTTAAAGCTAAGGACATGAATATAGAGCCCGATGGGAACCCGTTTCAATGTCAGATTTTAATTTCTATACCACTTAAACCCCTGACTGTAGAATGAATGACTCTGGAGCCAGTTAATCACACCAGATTTTCACGAGCCATATGGACCTGGCTGCAAAAGCAACACATGCGATTAACCAGAATGGCGCTGGCATGGTCAATGTCCCATGCTTATAATATTGTTTTCATTAAAAAAAGTCTTTCATATCAGTGAGCTAAAGAAAGGATTTTGTGTTTTGATGATTCATCACTGGCATCCCAAACAGAAAGAAATATATGTTGGCATTCCAGCAATCCCTTTGGAGAACAGAGTGACAGGTTCCAGTTTCCACAAGCTGCAATAATGGATGTGTTTGTTGAACACTATATGAACCTTTTATGGTGGAAGTAACAATCCCGGGATCTGGATGTGATGTTTAAATAGAAATCTGGGGCAGTGCAGAATCTATACCTGCCAAGCAACTGCAAATGGCAGCTTCCTGGGTTTTTTGTTTGGGTTTTATGCCTAGTGTGATGAATTTGTATTGTGAGGTGTTTTCAAAATTGAATGGCAGGGTTCAGTTATAGAATGAGATGTAGACAATAGGTAGGTGTTTCTCTTCGCCTGCCATCAATTCTCTCTTGTCCACACACTTCCCACAACTTGCATCTACGCGGTTAGTTTAAAATGATTCGCCAGAATCATAAGATCTTGAACCGCAGTGGCATAGCAAGGGGGGTGGGAGCGGTCTGCCCCAGGCAGCATGAGTTTTGGGGGCAGCTGCACTTTTACCCGCTGCCACTCCCGCCCCGCTCTTACCTGCGGCTGTCGTGTGGTGGCAGGCACATGGACCTCCACAGGCAGCAAAAGGTCTAGCTACGCCACTGTTGAACTGAAGGTCGGATCGACCGTCTGGCACTAGGTCACATCTCCTTAAATTTCTTTACCTTATGTGGGTTTATCATTAAATAGATGTTGCTACTGCTTGAAGTTTATGCCCGCAATCGGCAGACGGCCATCCAAATTAGGAGCAAGATTATTGGCTCATCTAGCAGGATAATGCATCTCTATAATGCCTGTGGCTCTAGATGTATTGTGTTATATATGTAGTGTTATATGTGTAGATGTAGATCAAAAGTAACACCAAATCAATAGTTCCAGGCGGCATCAATCTAGCGGTAATCGTAGGTTTTGTATGTGGAAAGAGCAGTTTATCCTGCTCTTAAATTTTGAAGGTTATCAAGGCATCTAAGACTCGAATAAGGAGTACCACAGAGGGAAAACTGTGCAGACCACCAACAAGGCAATGGAAACATTTGCATTTAGATGCAGCACAATCAGAGACAACTGAAAGTAGTGAGTGTATGGAGAAGGCTCATTCATCATTTGATATGCTCATCTGGCATCAAGAATGTAGACTTTAGAGACTATAATCTATTTCATTCAAATAGCAGATGTCAGGCAGAATCGCCACATCTGGTCTGGAGCTAAGGCCGTCCAACCACAGTCTTGCAGGCCGCTATTTACAGCTGAGGAGCAGTGATGGATGGACCGAGATGTGGAAATCTCTACAGCTAAGCATCTTAAGTGAAGGATTGAAAAGGAACTGGAATGGGGTCTGCAGATGCCAGTAACCAGTCCAGGTATGTGCATCCAGAGGACTCTTGGATTTATGAAACGCACAAGGCGGGATCACTGAAGGAGAAATTAGATAAGTTAACCATTTAAACCAAATGTATGACACCACGCATAATTCATAAGGAGGAAAACACTAGCATCAGTCAAACTCTATGCAATGTTCAAGATAGCACACAAGAATCAGTAATATATGGAGAGGATAAAGAAGGTGGTGGAAGGGGAGGAAGATCATGTGATGTATGGTTCCCCTATCCATCTACTCCCTTTGTACAGCGGACCCATAGGATGAGTTCATGGATTGGGGTCAGGGTGTTCATGGGAGGCCCTACAGAACATAAATCTGTAGGTGGGATAGGTGTCAACAAAGGGTTTCCCCCTCCTGGTTCCAGGTGCAGTCACTGATAGGTGACTTGTCAGTGGAACGCCTCACCAATATTTACAAATACCCATTTATAATTCTGTATATGTTCTCCAGATTCTGTCGAAACACGATTTTTGCAGCCCTTTTTTCTACTACAACCATCCTGGATATGCTGCCTTCGTGAAATGTATAAATACTCCAGCGGTATTCATGTTCCTCTGTCAAATTCCCTTTTCCCCTTGTTGGTTTGTGTTCTTGCATCTCTTTCCACATTATTACGGTTGTAGGCTTTGCACATTCTTATTAGCTCCCCTAAAGAGCCGTACATTTTCGCATAGTTGTATGCATTTAATATTTGTTCATGCATTCATTTATGTAGTTGTTTACTTTTATTTCTTAATATAAGTTACAAATACGGCATTGTAAAAAAGCTACTTGTATTTAATTTTTTAAATGGCCCCTTTATTTTAGCAACGCTTGGATTGCTGGGTGTTTGCATAGATCTCGAACCCGGCAGCTCATTTTATATGTTTAAATAATGCCATTGAACCCATTTAACTTGTATGTACTATTCTAAGTAAGGCGACAAACTAGTTGATGTTTTGTCTCAGAAGCATGCCTTTCCTTTAGTACACTGCACATTTGAATGCCTGCTTCCATGCCTCAATTCGCCTGGGAAATGTGAAGATATTTACAATTTTTAATGCTGTTTCCCAATATGTTCCTGTAATTCGCATAAGGCACGGACATATTGGAAAGCAACGAAGTCCTAGGTTGTCTTGCATGTTTCAAGTCTGCAAGGGGCCCTATTAAAATAACAATGTGGCAATGAAACATGACTGCAGTGCTTAATTTCTAACCCGTCCCCCCCCCCCAAAAAAACTTTACAAATAGTAAGTATAGGGGGGCGAACGCTTGTATTAGAGAAGGCCACCGGCACATCTGCATGCTAGGTTTGCTGAACACCAAGGCTGCCTTGCCTTGATTCACCTCATGTCACTTTCTTCCACCACTGTACACTTCCTGCTCTTTAACCCACTCTTCCGGTTTCTTTTCATCTGTGCTTCCCCCTTTTGTCACTCCTTTCCTTTGTTTCTCTTCTTTCTTCTATCTCCCTTTCCACTTTTCTCTTTCTTGTTCTGGGCCAGAGTCTGATGATTATAAATAGATCCCAGTCCCCAAACATGTGTGTCAGTGCCCACCACATGCAATCACTGGCAGATGTTAAGTAGTACATGTCTCATTTCTCTAGTCTTCATAGGAGTCCATTTCATTGACTGATGCAAATATTTCTAGAGGTTGTAGGAGTGACACTTTGAAATGAGTTTGTCGCAAACCTAAAGACGCGGAGACACCACAGTCTGCCACCGCTGTGTGTGAAAAGCTTGACTTACCTGCTCTTTGCACCTGTGTCCTTCCTCCATCCCAGACCAATGCAAAAACTAACAGAACTAGATGTAGCCGACAACTCCCAGAAAGCACCATGTCTCACGCCCCCTCTCTTCCACACTTGAAAAGGAGTCACCGATGCATCCAACTGTCTGAAGAAATTAGAGAAAAAAGCAATGAGATTAGAGGAAAAGAGCAATGAAATACAATGTACTGTCTCATAAGTATTCTACAACTAGTCTAAAAAGACTTCTTCTGGAATAGTTAAGGCACAAACATAATCATTGCAGTAGAACAGTTTTGCTGCCCCTCTCGCCCAATGCACGTGATACACATCTCCACTGCGCATGTCTGCAACCTCTTTCCCCTACCAAGGGCATTAATTGCTTGCTAATTAGTGTCATGTTATTTATGGAACACTACATACATATACAAAGAGTTACATAGCTATAAAGCATACATAGTAGATTGGGATCCACAGCACATTTTTGTTTTAAGTATATTTGCTAAGGTGAGTTTCCTGGACATGTTTTGCTGCTGCCGCAGAATGAAATTATTGTCCTGTGTGTTTTGACACTAACTGTGGCACAGATGCATAAACTACAGCACTAAGAAAAACACCCAATACATTTTTTATTTACCTAAAAAGGTTGCACAGCATTAAAGCAATATGCGAAAGAAACAGCGTATTAAATAAACTAGTGACGCCTGCTCCCTTACTTTTTTTAGTGTTGCTTTTTTGAAAGAACCCAACTGATGCCATTTAGTGCGTCATCCACAAACATCATCTATCAATGGAGTCTTTGCTTTATCTTAATCACAGTCCATAATGCCCCTGTTGGGGAATCAGAACGCTATTACACCCAAATATGGGTCGCGTTTGAGGATTGCAATTTCAGGAACCCGAGTCAACACGCCCACCTACACTACACGGTCTAGTGATTACATTTCACATTGAGGTCGTCCTTATACACCAAAGTGAAATGAGAAATGCAAAATGTGCTTCACGAGACCAGTTTGCTATGGATATGTTAACCTCTCCTTCAAAGAAGACACAGGATCCAAAGGACCACCTCTCTCTCAACACTAGGGGTAAGCAGAATTGGCGGAGTTTCATTCTGCGGAATTACATTAAACTTCTATGGAATTCAGCAAAGGGGCAGAGTGGGCACCGTAATGTGCAGTGCATACCCCTCCGTATGTAAGGGCACCGAGGGGTATGCCATGCACTCCAGTGCAGTGCATCCCCCTCGGTGCCCTTACATACTTATATAAGGGCATCGAGGGCTATGCACTGCAGTGCATACCCCTCGGTGCCTTTACTTATGTAAGGGCAACAAGGGGTATGCACTGCACTGGAGAGTACTGTATACCCGTTGGTGCACTTACAAACTTATGTAAGGGCAACAAGGGGTATGCACTCCAGTGCCCTTTGCTTCCGAGGGCCATTGGAGGGGAGATAATCACGGTGGAGACAAAGTAGTCTCTGCCGTGATTAACCCACCAATCTGCCTGCATTTAAATGCATAGGGTGGACCGCATTCTTGGCACAGAGGATACTCTGTCATACTTACTGCCAGGAATTAAATAGGGCCCTAAATCCTTATTTAGTCCACGCATACCAGAATGCCTTTTGCTCAGGCTCATGCTGCTATCCAGATATTCCTGCCCTTGAACATAGAACTCTGATTGGTGTGGGAAGCCAGCCCTGCTGATGGTTTCAGGTGTCCATTTGCTGGGAAGGTTCTTGCCTTTGTGTGTAAGAGCCCGACAACCCATCCTTATAATGGAGGCAAGATGGCACAATTCAGCCCAACAATTGACTGAACCAAGAGCCACCTACTATAGCTTAATAATTCCAAATCTGACTTCTTGAGTGATCCTGATTATTAAAAAACTTATAAACCAAAAAACAGTAAATTGTCTGTATGTGGTTGAGAAAACTAATTTCTGATTCCTCCACCCATGAACAAGCCCTTCATGGACAAAACCCAGGAACTTTCATGACCACAATACCCCAAACATAAATGTAAGTTCAGGCGAGTCTTAAACAGTCCTTCAAGCAAAATAACAATACAGAACACAAGGAGGTCTCTCTCTGCTGCTACAGGAGTGCCTAGACTGGCATGCCCTTGACTCATGTATCTTGAAAGGCCCTTTAAGTCAGTGTAGGAAGCTGGCTCTGTATATACTATACCAAAGTAAGGTATAGTGTGCAGAGTCCAGTGGATGCCCAGAGGTATAGCAGAGGCTAAATTAAATAATCTCTAAGAGCTCTATTTGTGGCAGTGTGGTCGAGCAGTTAGGCTTCTCAGGTGGGTGTCTTAAGCATTTCTTATAATCACTCAATCAAGAACTGATGGCACACAATCAGAGACTGAATCCAGACCAATTAGGTAAGTCTAAAAAAAGGTATACTTATTTTTTATTTCTAGAACCAAGCAGGACTTGGTACAGGTAAGTAGAATATACTTTCAACTGCAAAAGTTCACAAGGAAATGCAACTGTTGTTGAAATTGGATTAGTTAGAGGTTTGTTCAGGCTTTTAAAACAGTTCCGAATAAATTGAGATTACTTTTGATTAAATTTAGATTACTTTTCCGTTACTTCGACTACTCAGGATGGGATGCATAGATATCACACCACGGACCTTACAAAACACAGGTATGTAAGACAATTTTAGGTTCTAAGCAGAATTACTTTGGTTTCCATAAAAAGTCAGTTCAACACAGAACATTTTTGGAAGAAAAATCACAACATGGGTTCCTATGGAAGGAAAGAAAGTTATCGGTTTGCAGGTAAGTAAACAACTTACAATGCTGAGTGTCTGGAGTTAGAACCAAGGTTCCCCAAGGTTCAAGTTGGCACTCAAAGTGCACCACCAGCGGCACCAGGGCAGCTGGGTGCAGAGTGCAGGGGCTAAATGTTAGCCAATGGTGCCAGGGGGCTTTCGGTCAGGGACTGCTCACGAGCAGGCCACTTGGTTGTGGGAGCCAAGCTCCCAGGGTTAAGGTCAGGGCAAAGGGGATCCCAGATCAGCAACAAGTCCACACCATCAGCGGTGCAGGGGCGGCCGGGTGCAGGGTGCTTTGGAGGTGTCAGGAGCCCAATGCAATCCTATAGAGGTTGTCAGTTTTGGATTTTGGCTCCAGGCTCGGTCCAGGAAGTCTTCTGAGAGGAACCAACAGCTGGGCAGGTAAGGTGGAGGGCTCAGGGACATAGGTGCACCTCAGGTCCTCTTTTCCAGGGCGCAGGGCGGCTGGATGCAGGGGTGCCTTTTGAGGTTGGATTTCACCTTACCAGGCCACTCACGGTTAGGGGGTTCTCAGGGCAGAGGCTGCAGGCGATGTCAGGGAGTCCTAGAGGGGTCAATCCCTGGTGGACTCAGACTCTGTAGCACTGGGGGACCTCGCTGGGACCGGTGGGCCACTTAGAATCGAGCCATAGGCGACAGGTGCAGTGGTGGTTCCAGGCGCCGAGTTTTTTCGTCCTCATCAAGCTCAAAGTCTTTCTTTGGAGTTACTTTTGAACAGAGCTGCTGTTTACAGGAGATTTGGTCGTTGTTGAAGGCAGTCAGTCCTCTGTCGCTGGCTGCAAAACCAGTCGACTTTTGGCACAGGATCTCTGAAAACTGCAGACCGTCCAGTAGGGCTGGGGCCAAGTCAGTTATTCTCTACAGCCTCCTCTGCTGTGCGACTTCTTCCGTCCTTCTTCTTCATAGGTTGCAGGAATCAGATAAGGCAAGGTTCAGGGTCGCCCCTAAATACTAAATTTAGAGGGGTTACAGGGATGTTCAGGTTGGGACCAATAGGTCTCTTCCTTGGGGTGAGTACACCCCTATTATGCCACCCTCCAGTGGGAGGGGGGCATGAGCCTCTCTCTGATTGGCTGTGTCCCTCATCTTCAAGATGGAAGGGACTGAGATGTGTGCTTCACCTCGCCTCCCCCACCTGAGGGGTGGGGTTAGCAAAGGTGGGCATACCTCCTTTCCTGACTTGGTTTTCCTGCCGATTCTCCTGCCCAAAGTGTGGGTCAGAACCAATGGGAGCCAGTTGCTGGGGGCAGCAAAAAGCAGGGTCAGCTAACAAAGGTGGCAGGCCTTTGAAGCTTCCCCTTCGTGGACCCAGCCCATCCTGGGGGAGGAGGCATGACATCTCTGCCCAGGGTGGCTTTGTTTCTGGACCCAGAGAGCGGAGGCCGTACCCAGGGGTCTAGAAACCTGGCTGGTGGTGGCAAATGGAGGGTTGCCATTCAGGAAACACACCAGGGCTGGTCGTTTTTCAGGGGGCTGCACTTTACATTAAATCCCACACTGGCATCAGTGTAGGTTTAATGTGCTGAGAAGTTTGCTACCAAACTTCCCAGGTTTCAGTAAAGCCATTATGGAGCTGGGGAGTTCATGATGACCAACTCCCAGACCATATACTCTTTATGGCTTTACTGCACTTACAAGGTCTAAGAATGGATGTGGACATTTTAGGGATACAGTGCTCATGCAACTGTACCCTCACCTGTGGTCTAGTGCACCCTGCTAGAGGGGTGACTTACCTAGGCAACAGGTTGTGGATTGCAGGCATTGCCATGTCGACTCTTCACTTTTCTCAGCACCAAAAAACGCAGCCTGCAATGGCAGTGTGTGTGTGTTAAGGTGCAGGGGCTCTAAGGGTGGCACAATAGGCGCTGCCCTTACAGGCCTTCCCAGGTCCCAGTGCCCTTGGTGCCCATGGTACCTTTTACAAGGGGCTTACCTGTGGCCAGAGATGTGCCAATCGTGGGTACAAAGGTACGGTTTTGGGCAAGAACACAGGCCCTGGGAACCTGATTGGCAGGGACACAGGGCACATAAAGTCACAGTGCATCAGAAATCTGGCAAAAAGTGGGGTGGTTACTGCAACAGAAACCCACTTTCCTACAATCAGGAACATAGCCAGTAATTTGGAAGACAAAACACACTCCTGCTCTGAGAGACATTTGCCATTTGATAAGGTACAGACAATTGTCTTTTTGATTAAAATCAGACAAAGACACCTTACTCACTGGGGAGCATGATGCACCTATGTGAGCAATCTGTCAAACAAAACAATCTGTCAAACAAAACAATCTGTCAAACAAAACAATCTATCAAACAAAACAATCTGTCAAACAAAATGCTGAACATATTATTGTCCTGGGTTTCTAATCTTCTAGACCACTTTTTCTAACCTAGATAGATTGGTTTTTCTACCTTTAATAGAACAATTCTTAACATCCAACTTTTGGGACCATGGAAACATCAGTTCACAAAGATCCTCAAAAATGTCCTACCCCAATTCACTCTCTGGTCCCCATGTACCTGGGTTACAGACAAATCCCTGGTATTAAGATATCATTTACTCAGGGATGTATCACATGGTGAACACAAAAGGACTACCTATCAGACCCTTGTGCACTACTTTTTATCTCTTCACTATTTCAAGTGAACTTAGGGGCATATTAGCAAGACCCACGTTAAAATTATCGCCGTTTTAGTGGCAGTTTCCTGCCGCTAAAACGGCGATAATGGGCTTGCTAATATATGTTATGGAATTCCAATAGAAGCCCAGGTTAGATGTCCTGCACATCTAACCTGGGCTTCTATTGGAATTCTATAACGCATATTAGCAAGCCCATTATCGCCGTTTTAGCGGCAGTTTCCTGCCGCTAAAACGGCGATAATTTTAACGTGGGTCTTTTCAAATATGCCCCTTAATGTTTTCTGGATCCCTAGGTTGATTGAATTTTGTTCTCATTAAGACTTATTAGGCTGTTTGTAATCATTCCACACTTTGAAGTCCTAGATAAAACCCAAAATGAAAAAGTGTTGGGCGTTCATTTATTTTTTCTAGAGAGTGAACCATACAATTATATTTTATTTAGCTTAAATCACCAATCAGTTTTCTGTCACGTGGTCACATTGCCAGGTAGATTTTGCCCTGAAGCATTCTACAGATGATCACTTTATATGTGTCACCGTTCTGAAGGACCCAACCAAAAAGAGTGTAGCAACTGTTAACCTTAGTGCAGCTACAGCTATCTCAACCCGCTTCCACCTTTAGTTGATTATAGCTAGCCTTCTGTGTTGGGATTCAACATATTCTATATTCCTTACCGGAGGGTATAAATTGAGGCGGAGACGCTATACATTCATGGGAGTCTAGAGAGGGGTTTATGAGGCAGGAAGAAGACTGGTGCCCAATATAAGTCAGGAGGGCTGTATCCAGGAAAGAGTTTCAGGATGTCCAAGTAAAACACATTTGCATATAATTGGTCAATCTAGAAAGCCATTTGCACTTGTAACAAACCTTTACAAGCACAGGAATTACAGCTTCTAGGCCTTCACTACAGGTAACGTAGCAACTGCTGCAAAGCCATTTGGGTATTAACCCCATACCTGGAACTTGTGTAAAAAACAGAATAATCCTGGTATGCAAATGTACTCATCATTATCTTTGTCTTCTGTTGACCCTTCCTAGCTATTTCAACTCGGCATCTTGAAAAGGATGCATCTTTTTCCCTTTGCTCATAAAGTTCTTATCCTTAATGTACTTATTGCAGCACGTCGGGACTACTGCAATGTTTTCTACCTGGTTTTCCCAGAGCAGGTGCTGCATAAGCTGCAGCTTGTCCAGATCTGTGCAGCTAGGCTAGTGCTCAATCATAAGAAAAGTGATCCTATTTCACCTGCTCAGGTCTCTGTACCCTGGCATCCTGTGAGAGAGAGCTTTGTGCAAATCTCTCTGTCTGGTCCTCAAAGCACTCTTCCATCACTGATTGACTCTATGATCACAGCAGTTGTGTTTTTTTGGAAAGCTAATTGTCGCCTGCATTCAGAGAATCATTTGAGAGTAATAGTGCCCAAGTTTCGCCGCTCGACCACTGGTGGCAGAGGTTTTTCAGGCACAGCTGCCAGACACTGGGACTGTCTCCCGAGATCTCAACCATCATAATCTTCCATTTTAAAGTTTAGGTACGGTGAGTCCCATGTATGTGGAAGGGTTTTCTTAAGACCTATTAAACCTTGGAAGGTTGTGAAGGACCGCACACGCACGTGTTTATAGACCTTTATAAACTTCTCGCCTACCTTCTTCCATCCTTTCAAATGGTTGGCGATTTACTCCTGTCAAGGGCTGGGGTAAATCCCTTTCCATAGCGGGAAAGGGGATGGAACAACCCCAACATTCATGAGACTGTGTGGAAGGGGTTTCTCTAAAGAGGAAACATATTTTCCCCTTCCAAATTTTTTTTAAAATCATGGCCATTGTACTGAGGCTCTGTACTATGAGCATAATACTGCATCCGGGAAATGACAACACAAAAAAGTTACATGGCTTTCCCAGGATTATGTCTGAAAATGCAGCTTTCCAGGCACACTTTGCAAACGTTTCTGAATTGCAAAAAGTGATAAATCTGTACCTACGTTCAAATAGCGCCACGCAGGTGCAGTTTTATCACTTTTTATAATGGGGGTCAATGAGTCTAGATGAGACTTATTCGCATAATGTTTTTCTTGAAAATTATGTATGGATTTAGCACTCCAGGACCTACGTTGGTGACCCAAATCTTAGATACTCTTAGCTGGGTGCAGATCAGAACTCTAAAAGCTGATTGCACCCAGATATGGGTGGGTGAGAAGGAACCCCGCAACTGTGGGCTATATCTTTTTACTTAGTTCCAAATTTCCATTAACAAAACCTTGGATATCTTTGGTATAAAGTATGGACTAATTCGACACTGTACGTGGCATTTAGGGCCCTATCACATTCCCCCAAAATGGAATATGATATCACGTCCCTCTGTCCCCTAATATCACAAATTAACTAAGCAAAGGGTGAGTAGGAGCACACAATTGTGTGTTAACCTTTCTACCAGTATCAGTCATTCTGTTCCTCCCGAATAAAGCTAGAAATAGTACCTTACTGGTGTTTTCCTCAAATTTTCTGTTTATTGCAAATACTGAAGCATGATGACAACAGATTACACACTTTTACAAGAGTCATGAAACAACCCTCAGCGAGGACCTCCCAGAGATCAGAGGAACGAGTGAATATAGGTCTTTCAAAGATCCGCCTGCCTTCTCCAGGCTGGAGCCGTCAAAACATGCTGAGAAAACGCCTGTCTTAATGGGTCTGGTTTTCCAACCCCAGCTTGTAAAGTACATTCTTTGCCATCACCTGCCATTTCCTGAAAGATCATTAAGCAGTTATATTTTGAGCCCTAGACAATTACAGACAAGATGCAATAAGTATTCCATGACACATGATCAGAC
The DNA here is from genome assembly GCA_963921515.1 of Calotriton arnoldi. NCBI lineage: Eukaryota > Metazoa > Chordata > Amphibia > Caudata > Salamandridae > Calotriton > Calotriton arnoldi. Next base: position 372,330 of record CAWUFW010003765.1, read on the forward strand.
AGTAGAAAAATGTAAATTGTAGATGAAAAGGATGCACTGTGTTGGGGTATATTGGGATTTAAAGTTATTCAACACAGTTTCTTTTCATTATACGTCTCAAGTGGCTGTTTTGCATATTTCAAAGTATTGGTAAAATGCATCAGATGTGTTCCCATGTGAAGGAATAGAAGTGAAATGATTTACACCCTACAGCATAAGATACCCTGGGTTACATCCTGATAATGTGGGTCTTATTACCCCTGCCCCGGAAAATGATCCAGCACCTCTACCACTCGCTGATCCTGACAATGTGGATCCTGGTAACTGATTGGCAACTCGCGTCAGAGTTACTGGCTGATGAAAGATGGAAGTATGATGGATTATTGGGAGGTCGATGAATATGTGAATTGAATGAACAATGGATGGAATGGTGAAAGGGTGGATAGAAGGATGCTGGATGGAAAGTTGAAAGGGTGGATGGATCGGTAAAAGGGGATATGGCTAACGCAACAGGTGCTATGTAAAGCGCTCTGATACCCAATACCTTCGGGTGAAGTTCGTGCTATATAAAACTCTGTAAAAAAAAAAAAAAAAAGAAATAGAGACTGAATGGTCAATTGATGGATGGAAGGAATCATTAGGGGTTTGGTTCCATGTTGGTGGACGGGAGTTAATTTTATCTCAACTCCCTTGATTGTACCTGCCTACAGAGATAGCGAGGTCCACCTCGCAAATAACGACACCTGGCACCCAGACTCTTTCTGCCGATGCAGCGCTCTGAGGTGACCGAAAGGCATTGGGCATCACACAGCCCCTCTATTAAACTGTCTTTTTTTGTTGCCTGCGATATTGAAAGCTCATCTGCCTCAACAAGGTACACATATGTACAACCTAAAAATTAGGATGTCCTAGCACCTGTTGCTTCTTCAACAGACCCAAATATTTAGCTCATAACCTTTCCTTTATTAAAGCTTATGGAATACCCAGTTTGTCTTGTAGCAACCCGAACTGCATGAATATTGAGCTTGTCTCTAAATAAACAAGCATTGGCAAAGTCAATAGACCTGGCCATTTTATAATTAGGAACTTTGTGTATGCAGTTGTGAGGCTGAGTTAGAGGTTCAATGGTCAGACCGATGAGTGAGTGCATCACTGATTAATGAGAAAGGGTTGACTAATGAGTGCATAGAAGAATGGGTGAGCGAGTATATGGATGGATGCAGGCAAGCAATACCAAGCTCACAGGGTGAGGCCTCAGATGTTTTAAAATTTTTACAAATTATCAATATTATATCAGTGCAATAATTATATCAGGGCTGGAAACTAGGGGTGGTAGGAACTTGTGGAATCTCACTCCGTGGAATTCTGTGGAGATTCTAAGGAGTTCTGGCAACAGGCAGAAAAGATGCATGCCACGCTGCAATTTAGCACCAGTAGCGCATTCCGTGCTGAAAAATCAGCGCAAACGGCAACATGCAGTGCACAAGAGTGCGTGACAATTCGAGTTGATTTTGCTGGCACTCAAGTAGAAAATCTACTCTAGAAACAGCCCTCTGACCGCTCGCATTAGAAAATCACACCGGAAGGCTTCCTAGAGACCAGAAATCACGCTAGGGGACGCCAAATCTCGCTCATGCTCACCAGTTTGCTTGCTGGAACCTCACGTTGTTCCCTTTGTAATTGCATTGCTTCAACAGGAAAAAACTCTGCACCACATGGCAGAATTTGACCGGAACTCCATGTTAAAAGAGTAACGTGGAGTCACCAAATCCCTCCTGTTCCACGAGTGGAATGAAAAATTCCACCCAAGCCTACCGGACACCATTGTAACAAGAAATATATAAGGAATTGTTATAATATGCCAGTGCAGGCATTAGACAAGTTGTGGGCACCATCTTGCAAAGGGACCCTAGAGTATGTCAACAATTACCACAATTATTCCAGTATGAGTCTAGCCTTTACACTGTATAAAAGCAGAATATCAGGTACAAGATATTCTTTATCTTTGAAAACTGTACATCTTCTGAACGTTTCCTGTGCTGGACTCCCTGCCTTGCTTTCCACATCTTCTCCTCTGCCGATGATGGAAAAAGCAGAAGTGACCAATACATATGATTTCATGAAATACAGTCGAAGTGCCCAGTGCGCATAACTTCCTGACATTAGTTTGTCAGATCAATAGATATTTATGAATCACTCACAATGCCCACTTTATGCCTGCCTGTATCTGCCACTTAGTCCCCAGCTCTGCCTTACAACCCCCTCTACAATTGCTGCTCTGTGCTTCTGCTGGGGGTCTTTCAGTTTGATTCCTATGATGAACAGACTTGCACTAGAGACCGCTTGGATATTTTATCCTCATTTTAGGCCTTTTGCCTGCCTGACACAGGCACATTAGTCAGTAAGAATGGGGGAGGGGGTGAAGATCTTCCAACTATCATGCTGGTTTCTATATTATATGAGTAGCAGGGAACGAGGTGGGCTTCAGTGGCAGAGGAGAGGGAGAGGAGTGCGGACTTTTAGGGGTATATTAAACACAATATTTTGCAAAATAAGCAATATTATTTAAGACCTTCAAAACAGAGAAAAGAGAGAAAGTGCGTGTGTGTGTGTGTGTGTGTGTGTGTTTCTGTTTGTGTATGTAAAAATCCCAGGTGAAATCCAACAGATACCTCGCCATATCCGACTAAAAGCACCTGTACCCAACTACTTACTAGATAATAAATTTATGAGGGGGGGGGTGCAACACCCCAAAACCCCCCCTGAATCTACGCCCCTGCTGCCTGAGTTCAATTATTGCCCCACTTTACACTGTCTACAAGTGCCCGCGTGCGGCCTGGAAGTGTTCCAGTACTCAGACTGTAGCGAGACCGATGTGTTCACCTAAAACCAGGTAGCATGGTCCACTGTTTGCCCTGGGTCATTGTGGGGAGGTGGAGCTGTACGTCATTTACATCAGGTACACAACGAGGGAGTCAGTACCTATATTTAATGGGGTGTTGGCAGGTCTTCAGCTCTAAGTTTTGCCCAATTTTGAATCCCAGCTTTAGCAAAGCTGTGCATAAAGTGATGCATTACATGCCCTCCCTGGTGGTCTCTTCTTTATGAAGTGTGCTTGGGGTCGAGTTGCGGATCGTCCCTGTCTAGTGTTACTGAGGCAGTGATTGAGGCCAGCACCTCCTCCTTCTCTCCCATTAAAACCCTTTCAGCGCTTTCAAGTGGCCCTGTGTCATGTGTGGCACAGCCTGGTTAGCTCTACATAGTCAACAATAGTGGCATTAGTGGTCTCATAGTTTCGCTTTAAACATTGTTGCCATTGCCAAAAAAAGTCAGCAGGCAAAGTGCTGCTAGCCAAAATACCAGCAGTACTTTGAAAAGTTTGAACTATCACATTGACAGGCAAAGTGCTGCTAGCCAAAATACCAGCAGTACTTTGAAAAGTTTGAACTATCACATTGACAGGCAAAGTGCTGCTAGCCAAAATACCAGCAGTACTTTGAAATGTTTGAACTATCACATTGACAGGCAAAGTGCTACTAGCTAAAATACCAGCAGTACTTTGAAATGTTTGAACTATCACATTGACAGGCAAAGTGCTGCTAGCCAAAATACCAGCAGTACTTTGAAAAGTTTGAACTATCACATTGACAGGCAAAGTGCTGCTAGCTAAAAAGCCAGGATTAGTTTGAAGTGACATGGGACCACTGGGCAGCTACTGCACTGATGTCTCAATAAGATTTGCTTTTATAACTCACAGGAAGTAAAAAAGGAGGGGCAATGATAACCGTGAGTGGAAGAGCATATTATAATTATTATTTTTTAATCAGAGATGGTTCCCCATGTATCATTTCTTCATAGCGAGTTTCAGGACCCAAAGTCTTTTGTCCCCAGCCCATTCCACAGCTCCTGCTGTTCTCCAAAGACACTGCTGCTGTGCCAGGTGGATCCAAGTGAAGGTTTCCAGTCCAGCCACAGGTGAGTTTCACACAAGGTCGTTTCACACCCTGTGAGTACATCATGGACGTCCATTCACAAAACTGCAAGGGTGGCAGGTGTCATCAGATCCCCAATGACATCGCAGGAAGTGGCGACATATGACCTTTGATCTGCTGTCACCATAAAATGGTATGTCACAACCTTTCACTCAGTTGAGATCACAGGAAGTGACATCACTTAAGTCAATAAACAGGAAATAAGTGCAAGTTGCTAAAAGCACACGGAAGTTACAAAAGCAGCTAAATGTCAATTTTAGTTGCCACCAGTATTTTAACTAGAATGCTGCCAAGTTATGCTAGAGGAATAGGTATCACTTATCCAGGTACAATAATCATATGCGAGAGGTCGTCATCAGGAATTACAGCCTAAAAATGCCCAGGCACAAATATTGTAGGCTCAGGCATTCAGCAGCATTGCTCGCCTGTCCATCCAGAATGTGTCCACAAATTATAAAATTCATAGCACAAATACGATCTGAATTTTTTTTTTCGATGGACTATGCTAATCTGAATGTACTGCCACAGCAGCGCTTAATTTGAGCTAGTGGTTTCTGGAGCTCAGCACCGGCACTTAATCACCAACATCGCCGCTTTGCATGAGCGCCAGTTAAGGACACATTAATTTACGGGGAGATTAAGTGATTTGCCCAGAATCACAGGATGTTGAGCCGACGCCAAGACTCGAACCTGGTTACCCAACTCTAAAGGCGCCACCTCTGGCGGTAAGGCCACATCCTCTCCCCACTTTCATGGTTAGTGGTTGGTTCTGTTTTAGGCAGCGCTGAAAGGAGAAATGGGCTGGTGCAAGCTGCCTCCTGATGAGAGCCCCAGCACATATTTGTTTACAAATTAACCACTGTCCCCGGGAATTCAAAAGGAATAAAAAAAATGCTATATAGAACACAGCATCTAATAAATGATACAGTGAATGGTATTTAGTCCTCAGGAAGCATCACTAGCTGCAAATGGCCCTTTTAGTCCCTTATGTAATGATGAAAGGGTGCAAAGTCGAAATATCGCCGCAAAAATATCGCGGGACAGAAATATCGCCGCATAAATATCGTGGAGAAGAAATATCGAGAACAAAAATATAGTTGACAAGAATATCGACTGACAGGTAAGTAATATCGATTACATAAATATCTTTGTAATAAATATCGTTTACAAAAATATAGTTTACAAAAATATCGATTTATTAATAATTTTATGTATTTTAGTGTTTTTAATGAGAATTGTTTGTTATTTTATTATATGTTTTAGAGTTTTACTAGTTATTAATTTATTTTAAGTTTAATTCTGCGTTTTTAGTTCCGTAGCGGGTTGTGGGTTTATAGGGGATTAGGGTGGGAAGTAATTTAATTTTATAAGATTTATTGAATAATTAATGTGTTAATTGATTAATTAATAATAGTTTAATAATTAGTTGTTAATTAATTTCAATTAGTCAATTAATAAATAATTAGGTTAATTGCTTAATTAATTTTAGGTGTGTGTTGTGGTGTTTATATGTGTAAATTGTGTGAAGGGTGGTAAGTAATTAATTTTTTTATTGATTAATTATTAAATACTTTTAAGTTAATTACCATCAATTAATTAGTAATTAGTAATTGTAATTGTGTAATTAATTTTAGGTGTGTGTTTTGGTGTTAATATGTGTAAATGGTGTGAAAGGTGGTAAGTAATTAATTTTTTATTGATTAATTAATAAATAATAAATTACTTTTCATTAATTAATTAGTAATTATTAAATTTAATTGTGTAATTAATTGTAGGTGTGTGTTGTGGATTTAATAGTGTTAAATAATGGGTAATTTTTTTTTATTATCTTTGTTAATAATAATATATTTAAATTTATATATTAATTATGTTAATATTGGAAATTAAATTTAATAAAAATGTTGATGGTTTTATTTTTTATTGTTTTGGGATCCAGCGCTTTCCCTACTGTTGCACTCACTGGAGTGGGAATAGTAAATTTTACCCCTCCGCTATCCAGCGCTTTCCCTACTGTTGCACTCATTGGAGTGGGAATGGTAATTTTTACCCCTACGCTATCCAGCGCTTTCCCTACTGTTGCACTCACTGGAGTGGGCATAGTAATTTTTACCCCTCCGCTATCCAGCGCTTTCCCTACTGTTGCACTCACTGGAGTGGGAATAGTAATTTTTACCCCTCCGCAATCCAGCGCTTTCCCTACTGTTGCACTCATTGGAGTGGGAATAGTAATTTTTACCCCTACGCTATCCAGCGCTTCCCTACTGTTGCACTCACTGGAGTGGGAATAGTAATTTTTACCCCTCCGCTATCCAGCGCTTTCCCTACTGTTGCACTCACTGGAGTGGGAATAGTAAATTTTACCCCTCCGCTATCCAGCGCTTTCCCTACTGTTGCACTCACTGGAGTGGGAATAGTAATTTTTACCCCTACGCTATCCTGCTCTTTCCCTACTGTTGCACTCACTGGAGTGGGAATAGTAATTTTTACCCTCCCGCTATCCAACGCTTTCCCTACTGTTGCACTCACTGGAGTGGGAATAGTAAATTTTACCCCTCCGCTATCCAGCGCTTTCCCTACTGTTGCACTCATTGGAGTGGGAATAGTAATTTTTACCCCTTCGCTATCCAGCGCTTTTTCTACTAATGTTTTTATTTTGTTATTAAATGTATGTATTATTTTTTTTAAATAGTTTAATATGTTAATTAAATATAGAATATTTTATTTTAAATTATTTATATATGTGTTTATTTTATTTTTATATAATTAAAAAGTTTATGAATTAAATAAAGATAATAGTTAATAAAATGTATTTAAGTAAATATATGTATATGTAAATATTTTTTTGTGTTTATATTTAATAAATTAAGTTTATTTGTTATAATTAGTTTAAATATATATTAAATTTAATTTATTTTGTTAATAATTTTAATATTTTTAATTAATTTATTTTAATTTATGTTATTTTTTTAAAATCGATATTTTTTACATCTATATTTTTGAGTCGATATTATTGTACTTACCTGTTTAAGTATAGCAATTCGATATTTTTGTAATCGATATTTTTACATCGATATTTTTTTCAACTATATTTTTGTAATCTATATTTTAACATGGAACCGATGAAAAATAATCCTTTAAGGAGCGGAACACTAAAATGCACACACACAACTCCCACTGCACACAGTCAACACCTCTAGGCACAGTCCCCAGCCTCCAATGTGCAGCGCGACCATCCCACATGCAGTGCCAGACCCCAGTGCCACCTTCCACCTCCCATTCTCAGCCCTAGCCTCCACTGACTACTGCCAGGTCCTCCAGTGCCAAGTCTTCAGTGAGTACAAGTTCATGCTGACCTTCTGATGTAGCAAACCCTCACGTTATGCTTTACTGTACCTTACACATGCATCATCATTATCAGCCCGCCTGTGCTTAAGAGAGCGCATTATTTTTAGGTCTGACATTAGCCAAGATCTTTTGATTTAAGTAAAATTATATATATAATATACTACTAGGAGTTTTCAGTCCTCTCTCTTCATCCATTGGTCCGTTCTAGTGTCATTCACATTTTCCCCCTCCCACTACACTCTGGGGCACTCATTCAGCCCACTTCATCTATTGGCTAACTGCAATGTGAGTGATGGCATTCTGCCTTTCACAAAGAGCGCAACAGCACATAAGGTAGCTCCATTCCGTACTAGTGACTATTGTGACAATTTGTTCCGTTTCATACCAAAACAACTTTCGTTAAGGCACAGCAGTTCCCTCAACAATATTATATAAATACCATGGCAAAACTGAACAAAGCATCGACAAAGCCCAAGAGCTGGCAGCCAATGCCAGACCGTTTGGCTTTGCCAATACTTGTTTTTAACTGGGTGCATCCTCCTGGGATGAACCAGATTAACTCAAAGCGGATGTGACATAGGGCAGATCTGGACCCTGTTCATGGCTCTAGAAGATAGGCCAGATTACATGGCTATCATAGCATGCTGGAGAGAACAACCCATGGTTGCTAGATTATGAATATGCATTTCCTAGAGAACTTACCAATACTTCTCATTCTTCTCGTTGTTCTAGTATTCCTTTTCTCTGATTCATTCCCATTTATTTTTAAGCCCTTGTCCTCTCTCTGCCTTGGTGTCTGCCTACGATGCTGTGTCCCTCACACCTCTCTTGTCCTGTTGTTCTGCTCTGCAGTCTCTGTCTCTCATCTCAACTCCCTGCTGTACCATCTCTTCTAGTCAAATTGCTTCTTTCCCTTTTCTATACCAGCCATCCCTGTGTCGCCTGTCTGTTTGTTTGTCTCTTTCTTTCTTTCTCTCTCCCTTATCAGTGTCTCCATCACCTTTTTAGGTCTCGCCTAGGCAGCGCGCATGCGCTGTCTCTCCGAGACATCCAGTAATCCGTTTGGCGAGAGTAATCCCGCCTGCTGCTTGCCTGCTTCTTGTAATTGGGTTATTAATGCGTCAGTCGGCACTTCCGGCCTCCCTATTGGTTGCTGCTCCGATTCGTCACTTCCGCTTTTATCGGAAGCAGCACCGACCAACTACAGTTTCATTGCGCTGCAACTGTAGGTATGTCATGTTTAGGGACTACTTGTTATTATGTAGTATGGCGTCCGTTTCACTCGCAGGCACGTAACTCAGCGTTTTTAAATCATCATCGCGTTAACACAGGGTTCACGTATTTGTTGGAGATAGGCTGTTGCCTATGCAATAGTATCTTTTCATTTTTATTTTTAGCGTGCCATGCGTGCTTCCAGTTTCACAATTGCGGCGGTGGCCGTCGCACAATTTCCCTAGTTTAAGGAAGGCACCCGTTTGTGATTCCATATTGAATTGAACAACAGTGTTTCTTTAATTTTTTTTAGTTTCACTGTTTTCTTACTGCTCAGGTGCAATTGGCATTGTAATGCCTCCTGAGCTTTGCAGTGTAGAGTGAAATGGGGGCCGAAGCATCGCTTTCAGACAGCACTGCACAACACCGATTCATAGGGCCATGTTCCGGCTTGGGAAGGGGTGTTTCTGGACCAGCTCATCTGCCCATAAGAGAGCCATAGAGCGTTGGGCATTACAACGCCATCACCCGCCGCTCCCTGGCACGCACCCGTGATTAGCCGCGATGTCACTGTTACTCAATTCAAGCATCCACCCCTGTGTGCAGAGTGAAATGGCGCGAGACAGAACAGCCTCCCCCGCACTGCATACAGTGGTAGCGCCCGCCTCCCCAGTAGTCATGTGCATGGTGTGTGCATCCAACCAGACCGGCGCTGTTGCTTCTGGATCCTTTGTTCGAAAGCCTACATGTACCACAGCAATACTTGCTGCCTGCCTCTGCACAGCGTATCTCATTGCCTGCGCGGGTACTGGATATCTGTATGCACAGTGCTTTAAATGTTTAAATGGGCCGGTACTGTCCGGTACGGAGTACCAGCACTTTTTTATTTTGGGAGGGAGAGTACCGGCACTTCTCAAGAGAACTGCTATACTTTTAATTGGAGAGTACCGGCACTTCTCAAGAGAACTGTTATACTTTTAATTGGAGAGTACCGGCACTTCTCGGAAACAAGCAGGTACTCTGCTACAGAGTACCTGCACTTCTATTTTTCCATTTCAAACACTGTGTATGCAGCGCCAGGCAATTATTCCCTGGGCAGACGATAATGGGTTTTCTGCATGCACAGCCAGCCCTACATCGTGCTGATGCCCCCATTTCGTCTATAGGCAGTATATGGAGGAGCAATGCGTGCAGAAAGGCAGGAAAACATTGTGGTGATGCTTCATAAAAATAAAAAACACGAGGCAACTGCTGTCCCTAAGCACCAGGTATTCTCGAGCGTTGCAGCTATTGCTGCCACAGTGGATGATGGGGGTAGGCTACCAAGCCTTTGTCCCTTTCAACATTTATTATTGGTGACTTGGCAAATAGTGAGGGGTATATGTTAGGTCTATGGGTGACTTTCAATGTATAAACACGTTTGCTGTCTTAGTGCAAGATCAGCGTCCTGTGACCGTGCCCGGTACTCTATGCCCATTCATTCCTCTGTGCGGTGATCGTTGTGACTACCATCATGTATGCGTCCCGTTAATTTGGCTTATGGTAACACCGGTTATTTGTTGTGCCTAGAAACGACAGAAGAGTGGTGTGAAGTGCTGTAGGAAAACATGTTCTGGTTTAATCCGGCGAATGCAGTGGCTGAAATCTTGACATAAAATGTCCCTGGTCCTCTTCCAACCAAAGCTTGTTCCGGTTCCCCAAAAACAATACATTGCAAAAGGACACGTGTGCTTCTCAGAGCGCCTCTCAGATGGAACGCAATACGAGTCTCAATCAGATTTTAATCACAACCTATTTATTCTGAATTCTCAGTTGATCTGCTCCTACCGACCAGAGAGCGCCTTAAAGCATTCCAAGTTAGTAATGGTCTGCTTAGAGGAGGAGCACGTGGGAGCACATAAACTCATTTTTGTAATTCTTTACCTGAGTATAATATTAGAGAATGTGTAAGTGCTTCTTTTGTTCAGTGTGGAATTTATCTGTGCTTGGTTTCCAGAGGTTCTTCTTTTTAAACGATTAAACCAAACTACTACTATATACTTCTTTTTATTTTATTAAAATTTCCTTCTCCTCTGTTACTCCTGTGCCCACTCCCCATTGCTCCTCTCTCTCCCAGTCTTCACTCCTCCACCCTTTCATCCATTGCTCTCTTCCTCCGTTTGCGGGCTTTTATTTAATTATTTTTTTAAAGGAGGTTGTTTTAAATTTTTTTAGGTTTAACTGGTGACTGTCGTTTACTGCCGGCTCGCTCTGTAGTGCGCTCTTATACCTTTAGGTTGAGTTTGCGCTATATAAAACTGCGAGAGAATAAAAGCATTTGCAATGCAATAGGTCTCACATTACTAAATGTTTGAGCTATTGGTGTTACATTATTATTAGCAACGCCAATAGTCAAACCTTTAGTAATGCGAGACCTATTGCATTGCAAATGCTTGTTATATCTGTCACCTGCCTCCCCTTCTCTCAGCTCTCTGTTTTCTCAACTGTCTGTCCTTTTTATTACCTCTCAGCTGCCTTTCTCATGTGTTGCTGTCTCTTTCTCACCCCTCCAGTCCAGTGCTTAATTTGAGCAAGTGGTTTTTGGTGCTAAGCACCAGTACTTAATTGTTCGCACCAGCTCTAGTGACAGTCCACCACTTGGTGGCACTGCCTGTTTAATTTTGAGATGAGCACAACAACTGTGTTTATTAACTCAAATTGCATTGAAAAATGAATAAGACCAACCTCTCACACAATTATTATAGCTTTGTATAGCTTGAAATAGTCTGAATTGTCACACTTGTAGAGTTTGATGGTTAGGTGTTATGTTGGTACTGTCATTGGCAGTGCTGGCAGGGGCAGTGCGTGGTGCAGGCTGCAGTGGCCTTCCAAAAAGGGCCCAGGAACTTAATTGTTTTACAAATTAAGCACTGCTTCAGTCTTCTCTACTATCTCAAATGACTTTCTCACTGATCTCATTAACATTTCTGTCACCTCCCTTCCCCTCACTATCCAATCTATCTCAGTGAAAATGTGAGGATATTTCAAACATGGAATTGCTGAAGGGTGCTGACCCACATTCCACTCAGTGCATTTATGACATGAGATCTGGCAAACAGTTCAAGATGCCTCTGGCCAGACCTAAAAATGAATATATTTATCTGACCATTCAGTTTTTTCTGGTGCCATTGGCATAACCCGGTATTTGTAAAGTGCAAACTAATTATCCGTAAGGGTCTGAAGGCTGGGGGCCGTCGGGGAGATTAAGTGAGCTATTGCCCAGAGTCACAGGATGCTGAGCAGATCTGCCTCCGGCGCTGGGGATCGAACCGGAAGCCCCGCACTCGCTCTGGAGTCAGCTGCCCTGGCCGCTGCACCACACCTCTCCCAAAATCCTTTACTGCTTCCAACATCTTACCAAGGCTGGCAGCCTGGCATGGTGAGTGTCTGTCAGGCTGACCTTTGCTCTGCTTCACAGACACTCATGCTTTGCAAAATTGAGGGTCACGGGGGTGAAGCCCCTCCATCCATAATGACGGACGGTCCCTGATTTGAACACTTTTAAACACTCACCTTCTGCTGATTGTCCGGAAATGAATTCCATAGTATGGAGGCCAGCACAGAGGAGGTGCCCCCTCCCATTCTACAGATGGTGATATTTGAGGGAGGTGATGATGACTCTGGCACTGACGGTCAGTAGGAGAGTGGAATAGCAGTCACACTGACTGTATCTGGTAATGATAGTCACTGTCTCCTATATCCTGCAATGATGTTTAATTTACCCAACCGACTCTGAAAGGCAAGGACCTAGTAACTTCATGGATGCTTTCTGCAGAACATTTGGGGAGAAAAAATAAATGAAACGTGTGCTCTTTCCTTTTATTTTATTCAGAAAATGAAAATGAAGATGAGTGCATTTGGGCATGGACCTTCCCTTTTGGTAGTGGTTCTCTTTCATTGCTGAATATTACACATTGTTTTACTAGCTTCTCCTATTAAACATGTATGTATCCTAATATTGTTTATTCTGCACCATTAACTATTTATCCTTGCAGTTTCATTATTTATGTATCTGTTGCCTAAGAGAAAAACTCCTTTTTGAAGAATGACTTTCATTAAGTGCATTGTTTACTTCATAACTTCTTCTGGGTTTGATTTTCTGGCCTATTAATGATGCTTATTAATGCTGGCTTGCCTGGTGCACTTTTCACAATCACTTCTAATAATAATGTAAATTCCAGGTGACTATTTACAAAAACTCTCCACCGGTTCCAGTTGCTTGCCTTGCGGCTGTTCTGGATGTCTAATGAGCTGCTATTGAGAAAATTTATTTTTCTTCCAAGTCCAGCTTGAAATTGATTACTGGTATCTAATGACGTAAATGATTCTTACTTAGCATTTTATTTAACTAGTGCAATTTATTTCATTTTTCTCCCCTGCAAAAACGTTTAAACTTTTACTCTGGCGCTTGAGTTAATTACATATTTTCCTAATTTTGTTCATCCTCCCCAGGTTTCATATCACTCAGATAACAGTAATTTCATTGCGTCCCCCTCCAGTGCTATATTTTGTCAGCTTGTCACTCAGGGAAGCTTGTTCTACACTCGGTTGTATGTGTATTCCCGGTTGATTTCACACATCACGCAATGTTATGATATATTTCAGTCTGGTATAAAACATCCCTTGGGCACTGAATGTCCTCAGTGTACACCAGGAAGAAATACATGGCTGTGGGCATGTGGGTGGAGCTATGAGTCATTCTCTGGGATGATTTGGTGTTCAGGAACATACCTGTGCTAGGTTGTATAAGGACTCTGATAACACATTTCAAGCAGAGGTAAACATATATTTTTGTGGTTAGAAGTCATAACCATATTTTAAGATGGCCACTAAAAGGGCCATTTTTAAAATGCTTCATGATTATAATGTAAAGCTAAGTGATGAGGGCTTAATTGTAAACATGTATTTTTATAAAGCAAGCCAACCAGTAGTGGACTTTGTGCGCTGCCTCAGGAGCCCCAAATTGAGCAGCTTAATCACGTGATCTGCTGTTCAAAGCCCGCGTCCTACCAGAGATCTACAATACCATTTACTGAGTGCTGCATTTACAAACAGCAGATTTCTTGCTAATGAGGAAACTGGGTTCTCAGCCCCAATTCACTGAATCACAACAAGTGACAAAATGCACCATGTCAGATCTGTATATCCTTTCCTATGCAACTAACGGAGGTCACCCTGGTACTACCTCCAGTGACATGATTGACAAGCCAGTTCATGTGCCCCTTGATATCTTGAGCACTTGCCTCTCATCCCTCCTTCCACGCAGTCCTCAGGGTTTTCTTTCCGCGCACCCAATGCACAAGGAGGATGAACACAAGAATGATTTCCATGTGACTGTGCTAGGTGACGCAAGGGTTGGTGGAACATCAGGTAAGCTAACCTTACATGCCCACTCCTAAGGACACCCGCTCAAAACAAAGATAACTGATTTCTGTGAGGAATCCTTACCTCATCCGTGAGATCTCAGTTCAAGTATCACCCCCTTTGTCAGCAAAAATGCATCTGGGATTCTTGCAAAACTGTCAAACACCTATGTTGTATTGTATTGCCGGATTTGCGTGGACCTCTTACTTCTGGCACAAAGCCCTTCCTCTGGATAAATAAGAGATTATTCTGTTCTTTATACAGTGTTTCTAGGGAGTGGGTTCTTAGGGTAACTAAAATGGGAAGAGTTTTGGTCACATGCACGAAGCGCTGCTCAAAACATGTCGCTGTGAACTTTTGTCACTTAAGCATTGTTCTTGTTCCTAAACATTGAATGAAGCAAAGAGGTCCAATAAAAACGGCCTGATTTAAAAAAAGATGTAAACTGTCCCATACCACATTGGTTAAAAAGACAAGAATATTGCAACTCAGTGCAGGGATCAAATGTGGTAAAGAAAACAAACAAGCAGTAGAGAAAAGTAGAGCAGACAGTCATTAATGTCATCCTATGGGAAATGTAACAAATGAGGAGAGAGGACAGTGTCCTCTGTGCAGCGGACCATGGCCTAGGGTTGTCTGACACAATAGCAAGGTTAAGAAATGGACCTGCACACATCAATTCTACAATATTGACTACAATACATCATCAGGGTAAACACATATAGGGAAGTGTGGATTTACTTCTCTTAACTCCACATCTATTTACCTTGACAAGTTGTCGGTAATCCATATAAGTGCAGATTGATATTTAAACTTCACTACTACGGTAGTACACCTTCCCTAGTCAGCCTCTTTGGCTGATAAGCAAGGTAAGGGAGTTTGATAGAGGTTGGTCCAGATGAAAACCTCTTGCTCCAGACACAGTATCCTTCCTAGAGGTGGAGAACCTTCAAAAGGAGCCGGTCTGAAGCTTGTAGGCAGCTAGAGCTTCATGCTGTCTGCTATGTCAAGACTCGCGGTTCTACTACAGGCTCCAATCTATCACCAAAAATCCCTGAGTGGAACAAATTCAAGGTTGAAGCTGCTAACGTTCCTTTACTTTTTGAGAGGTTTTGCAGGTTACTCATATTCTTGAATTGAAAACTTTTTAAGATTGTCCAAAGTTTTTACACCAGCTCTGGTAGTAGTCCTGCCTTGAAGGGCAGCCCTCATATATTCAGGACTGGCTGCTAAAATTCCTGCCTGTATTTCCTTGAACGACGGCCTGATTTTTTTTTTTTCACATTGCGTGTGGGTCCCCAGAACTGATTACCAGGTACAAAGAAAATGTTCATTTCAAACTGATCAAACGGATTTCTTTATATCATTTTATCGCCTTTTTTATCTTTGTTTCTTCTGCACCCTCCGATTTCAAGAAGGAAGTTCTAGAGGGCAAAGCAGGATTTGCTGGCACTAACCTGATTTAGCTCTCAGGGTCAGCTCAAGAAGGTACTACCCATCGTGGAGCGAAAAGCTAAAGCAGACGTTTAGGCAGAGGAGGACCCTCTCTCCTCTGGTCTTTGACAGACAGGAATTTGTTAGTGCAGCACACAGAAAAGACTTCACTCCTCTTAAGATCTAGGTACATTTTCTCCTTTGAGGAGATTAACACATTTTGAAGGGTGAATTTGTCAGCCATTGATGATGAGTTTTAATCAACCCCACAAACATTTCTGGGCTTTACAATCTCGATTTTGCAGCAAAGTGGTGTCATTCTTTTCTTAGGTACATGACTGTCCAAGAACGCTCTCTGACCTTCCAACTCCCTCTATGATCCTCCCATTTAAGCCCTTGCAGCTTCAGAGGATATCTCCTTCCTTAGGCCAACACTTGCCTCAAGATGCCTGTAGATGAGGATTTCACTGGGAACTGCACTACAGAGGCTGAGACATCCCCTCGTGGCAAATCCCAACATTTTCCTCTTTTCCGTCCTTCTACTATCTCTGTGCAGAGGCAGCCGGGGGCAGGGCCCACTCAAGGGTGAACAGGGAGGGTAACGCTTCTCTTCAGCTGAAGCCAGGCAGGGTGTTTCATATTCCACAACTGTTATAAAGGTTATTAAGGTAATAGTCATTTGAATTCACCACAGACAATTGCAGCCCATTGGCTAAAGTAGCCATTTGTTCTGAAAGCCATTTCCTATCAAAAGTTACCAATTTTCAGGTATACCACATTTACTACTGTAGAGACATGCTTTGTAGCAGGGGCTGCTAGAAAAAATGTAATCTGAGATCAGATGTTATCTTTCAGAAGTAGTAGCACAAGTATATAATGATCTCTTTTACTTCACAAATCTGTTCCCTGTGCAAGCCTGCATGTGCCCAGAGTGGCAGTGATGGCAATTTGGAAATGCAAACACCTACAGATTTAAAAAGAACACTGCATCGCTGCCCAGAGCCGCAGAAGATATCAAAGCATCAGGTGCCAAAGGTAACAGAACCGAAGGGACAACCTGAATTTCAGCCACCTACTTTAGATTTTGCCCATTAACCTTGATTTTGCTTTTACATTTATATTAATATTTTTTGGAAATGCAATGTATACACATCTGACAAACTGAACAGTTTGTGCTGCTTTGTTTACATGCTCGGAGTAGAGGAGATCTTAATTTGTCAGTAGTTATAACCTGCAATGCTTAACTACATTCTGGAATGCCTATTGTTGGTGATTGTTAGTGATGATAGACTGCACTAAGAGGACCATTTTCTTCTCTTCTTTCTGTACGGAAAGTGGTGGCCATGTTTGAAAGCCAGATGAAGCCACAAGAGACCGAGCACTTAGACCCAAGGATTCTCCAACTCTTGTGAATGAAATTAGTGGTGGTAAATAGACTTGTCACTAAAGGTAGGCTCACTCTAGGTGGACTGTGACTCAGGTATGCAGCAGTTTCTGTAGCATGATCTGAACCCTCAGAATCATCTGGCCTTACATACATCATGGGCATCTTCTCTTGTGGCTCTCCTCCTCACTGCACTGATCTTCTCTGCTCACTCCGATAGTCTCTTGTGCACGACATCATGCCTCACTCTGTGTTACCCAAAATGTGAATGGTTCTTTATATTGTATTCTACTACATTGAACTTTACTTCATTGATCAACCACCACATTGAAGTTAATAAATCAATCTACCACTTCATTGACCAGATATGCATATAATGTTATAGGCCACAACATAAACACAACTATATTTTTTATACATGTATATCAACACAAATTCTAAAAATAACCTTAACACTATCCCTGGTCCTAGTTTCATGCTAGCGTTAACACTACTATATAACTTAAACCCAAGTATAAATTTAACTCACATTAACGTTTTGACTACAAATGGCTCTGACCATAACCATAACCCTAATCTTAACCCTAAATCTTACCACACCTTATAACCCAAACATATGTCTACATGAAACACTTAGCCTTACCTTTACCATAGCCTTAATTCTTAATCAATCACGGGTTTGTATAGCACAAGCTACTCACCCGGAACGGGTCTCAAGGGCTGAGGGAGGGAGGGGCAATGGGGGGGGGGGGTTTCCGCAGATTCTGGAGGTCACTGAGTTCCATCGAAGAGCCAGGTCTTGAGGTCCTTTAGGAACTTGGGGAGTTCTCACTTTGAGCCAAGCCCTGAGCTAGAACTTTACCTTAACTTTATGTAAACTTAACCCTTTACCTAACAAAATATTTATTTGGAATAATGCCTCTTATCTTAATCCTTATTCTAAATCCTAGACTATAGTACCGTTTGTACCGCACCAGTAAAACTGTGCGTTCGTTGGACAACATAAATGTGCGATTGTGCCAGACTGATTCCGTGGACACTCTCAAGATAGTGGCCTATATCCCCGCTAGCCCACAGAGCACCACCTGGACTTGTAACCTTACAGGGTAACAAATGTTTGTAAAACCTCAGAACATGACAACCCAGATCTCCCGAGGAAATTGTGGTAACAAATCTAGAACCCTTTCGTTTGGACTCTCATTCTTGTATAATCAATAGAATGAAACAGATTAGCGTAATTAGCATGACAAAAATAGTGAAAAAGATTAACATTTCCACCATTGTGCTATACTGTGTATAGTGTACTCCTACCTGGAGCTCCCTAACCGAGTCTTGCCTAGGGTGGGTGATCTGCCAAATCCCTACCATGGTGGTCTAACTTCCCATTTACTGTGGGTAAGTGTCATCAGGTTGTCCGTCTTGGTGTAGAGCTGAAAATCCCTTGTGTTGGTATGCAGGAATCAGCTGAGCTGGAATTCTGGCATGTAGTGACCTTGCAGTGTCAGCTGAGTGCTCCTCTCCCTAAACAAGGAAGTGGTTTGTTATATATAATAAACTGCGCCCATGTGGCCATGTCGCAATCCCTGTCAGGCCGCAATTGTTAATTCTAGTTGGATAGTGTTGTCGACTACCGGACAATAACATAAATAACATTTGTGCAGGGAACTTTATCCCTTGTACTGATTGCTCAAGGTGTCATGATAGTAAGCCTACGAAGTAGAAATGTATGCAATGCAGATTCAGAGAATGCTATCCTGCATGGTCATGCACGCAAATGTATGTCAAAAGTCACCATGTTTAATAGAGAAGGCAACTTAAGAAATGTGAGCATTTAAATGGTGGTGTTTCTAACCAGGCCTGTCCTGACCACGTGACAAGACTACCATTGATCCTAACTGTAAATTGTCACCTAATCGTAACACTAAATCTAACCCAATCTGTCACCCTAAACGTAACACTTAACACAACATAACAGTTTCAAGAGAGATGGCTAAGATAACAGATGAGTGGGTACACACTAAGGTGCCCAAGAAGTTCAATAGTAGTGACCCTAAGAAAGGGGGTCAGGTCCCTCTTCAGGGGAAAGATGTGGCCAACAAAGATATAAAAAGAAGGAGCTCTCAAAAAGGGCCCCAAAAGACAGCCCGGGGAGAGGAGTGGGAGATCTGAAACGCATCCCAATCCAAGGGGGGAGAGTACCAGGGAAAGAGTTTTGACACCTTAAAGGCTGGGGTGTGTTTTGACTGTCATTAGCCAAGACACAAGAGAGGAGAGTCTGTGAACACCAAGAAGCCCCTCTCTGGTGCAAGGGTATTGCCAGTGTAGGGATGCAGTGGCATTTGTCCCTGGGGTTTCCAAAGTGTTATACTGAGGTCATCCTAACATCAGTGGGTGGGTCGGAAATATGACACACTGGCTACCAGGCCACTAAGCATGGAGAAGTATAGGCAGTGACCAAAGTTCAATGGGGCTGAGGTTGAGGCTCTAAGGGAAACAGGTGCCAACATAGCCATGGTCATGGCTAAACTAGTTTCCCCAAACCAGACCCTCCCATATGAGGTGCACCAGATGGTCAATGCTGATAATGAGATAAAATTTCATCTCATGTCTGTGGTAAACATTTAGTGGGGTGCGGAGAGTTACTGCCACCTGCCATCTCAGTTGAATGTCTCTTGGGGAATGACTTGAAACTTCCACGTGGACATGTGTGGAAGGAATGATTGTGCAGCAATGCTGGGCTTCCCTGAGTGGGTGTGTGTAGCCACAAGGGCACAAATAGCACTAAAAGGGAGTCAAGGTGACCTGAAGCCTGGAAGAATCGCCTGGGTCCCTAAAAGCAAGAAAAAGGGCAAGAAGTCTGGTCAACCAACTTTAAGGAGCCCCCAGACCCAGAAGGAGTCCAACCCCTTTGGTAAGGACCTGGTGTCTTCGGAGAAGGATGTCTCCTTGAAAGACATGCCAGAGTGGCAGAGCTTCAGGGGGCAGGTGGTCCCTCCAGAGAGGACTTGTGCCAGGGACAGAGGACCTGTCCCACCACTGGAGGCCTTAGGCAGGTAGCTGGAAGGCAAAAGAAGGGGGTGACTGTGGTACGCACAGGGTCTATTGGGATATGGGCGTGCTCTAGAGTGCAGCAAGGGATCCCAAACTAGGAGCAACCTGGAGAGTACAAACTTCATCTCTGCATACTTAAAAGCTATGTGGGGTTCACTACCCCTTATCACCCTCAGACAAATGGTTGGGTTGAAAGGTTCAGTAAGACCATGAAAGGCAGGATCATTGGTTTGCATGAGAAACTCAGGAGAAGGAAGGATGTCCTACTACCATGCCTGTTATTTGTTTACAGAAAGGTGCAACAAAAAGGAGTGGGCTTTAGCCCATTTGAACTTTTGTTTGGCCACCCAGTGAGGAGTCCAATTAGCTTGGTCAAAGATGTTTGGGAGAAGCCCATCAAGGAACCAAAGCAGGATATGGGGGATTATGTACAAGGTTTTAGTTCTTGCATAGTTTAATACATGAAAAAGTCAAATAAAAATCTGAAGGTCAGCCAGGAGCTGGTCAAGCACTGGTAAGACCAAATGTCCTCCTTGGTAGAGCACAAGCCAGGTCAGTTGTGGGGGTATTCGAGCCTATGGCTCCCGAAGCCCTCCAAGGCACATGGACTGGACCCTACCCAATCTTGGAGAAGAAAGGAAAAATCAGCCATCTGGTAAATGTGGGTACCCCCAAGACACTCTTAGAAGGTGATACACATCAAAAGGCTAAATCCACACCATGGCAGGTATGACATGACTATTCTGATGTAGCTCTTAAGAGCTAGGTACATTGTCTCCTTTGAGTAGAGTAATTAACACATTTTGAAGAGTAAATTTGTCAGCCATTGATGGTGAGATTTAATCAATCCCACAAACATTTCTAAGCTTTACACTCTCGATTTTGCGACATGAAGGGGAAGAAGAGGAAAGAGAACCTCGCCCTGACCTACTGTGACATAATGCCAAGGACGGCTCAGTGGTTGGAGCTGTGCTCTCCGCCACTTTGAGAGACCAACAGCAAAGGGGCTGTTATAATAAAGAGTTTGCTGATATATTTTCCTTAACCCCAGGTCTGACACATTGGTGTGTCCATTATGAGGGCACAAGTAAAAGCTTGCCTCTCAAGAGTAAGAGTTACAGACTATCAAATCAAGGCAAAGCTAGCATTAAGGCTGAGGTTGCCAAAATGCTAGAGCTTGGGGTGAGTGAGCCTTCTAACAGTCCCTGGGCCAGGCCAGTGGTGCTGGTGCCCAAGCCTAATCCAAAAGGTGGGAAAACTTAAATGAGGTTCTGTGTAGACTACAGAGGCCTAAATGCAGTCACGAAGACTGTTGGTCACCTCATACCAAGAGCTGAGGAGCTATTTGACAAGTTGGGGGCTGCCAAGTACTTCAGTATATTTGACTTAACTTACAGGTACTGGCAGTTTGCCTTCACCCACCCACCGAGCCAAGGAGAGAGCTGCATTTTCAACCCCAAAAGGTCATCTTCAATTCAAAGTGAGGCCTTTTGGCTTGAAGAATGCACCTACCACCTTCCAGAGGTTGGTGAATAGAGGTCTGGTGTGGGAGGCTCAAAGCCTCAGACCCAGATCAGAGCTTATCTTGGCCTGACTGGGTACTAGAGAAGATTTATGAAGGGGTGTGGCACCATTGTGGCACCAATGACAGAACTCACTTCCAGGAAACAGCACAAAACAATTATTTGGACTCAAGATTGTCAAAAGGCCTTTGACATCCTGAAAGAGGCTTTGTGCCCAGCACCTGTCTTAAAATTGCCTGATTATAGCAAGGATTTCATTGTTCCAACCAATGCTTCTGAACATGAGATTGGGGCCATGTTGGTGCAGGTAAATTATGATGTCTAGGATCGACCAGTTGCCTTTATTAGTAGGTGGCTCCCCCCTGAATGCACCATTGAGAGGGAATATTTTGTGGGGGTTTGATCCCTACCTGTTTGGGACTCACTCTAAGTTCAAACTGACCACAGGCCTCTCAGGTGACTTATGCAGATAGGAGAGAACGCAAACTGTTGAGGTGTTCCTTTTCCGTAAAGAGTATGGATTTTACAGTGGGACACAAACCTGGGAGTGGCCATGCCAATAGGGATGGCCTTTCCATGTTCTTCCACTTATATGATGAGAACTACCAGGGTGTAGGTTTGGCTTGATCACATACCATCTGGAAGGGGGTCATGTAAGAAAATGCCTTTTTTAGCATGATCACCCCCAAACATTTAGACTGATGAAGCTGGTTTTTAGACTCTGAGAGTGCATAGAGTCCTGCTCATCAGCCTTCAGTGCCAGTGCTCTGACCCTTAAAAGGTACATGTGCAATTAGTTTACCCACAATTGGTATAAATTAACTTACATATAAGTCCCTAGTATATGGTACCAGGGGTAACTAGGGCCTGTAAATTGAGTGCCCCTCAAGGACTACAACACTGATTGTGCCATCACAAGTGTAACAATGCAAAGCATGACTCCCAGTCAGCTCTTGCGGACTGGCAGAACAGTTTTTAAACTGCTAACTTGACTTTGCCATTTAAACTAATGACAAAGGCCAAACCTTCCTTTTTAATATTTATAAGTTATACCTAAGGCAGGCCCACCAAGCCCTAAAGGCAGGGTGCATTATGTTAAAAAGAAGGGCATGTCCTGGCAGTATCAAAAACCTTAATTGTCATTTTTACTGTGGAAAGGCTTGTAGTCCCACTGGTGAGTGTGAAGTTACATGCTGACAACACAGTGGTGGTAACTCTTAAATGGGACTGCTAAATATGATTTATTGCATTAAACCCGACTTGATGCTCAATTCAAATTTAATATGACTATTACACAAATGACAACTATAGAAATGTGCCATTTTGTTGTCCAATGTATCCAAGATTTGTGGATGCGCATAGCTGCTGTCCTCGAGACAGCCTTCTGTCCTCCTGGGAAGAGGTGTGAACGACTCTCGGGAAGGGAAACAAAGGACCTGTCGAGGGACAAGGTTTGATCTCCTCCTCGCAAGATGGCAAGAGTAGGTGAGTGCAAAAACGGCGGTTTCAAAGGGGAAGCCACCTTTGAGGGCAAATGGTGATCACAGGCAGGATTTAGCAGGTTTAAGCAGGCAGGCTAGCCTCTCGGGCCGAGAGTGAGAAGTTGTTGTCAAATCGATTTTGAGATAGCCACAGGGGTGGTTTCTCCATTAGGGCTCAGGGGCTGCGCCCCTCTGAAATTCCTACACATTCACATAAAAACATAATAAATAGATCGATTTATCTAGAGATATGATCGCATCTCTAAATAAATCGATGTATTTAAGTCTGGGCTGTCTGATTCAGGCTGTCTGCCCGCCTCGCTCTGAAGCAGGAGACGAAAGGCAGGCAATAAGTCAACTTTCTGAACTGTAATGCAGGACGCAGGGCTTTCTGTTTTAAAGCCCTTCATTGCCATTGTGGTCTAGGGTTGTATGCACTCTGTAGGCCAGTGACGCAATCAGCGTCACGGTTTCGGGCATCGGAGACTTCATCCCTGTGTGACTTCAGATGTCCCTCATTCAAAGGCTTAGATCCCACCCTTTGTCATACGTGAGAGTGGATGCAACTACGTCTGATCTGGCGCCTTGTTCTCGGTAATGTTAAGTGTTTGCATGCTAATGTTGTGTTATGTATTTTGTGCTGAGATCCCTCATCACGCTAACCTCTCCCACTGTTACACCCCAGGCCCTCACTGCAGATCGCTCCGTTAGAAGTTGAGCTGTAGTATTTATTCCCCTGTGAAATGGATCCAAATAACAAGCAGGGTTCTTGTTCCCTTGCGAAGTTGACCCAAATATCCGATTCAAGCCCAAAGCGAGTGATATGTGCTTACTGGACAGTTCTCTAATGTACAACATTAAAACCGGCTATATCTTCATGCTTTCATGCCCCTGAGTTAACACTGATGCCAAAAACATGGATTAACTTGCAAACAATGAATGTTAAAAACGTTATGGGAATGCATTTCAGCGAAAAAGTACCTCTCTTATTTCACATGCTTTACTTAATTTTGCATTCCCCAAGAGTTGGCTATTTTATCATTTTGTTATTTATCTGTATTTTTGTCTGTGCATACTTTGAGACTTGAGCCAGGCCAGGTGTTTATGAGGGGCTTTGATTGAGCGTGCAGGCGCTAAGGCTGAAGTCAAACAATGTGCCTGTCAGTGGGTTTGCCTCTCTGCAGATCACACAGAACAATGGTTATGTATTTCATTTGCAACTGAAAATCTGTGGATATGTGTGTGGTGTGAAGGGGGTACACAGATGTCAAAATATTTGCAAGGCAAAAATAAGAGAAATTAAAGTGCTTACATTTGAGGGAGTGCAGTGCATGTTTGGGGCAGTGAAGTGACAGAGATGCGAGGAAGGGCATTCGGGGAAGAGTGAAAAGAGGATGTTGAAGAGGAAAGAGAGGGGGTTGAAGATGTGCAGATGGACAACATATGCAGAGAAAAACAGGATACATATCTAACATAAAGCACACATAATTGAAGGCCAAAACTCCTTCCACAGCCCTCAATGCTATTTAATTCACAGACTCACAGTTTCAGAATTGAAACATTTCCAATGTTAATTATTTATAACAAATCATTGATGTTACTCGTTTTTCTTAAACAGCTAACACCCAGTGACAAAGCCAATCATACTGACAGGCTTTAGGCGTATGTCAGTTGTTGTTTCATTTATCTGGATACAATTACATCTCAGAGAGAAACCAAAATACTGGTCAGGTGGCACAATATGGGAATCACAGAAATGTATTTGACATGTTCCTTTATAGAGAGCCCCCACTTTTTTCATCCCCTTAAAGCCTGTCTGCACATATTTCTATATGACTCGTTGCAGCCAGCAGCTGTGGGTGCTTCTCAAAGTCTGGTTAGAGCATATTTTTCCAAAGTTATTACTGCATGCAGTGCAAGACACTGGGCAAGCATACATTTTAAAGGGCTAAAGTTGTCATGCTGTACAATTTACACATTACAGTAACTGTTGAACATATTAATGCAGGAAGATATGGACAGTTTTTAATGTGTTTAATATTTCAAGACTATACGTTACCACTACTTTATAAGCCTTGCGTTATCGCTACATTAATTTGCTTTAAAATGCACCATTTGCCAATTTTTTTTCATTTCTTTCTAGGGAGAGGAACTCACACTGAACCCCAGGTTTGTCCATTGAACTTTTTCACATTGCTCGCTATATAAAAGTCATGCCCAACGTTTACGCCTCGCCACTTTCAAATGTCACCAGCCGCCACTGGATAGCCACACCTCTGGGTTGGGCTAAACCTGTGGTTCTGTCCAGTTTAGAGTGGGCCGAATAGTGCATTCTCGGCTAGCTGGATGCCACACTTTGCAGGAAGTCATCATGAGGCGGGAGGGGACCTGATAGCCCATTGGCTAGTTAGTCGCCACATCCCTCCTCGGCTTGAAACAGGCATAAAAGTGTCACCCCTGGCACCCAGACCTCAGATCACGTCTGTCCTGGAGAGAATACTGATGGACTGCCCTGCTGTTCCCTGGACCCAGCAAAGAGAAGCTGCACCAAAGACTGGACTGCACCTGCTGCACGAGTTCCAGACAGAGGAGCGACTCCAAGAGTCAGTTGGCTGACTCCCTGTTACAGTCACAGGGACAATAAAGCTGAGAAGCCTGCACCTTTGTAAGCCCAGTGCCAAGAAGCCTGACTGCTGCTGAATGCCTCAGTGC
Organism: Calotriton arnoldi; assembly: GCA_963921515.1. Classification (NCBI taxonomy): domain Eukaryota; kingdom Metazoa; phylum Chordata; class Amphibia; order Caudata; family Salamandridae; genus Calotriton; species Calotriton arnoldi. The sequence continues at coordinate 397,846 of CAWUFW010003765.1, forward strand.
AGCCTGGCAGATTGAGTCATGAGCCTCAAAAGTTGCTCCCAAGTCTACTGGACCTGGGAGAGTTGTCAGAGTGTTGTTTGGTGGCCCAGGAAGCAAGTTATATCAACTTAATGGAATCGTCTGGTTTTGCTCTAACTGGAGAGCAGTAGACCAGTGGCAACTGGTCTTTTGCTGGACCACACACCAGACTTTCTGGGACATCAATCCCTGAGGCCAAAGTCACCCCCCAAGCTCGAGGATGTGGGGTGGCCACAGGAAGACTCTCGACACCAGCTCAGCATTCTCAGCATCTTCGAGCATCTTCAGCATCCTGCATCAGGAAAACTTAATTGGCTTTTATGGCAGTTCGACCATAGGGCATCAAACTGGACTGGAGATTGTTTAAGGCTTTAGGTAACTGCCCAACTGGACCTGACTGGTCCCCGTGACTGTCCCCCTATCGAAGTTGCCACCCCCAAGAGTGCCCACATATCTGTTTTCAACTTGTTTGTTTTGGCTAACGCTAAACCACGATCGCAGTAGATTACAAAGATTTATTACATTTAGTGAAATGCAGTGATTTATTGCTCCTTTGAAAATTCATATCTCCGGAACCTTCTAGTTGAATTTTGTTATTGAGGTGTCTATTTAAAGATTAAAAATCAGCCTATTTGCACAAAGAGTTGTCAGATTTTTATTGTGTTGTGTTTTCTTTTTATTAAAATGTTTTGGTACTTTTTAATGCTTTACGCTTGTTCCTTTGCTAAAGCCTGTCTACTCTGAGCCACAGTTACCCAAGATTGAGCCAAAGTTTTACAAACAAACCTGACTGGACCTGATAGAGATCTGTGACTTTATTACATGGTAAGGACGCACAACCACAAAGTATATTAAGCTGTATTTCTCACAACACCCAACTATTACCAAACACTTCCACTAACAAAAGGCAAAACCTATAAGCATTGCCATTGGATGCTTAAGAAAAGGGAGACCTACTGACTTTGCAATGTTTGTTCTGTGTTCGTATGATAACTTAGCACTGGTGCTGCTGCCAACTCCCCTGTAAGTTTGTGGAGTTCGGAAATCATACAGTACTGAAGCCTATGCTGACAAGTCTTATGTGTCAGTAGACCTTGGTAAAAACCTAGTCACTATAGAAAGTAAAAATGATTGCCTTTGTGAGAGCTTTTTGGATTAAATCATCATATACAATGAAATACAGGGTATAGACTCAGTTTATTAATGCGTGACTTGAAAATATATTGTTGCATTATTTTATTTGGTGAAAGGTTCTAGGAATATTTATGGCATTTTCTTCAACAGAGACCTCATTAGTTCGAATATTTCTTCGGTCCATTCAGTAATTCAGCTGCCTATGTAGGTCACTGAGTTAAGCACTATCTGATGAGATCTTTATGTGCATGAGTGTGTGAGTGCAAGCCTGTTCTGTGTGAGATCTGCAGCTCAAAGACTACCATTCTGAGATCGATAAGTTCAGTGCCATTAATTGGAATAATGCCACAACCTGTACATTACAGTTCTATGAAATAAAAGAGCTGAACTTGTAAGTACTATATGAAAAACAAGCCTTGGCAAAGCCAGTAGTTCTCTGCTTTTATAGGCCGAGCTGTTGCCTTTGTCAATGATTGTTGACACTGGCATGCAAAATCAGGCATGGAAACAGATGTGGATGTCTGGCTGACAATATTAGAATGGATTTCTATTAAAGATAACCAAATCCAAGATGACAATCGATAACCACACATGCATCATGAAAAGGAAATGTGCATGCACATGTCATGACATGGCCATTGGAATTTATGATTCAGGTGGACACCATGTTAGAATGGTAAATTAAAGTGTCAAAAAGAAGAGTCGAAAACAATAAGGGAGGAGGCGGCCTGACAGCACAGGCACTCATAAAGAAAAAAAAAAGGATGAATTATTACTTTATTTTTTTTAATGTGTGGCGAGCGGGGTGTTTCTCAACGATAAGAAAGGGGAAGCCAAAAGAGTACAACAAAATCAAAAATATGAATTGTGCAAAGCACGAAAAGGGAAGAAAATAGAAGTGAGCAGCCAGGCAGCACTTTTAGCTGCTGGGCACTTGCAAAAAAATAAAAAGAAATGAATAAATATATAACAGATAGAGTGTGATGGGGAATGTTGTATGGGAGTGAAAAGAGAGTGCAGTGTTGGGGGGGTCTTTCAAATGGGGAGAAGGCACGGAAAAACATGCATTCACATGGAATGCTCATTGGCAAATAAAACAAGCATTGGCAAAGTCAATAGGTTGCTGGATTCCGAGAGCTATTGGCATTGTCAATGTCAATGTCTTTTAGCCATGCTGAATAGCAGTACGGCTTCTGTTCAGCATGGATGAAAGTATGTAAAAATCCTAAGCATATGGCGGCCACTTCAGTTTTTTCACAGTCACCAAAGGTCAACTGCTGCTGTCTCTGAAAGTGGGAGAGGCAAAGCAGACAGAGCTTGGCTCAGGTCGGATTTATCTTCTGTTTTGCCGGCATAAAAGACCAGTAAAAGATGGGGTGAGAGGCGTAAAAAGAGAAATGGAAACCATCTCCATCCGTGAAATTTAGCAGGCACAAAAGAGCAGCAAGGCATAAAAAGAGAATTGAAAACAATCTCTGTCCGCGATACCTACAAAATGAGGAACTGTGCAGTTTCAAGTTTATATTCTGTTGGGAGAGGATGTGGTGTAATGGCTAGAGTAGCCTACTTTGAAGCTGGGGAATCCGTCTCAGTGACAGTGCTCCATGTGGTGACCTTAGAAATTAGTAGGGCATGCGTGAAGAGCTCAATCCACTGCCGGTGTTTTGCTTTCTATTCTTTGCACTTGTAGACTTGTAGTCAGATATGAGAATTATGGACTACAAGTCCCAGAATGCGGTGCAAAATATGGGCTGGCTGAGCTCTTCGCACATGGACGCAGGAAAAAATGAGAGCTACAAAATTGATAAATTGTGTAATTTGTTTAGTACAATTCATGGAATCACATATAGTCAAACATGTCGGGTTGATATGCCCAGGTTAATGTTGTGTTTTTGCATTCATGCAGTGATGGGAATGAACCTCACTCGCAAATCCGAGTACACGAGGATAATGTTCTACGCATCACGTTGCAAAACACAAGTTAGTTATAATGCTGTAGAGCGCCCATCTCTGTATTAATGGAAATAGCGGGACACTAGAGTGGCAAATTCTGCTGTCAGTTAATCAGAGGCCCAGCAGGGCACCATGCCGAACATAGCTGCCTGGGCCCCTCCTTGCGCTGAAAATCACGGTGCCCTGCATGCCACTCCCAAGCTACATTTAACACAAATGGCCGGCAACTCTTGGGAAACAGTTACTGGTGCTCATGTATTTATTTATTTAAACAGTTTTATATAGCACTGGCTAGACCCAAAGGTATCAGAGCGCTTTACAAGGGTTAAGAGAGGAGCAAGTTGCAATATAACATTTGTACAAAAAGCAGTGCCAAATAATCAAAACCATAAGCAAAGAACAGTAAATACAAGGTCGAGAAAGTCAAGGGTACAATTAGGTTATAGCCGGAGTTGGATGGGAGGGCTAGCATGGGTTATCTGGGAAGGGGGGGAGACAGTAAAGAGGTAGGGGGGAGCAGAAGAGGGTGATGGGAGAGGAAGTGGCATGTTGGGGTAGGTCGTGATTATAGGAGAACTAGTAAGGGGAGAGGTGGAAGTGTATGTAAGGATGGGAGGAGGGGGGTGCAGTGAGTCAGGTATAATGTGGGGAGCACCTGACACTAGCATGGGCAGGATGTGAAACCCCGTATAGTGGTAGGATTAAGGACCCCAGTATTTGTTGAGAAGGTGCCTTTTGAGATCTCTTTTGAAGCTGGGGTAGGAGGGGTTGCAACGTAGATCTTTAGGGAGTGAGTTCCAAATAGTAGGCGCATTACCGGAGAAAGAGCGTAGTTGGGTTGGGTGGCTTTCTTATTAACCAAGGGGGGGGACTAGCGTGAGAGTATTTGTACTCCTCATTTCTCTTGAGCAGCCCGCTTTGTGGAGTTTATCTGAGAGATACACTGGGGTCTGATGGTGCAGGGCTTTATGCGTAATGCAAGCATTCTTGTAGGTGGATCGGCCTTCAATGGGAAGCCACTTGAGCTCTTTGAGGATGGGGGAGATGTGGTCATACCGCTTACAATCTGAGATAAGCCTGGCTGCGAGGTTAAGGACAGATTTTATTGGGGCTAAGTAGACTTTCGGAGTTCCAGAGAGAATGGCATTACCATAGTCAAGTCTAGAAAGTACTAGTGATTGAACAACTAGTTTGAAGTCATCAGCAGGAATGAAGGGTTTGATTTTCTTGAGGTGAAGTAGAGAGAAGAGAGCGCCTTTGGCAGCGTTTTTATGTGGGGAGAAAGGCTGAGGTTCTGATCAATGCTTATTCCGAGGGATTTAACTGAGTTAGAGGTGGACAGAGAGCAATTGAGAGCTTTAAGGTCAGAGATCCAGTGAAGAATGGGGAGTCGGTTGTTTTTAGGAGCGAAGAGAATGACTTCCATTTTTTTAGGGTTGAGTTTAAGGTGATTGTGATGGAACCATTGTTGTATCTTGGTCAGGGCATCATTAAGGTGAAGAATATCAGCTTGGGATTTGATCTTATAGTATAGCTGGGTATCATCCGCATAGAGGTGGTAGTTGATTCCTGCTTGCTTGAGAATGAGGGTGAGGGGCACCATGAAGAGGTTAAATAGGGAGGGAGAGAGAATGGACCCCTGGGGAACGCCCAGGGGGACAGGAGTGGGTTTAGAGAGGCACTGGCTGATCTTAATTTGTTGGGTTCTGTGGTGAAAGAAGGAGGTGAACCATTCAAGGACAGGACCATTGAGGCCGAACCGATTTTCGAGGGTGTTCAGTATCGAAAGACGCAGAGAGGTCAAGAATGATAAGAAGGGAGGCTTCTCCTTTGTCAAGGGAGTGGTGGATGTCATCAACAATGTTGAGCATAGCAGTTTCGGTACTGCAGCCTTTTCTAAAGCCTGACTGTGATGTATCCAAAAGGCTGAAGGAGTCAATGTGCTTGTCTAGTTGGCGCAGAGCGCATTTTTCGAGGACCTTGGATAGAAGCGGCAAATTAGAGATAGGGCGCAGATTATTGAGGTCGGTGGGGTCAGCATTAGTATTTTTGAGGGTGGGAGTAATTTGGCCGAGCTGGAGGGAGACAGGGACACATCCTGTGGCAAAGGAGGAGTTGATGATGTTAGTCCAATAAGGAGTGATGATATGTTTTAACTCTTTAACAAGGTTGGCGGGGAGAGGGTCCAAGGTATGAGAGGCGGGTTTAAGCTTAGTGATGATGTTGTAGACTTCCCGCTCAGTAACTGGGCTGAAGTTAAGCCAGGATGCATTATTTTTTGGCTGTGGGTGGGTCTGGAAATGAGCCGGAAGGGGCGACGATGGAAGGGGGATGGACAGAGTCAGGAGGGGGCGAAGGTGTGAAAGGAGACTTGGGCGGGGGGTCAAGGAGGGGTAGGGAGCACAGTGGCGGGGGGAATACGGCAAAGGATAGATCAATCTTGGCGATTTTTTCGGAAAAGAAGTTCGCGATTTCTTCACATCTTTCCATAGAGGCCATTAATTTGGGGGGTGGGGGGCAGAAGCTGTTTGATTTTTAATAATGCTGAATAGTTCCCTTGGTCTATTTTTGGCCCGATCGAGTTGTGTGCGGAAAAAGGAGGCCTTTTCATTGAGGATGTGTTTTTTGTAATTAGCCCTTGCGGTTCTAAGGAGGGCAAGATTTGGTGGCGAGGGGTGTTGTCTCCACGTGCGTTCGGTCAGCCTAAGCGAGCGTCTCTCATTATTGAGATCAGCATTAAACCAGGATTTAGGGGGGTTGTTTTTTTGTGGTTTTAGTTTGGCAGGGGCAATTTGGTCAAGGACCTCAATAATGGATTTGTTGTAGTGTTCGGTAAGGTCATTAGCATTTTGTGAGGGAGGTGACAGTTGAAGTTTTGCTTTAATCTTAGTCTCCAGTACGCCTGGAGGAATAAGGTGAAGTTTTCTAGTTAGTTTCCAGTGTTTAATGTTTTGAGAGGCCGGGGGAGGTATGGAGCTATTGATATTGAAGAGGATAAGGTGATGGTCTGACCAGTCGATGGGGACAATGTGGGAAAGGGAAGCCAGATCTTTGCTAGTAATGATAGCATCAAGGGTAGCCCCTTTGGAATGTGTTGGTGTGTGGCAGAGTTGCTTCACGTCAGTAACATCGAGGAGGTCGTTGAGGATGATGACCGAAGGATCATCATTATTGTTCCAATGAATATTAAAGTCTCTGAGGAAGAGGTTTTTAGAGTTGGACATCGAGGCTTGGGAGAGCAGGTCAGAAAATTCCTCCACAAAGGGCAGAGGGTCTCCAGGGGGATGGTAGATATTATGTAGTCGAATAGGAGGGGAACCCTGAACTTTAAGTTCGGCTCCCATGTATTCAAAAGTGGTTTGCTCGGGGTTCTGAACAAGGGAGATTTGTAGATCGTCTTTATAGATTATGGCTAGACTCCCTCCAATTTTATCAAGCCTATCTTTTCTGAGGATGGAGTAGCCCGGAGGAGAGAGTAGGTCAAGAATAGATGAAGAGTGAGCTTTGAGCCAGGTTTCTGTAAGAAACGCAATGTCAATGGCTTCACTAAGGATGGTTTCCGCAATTTCTGTTGCATGTCGTGCGGCCGATCGGCAGTTGACAAGCATGCAGTTGATGGGTTCAGGATTGACTTTGGGGAGACAGCCGGAATGGATGGAGGTGAGTTGCGGGGGGGGTCTGGGTGAGTCAGGGGAGGTCGGGATACGGCTTCTCCCCATGATCACCGGAATAGTGGAGTGTAGAGTGGGGGGTCAGTAGTTATGGTGATCTGCGGAGGAGGCCTGGGCGGGACAGGGGAGGTATGGCTACGGCATCGCACCTGGGTTACCGGGGCTGTAGAGTGAGGTGCATGAGGGTCAGTAGTCATGGGGATAGGGGAGGGGGTATTTTTTAAGTCCCCGGGGTTCAGGGAGGAAAGATGGATCAGGGATTGGGGTGATATTAGAGGGCAGCTACCGGGGGGTTCATCGCTGGAAATACCGTAAGGGGAGATGTTCATTTGTTGGAGGAGAGTAGGGTTAGTTTGAGCAGTGCCCATAGAAAGGGTATGGTTGGCAAGGATAGTATCGGAGAGGGCGTTAAAGTTGTTCCTAAGAGATGAAAGTTCCAGCGACAGGATAGAGAGGTGGAGGTCAAAGTTAAGAAGCGATTGGGTTAAAAGTGTGGAAGGAGGGGAGGCAAGGGGGGAGGGGGGGAGGGGGGCATGTTCCGACTTAGGCCCTAAGAGAGGCATGGGTAGTGGACGTGGAGGGAACCCAGGTGGTGGGAGGTGAGGAAAGCGCTCCAATACCTTTGGGTTGAGTTTGCGCTATATAAAACTGCAAAAACAAATCCCACAAAAAATGTAGCACCAGCTTGCAATTTCGCTGCTTTGCAGTTGCAGTCTAATAATGTATACATAGTTTGAAATGAAGCCTGGGTGGGAGGACAACAAGGAGCTTGTAAAAACATGAGCAAGTGTGAGGAGTGCTCAAACGCAAAGAAAAAAGTAGCTTCTACAACGGGAGCAGTGGATGGACACAAGTACTTCGTCCATGCTCTGGGGGAGGGCTAAACACAAGAAGAGGCAAGACGCAGGCATGCCAAGCACAAATGGGGACAAAGGATATGAGAGCAACGATGGAGCGTGTATGCCTCTGGGTGGGCTGAAGCCCACAGAATGAACACAACACGTCTCTTTGAGACAGCACATGTGCTGTCCAGCCGAGACCTACAAATAGTTACCTCTAGTATGTCGCAGAAGGGTACAACTCACTCAATCAGAACACTGTGAGACTGAAATGCTCCTGGCCAGGACATACACAAGAATAAGAAGGAATCATGAGCAGGGAAGTGAGATAGACAATAACGTCATCCAATCATGAGCAATGGGCTGACCCAAAGACCACTGTAACTAGATGTAATATATTGAAAACAATATAGCTAAAGCTGTATGTAGCCAGTACCTAACAAGTAAATATTATTCATGGTGTAAGGTAACCATGTGAATGACAGCGAGAAAGATTGCTGTGATGCAGACTAGGTGGTTACTTCACCTGAGTGTGAGCTATCTTGCAGGGGTTTTCAGTCCTTCCCTCCATACCAGTACACTCTGCTGCATGGAAACTCTGTTCAAACGTATGCAGGTACTGATACAACATACAACCTAGGACCACTGGGAGTTGTTTGGGCCTTTCTTGTGTCAATAAATGTGCTTCTTTCATAGAAACTGCATAATAACCAAAATTAAGATAAGTCGCCTCCTATACTAAATGGCACGGGGAACTCCTCATTGGTGCAAAAAGGCCACTTTGGGTAGAGCTGGGCTCATCACCCCAGCGAATATTGTCTATTTTCCGAATGACAGACAGATATACAATTATTCTGTGCTAAACTCGTTATATGTAAGTTTGCCTTTTGAATACAGTTGTATATGTCCCAACATCTCAGCATCTTTGGTGTAAAATTAAGCACGAGCCTAGGTTAGATTAAATTGTTTCATTCAAAACTGTTTTCCCTTGGTGGTTATGGGTCTACAAAGATTTTTAGGTGCATTTTTCTCAAACGAATATGAAAGGTTTTGCTACTTTTAAAAGTTTACAAAGATTTTTGCTTCTTTGAAATTCATGAATTCTCTAAAAAAAATTGTTCCATATGTTCCTATTTACCACTAACAAAATGATTCTGCATAATAGATACTTCTGTGAAAAGACTGAGTTAGGTCTGTATTACGAGTTCAGTAATAATATTGAGTTGGGTGGAAACAGTACTTTCCATTCAAATGGGTGTCAAGAGGAATGACGTCATCCTGCAAGCAGTAATAACACAATGGTTTATCAGGACAAATCCTCCCGGACAAACCTACAGTAATTTGCCCACGGAAGAAGGCCTGAAAATATGGAATGTCGAAAAAGGGGACAAAGGGACCCTACTCATAAGGAACCAAGGTAGTTATATTATTATCAGAAACAGTGGTTCCTGTGGAATAATAAGACTGTATATTGGTAATGGGATGCGCAATCGCAATTGGAAGGGTTACAATAATGTCAGCGGGAGAAGAAACCACATACACCTTTGTTTCAGTTTAACACTGTTGTGTTTTATAATTCACAAAAAGATATATACAATGAAAAAAGGAGAACAATTGTGCGTAGTGTCCCCAGTGAAAACAGTAACCTAAGGTATTGGTGACATATTTGTGACAATTTTTACATGGTTTCCAAAAATGTTATAAAAGTCGACCATTGTCAAATATAAACAGAATGAACCGCGACTATATACAGTGATATGCGCATCCCATTACCAATATACAGTCTTATTATTCCACAGCAACCACTGTTTCTGAAAATATGGAATGTCATACGGAAATCTGTGCAGACATCAATTTCAACGTTACTTTTCTTTCCTTGCAGGCCTATAGGACATGATTTCTAATTCTGCCGAAGTACAGGAAACTAGTAAAACCGATGGCCCTGGTATGGGTAAAACATAGTGCAGCATTGCCGCTCCACAAACACAGGGGGGTCCTAATGGTGACATTTTGTCTGGCTGGGTCTTATTAAAGTGGAAATAATCTGGTAATGTCGTGCAAATAGTCCCACAATGGGCAAACAAATTATGCAGGTGGAAATAACCGTGATGATTCGCAAAGTTGAGTAATGGGCAAACACCGGTAACGTTCTCGACCACCCCTAGTGGTAACACAGAGGGTGGCATCTTCCTGTAAGACTGTCATCTGCCTTCCACATATGCCAAGGTTAAGGGTTTAAGACAGTCGTCCATGCCAGACTGCCCGCATCTTACCTCGCTACCTCCAAATTCTTCCCTTGGGATGACGTAGGGAGACGCCCAGATATGGGTAATACAATTTGCCTTTATTGTGCACTGGCAGATAATGTGAAGGCAGCCGCTTTCCACACAATTTAAGCTCCGTGCCAAAAGTCCTACCCAGTAAATGCAACTGTCTCCATTGAAGAATTTCGGTTTCCATATTTCATGACCCTCTCTGTAAGGAATTGTCTCCACTTCATCCTAACACTATCTGGCTGTGTCTGTCTTTGCTACTGAAAAATTAAAACGTCGGCGAGCTCGTCATGAGTCGCTGAGTGGGTCTGTTTTTCATTATTGCTGTGTGTTGTGGACCTGAAAGTTGGTACATTTTTGTGCCTGTATCTACACGTCAAGCATGTATTGTTCAGCGTGATTCCTTTCAATGCTCTTCGACCCTGGAATGTCTGGCTGGAATGCGCGAGCCCCTAACAAGCTGCATTTGTCAAAAGGTCGGCAGCCATTTTACTCTGATAACTGACTGATCACGGGGAAATACTGCGACGAACAGTGATAACTGTCGCATAAAGTGTTCTCAAAAGGTCAACAGTCTGTGAATGTGCAATAGAATGTGCAATCCAACTAATTGTTTTGAGTCATTTGTTTATATTTACTTGTGGTTCTATATAACACAGGATACATTGGAGGGTGTGAGTGCTCTCTACATGACTGGCTGCTACATTTGGGAGCACGTACATAATTTACAATATATTTTCAGACTGTGTTGTATTAGCAGCAATTAGCATGAGAGGGTATGTGACATTAGTTCAAATGAAGTTTGTGTAATTTCCATGGTAATTAGCGATTTCCTTGTCTTCTCTGAAGGCATCGGATAGGAGATACCACACCAATGGCCGCCATGCAGTCTCACGAGGGTTCATAAGGTCATGTCACAGGAAGATAAAGTCAGGCACGTTCTAAAGTAATGTACTCATTGGTCCGCTATAGTTGTTGGCTGTTCTCTCTTGCTATTTAGACATCCTCTAGGTATGGGCAGTTGCTTAGAAGATGTGACAAAGTATAACGCACTCTCATAAAAGAGAGGGACTCGTAAAATGCCTTCTTGTACAGCAGAAGGGACAATACGACTGAGTTTCCACCAAGGTGGCCCATATTTACTGCACAAGAAGAGGGAATAGCTGAAGCAAGTTGAGTTCAGTTAACTGAAAAATTAATGATTGCTTATTTTTATAGTGCATGCTGTCACATTTTTGCCACCTTGGAGAGCCGCAAGTAACAGGCTTTGCTGTTATTGAACCGATGGTGCTTGTATTATCTACCTTAGAAGGATGAAAGGCTGGGGTGTCCATGCCTGAATTCAAAACCATGTATATATGTCAGAACCATACACATAACCAGCTGAGCCATTTTATTGCCTTTCATCTGATATGTTGGTAAGGAAGGGAGTTCATGAGTTCATCAAAGTATGGGGGAAGCGTGAGAAAGTGGAGCTGTAGCTCAACCAAGTGACTCAAAGAATCAATGGATTGCTGTAGATTCATAATGTCCTGTGAGCTGTGGAATAGCTTCCTCCATGCTATAAGAGACCCAGGAGTAGTGGGCGTATCACGCAAAGTGACCACTGGGACATAGGTGCTGCAGCTCTAGACCATGGTTCCATTGGCGATCCTTTTACAAGTTGCTTTTGTCATGGCTGAGAACTGATGCTTAAAATAAATTTTGATTGAAGAAGAACTTTTGTTCTTTCACTTTCTGCATTGCGATCAGGATTGCGCCCAATTGCTGAGTCCATGGTAATGCGACTATACTGTGCTTTGACTATCCATTTATTAAAACCTCATCGTTGGCCACGCAAAACACATTGTTTTTCTGAGCCCAGCACTGTATGTGTCAGACATTCTAAGACTGTGTTGGGATCTTCCTCATTGATCCCTATTCAGATGTGGGTCAGTGTGTCCTTTGCATGGACATTGAACTATCGTAGATATTGTGCAAGTGTGATAGTGTAAAAAGGACTGCGTGTGTATGTTCACGAGGCGTGAAGAGCATGAAGACCCTTGAGGAACACGAAACAGATGAGGACACCGATGTGAAAGGACCTGCTCTGATCTGTGTGCCATAGTTCGACCGGAAGGATCAATACCACCAGAAGATTGTGCCTGCAGCGCTGACATCTTATGTAGAAGGTCAGGCTGACTCTTGGGATCCGCTATGGCATTCCCTGCAGACAGGTCAAGGAGGGGGATCATCTCTGGCGTTTATCGAGGGAGGATAGTGGATCCACCCTAATGTCGGCAGCCTGGATTCTGTTCCCCTCATGGCTCTAAAAGCACAATTGGCAGTCTAGGAGGATTTTATTCCACTTGATAATGTTTTGTAATTGATCCACTGCCTCAGCCCCACTTTTTATGCTTACGAAGGAGAGGCTGGTTGTTGGACAATAGATGGCAAATGTAATCCCCTAGTCAAATAGCAAAATATGTGGGGGGTTTTCTTGGGAGGGAAGAAAGGATAGTAGGAGGGAAGTAAGGAAGAAAGTAAGTAGAGAATTGAGGTGGTTTGCATGGAATAAAATAATTGTCTTAATAGTTGTTTATTTACACTCAAATATGCGAGTCTAATTGCACTCACAATTAGACTGGTGTGCCGAAATCCAATGTAAATCACCACAAAATGCTCTGTGCTACTGAAAGTTGCAATCATATTATTTTAATGGTATGTTTAAAATAATGCAGATATTGGTATTTAGTGCACGAATCTGTGTTCGACTTGCCAACTAATTTACCTTGAAATAGTGTACAGCAAAAATAATTTGAGGATAAATAAAAAAGGGAGATGAGACAATAGGTGACTAATTTAAAAGCTGCTAATGTTGGTTTCTGACCCAGGTTGACCCTTTCCCTACGTGCCTATGGCATACAGGGTCATTATGCAAACCACTCATTAACTCCACTCTTTAGAACGAAAGTAATCTATCAAGACAGCTGGTCTAGTGTGTAATTACATAATCGCTCAATTATTGCAACTCAACTTGGTACAAAAACACATATGATAATAAACACCATTAAAAATCATCAAATACGATTTGCAACTGTTAACATCCTCGTGTTTCCATCTGTAAAGTTAGGGGGGGGGGGCCTCAGGCCCACATCTGAATTATTGAGGGACACAGACACATGGTACTGGTGCAGTAACTGGCCCAGGGCCCGTGCGCCCGGCCCCTTTTTATTGACCGGGTCACCTCACTGATGACGCCGGTGGTGGGTGGGTGTAAGGTGTGCATCACAGCGGAAGTGGAACACTAGAATGTATCCCGCCGATACTACATCCCTCCCAACGTTTAATGAAAGGAAATTAACAAAGTCCAACCTGTAAAAGAAAAACAGATAAACCATACATATCACAAATGGTATTTTCTTCAGGCCGTCAGCCAGGCAGTGTCGGAATCTTGGACCACCATGTTCGTGATGTTTTAGTCCGCCTTGGCAATGCGCTTGAGACCGGCCTGGTCTAACAGTGTCAAAGTCTATGTACAACAGTCCCGCCTCGGGGTACTGGGAGCTGTGATGAGATCCACTCTGAAATGTCTCTTGGTGTGAGGCCCTTGGCCTGGAGGCAGCGTGTTTGATGTTGTTCCTGTATCTTAACGGCCGAGCTACTTCCGACTTGCCTCTCTCACTTGGGCTCCTCTCTCACCGGAGCCTCTGGGTGGGCTTCCCTGCTGGGCGGCCATGGGACCGTGTGGACCGTGCGGGCTTCGTGTGAGCCGCGCTAAGGCGTCGCTTCGGAACTGCCAACAGGACTCACAGCCTAGTCGCTCATGTAGCCGCCTAGGGTGGTGTCTCCGTCTCAGTGTTCTTGCCGTCAGGAATCAGGTTCCGTGTCTTCCTCTCAGGGTCGTTGGGCAACCAGTCTCGGCTGTGACCTCCGTGCGTTCTGTGACTGTCGAGGAGCTGCTGCCGACACATCTCTCCCATTCGGATTCCCATTTCATTGGAACTCCGCCGAGGCCCCTTGCCCCTGGATTTCCACATGACCGCGTGGGCTGTGCTGGCCTTCGGGTAGGCCGCGCGTAGGGGTCGCTTCAGAACTCCCAACAGGGCCACGGCCTGGTCCTGTGTTATCCCAAGGGGTGGATATTCTAATGGCCGGTTGTGCTCTACTTCAGTATTCTGCAGGCTGATGGAGGCACACAGACGGTTCCTGGGTGACTAGCCTCCTTGAACTCCGGTTGTCTGGAGTGTGTGGATTCACTTAGGTGGTGCGATGCTCCTTGATGGTGTTGATAAAATGGTAATTGTTCTTCGCTTGGGCAGCAGGCGGCGATCTGTTGTCTAGGGTGATCTTTGTAGCGAGGAGGACCTGAGGGGCTTCGCAGCTTACCGTTATCTTGCTTAGGTTGTCCCTCACCCGTGGCACCTGCGGTGAGAAAACATGGATGCCGTCTGACTTAGACGGCCGATGTTTGGGACTGGACGGTCGCGCAGGGAAACGTCGAAGAGAGACTCAGTTCACGCTAGCTGCGTCTTACAGTTGGTTCTTCTCCGTGGGCTGTCTCCTGGGACGTCGGTCCGGCTGGTGGCTGTCGGGTGTCTCGGGGTGTGCTCCTCTTGTGATGATATGAGTCCTCTGCCCTGTCACTTTGCTCCTTCTTCTTCTGCACGCCTGTGGTGGTTGTCTGCCCTGTGATGCTGTGCCACTGTTCCTTACTCCTTTGCAGGGTGACATCCTGTCACCCTCTTCTCCTCTATCCGATCAGGACCTCACTTGGCGGTAGCTTCTTCCCACGTGTCTCATGTTGACGCCACATGGACACTTCGCCGGTCGCGTCGTCGTCAAAATGGTCTCTCATCTCCTGTGGGACCTTTTGTCGGCACCATCCTTTCTTCGGGGATATCGCTGCGGTTCCCCTTGATGCCTTCAGCATGCCTCCTTCTCTTTGAGGGGTCTTGCTCTTCTGGGCGTCTGCCCATGCAGTCGACCATCTGGGTGCGTTTGTCGCGCACCTCGGACTTGGCGCTCTTCTGCCCTCTTTGGGGTATCCTTGCTTCTGGTAGTCTGCCCGACTGAGGGGTCTTGCTCTTCTGGGCGTCTGCCCATGCAGTCGACCATCTGGGTGCGTTTGTCGCGCACCTCGGACTTGGCGCTCTTCTGCCCTCTTTGGGGTATCCTTGCTTCTGGTAGTCTGCCCGACTACCTCTTTGACCTCAGGGAGGTCGCCTCCTTCGCAATCCTCTGGTGGGTTTGCTTCTCCTTTGCGACCGACTGGCCGGACGGCTTCTTCTACGCGACCGTCTGGCAGGTCGCCTTTCTCTGTGCGACCGTCTGACAGGTCGGCTTTACCCTTGCGACCGTCGGGCCGGTCCGCTTCCTTGCGCGCATCCTACTGCGCTCTCTGTTTGCTTCACTGCTCACGCTTGCTGCGCATTCTCGTCAGTCTTTCCCTCTTGGAGCTGTAGCTGTTGTTTCCGTGCTGCTGCGCACTTGCTTGGTGGTGGGTTCCTGAACCGCCCTTGTTTTTCTGATGGTGCTCCTGACCTTTTCCTGCTGCTGCAGCGACAACCTGTGGCCACCAGGTATCGCTGCACCTTCAGTCTTAGCTATGTTCAGGGTTCCCTTCTCGCAGATACCCTTCTCGCTGTCGGTGGGTTCTGCAGCTCCTATTCCTGCGCTGCCTTTCACTTTAGACGCTCTTCAGGGTTCTCTTGACACTATGAGCTTGCTACTCGTGCTCTACCTCCTGCGCATCTTCTTCTTGCTCTCCTTCCGGATTCGCTTGTCCCGGTTTTCAGAGCACGTGCACTGCCTCATCATTGGTTGTGGGTTGCAAGTAACTGTCGCTGCGGTGCATAACTTGTTGCCACCTCAGTGTAGGCAGTTGCTCTATTTGTCCACTCTCTCCTGCCTTTCGGAGGCTTGCAGCCTTTTGTCAGTCTGCTGTAACCGGTACTTTTTCTCTTTACCTTCCCAGCACGTTTGGGCTGTAGCAGCTCCCTCTGTGCTGCATTATTTTCTTCCTGGCACACCGTTGCCTCGCAGCCCACTAGCTCATGTCATTTTATGGCATGTAACCTTGCTGCAGGTTTGCCCTGCCACATGAACATTGCTTGCATTCCCAAATGTGGTAGCGCGAAATGTCCACCAGGTGGCGTTGCTGCTCCTTCCATTGCCCGGCAGCGCTCCGATCGGCCCCAGGAGCTTCACACACGCTGCGGGCCTCGTGTACTTTTCTGACTATGTCCCCGACTCACACGGGCCTGCCTCTGGACTCCTGATGGCGTTGCACATGCTGCCTCCTGAGTGGGCACCTCCTCAGATGGCCCCTCGCCCGGGACACCGAAGGTCTGCAGGAGATCTTCCTCGTCTCCCCAGTAAGTCCTTTCATCTACTTCATTAGTTCATTACCTCACAGGGGCCCTCCTTTTTGCCGATCAGAACTTCACGGCAGTGGCTGCAGAGACTTCATCTTGTCGATCAGTTCTCACGGCAGGGGCTGCAGAGACTTCATCTTGTCGGATCGCCTCTGCTGCACCTCACGCACGCCGCACTCCTGCCTCATAGCGCCGAGTGTGGTGTGCGTCACTGCACTTCTAGCCTCACTGAGGGGTCGGTCCTACTGCCGCTGGCCGCTCCGTTCGCCCTCGCGCTCTCTTCCTTGGGGGGGGGGGAGAGAAACGGGCACCGTTTTCTTCCTCGCGGGGGCGGGGAGCGGTTAGCTACTCCACTCCCGTCCTCCCGCGGCCGGCAACCAGTCTCCTACTTAGGCGGGGTGGGCTCCCGCGGACCACCGCTGGCGGTCGCTCTCCATCGCGCCGCAGTCCCCACAACCCCTTCATGTTTGTGGGCTCACCTCATGCCCGGCATGGCGTCGCGACTGACGCGGGTGGGCTCCGCTCGGTTGGCTCTAGTCAGGCTTCATTAGGCAGGCGACAGGGGCATGACAGCGGCTGCAGGACTCGCCGCATGGGCTCTCTTCACACCAGGTGCGGGGTGGGCTCCCGATCACCACCTTCTTTCTCCGGGGCCCTCGTCATGCCCGCAGATCACTGGGCGCATTCGGCGCCGGGTCGCCGAGGGGGCGTGCATTCATGCAAGCACGCCGGGTGTGGGGTGAGTACCCAAACACTTCCTCTTTACCTCAGGGCTGTGGTCGCCGCCGGTCCTCTAGGGTCAGGTTACACTTCCCCCACCAGGACCCGGTAAGCGGTCGCCACCGCACACGTGGGATAAGACCCACTCGTCGCCATTGTAAAGTTAGGGGGGGGGCCTCAGGCCCACATCTGAATTATTGAGGGACACAGACACATGGTACTGGTGCAGTAACTGGCCCAGGGCCCGTGCGCCCGGCCCCTTTTTATTGACCGGGTCACCTCACTGATGACGCCGGTGGTGGGTGGGTGTAAGGTGTGCATCACAGCGGAAGTGGAACACTAGAATGTATCCCGCCGATACTACACCATCAAGGACGGACTGAGAATTAAAAGCATTCCTGGTTGGAGTGTTTAATGCAGTTTCCTTCCTTCCTTCTCCCCACTTTCAACCTATCTCTCTCTTTTCCATCCTATTCTTCGATTATCTCCGTCTCTCTCGTTTTTTTTCTTCTGAAGGTCCCCTCCCCATCCCCAGGGGCGGCTCCTCCATTAGGGTGGAGGAGCGTCGCCCCACTGCTTTCTCACAGTGCGAGAAGCAGATACATAACATGGTATTTTAAATACCATTTTATGTTTCTGCTTCTCGCAATGTATTAGGCTTTTGAGTTTTTTTAACTTTATATGAATTTTAGACATATAGTACCTGTGATTATTTTAATGAAATGCTTGTAATATAAAAACATATTTTTTATAATAAAAAGAACGTTTTGTGATAATTCCTGGTCTTGACGATAAATCTTTTGTGTCTATCACATGGGCTGTAGCATTGTTTTTATTTGAACTCGTGATTCTATTGTGAGTAGAGTTCTTTTCAACTGAGTGTGGAACAACCAAGTGATATTCCGTTTTTACTTGTCAGTCGTACCCTATTCCCTTGGTGAGGTATAAGGGGTCCTTCTCTTTCTTTCATAGAATACCGGCGCTTGTAACAGTCTGCCTCAAGGTGGCGCTGTCAGTTTATTATGAATTCAATATACATTCAAAATGACTATTAGGGCCTGAAATAGTGTGAACTGTAGGGGGTGTGATGGTTAGTAGTTGTGTTGTTACTATCATTGGCAGCATGGCAGGGGCAATGTGTGGTGCAAGCTGCAGTGGCCACCTGACGCGAGCCCTGGCACTTATATTTTTACATATTAAGCAGTGGAAAGATGTCACATAAGAGCTCAGAGGCTTCAATTATTACGGTAACTGTTAAGATTAAGGAATGGGCAAATGTAAGTGGGTCACTTGGTATGTTGCTCACTGTTTTGTGAATATAAGTAGAAATCAAGGGTTAGATTTATAAAGCCATTTTGCATGGGAAAACCCTGTGATTAGCAAAACCAGAGGGGTTGTGACTGCAAAATGGCTTTTTGCTATTAAGCCCATTTTGAGAGTTGGAAAGACACGATAATTAACCGACATTCTGAATTGCAATTGGGAAGGGGCGTGATAATTGCGATTCAGAATGTATCAATTTAGTGTCATTGCAATTGCAGTCACAAATCATGGAAAAGTTACCAACTAAGGTATTAACAAATAAGCAGAGGGTATTTTTTTGTACAGCTTCCCCTTTAGGAATCATGTCGGTGACCTCGGGCAGGCAGTGGTGTAAGGGACTTTGGGCTTCCAGTTTGGGAATGAAAACACAGGGATGGTGGTCTGCTGTTCCTTGCAAGGCCTGCAAAAACTACTTCCTCAAGTAGTCATACTCACTTGTCAGAGAATCATAACAATCATACATAAATTTTACATAATATTTAAACACTGTGAAACCAATCCCTCAACTACTTCAATTCTGGTAGCAAATATATTTATTACAATTGTATATCAGTGTATTATTTTTTATACAACAATCACAAATCTAAAAATACTTAAAATCAAATGAAAACCATTCATCGTGTAGTATATAGGAAGAAATGTATACATCAAATGTGGATACATTTTCATATACATTCCATCAGTGCTATTGGATTATTTAAAAGCTTTTCGGTGGAATAAGTGTCTAAAACCACCTTCTTCAGGACTTTTTATATTAATATATTTCCCAAATAACAATATATTCTATCCTATATTTGTATATTAAATGCAGAATCTCTAAAACAAAAACAACATTACTATCATACACATAATTATTCATATATACTCCATTTCTACATCCAATACACATAATCAAAGCGCTTTACCACTGTTGGAAATGTCCCTTTGGGCAGGCTCGTACCCAAACCTTTTATCTCCCTGCCCCCTTTTTTTAAAATATATTCTTTATATTGAACAAAACACAAACAAAAACAAAGTCTTAGCACAGCAGCAGGTGATAGAACTGCATTAGGATTCATCACAAGTGTCTCTTGCATTGGGAACGTCCCACAAAGGTATTTCTTCTTTCAAAGTGTCTCTACCTCTCCGTCTGGCGGATCTCGCAAACCCCTCTTATTTCTACACAGTTCGACAGATAGAGACATACAGATCTCACCCCGGTACGTATTCCACGCTGCCCACTTTCGATCCCATTTTTTAGGGCAACCCCTGTTTTTAAAAACGTCTTTTTCTGCTACCATTGACCTGTCCATGTCAGCCTCCCATCCTCCTATTGTCAGCACTTCCCCAACGCCCCAGTTTTGCGATATGTTGCGTTTGACCAGAGCCAGGCCCAGGGTAACCCAGGATTGTTCAGTTGTAGTGAGATCGGTGGCCTCCCTTATGTTTAGTAGGAAGAGCTTCGGGGTGGCAGTAAGCTTTTTCCCCCCCACTCTTTCCAATTTGGAGATAATTCTTACCCAGTAAGTCTGGATGACTGGGCACTCCCATAGCGTGTGAAAAAAAGTTCCCTCGTGTGAGCACCGTCGTAGGCAGTCTGAGTCGGTTCTCCTCCCCATCTTGACCAGGGTTCCTGCCACTAGATAGGCTCTGTTCAGGATTTTTAGTTGGACCAGTTTTAGTCTCATGGGAATGGCTATTTCGGGAGGGGAAACCAGCGCGTCTCGCCAATCTTCTTCTATCTCCCCCAAATCTACTTCCCATTGTTGCTTAAGACGTGTTAGTGAGTCAGGCCTGTTGTTGAGTAGTTTTTTGTATGTGAGGGATATGGCTTTCTTGGGCATGGGATCAAGTAGCAGTCTGTCCTCTAGCGGGGATGCTTCTGGGAGAGACTCCCCCGCAGGGATAGCGGCTCTAAGGGCATGTCTGATTTGTTAGTATCTTAAAGTTTCAGATTGTGATACTTGATACTCTTTTTGTAGATCAGCAAAAGAGATGAGTCTGTTTTTCTTCCACAGGTCACCCACTGAAGAGATACCTATCAGGTCCCACTTGTCAAACCCGGGGCACAAGCCCAATCTGCCGAGCCTCTCCGGATTCTCTTATGCCAGCCTAGTTTTTTATTTACCGTGTGCCAAATTTCTACAGTGTGAGCTGTAGGGCTGGTGAGGTGTAGGTGCCTAGGGGTTGTGTATAGAGCTTTGCGATATCCCAGTTGCCCCATTAGCCAAATATCTGTTTGGTGACCCGGGTCAGTGTGAGGGCCGTGGACCCAGCGGTTTATTACAGTCAGTTGGGATGCCCAATAGTACAGTTTGAGGTCTGGCAGGGCTATCCCGCTATCGTACCATCCCCAGGTCAGCTTCCCAGTGCAATGCGTGGCGACCTCCCATCCCATAAGAAGGTCCTCAATGCGTTCTCGATGTTTGAAAAGTAGGAGTCTAGGACCTTGCAGGGGGTATTCTGGAGTGCATATAAGAACCAAGGCAACGCAAGCATTTTAAAGAGGGCTGCCCTACCAAGGAGAGTCAAGGGGAGGGTTCGCCAGTGGCGGACATCGGCCTGTAAGCGCATTAGGGGCACCTGCAGATTGGCCTCGTAAAAGAGCGATGTCAGATAGTGACATTAAATGATCCCAAAATATGTGCTTACACTTACAGTCCTAGTTTACTATTCAGATATAGTTTTATGAGCTACAGCACAACAATCTTGGAAATGCAGATAGGACAATAAACTATAGCCATATTCTGTATGATACATATTTATGGAATTTTTTATTTCACAGAAGGGGTTGTTTGATTTATGTGAAATGTAGTATCATGGACAAATCTATGAGTTTAAAATCTCTCTTGATACAGACTTAAATTCGAAAAGAGTATCCGTGGAGACAAATTAAAAAGTACTGGATATTGCCTTCTTCTGTTATAGATTAATTCAGAATCAATTCCATGTTACCAAATTTGAAGCATTGGTGCCTCAAGGCCTCCCTGATTATGGATCAACTGAAAGTATTGATTTCCATATCGATTCAACAATACAGCTGCCCCAAGATGTGTCCCTACGCTCGATAAGAGGAGAATGCAGCACAAATTACTTAAACCAGAAAGTTAAGGCACAATGATTGGTGACTGCCTCTCAGCTCTCTTTAGGCCATTCGGAGAGAAGTTCCTTTGTAATATAGCACTAAGGCTCTGATTAAATGGTGGCGGATGCGTTACTCCATTACAAGCGTGACAGATTTCCCATTCGCTGTATTACAAGTGCATTATATCCAATTACACTTGTAATGTGTGGAGAGGTGTGGTGCAGCGGCCAGGGCAGCTGACTTCGGAGCACAGGGCTCACGGTTCGATCTCCGGCAGCAGCGCAGCTCAGCACCATGTGACTCTGGGCAATAGCTCACTTCATTTCCACGACGGCCCCCAGCACCTTGAGACCCGTAAGGGTGAGTAGTTCGCGCTTTACAAATACGGATTTATTTATTTAATGTGGCAAACAGGATATCGGTCTTAAACATAGATTGAAAATATTGAGACAAATGCTACAAGATCTACAAGCACTCCATCTTTTGAGGTTTAACAATGAATATTAATCTGTGTATGGGGTCTACATGAACAGTGATTTTGTCACAATAATTGCAGTAATAATAATAAAATAAGTGTAAAAATAATGAAAAGAAATAGCCTAAATACATGATAAGACTGTTACGTTAAAAAAAACAAATAAACAGATTAACAAGTATCTTTCATATGAATACTCTTGATACTTTTGATGTGAAGAAGATAATTATTTCATTTCACTTTCGGTAATGTATTTAACCTGTAAAAACAGTAATGTGTGAATTGCAGCAGTTCAAGAACATATTTTAGGTTTCTGATCACCAAAGGTTTGGAATTCCATTTCCATTTCAGTAATGAACAATGAGTCAAAAACATAGGGAGTTTTATCTTGAGCACTATTTCATGATGGCAACAAAATCCCCTCAATAATGTATGAAGGTTACAAATGTGCAATTAATATTTTTGTAATTGTAATGAAGCGTATTTAACTCTGCCTGGAAAGAACCATCTCACATAGATGTGCAGAAGACAGCACCAACACCATATACTTGGCAAAGCACATCAAATCAATAGTACTGTCACCCGTCACAGCAATATAAACCCTATAAACATTCAGACAAACAGGGGCAGAACTTAAGGTGGTGTTTGGGTGTTTGACACCCCCAAATAGATGCATTCTTGGCCTGATAGTTGGGTCTTGGGCCCTGAGTTGGGTCTGCGATCTCTGTGTTGGTCTTCTCGTTGTGATCCAAGAATGAAAGACAAAACAATGACCTTTGATGTAAACGAGAGAGACAGAGATACCCATCTGTTGACTGAATAGCAAAATGCGAATCAATACTGGCTTCCCTGATTGTCCTAATTATGGGATCCCAGGCACACATTTGATTTCACAGAGCCTCCTTTTTCTTTATTATCACATATGAGTGGATTTTTAAGTACTTGAAATCAGGATGTGCGCTGTACAAGCACCTCTTATATTTGATTTAATAGACTGTAATGTTGTTCCATTTATATTAAGAATCTAGACCATATTTAGGGTTTGCATGACAACAGGCTTGTCTCTTGGTTCATTAATGGCATTGTCGTTGGAGGGTGAGCCGTGAATATTTTGTAAAAATTATCACTTTTAATAAATGTCTGTCTATGCAGTGATATAATCTGATCAACTAAGGAGAAAGGCTTCAGCATGCTAAAGAAATACTTTTTTGCAATTTGAAGAGATTGCATTAGTGTATTATATATGTTTGTTGCACAATATATACGGCAAATGTTTAATGGCTCAGGTTGTGCACGGTCTCTTCAGGCCAAGCCAGTCCCATGGCTCAGATTTCGCTTGGCTCACCCACATTTTTTGCCTGTGTGCTCTCTATTTGTGACTTGGGTTTAGTACATGTGGCCGTCAGTCACTCGATGAAATGATTTGTAAAAGGTGAATATCTGAATTATGGAGCCCTGCCCACATGCACCGATTTGACAACCCTACCATCAAGGCAAAAAGTAGTAAATCTGCACCCATAGATGTACTCCTTGATAGGGTGCAAATGTATGACTTTTTGGAATTCACCAACATTGGCAGAAGTAGACTTGCAAAGATGTGCCAGTCTCAAGTTTCCATGCAAAAACCACAAGGTGATGGATGGAATACTTGACTTAATCTGAGCTGCTCGGGCCACATCCCAATTCATCCTTTTTTGCCCACCATGCCACCTCAGTTTGGACCCAGCCATTGGCAAATCAGTCTTGACCCTGTTCCTCATGGTAACAGTCCATCCCGATCTGCCAAGCCAGGTCCTCTCTGAACCATAACACATGCAACCCAGAGCTGGTTTTGCCCTTATTAGGGCTCTTCAGCCAGGTCTAGCTTGGTTCCAGTGGCACAGTGAGCCTGGGACCCACGTCTGGGCATCCCTAGTGCACTTAGGGCATTAAATGAAAACAACAAGGCAGTTAGGGCTGGACTGTTCCCATTGGAGCAGGGTCAAGACTGATTTGCAAATAGTTGGTTCCGAACTGAGGTGGCATGCTGTGCAAAATAATGATGGATTGGGATGCGGCCCGAGTAATTACGTGTACCTGATATTATTCCAAGCATTCCATCCATCACTGTTTTGCATACTTTAGTAAGTTTCAAGTTTCCAGACATACCACAGCCAATCAAACACCGAAAAGGTGATGGATGAAGGAATGTTTGCAAATAGTCTAAGCAATGGCAAACACTCAGGGTAGCATTTCTACCTATCGTTTTTCACTCAGTGTGTCATTCTAGACAGAGGTTCACCTAACCAAACCAAACCAAATGACTGTACTGACCATGTCCTCATGGAAAGAGTCTATCCCAACCAATGGTCATCTCACCCCTCCATCAAGCAGCCCACTGCTTTTTTGAGTAGGGAAATTCGATATCCATACCCCTGAATCTCACTGACTAAACTATGCCCCTGCAGACAAAAGTAGCATAAACTTAACACGCCATCGCGCAAATACCCACCTGGATTTTAATGCATATATAGATAGCACCATGCTCAAGCTGGGCAATCAACAAACAATCTCTGTAGTCAAGAGAAAAAACATCTACATTCTTCAGCACACCCAATAATAAACATAACCCACGACAAAGATCTTCCAACATTGAAACCCCATTTTGGGTTTACACTAGCCGACTCAAACTGTTTGGAAAGTTTACTCTGAGTAAACTACTTACTAACCACCTACCAAACAGTCAACATACACAACAATGGCTCCTTGTGGTCGATGGATGGCTTTCCCAGATCCCCGCAAAAAGGCGCATGGGGAAAGAACATACTGCACTGCTATAGTAATTGTACTATGTAAATGCAATGCAATTTAACAAGCCTTTGAGTTCAGAGATAAGGTTAGTGAACAAGTCATTGAGTTATAATATACATTACTCATGCTAAGGATATTTTGAAAGGTGCATGTGTAATAAGCTTTGAGCATCTGCCTCTTAAGACATGACCAATTGGAACACGAAAATTCTTTTTGGGGGAGGGGGTATTTTTCACCACCCTTTTTTTGTTTAAAACTTTTTATTGGCTTTTACAATTTTAATCATGCAGTACAGCACCAGATCGACAACCACGCATGCCAAGGGCAGATACAATAGCATATCTGGTGTAGAGCATTCCGAGAGGATAGTACATGCGTGAAATAACCAGCATATGAGATTAGAGACAAAATCAGCATCATTGGGGCACTAGAGCGTTGACACCAGTGTATACGTTACCAATTAGTTGAGTTTATCATTGCCGATCTGTGCGTGTTGCCATGCATCACCAAACATTGGATTGAGGGTACAACAAAATGAGGACCAAATAACTCGACAAAGGGGGGGATAACTGCCCATGACCTAAGGCCTCAATGTGTTATACCAGTTGAACGACTGCTTGCAGCATGCGATACACCTAGCCGGGTATAGAGTAAGGGACGCCGTCCCACCTGGGGCATCGGAATGGTGACAGCCATATGTGGCATCAGAACTAATTAGGCCTCTGGCTCCTCCTGTGTGTGCTCAACAGGTGCATCTAACTTTTGCAAGGTGCTTATGCTGGTCCCCCAGTCGATGGCTAGAGAGAACTTGCGAAGTCCCAGCAGGTCTTCCCTATGCAGGGCTGCGCCTTCTGCTTTGGCCCAGTTGAGTAAGGAGCGGCGCCAACCCAATGCATGTGGCGCCACTGACGTCTTCCATCTTTTAGTAACCAGGCATCTCGCTGTGATCAAACCTAGATCTAAGAATCGTGAGGAGACTCTATGATTCCTGCCCCTCTTAAAGAGGTGTGATATATACACCTCCCAGTGAAAAGGGATATCGCGCTTGGTGCAGCGGGCTAAAGTGGTTGTTATATCAGACCAGTACCCTCCCAGGGCGGGGCAATGCCAGAGCATGTGTAAGAAATCTGCGTCTAACAGACGGCATCTGGGGCATTCAGAGTCAGCGCGGTGGAAGTATTTATTGATCTGGGCTGGGGAGAGATATGCAAGGTGGAGAATTAAATATTGGATCTGCTGAAAGCGCTGGTTATGAGGGACTCGCGTAGGACTCTCCAGCATCGCCACCCATTCCCTCTCCGACAGGGCCCCCCCTCAGGTCCGCTTCCCAGTGCTGTCTCAGGGAGGTCAGTGGGATCGCTGTGTGCTGATGGAGAGACGAGGCAAACCAGCGTATCAGGTGTCCACCCGAGCCCATTATATGTAAGTATTGCATTAAGAGATGTGTGGGAGGTTCCACAGCTAAGCTACCCCACCTAGATGACAGTGAAGTTATGAGCGCACGGTGCAATAGGAAATGCCCCGATGGTAGTCCCTCCTCCAAGATGAGCTCCTTATATGGGATTAAAGCACCGTCCCTAAAGAGGTCCCCTGTGTCATGGATATCCGCCGCTTCCCATCCACACAATTCCACTGCTGCGACAGGCGAACCACCCCTCGGTGTCCCCAGGAGAGGAATAGCCGGGACATACGTAGTGGTGTTACGGGTGATGTGGAGGCTTCTGCGGTAACATTTGTAGGCTATAGACAGTAGTAGGAAGTCAGCTTTCCTGGGCTTTGCGCAAGGGTGAAACATGTGGAGTAGAGTGTGAAGAGCTATTTGTGGTTTGAGCGTGGCTGTGTCTGACAGATGACGTGAAGCTAACCATCTGGCCACCCATTGCAACTGTGCAGCTAAGTAATAGTGCTCGAAGTTGGGCACTGCGAGCCCACCCAGACCTGCTGGCAAGTAACGTTTCCTAATAGAGACCCTATGCTTAGATGTTCCCCAGATAAAGTCCCTGACCATTGCTTCCAGCTTGTTGAAGTAGTTGGGGGGGATGTAAAGCGGCAGGGCGGTGAAATAGTAAAGAAGGCGAGGGAGAATTACCATCTTCTCAAGTGCCACTCTACCTGAGATGGACAGCGGAAGTGTTTTCCAGAATGTCATCTGCGAGGAAATAGAGGAGGTGGCTCTGGTGACATTCCCATCAAACAGGTCAGCTTTAGTGTGATAAATGCGAACACCTAAGTAACGGAAGGCATCTGTGCACCACGTCACTGGAACCTCCCCCAGTGTATATCTCGGGTCTGGGGTGGACGTCGAGAACGGAAAGAGAATGGATTTCGCTGCATTGACCCTCAGCCACGAAATCCTTGCGATGCGCGACAGCACTGAGTCTAGTGAGGTGGGGATAGAGTGAAGGTTGCGAGCATACAGCAAGATGTCATCCGCATATAAAAAAATGGTATGCGTACAATCCCCCAGGGGGATACCCATGTCCACCTGGGCCCGAATGAACTCCGACAGTGGTTCGACCGCTAGGGAGAAAAGAAGAGGGGAGAGAGGGCAGCCCTGACGAGTCCAATGACCCACCCGGATAGAGTCCGAGATGTAGGGCCCAGTTTTCACTCGGATCGTTGGACGTATTTAGAGTAACCGGACCATGCTGAGGAATGAGGGGCCTATGCTGAACCTTGGCAATACTACAAACAGATAGTCCCACTCAAGGGAATCGAACGCCTTCTCAAGGTCAAGCACTAGGCAGCCCGAGCGTGGCCAGCCCAGTGGGGCGTATTCTGCAGCCCTAAAATAGCGGCGTAGGTTGAGCGAAGGATTCCGAGCTGGGACGAAACCATTTTGATCAGTGTGTACCAGGGAGGGTACACAGGGAGCGAGCCGGTTAGCGAGGACTTTCGCCAGAATTTTATAGTCTGTGTTTAGGATCGCTAGGGGTCTGTACGACCCCAGAGCCGTGGAGTCCTTGCCAGGCTTCAATAAGGATACCACATTAGCAGAGCAAAGAGAGAGAAGGAGGGCTGCGTCGTTCAGTGCCGATGTGTAGAGTGTGTGCGGGCATGGTACCAGGGTTTCAGCGTAAACCTTGTAGAACTCTGAAGGGAACCCATCTAGGCCAGGTGTCCTACCCGATGCTGGTGGCGCAAGTGCTTCCCGGACCTCCTCCACCGACAAGGGGAATCCAGCTCCAGGAATTGATCAACGGTCAGGGTAGGCAGTTGAACTGAGTCAAGGAAAGAGGCTAGATGTGTAAAGGGCAGTGTAGTGCCTGGTCATGAACTCGTGTAGATCCTGTTGCGTGTATCTCATTTGTTCCGTCTTGTCCCTAATGGCGTGTATGTGATGGTGTGGATGTTCCTGTCTGAGGAGGAAAGTGAGCAGTTTACCCGCCCTGTCCGAGGAGGAGTGGGTACGAGTAGAGTGGGCTAGGAAGTTATGACAGCGCAGTTTCTCTAGGAGTTCTAGCCGGTTCGCATGCAGGGCATCTAGCTGCGCCTGCGCCTCGGGGTGTGTGGCCAACAATGTTTCCCAATGTAGAAGCTTCCGTTCGATGGAGGCAAGATAGGTATCTAGTTGTCTACGGATACTCCAGGTCAGGCTTTGACAATGGCCACGAGTTGCGGCTTTAAAGGGCTCCCACTCTATCAGGGGGAACCCGCGGAGCCGGTGTTGTGCTCAAAGTAGCTGAGCAGTGACGCCTCCAAGGAGCAGCGGAAGGTTGGGTCCTCTAGCGCCGCCGTCTGCAGCCGCCAAGTCGGGATCGGGGGGGCTTTCACCTCCCAGCTTAGCCACATGATCTGCGGATTGTGATCCGAGTGGGTCCGCTCCAGATAGCCAGTGTCAGGAATTAAGGGCAGCAGCGCTGCCGATGCCAGGATTCGGTCCAGCCGCACATGGAGATCATGTACCGGTGAGTAGAAGAAATATACCCGCAAGTCAGGGTTGCGTGTGCGCCATACATCCGTTAGGGACCAGTGCCCCAGCCAGTTACACAACACCTGAGCATTCAAAGGAGCTGGGGTGCGGGTGAGGGGTGAGAAAGAGCGATCAAGTGAAATGTCTAGAACCGCTTTGAAGTCCCCGCCCAGTAGCCACAGGACATCACCCCATCTAGAGAGTGCGATGGATAGGCTGCCAAGGAATGGGATCTGATCTGTGTGGGGGGTATAAACTGAGCCCAGCATAACATCACTTCCGTTGAGTCTACCCCTGATGAAAACGTAGCGCCCAGCAGGATCAACCACTACCTCCTCCTCCTCCCATGGGATCCCAGACTTCCCCCATATCAGGGAGCCTCTGGCCTGAGACATATAGTTAATGCTGTACACATGTCCGCGCCAGCGACGATGAAGCCTGTCAGCTTCCAGGCTCGTCAGGTGTGTCTCTTGTGGACCTGCGCCGTAAGTAGGCATTTATGGAATACCTGCGCGGAGAAGTATGAATGCCCCTGACG
This sequence comes from Calotriton arnoldi, assembly GCA_963921515.1. Lineage (NCBI taxonomy): Eukaryota > Metazoa > Chordata > Amphibia > Caudata > Salamandridae > Calotriton > Calotriton arnoldi. The sequence goes on from CAWUFW010003765.1 coordinate 426,913, forward strand.
TTCCAAGAAATGATGTTAATGTTCATCATGAGTCTAGTGCACGTCAGCAGAACCCAGCTGACGTAGCAGCTGCGCTATGTGGATGTGCTAGGGGAAGCCTCAGGTCACTAGGCAGGATAACGACAACTCTAAGTAAAACAATAGTACTTAATCTCGGGTGAGAAACAACATGAGAGCGAACCCCAAACAGAGATTGACCCAAACAGGTACGCCCAACCATGGCGACTAATACGTAGTCAGATGACCGAATAGAGGGGGGTGAGCTAGGGTGGGTTAGTGCCTAGTAACTCGTCCCCCCGAATAGATAACACCAAGAACTGGATATGAATATATCTTATTTCGAAGTTATGAAATCGGCACCACTTTTTAAATCCGCAGCACATTTCTTTAAATTATTTGGAATTTTATCCATCAAAGTCGAAAACTGATTGTTACTACATTTTATCTTTTAACCTGGTGTGTTAAAAAGAGTTTCTAAATTGAGTAAAATAGAAAAATGACTAATTTCTGCCTATGTATGAATGTATTTTCATAGTTTATGATTGTGATCCATTATTGGTCTTAAGAGAAGAAGAAAGCAAAATAAAATAAATTGATGGGTGTTCACTAATTGACTGGCAGGAACGGTTTCTTATAGTTTTTCCTTATTTCGAAAAATGTATAAGTTGTTCCTCACCAGAGCAAATATTACTTTGATATACTATTGAATAACTTAAGATTATTAACGGTTCTGATGCTGACTTTCAATACTGTGGAAAAGTCAAATGGAAAACTACCAAAGTACCTGCAAGGTCACAATCCCCAGGTGCAGACCTCTGCCCTGGAAGGTTCAAGTTTCACCCAGACCCAAAAATGGACGGTAACAGATCTGCAAACTGGAAGCTAAGGGAGAGCTTCCTCCTTGTGAATGGTGGCTGCAGACATCACCGGAAGGAAGCAGCCGTCCAGGGCACCACTGCATGTTTCCTCTGAACGTTCCTTCCCCACATGCTAAATTTAGCAAACAATGCTGGCATGCAGGACACGCAGGGACGGAGGTCTACTCTCCCTGATTAAGGAGCAGTTCACGGGGGTAGAAATAAGGCCCCTGCCTCACACCTATTTTGAGCCCTTCTGTGAGTGGGAATTTAGCACTGCGACTAATTGTTACAGCAGTCGCCATGGAAACCTGACCTTAAGTCAGCAGACTGTGAGTTTTCTGAAAGAAATCTCTTAAGTTTATTGTAAATTTTAAAATCTGTGTTGAGTGATGGTGTCTTCTCAATTGCAGAACCAGAAAGATTGGCTGCTATTCCACTGCCACTTTGGTAAACCTCAACTTTCCACACATTAAAGGGATTTTTAGGTCGAGCCTAGCGGCAGCGCGCATGGACTGCTCGCTCTGCGAGGAATGCAGTAGTCGAGTATGCTGTGTAAGCCTCGCCTTCTCTCCGCCCATATTTTTGATTGGCTGGTGTCATTGTCCTTGGTAAATGCTTGCTTCCAATTTATTATGAGGCTTGTTAGTCCCTCCTTGTAACCGCCCTGTCTCCATTTGTGACCGCCCATGACGACTGGATCTTTCACTTGGCTCCGTATTCAATGCCCTACCACTCCACCTCAGACAGACAACATCACTCTCCATCTTCACGAGAAACTTTAAAACTTGGCTCTTCGACAGACCGCCTCCTTGATGGACAGGAACCTGCTCATCCCCTCCCCTCCACCGCCTTGAGACCCTTACGGGTGAGTAGTCGCGCTTAAAAAACACGTGATTGATTGATTGATCCGTACACGGGCGGCTTTATATAGGGGGTGAGCACTATTTTGTTTATGGCCACTTATGGGGACAATGGCGGCTGCTATTTTTTTGTATTTGTATCCTGAGCGCTGCGCCCGCTTTAGGGACACTGCGCTCAGTTTATTTATTTAGTTATATTAATTTAATACTGAGCGCGGCGTCCACTTCTGGGACACCGCGCTCTGTTTAATTTTTATTATTTTTAATTTTTATAGTGAGCGCGGTGTTTTTTTTAACTGTAAAACTCAGCGCGGCGCCGCTTCAAGGACACCGCGCTCGGTTTCTTTATTTTTTTAAAAACTTTAACACTGAGCGCGGCGCCCGCTTCAAGGACACTGCGCTCAGTGTTAAAGTTAAAAAATAAAGAAACCGAGCGCGGTTTCCTTGAAGCGGCGCTGCGCTCAGTTTTACACTTAAACAAGTATTTGCAATGCAATAGGGCTCGCATTTACGCAAGTTTAAGGTATTGGCATTGTAAATGACAATGCCTTTCATTTACGTTTTAAAAAACCAAAAAAATAGGCATTATCATTTACAATGTCAATAGCTTAAACCTGCGTAAATGAGAGACCTATTGCATTGCAAATGCTTGTTTAATACTGGTTTCATGTAATCTCCAAATTCTAGGTAGCAAATTAGGAAATAGCATACACCGAAGCAGGACCTCCACATATAGTTGGATGGAATGCAAAGCCCAACTTGCTGTCTGAGGATGTACCTTACTCCTGTGCATTTAGCGTACAGCGCGTCTTTGTTAGGGCCATATTTCTGACGCACACTCATCAATCACTTCAGAATTTCTTGTTATGAAAAAAATACATTTCAAAAGAATTTACTTCATATATCTTATGGTGGTAAAGACAGAACTTGCATACTTTTCACTTTTCTCGCTGTGCAGCACTCTGGCACTCGCCAGGACACGCTTCACGCGAAACACGACCAAACATAAATAAATAAATAATCTAATATGTGTTTTTTTAAAGTCACTCAGAAGAGAACATTGCCCTAAAAGATGTGTCCAGCGTACTACCTCAGTTTTTTTAAATCTCTTATATGGCACATCTGGACAGGGAGAATGTAGTTTACTGACGCTTCTGGCAGAGTTCATGCCAAGATGGAATGCAGTTTTCCTACAAAGTCAATCAGTGAGGTACCCTTCTACAAAAGTGGTCCTTGACAAGCGCTGGTGAAAATCCTAAACAGCAGATGAGGAATCCATCCATGATTCTGCCTTATCCATATGAAGGTGTGTCAGCGTTGTGGACAAACTAGTAAGTGTTCCCATGCGACCATATGAGCACCGTTTTCCAACAGTCTGGTCGTAGCTTTGTAAACCCCTGCCTTAAGATACATAAAAGTCAAACAAGCATTAGGTACCCACGGCTTCACATATCATTACTGAAAAATATATATATTTGTCTTTACTTTTTATATATATATTTTTTTGCTTAAATGCATTATCACAGCTTAAGGCCACCCCAATAATGCTTCATTGGCCCTGTAAATACCCACATTTCAAGTCAGTTCTCCTTGTTCCAAAGATTAGTGAGCGCCCTGAGGTGGGGCGTGGCCCTTTGTCCTGCCTCCACAGGAGAAGTATTTTGGACTTTGCTCCTGTAAATTTGATGGTGAATTTCGTCTCATCTTCATTCTTCTGTTCTATGATAGACATAAGGATTTTATTGGTTCTATAACTCTGCACACAATCGGCTATTCAGGATCCAATGTTGACGCGCAGGCTGTAGTGCCAGCCTTCTTTCTGTTCCACATGTCTCCATGTTTTCATAACTTGCTCTGGAGATATTTCTTCCAGTTCGAGTGGCAGTGCTAGCAAGTGCCCTTCAGCTGAGATGCTGTAGTCAACTAAAAAGAATCCCCATGTCACACTGACCTAGGTTTTCCTTTAATTATTGTTAAGGAAGTTTATGAAGCTTTATGTACCTCCTTCCGGTTGCTGAGGGCTTGAATGGTGTAATGAACACAGTGTGAAGGTGTGTTAGGTATTTATTTATTTATTTATGCGTTTTTATATAGCGTGAACTTTACCCGAAGGTGTCAGAGCGCTTTAGAATAGAACCAGTTACATTACATAAGGACTTCAGAGTACATGAATTACATAAAAGATACGAAACAGATAAACTCTAAACTCACACAAGAGTGGTAGTAAGTACATACGTCTACTACAGATACTAGTGGTTAGAGTTACTTATATACAAGTTGCAAATTAACTCAAGATTAGGTTTTAAGATAAGTAGAAGTGATTATGGATGGACAAATATATATTACATATTTACAGAGCAAGATCTTCTCGCCATTGCTGGGGTTTTTGCGTTGCTCGTTCAGCCAGGCCTTCAGTGTGCTGTTGCACTCACGGGCGGTGATCTACGGCCTGGAGGGATCCCCGAGCTGGTGATGGCTGAGGGGGAGAAGGTTGGGTAGTGATGTGCAAAGGTGGTGTGCTGGAGCCTGGGGCTGTTCTTGAGCTCGTGCTAGGCACTAACTATGGGAAGGGGATAGCTTGGTGCTGTAGGGCATGAAGGCTCCTTAGCCGGTGAAGGGGAGTTCGTAAATGGAGTAAGGTAGTCATTGGTTTGGTGCTGTGGGAGACAGACTGGAATAGTGAGAGCCGGCCAGTCTGGGGTGTGCCCCGAAGTGACCCCCTGAGCGGAAGCATCTCCCTCAAAGGAAATCCCCACGGTGGCCGCGGGTGTAATCAGGGTGGCCCCCGCGATCAAAGGGGGGGCCGCCATCTTAGTCGTGGTGCTAGGGCTGTAGCAAGGAGGTATTGAGGGTGATGGAGCGGGGGAGGGGGGCCAGCCGATCAATCCACAGGTCTGCCCACAGCATCAGCAAAAGAAGAGGGCAGCAGCCCCTTGAAACTCACTGCCCCAGCAGTGGGTAGAAGAGGCCAGTCCAAGTGCTCTAGGCAGGGCTGTTGGGCAGGAATGTTGGAGTCAAGTCAGTCATATGATTTTCCAATTGCAACCCGTGAGCTGTGGTGAGTTCAATTGAAGGCAAGCCTGACTAGCTGAGTTTTCAAAGAGTTCCTGAACCGCACATATTTGTGTTTTTAGCATGCCCGCAATGTAGTCAAAATTGTTCTGTTATGCCAGGAAACATCTAGGGGAGGGGAGGGGGGTAGAAATTCTTGCACCAGGGCCAGTGAGAAATGTTTTTGTACCACTGACAAAAAGCTATTCTAAAGAACAGAAGTATGGGCACCATGGGCAGCAAAAATGTCTTCTAGAGTTTGGTCTCCTTTAATTCGAATTCTCTATTTTCTTCTTCTGCTCAACGCAGACTGATTCTACAAGTTCTAGTAATATATCTTATTAGGGCCCAAGCCATAGTATCAACCACCGGAGTGGGACATTATGAGTTGGCCATGTCATGATTTTAACCTGTGGCCTACAGGTTACAAGATTGACACCCAGGTGACTGTGCTATCCTGACTTCACAGCTCCACCCCATTCTGTTCTCAACCCCTTATAGGTCACTATTTTCCAATGGCACCCCAGAGGCTCCAAATCCACCTGGCAGCTTTCTATATCCATTCCATCCGCATGCACTTGAGTGGTATTCATACTTTTATGTATGATTACAAGTCTACTTTAATTTTCAAAATCTGGTCCCTATGAAGGCCTTTCTGCTCCGGTCAAAGGCCAGGCAGTGTGAAATTGACCATTACTCACACTAAAGTTTTCATTGTTCAGGAAATGTTTAGATCGACTGTGCAAATCTTGTGGTCGTCTGGATCAACTGCTAGGTTTACTTCTCGTTTATTTTTCGCCTCTGGATGGCTCGGATTACCTCGGGGAAATGAACCTTCAGTGAGCTCATGTATTAGTGTTGTTGTGTTTGAACAATCAATGAACTGCCCTAAAAAACTAAAGTAAAAGCTTTGAAGGGACCATCCAGCTTAGGGGAAAAACAGTTCTCTCTAGCCTGCCCTGAAATCGCCATCAATCACCAGCAACAGGCATTATAGAATGCTGCTTTGTTTAATAGTGTCAGGTTAGTTTTTGAGACTTATTGCTACATCTTTCACATAATTGGCCACTCGAATAAATGTGAAATATTTACCTGGAAAATTGTATGTACAAGTCTTTGGATTAGCACATTATTTTCTGAAAAGTGGCCTTTAAAAAACATGAAAGGGCCAAGTGATTGTTGGCCTCCTGAGTCAACTCACAGATTAACAAGAATGCTGTTTCAACTGGGCAAACACAGAGGTATATTATTTATTTACTTTTTACTGTTAAGAGAAGCCCCGTGGAAAGTGCAGCCTTTGAAATGCACGTAAAATCCCAAAAAATAAACAAAATAACTAGACAACTGGAAAAACTTGACAAGGAAGCAGTGCATCATCGATCCTGCGTCCTATGTTACTTGTTATTTATAGTGCAACATCTTTCTGCAGTGAGGTTGTGTTGGACTTGGCCCTCTCTGCAGGGTCACCTTTAAACGTTTTTCCTTCACCCCTCCTGTTTTCTGAATCTATTTGTGATGGCTTTAGGACTCTGTGCACTTTACCACTGTTAACAGCGCTAAAGTGTTTGTGCTCTGTCTTTGGTATATAGTACAATTGTACAACACCTGGTTAGCACATTTAATTTACTTATAAGTCCCTGCTGGCTGTGGCCTGCTGTGTACTTCAGAGAACTGCCTTACTGCTGAAGCCTGTCTTGTGCCCTCAGAGGGCTGCCACGCTACTTGAGATCTGCTTTTCTGCCTGAACCTAGGACCACCAGAGTGACTTCAAGGGCTAGTTTGCTGGCCTTCTATTCAGAGGTACAGGGACAGTAAAATCTCCAACAATTTTCAAAGTGCACCTTGATCCATCCTGAAGTGAGTCCTGACGCTCCCAATGGTGCCCCCAGACTTAGAGCCTTGGAAGTGGTGCTAAAACGTCCCAACCGGCCAAACTCCAAAGCTTGGGACTTAAACTTTGTTTGCCAAAAAGTGCTCTGAGAACCGAAAGGACACTGGGAACTACCTGGTCGTTGATCCGCCCAAGGTGTACTGCTGGTCAACCGGAATTTGTGGTAGCTCCTACTATGTTCTTCTACGCAGCAGCACATCGTGTTCAGCAATGGTCTCCGGCCTCCTGGAGCCCTCGTCGGATACAGCCTGTAGCTTTGTCTTGCTGGAGATCTTTGACTTCCAAAAAAGAGACTAAGGGCCTAATTTACTTCTTGGCAGACGGGTTACTCCGTCACAATAGTGATGAATATCCCGTCTGCCGAAATATAAATTCCATAGGATATAATGGGATTTATATTTCGGCGGACAGGATATCTGTCACCCTTTGTGATGGAGTAACCCGTCTGCCAAGATCCATATCAGGCTCTAAGTCTGAATGAAGAAATCCTCACCCAACTTTGTCCAGCAGCTCACCGACAGCGCCTCCACCTTAGACACCGCCGGCTGCCTTGCCCCGCTGCACTTTACCTTCTTATACATTTTTCTTTGTAATTACTTTTAAGTCTGAAGGTAAGCTGAGACGGTTCCCAATCCACTTCTTGTATCAGAAGCGCGCTCCATTGTGGTCAGCCACAACTTTCGACTTTGCACCCATCTCACGCGACTAGATACTTTGATCTTTTGGCTGCTAGATTGCACTTAAAACTTTAAAAATTCATAACTGCAGTTCTACTGATTGGATTTGTGTTTGTTTTGCTGTAAAATAATTTATTAAATGTTCCTCAAGTTTTCTAAATTAGCGTGGGATTTTTCTTATGGTGTGTTTTCACTTTATTATTGTTCGAGTGCTGCATAAATACTTTACACATTGCCTGTAAGTTAAGCCTGACTGCTTTTGTGCCAAGCCATCAGTGCGTTAAGCACACAGTAATTTAGTGACTTTTGTGGTTCACCTTGACAAAGATTGTGTCTGTTGCTTGAGAAGGGCTCACCGTCACCTCTCAACCAACAACCCAGTTTTTCACAGGTTGCTTATAGGTATGAGAGCAAACACAAAAGGTGATGGGAGAATTGCTTGCAATAAGTCCAACCACTGGCAATCTCTCTAGCCGCATCACAGTTCATCATTATTTTGCACACTTTGCCACCAGTTTGGACCCAGTCATATGCAAATCATTCTTGATCCTGCTCCAGTTGGAACAGTCCAGCCCGAACTGCCAGCCAGGTCCCCCCTGAATCGGAAAACAAGCAACATTTACAGGTTTCACCCTGACTGGGGCTCTTAACTCTGGTGTAGTTTGATCCCAGTGGCAGCATTCCCTTGGCCACTAGGGGCGTGACATCAAACACAGAAAACATGATGGGAGGAATGCTTGCAATAAGAGTAACCACTAGCTTTTTTTGGGGGGTAGCATTCCAACCCATCATTCTTTTGCCCACCATGTCATCTCAGTTTGGATACAAGAGCATCATGCCAAAGACAATCAAATCAAGAATAAAAAAGACAAAAATGTTGAAAAGGGGCCTGGAGGCACGTGATCCAAATCTTTAAATGCCTCTCCGAACAGCTGGGTCTTCAGCTGTTTGGGAACGTCCACTAAGGCAGAGGAGCGTCGCCCCACTGAACAAAAGGAAAAATAAAATGATAATAACTATTGTTATTATCATTTTAGTTTTCCTATTGCAGTCAGTGGCTCTCAGGGCGGGGCTGACCAGACCAGGGGGAGGAGTGGTTTGCACTCCCTAAGTGCGCACGACTGCTTGGCCGCCCTCTTGGGCTGCCAAACAGTCATGCACACTTTGCATCTTCCCACCAGGCTGCATTACACAGCCTGGTGAGGAACATGCCCAGCCTCCAATTTCCCGTCTGAGCACCGTACCACGGCGCTCAGACCAATCACAACGCTGCATTGCAGCGTTGTGATTGGCTCAGGGGAGCCTGGGTGCTTCCTGCTGCCACCGGTACTGCAAGAAGAAGGAAAATGACAGAGGACCGAGGAGAGGCGGAGGCCAGCCGTTCCAGGTAAGTGTTTTTTTTCTTCTTCTTTTCGTCGTCCTCACCACCTGGGTCCGGTAGGAGCCACTACTGAACGTCAGTAGGCTTAGTCGCTTTCTACAAGAAGGTCTCTGGGGAGAGATCCGCAGAGGAATTGAATGAATCTCAAGGTTTTACCAAGCTGCATTCAATCGCAATCTATGGATGTGATTTTTGCCACTGTCTGGGCTGTTTTTTTTAGGAATCTGAGGGGCTGAGTCACAACGGTTTTGTCAGGAATAAGTCAGATTTGTACAAAAATATATTTGTAATGTGTATTTGTGTAAGGCATGCATTATTTATGAGCTGAAGCACTGTGGACCAGATTCTTTAAAAAAAAAAAAGCTGAAATCTGCACCTGCAGGTGTAATTCCTCTTTCAGGTGTAGAGTTCTGTATTTTAGGAATTTATAAAGGTTTCCAGAAGTACAGATGGAAAGGTTTTATGATTCCTACCTATTTGCATGAAGCAGTCTTTCTGGAAACACAGGGGCATATTAGCAAGACCCACGTTAAAATTATCGCCGTGTTAGCGGCAGGAAACTGCCGCTAAAACGGCGATAATGGGCTTGCTAATATGCGGTATAGAATTCCAATAGAAGCCCAGGTTAGATGTGCAGGACATCTAACCTGGGCTTCTATTGGAATTCCATAACGCATATTAGCAAGCCCATTATCGCCGTTTTAGCGTCAGTTTCCTGCCGCTAAAACGGCGATAATTTTAACGTGGGTCTTGCTAATATGCCCCACAGTTGTTCATAGGGTGTAATTGCTCTTGCAAAGATGCCTTCACATTAGAGCATTGTTTTGTTTTCCTTCCTATTTTACTCCTGCCCTTGGCTGAAGTAAATCTTCAACCTTTTTCAGGACAGGACAGAGTTGGGAAATGTTTTTGCAATACTCTCCTCCAAGTATGTGTTCTCTAAAGTCCTGGGCATTCCAGCTATTGGAAAACCACTCCACAGCAATGGGAGAAGTTTTACAAACAGGAAAGTCTTCTTGTGATTTAATTTTTTCACGAGTATAAAACCATAGGTGATTGTCAAAAGTGGTTTTACTGTTGTACCAAAGGGTTACTTAAATGTGCAAGCACAAAAATGTGCTGGCAGATAGCTCTCTCTATTGTAGCAAACACTTAAGAGTATGATACCCTTCTAGACGTTATACACACAATGCAAAGTTATAGGAGTGTAAGAAGAGTGGCAAGGGAACCTCAGTGCAATAATGTTTTCTCCCACAATCAGTCACTCTTTCTGTATATTCACGGGCACTTAGCGGCGTACAACCAATCAGATCTTGCTCATGTTAATTTCAATGCTAGTGAAAGCGCGCCTATTAGCTCACTCTAATTAAACAAAACAACAAGAGCAACCCTTATGTCCATGCGAACCGCGGTATCAAGTAATCCTTGAGAAATACGTTCACATGGAACTCATTTAAACCTAAATTAGTGAATATCACAGATATTTCTGTGCAGGCTGAATCCAAAACACATCAATGCAACATTTCAAACATTTAGAAGGAGCAATGATAACTCAACCAGTATGTAACACGATTCAGCCGAACCTAGTTTATTACAAAGTAAACATAAATTCTGACAATAACTGTAGAGAACAGGCAGTGTTAAGTGAAAGAATAGGAGTAACAGACCCCAGGTGTGTAATCAACCAAGACCAAGGAAATAATGGAAAAAGTGAAAAAAAAACCTAATATTTACAAGAATCAACACAAAACAAAGGCGATTGGCTGATACAAATGTGAGACAGCAGTTTCAGGTACAAACAGTTATGGATACAATAGTGCAATGATTGTATCTTCAAAAGGCAAGAAACTTTCTCTGTCTCTATACTCGTGTCGACGACGTTTCGACCCTTTCAGAGTAATAGGGTCTCATCGGGTCTGAAGATAACGGGGGTCTAGGGAAAAAGACTAAGTATTAGAAAAAAAGTAGTAAATCTATTCATTAATTCAAAGGCTGTGGGTAAACGTAAAGGACATACTGGCTTAGATGGAGATATACGTCTAATCTCTGGTAATTTAGGAGAACATCAATTGCCGGCAGCAATCCCTAAAGAAAAAGGGGTTGATGAATAATGGGAACAAGTGGTGGAATATGTCAGCAGTGGAGTGGAGTACACTAATTGACACTCACCTAAAAACACTGGTGTGTGGGCTGAACAGGGATGATTCAACAGGCAATGGAGAAAAAATAGTCAATGGCATACGTGGGTATACGGATTTCAGTGGTGCCCGCAACCCTAAAATGAAAGGAAGGGGTCAGTGAGGGGACCATGGTGGGTGTTGTCATTAAGGATATATATATAATCAACAATCCACTAACCTTCAGTCCACTGGCAAGGATAATCTGTGGGTTAGGATAAAGTAGAAGAGAAGGGTCCAGTAAATACAGAATCCCTGCAGTCCGACAAGGGATAAACAAAAAATAATAATTATGATTAATGTTTAAAAGGGGGGAGGCGGGGGTCCAGACAGAAACTCTGGAATTGGATGCTAAAAAACTACCTACAACCAAAACTTGCACAAGGTCTAGAGACATTCTAATGGGAAGTTCCGTTAACTTTTAGAAAGTCTCCTCTTCCCTATGTAGAGAGTGGTCTGTTGTGGAGAACTCCACACAGGTGGAATAGGAACCCCTATGCAAAAGCATGTTTCTTTTTATCTGTGGGGGGAATTATTTTTCCCCACAGAGAAACCTCTTCTCCTACACCCCCACCAAATCTCAAGATGATCGTTCCTCTCCCTTCTAGTGAAGGGATTTATGCTAGCTGTGGCTGAAGTAAAAATCTGATGCTTCACAGTGTAGAAAGGGGAATGAGAAACGTTTGTGAATGCTGACAAACGTCCATGCTCACAAACTTCCAAGGCTGCCATGCCTTGGAACACCTAGGTAAATAAATCTGTGATGGTTAATGCTTGAATGAATCTCAGCCACTGGTAATCACTCAGGCCGCATCCCAATCCATGACTGGGGGTGAGTGTTTGAAAAGTTTCACCCAATCCATGACTGGGGGTGAGTGTTTGAAAAGTTTCAGCACTCCGTCCATCATCTCCTTGTGTTTGCTTTGTTCACCCTAAGTTGGCAGGGTATGCCCAGACGTGGGTCCCTTGCTCACTTTGCCACTGAATTCAAGCTAGCCTGGCTGATGAGGGCTGTTAGCCCGAAACCGGTCCCAGGTTGCTTGATTCCGGTCCAGGGAAGACATGGCTTGGCAGTTCGGTCTGGACTGTTCCCATGAGGCACAGGGTCAAGACTGATTTGCATATGGCTATGTCTGAACTGGGGTGGCAAAGTGAGCTAAAGAATGATGATAGATTCAACACAGATCTGTGACTGGGGGTTAGTGTTTGAAAAGTTTCAGCACTCCGTCCATCATCTCCTTGTGTTTGCCGCATCCCAATCCACACCATGACACCTCAGTTTGGACCCAGTTATAAGCAAATTATTCTCAACCCTGTTCCAATAGGAACAGTCCAGCCCAAACTGCCAAGCCAGGTCCTCCTCCCTGAACCGGAACACAAACAACACAGGACCTGTTTAGCCCTAGTTATGGACTCATCAGCCGGGAACAGCTTGGTTCTGATAGAGCGTTGGGCTCACGTAAAAATTGTAGGGGTACATCATAATCATCATTAGTCTGTACCCGCATATATCCAATTATGTATCAATATTGGTTAGAAATTGTAGTCATAATGTGCATTACTAGGATGGATAGGAGGGAAATTGTGGCATCATAATTGCAAATGTAATGTTAACCGAAGGTGCATAACGATGTATTATTGAAGTAGGCCATGTGTAATCGAAATGTAGTAGTTTAAACGTGTACCATATTTAGTTGCACGTGTAGTTCACTTTGGTATATGAAATGTATTGGACTAATGCATTATAATAGTCAATCAATCAATCAATCACGGCATTTATAGAGCGCGCTACTCACCCGGGAGGGTCTCAAGGCGCTGGGGGAGGGGGTAAGTTACTGCTCGAACAGCCAGGTCTTGAGCTGCTTCCTGAAGGAGAGATGGTCCTGGGTTCGCCGAAGGTGAGTGGGGAGGGAGTTCCAGGTCTTGGCTGCCAGGTAGGAGAAGGATCTTCCTCCGGCGGTGGTTCTGCGGATGCGTGGTACGGTGGCGAGGGCGTGGCTGGTTGATCGTAGCTGGCGTGTGGGCGTGTAGAAGGTCATGCGGTCGTTGAGGTACTTTGGGCCCAGGTCGTGGAGGGCCTTGTGTGCGTGGGTGAGGAGTCTGAACGTTATTCTCTTGCTGACGGGGAGCCAGTGCAGGTCTTTCAGGTGTCCGGTGATGTGGCTGTGTCGGGGGATGTCCAGGATGAGTCGTGCGGAGGCGTTCTGGATGCGCTGGAGTCTTTTTGAAGTTTGGCTGTGGTTCCGGCGTAGAGGGTGTTCCCATAGTCCAGTCGGCTGGTGACGAGTGCCTGGGTGACGGTCTTCCTGGTTTCAGTGGGGATCCATCTGAAGATCTTGCGGAGCATGCGCAGGGTGTTGAAGCATGAAGATGAGACGGCGTTGACTTGTCTGGTCATCGACAGGGAGGAGTCCAGGATGCAGCCCAGGTTGCGTGCGTGGTCCGTTGGCTTGGGCGCGGTGCCCAGGGCCGGGGGCCACCAGGAGTCGTCCCAGGCGGAGGGTGATGAGCCCAGGATGAGGACTTCCGTCTTGTCTGAGTTCAGTTTAAGGCGGCTGTTCCTCATCCAGTCGGCGACGTCTCTCATCCCGTCGTGTAGGTTGGCTCTGGCGGTGGTGGGGTCGTTGGTGAGGGAGAGGATCAGCTGGGTGTCGTCGGCGTAGGAGATGATGTTGAGGTTGTGTCGGCGTGCGATGGCTGCGAGGGGCTCATGTAGACGTTGAAGAGGGTTGGGCTGAGTGAGGATCCCTGTGGAACGCCGCAGATGACTTCGGTGGCTTCGGATCTGAACGGGGGAGGCGGACTCTCTGGGTTCTTCCGGCGAGGAACGAGATGATCCATTCCAGTGCTTTCTCTCGGATTCCGATGTTGCTGAGGCGCTTCACTAGGGTGCGGTGGCAGACGGTGTCGAACGCCGCGGAGAGGTCCAAGAGGATGAGGGCAGCTGTTTCCCCGTTGTCGGTTAGGGTTCTGATGTCGTCGGTGGCTGCGATAAGGGCTGTCTCGGTGCTGTGGTTGGCCCGAAACCCGGACTGCGAGGGGTCGAGGGATCCATTCGTCTCGAGGAAGGCGGCAAGCTGTCTGTTGACGGTCTTCTCGATGACTTTGGCCGGAAACGGAAGGAGCGAGATGGGACGGTAGTTCTTAAGGTCGGTGGGGTCCGCCGTTGGTTTCTTCAGGAGGGCGGTAAGCTCGGCGTGCTTCCAGCTCTCCGGGAAGGTGGCGGTGTGGAAGGAGGAGTTGATGATGTCCCGGAGATGGGGTGCGATGGTGGCGTCGGCTTTGTTGAAGACGTGGTGTGGGCAGGGGTCGGTTGGTGATCCGGAGTGGATGGAGTTCATCGTGCGGGTGGTGTCTTCGGTGCTGATCGGGGTCCAGTTGCAGAGGGTGGTGGTGGCGGGCGTTGGTTCGGCGGTAGGGTGCGTTGTTTGTGCGTCGAAGCTGTTATGTATGTCGGTGATCTTGCGGTGGAAGAACGCGGAGAGTGAGTTGCAGAGGTCTTGCGAGGGGTGATGTCGTTGTTTCCGGCGCTGGGGTTGGAGAACTCTTTGACGATGCTGAAAAGTTCCTTGCTGTCATGGGCGTTGTTGTCCAGTCGTTCTTTGAGTGCCGACTTCTTGGTGGCACGGATCAGCTGGTGGTGTTTGCGGGTGGCGTGCTTGAGGGCGGTCCTGTTGTCTGTGGTCTGGTCGAGTCGCCAGGTTTTCTCGAGAGTGCGGCAGTTCTTCTTGGATTCCTTGAGTTCGTTGGTGAACCAAGGGGTTTTCTTGCTTCCGGGTCTGCTGGGAGGGTTTTTAGTGGTGCGAGGTCGTCGGCGCAGGCGGTCAGCCACTTGGCGAGGTTGCTGGCTGCTTCGTTTGGGTCCGTTGTGTTGGTGGGTGTGTTCTGGCTGAGGGAGGCGGTGAGCTGCTCGGCGGTGATCTTGCTCCAGCTCCGGCGGGGAGCCTGTTGCGGGTGGTGGTGGGTCGTAGTCTTTCTGAAGCTGAAGTGGACGCAGCTGTGGTCGGTCCAGTGGAGTCCGGTGGCGTGGCTGAAGGAGATGTGCTTGCTGGACGAGAAGACGGGGTCAAGCGTGTGGCCGGCGTAGTGGGTGGGCGTGTTCACCAGTTGCTTGAGTCCGAGGTTGGCGAGGTTGTCCAGCAGGGCGGTGGTGTTTCTGTCGTTGTTGTTCTCCAGGTGGAAGTTGAGGTCCCCTAGGAGGATGTAGTCGGCGGAGGGCATGGCGTGCGGGCTGATGAAGTCTGCGATGTCTTCGCTGAATAGTGTGCGTGGTCCCGGGGTCTGTAGATGAGGGTGCCTCGGAGGGTGGTCTTGGGGTCAGTGTGTATCTGGAAGTGTAGGTGTTCGGCGGCGGTGAAGGTCTCGTCGGAGTTAGTCGAGATGCGGATGGTGTTCTTGTGTACGATGGCGATGCCTCCTCCCGTCTGGTTGACGCGGTCCCTCCGGGTGATCTTGTATCCGTCCGGGATGGCTATGGCGATGTCGGGCGCTGAGGAGGCGTTCATCCAGGTTTCGGTGAGGAAGGCGATGTCCGGTGCTGTTGCGTCGAGCAGGTCCCAGAGTTCCACGGCGTGCCTGTGGACGGAGCGGGTGTTCAGCAGGATGCATTTCAGGTGGTTGCTGCTGGTGCTCGACTTGGCGGAGGTGGTGCACGTCCGGGGGCAGGTGAATCGGCAGGTTTGGCAGGTGAAGGGTCCGTGGGTGCGTCTCGGTGAGGCTCGGTAGCAGGCAGGGTTCCGGCCGGCATTGAGTGCGGTGAGTGTGGCGGCGTCGTAGGTCCGTCGGGTGGTGATGCATCGGTGGGATCCAGGGGTTCTGGCGCTGGGCGCGGTCCAGTCGCAGATGGGCGCAGACGGGCTTGCCTTAGGCGCGCCTTCGGCGCGCCAGCGCGCGGCGCGCAGCGGCCGCCATTTATGGGGAGGTGGGAGGGAGGAGCAGCTGGGAGGCGGGAGGCAGAAGCAGCGAATGGGCGGTCAGGGGGCGGGGCCGCAGGGACGCAGCGGCGGGAATGGCGAGAGGCAGCGGGGGCACAGAAAGGAAAACAGGGGAGAAAGCAGACAAAATCACGGGCACAGCGACAATGGGGCAGCGAGGGGCACAAAAAGGAAAACAGGGGAGAAAGCAGACAGAATCACGGGCACAACGACAATGGGGCAGCGAGGGGCACAAAAAGGAAAACAGGGGAGAAAGCAGACAGAATCACGGGCACAACGACAATGGGGCAGCGAGGGGCACAGAAAGGAAAAGGGGAGAGAGCAGACAAAATCACGGGCACAGCGACAATGGGGCAGCGAGGGGCACAAAAAGGAAAACAGGGGAGAAAGCAGACAGAATCACGGGCACAACGACAATGGGGCAGCGAGGGGCACAAAAAGGAAAACAGGGGAGAAAGCAGACAGAATCACGGGCACAACGACAATGGGGCAGCGAGGGGCACAGAAAGGAAAAGGGGAGAGAGCAGACAAAATCACGGGCACAGCGACAATGGGGCAGCGAGGGGCACAAAAAGGAAAACAGGGGAGAAAGCAGACAGAATCACGGGCACAACGACAATGGGGCAGCGAGGGGCACAAAAAGGAAAACAGGGGAGAAAGCAGACAGAATCACGGGCACAGCGACAATGGGGCAGCGAGGGGCACAGAAAGAAAAAGGGGAGAGAGCAGACAAAATCACGGGCACAGCGACAATGGGGCAGCGAGGGGCACAAAAAGGAAAACAGGGGAGAAAGCAGACAGAATCACGGGCACAACGACAATGGGGCAGCGAGGGGCACAGAAAGGAAAAGGGGAGACAAGCAGAAAGAAAACGGGCACCGGGGCCACAAGCGGAGGGCGATCTAACCTGCAGAAGCAGCGGGTAGACAACACAGGCGGAGCTGTGTGGTGGGGGAGCGACCTACCTGGCAAGGTCAAGGGTCGCTCTCCTCACCGCGCAGCGGCCGCCATTTATGGGGAGGTGGGAGGGAGGAGCAGCTGGGAGGCGGGAGGCAGGGGCAGCGAATGGGCGGTCAGGGGGGGGGGCCGCAGGGGACGCAGCGGCGGGAATGGCGAGAGGCAGCGGGGGCACAGAAAGGAAAACAGGGGAGAAAGCAGACAAAATCACGGGCACAGCGACAATGGGGCAGCGAGGGGCACAAAAAGGAAAACAGGGGAGAAAGCAGACAGAATCACGGGCACAACGACAATGGGGCAGCGAGGGGCACAAAAAGGAAAACAGGGGAGAAAGCAGACAGAATCACGGGCACAACGACAATGGGGCAGCGAGGGGCACAGAAAGGAAAAGGGGAGAGAGCAGACAAAATCACGGGCACAGCGACAATGGGGCAGCGAGGGGCACAAAAAGGAAAACAGGGGAGAAAGCAGACAGAATCACGGGCACAACGACAATGGGGCAGCGAGGGGCACAAAAAGGAAAACAGGGAGAAAGCAGACAGAATCACGGGCACAACGACAATGGGGCAGCGAGAGGCACAGAAAGGAAAAGGGGAGAGAGCAGACAAAATCACGGGCACAGCGACAATGGGGCAGCGAGGGGCACAAAAAGGAAAACAGGGGAGAAAGCAGACAGAATCACGGGCACAACGACAATGGGGCAGCGAGGGGCACAAAAGGAAAACAGGGGAGAAAGCAGACAGAATCACGGGCACAACGACAATGGGGCAGCGAGGGGCACAGAAAGGAAAAGGGGAGAGAGCAGACAAAATCACGGGCACAGCGACAATGGGGCAGCGAGGGGCACAAAAAGGAAAACAGGGGAGAAAGCAGACAGAATCACGGGCACAACGACAATGGGGCAGCGAGGGGCACAAAAAGGAAAACAGGGGAGAAAGCAGACAAAATCACGGGCACAGCGACAATGGGGCAGCGAGGGGCACAGAAAGGAAAAGGGGAGAGAACAGACAAAATCACGGGCACAGCGACAATGGGGCAGCGAGGGGCACAAAAAGGAAAACAGGGGAGAAAGCAGACAGAATCACGGGCACAACGACAATGGGGCAGCGAGGGGCACAGAAAGGAAAAGGGGAGACAAGCAGAAAGAAAACGGGCACCGGGGCCACAAGCGGAGGGCGATCTAACCTGCAGAAGCAGCGGGTAGACAACACAGGCGGAGCTGTGTGGTGGGGGAGCGACCTACCTGGCAAGGTCAAGGGTCGCTCATAATGATCATAATGGTGTGTTTAAATTGTTTAAAAGGCCTGACTGCATATACGTCAAGGAAAGGCCTGATCCATTTTATGTTAGCTTATTTTAGCCGGAGGAAATGTTTCTTTTGGAAAGGCTCTCTGGGCACAGTTGGTAAATTCATGTAGAGGGAAAAAGTTTGTTGAAATGTATCTTCTGTTGCAGGTGCAAGGACATATGCCTCATTAGCAACACACTGGCTCTTTGTTTTACGAGTTAGGGTGGTGGGAGGCAGGAAGACGGGAGTACACTGGAATGTAGGGATGATACTTTCAGGGGAGAAGGTGCCTGGGACTCAAGGTCATCTTAACCGTCCAGGATGAAGTAAGAGTTTCGATGGAAAAGTACAGGAAGGAAGACCTGGCCGAAGAGGCGTGACAAGGGCGTGTTCAATTGTTTTTGGGATTTGTATTAGTGACAGTGCCCCGAGGGTGGAGGGTAGAGAAGAGGTAGAGGAGATCAGAGAGTGAGGACAGAGGGGAAATTTAGGAAGGAGCATCTCAGAACGAGCTCGAAATGCTATGTGAGTGTACTTCTTAGGAAGACTTCACAGCTGACACCTTTTCTTTTACTCTTGCCTGGAAAATTCGCTAAGTAGGTATGTCACCAAAGTGATAGAATAGGGACAGCAAATGTTTATGCTTATTTAGATAAATGAGGAATAATATAGAGATTGGAGCTGTTATTGCTTGCCTAATACTTCTGGAGTTAACGATTCTTCTCATCCTGAGTCGGATGAGACTCCTGCGCAGGATGTTATTTGTATTAGTGCTATCTATTTCTTTAACCTCGTGTTGAGGTGCTTGCATGTGCAGTTATTCCTGGCGGTAATAAACCCTCAAAATTGAATTTGGAGTCAGTGGTCTTTTAAGGTAAACGGGGTTCTAAGATGATGGTATAACTGAAAGGATTTTCTTCCCTTTACACTATTCAGCAGGTAAAAAGATCCTGGCGATCTGGAGATCCTTAGAAAAGATAAGATAAGGATCAGCGTTATCAGTTGGTAGCAGAGTTGGATGGTTTCCTCTGATAGTAAGGGGAGATTTAGACTAGGATAAGGGATTAGTTGCCCCATAGAACCCCAGTGATGGTGATCCAGTGGATCGTAAGAGGAGGACGTCGGCGGTCGCTGAAAACTGGCGGAGAATAACAGTGCGGCGGAAGTAGCAGTTCGTGGTAGAGTGAGTATGAACAGGGTGATGCTTGTTAGATTGCGGTGTTTAATTGTTGTGTGATGTCTTGCGGAGTTGGAATGAGAGTCGTGTGATTGAGGATCGGACCGTGAGCGCGCGCGGGACCGAGAGATTTGATTATCGTGGTGTAGAAGACACCCAGAATAGAGGTTGTTGACCAGAGATGGTGGGGGTCATGAGACGTCGTTGATCAACCCACTGAAGATAGGGAGCACATGTGTGAGTGTGTGAAAAACCGACGCTGGCCGTAGGTTGTGGTGTGCAGAAATTGAGCGGTTGAATCCTATCGATTGTATTAGAGGTGATTGTCCGGTCGTTTCGCGGACAGACAGTTGCCAGATTGAGGTCAACAATTTCGAGAGACTGATCGGTCATTGGAGGACCGACAGTCAGAGAGGTAATCGTTCGGTAGAACGGACCATTGCTTCAGAGTGTGATTGGGACACGTGCGAACAAGAATGAGAGAATTATCAAGGAGGGGAACTGCTGCGAACGGAGGAAGAGTGACTTCAGACAGTGCCACGCTGCGATAGGCCGGTTGGTGTGAGCCGCGCTGGCATTGGTGGATCGAATCAGGAAGTAAAACACGAAATACTGGGTGCGAACTGACATCTGCTTTACCATGAAATGTTTTAAAGTTTTACAAGAACTTTGCAGAGGTGACAGACATGTGGTTATTCGGGGTGGAGAGGAAGCCCCTCCCGAGGATACGCCAGCACATTATATGGCTACGAATGTAGGATTGCATACTATAATTTGGCTTGAGAACTGGCAAAAAATGACAGAAGGAGAAGGAGAATTGACTTTCCCACGCTATGGTACTTTCAGGTTGGAAGTGTTGTACCAGCTAAAGGGTATAATGGCTTCCTTACGACCACTGCCTAGACCGACACAGTTCGAAGCGCTACATGCATGGATTAGGGCAGCGTATGACAGGAAAAGAGATAAGAGCCAGGAAAAGGTGAAGAAATCGATCAGGGCATTTCAAGATGCGAGGTGGGATGCACTGGAGAAAAAGTGGAGGGTGGAAACGATAGAAGGAGATAGGCTGTACCCACTGCTAATAAAAGATGGGAAAATAACAAGGGTTGAAGAGGACGACAGTGATACAGATGACAGCCTGTTAGATAGGTTGCTAGCAGAGACCACCTCCATTTAATCCAGATTCAGAAGAGAGAAAATCAACCTCAACAGTAGAAACTGGCGAGACACAGAATCAGACTAACATGAGGGTAGTGGGAAGAATTTCCACAGGAACAGAGGGAGCGGGAACCCAGCCTTCCATTGGGAATATGCGGTTACCGGACTCCTTGACGGTACCGGTTACCATTGGTCCCATAGTATCGGTATATGACCCAGACCGAACGAGTGAAGAAAGCTCAATGCAGACGACAGGGGGAGAAGGGACCAGTGCGGGAGGGAAGGGCTTAGGAGTACAAATGGTCCACCTCCCGAAGCCCTTAGAAACAAGCACACCGTTACCAGCCACTGCAGACTCCTCTTTTAGGCAGGAGGATGAGAGACCAGTCAGACCAAGGTCTTTACACGAATCCAAGTCAGCTTTGAGGATGTGGACACCAACAGTAAGAAACCAAAGTGATAGGATGCCAGGCGATAGGGAACAAGACATTTCGGAAGGTAGACCAAGTTCCAGGACTACGATAGAAGAGAATAGGTCACAAGGACCAAATAGTGATTACAATGAGCGGAATGGAGCAGCTTGCCAAGAAGTACTGAGGACTGCAGTACAGGCAAGGTTGCTAGACGTAGTGAGACTAAAAGCGGAGGTAGACGAAATGATTAGTGGAAGACTGCCTTTGGAGAGAATAGAGATTTATGGGCCAGATGAGTTGCTTTTCATAGCAAAAGATGTGACTCGGAAAGCCAGGATAGCACATGAGAAATTGACAGCATTAGCCAGGAGATATGAGGTAGATTTGAATAAAACAAAAACGCTTCAAGGACCGCATAGGTTGCAATATAGTGATCAGGAACTGGAGGAGAAAAGGATCACAGGATTAAGGACGCATACTAAAGATCTGATTGTAGGGATGCGTATATGGAATTTGTTGGACAAATGGGAGGAAAGGTGGTCAAAGAAGAAAATAACAAAGAAAACAGTGGGAGAAACGCCGCCTCCGGGGGGAGGGGCGACGGGAGTCGGAAACTTTCCTTTACGTGAAGTACAGAATGGAGGGTACGTGCATGTGCCGTGGAGTAGAGGTGACTTGGCTGCGTTTACAAATGACTTTCCTCGGCTGAGGGAAAAACCCGTAGAGTGGTACAAACAGGTTGAGCGGTTTGTTAAAATTTCGAAGGTGCTGTGGACTGACTTGAACACCTTGTTTGACATTGTGGTGCCGGGAGATTTGTGGACAGCTTGTAAAATCGCAGTTGAATGGCCGGCCTTTGAACCTGAAAGGGGTGCTGTCACAAATGGTCCGTCACCCCTGGTTATGAAAAAATTTGAGCAAGTGATTACATGGTTGAAGCTGAAGATTTCGCCACAAGATATCGATTGGGTTAAGATAGACCAAACTGTGCAGGAACCTAAGGAGACAGTGCATGAATATTATGAAAGACTCTTGCAAGCTTTTAAACAGTATAGCGGATTAGATGCCTTAGACCCCAAGGATATGGGACAGTTTGTCTCAAAGTTTGTTTTAGGATTAAGACCAGAAGTCAGCCTCATGATACAGCACCATTTGATCTGTTGGCAGAACAAGCCGGTAGATGAAATCTTGCGGTATGCGAGGTACTGTAGTGATGAAGTGGACTCGAAACATCGGAAGCTAAAGGACAAACTGATGCTCGTTCAAATGCAGACAGCTCAGGTCCAGCCTAGTGGAGGGACCCTAGGAAGAAGACAAGGAAATTACCAAGGGAACCAGAATGGGCAAGGTCAGGGAAAGGGAAGCCCATCGATCCCAAGACGGGGTGGATGTGGTGACACTGAAAAAGACCACTGCGTGTCATCTTTGTCACCAGATCGGACATTGGAAGCGCGAGTGCCCCTTGAACCCAGCCAACCAAGTGCAGCAGGAGGTAGAAGGGGTTCAGGCACCTGTGCCGGAGGTAGTCAACACTGTGATGAAGCCCAGATCGATGAAGGGGGGGGAGTATAACCCACAAGTATCGGTCCCCCAGCCACCAAGGATCTCGCAGGGAATACGGACTTACCAGCAGATGCCCCTTTTCGAAGGGTATGATGAGTACAGCCCAGACCCGTTATCTTGACGGTGCCTGAGGGGGGAGGAAGACTGCACACTTGGAGCAGTCTTGGAGGTAGACCAGAGAGGACCTTTTGTGGAGGCAGACATTGATGGTCACCCTACCACTCTTTTGGTTGACACTGGTGCTACCCGGTCTACTGTAAGATCAGCAGTAGTCCCCAACCTACCCCTCTCGGGACAATCGATTCAAGTTGTTGGAGTAGCGAACAAAAGAATAAACAGTCCACTGACCGAACCGATCCCAGTGAGGATAGGTTCCTTCCAAACCAGACATCAGTTTGTGGTGTGCGATACGAGTCCGGTTTGTCTTCTGGGAAGAGATCTGTTATGTAAATTGAACTGCACTATTTATTGCACACCCAGGGGAGTGGAGGTTCAGACGAGGGATGATGATGCGACATTCAAAGTTGCTAATCAGCATCTGTGTATAGACTTGTATCCAATGGTGACCGTGGAAGAACTTCCACTGGATTTGAGAGATGCTGTGTCATCAGAGGTGTGGGACTTCACCGGAGAAGAGATAGGACTAATCAAGGGGGTTGAACCTGTGCAGATCCAGGTGAAACAGAATGTTGAATTCCCTAGAACGCCCCAGTACAATTTGTCGCCTGAAACGATCGCAGGGATTAAACCTGTAATCCAGTCTTTTGTCAAGCAAGGCATTCTGAAGGAGATCAGAGGTAGCCCATGTAACTCACCTATTATGGGACTACAGAAATCGAGCTGGAAATTCAGGATCGTGCAAGACCTGTGAAAGGTCAACACGATAGTTGTCCCTTGTTGTCCAGTGGTACCGAATCCATCAGTGATACTGTTTCAGATCCCATGCGAAGCCGAGTGGTTTACTGTCATTGATTTGTGTCAAGCATTCTTCTCGATACCGCTCCATGAGGAAAGACAATTTCTTTTTGCATTCCGGCTGGAAAATCGGGTGTTAACATGGTGTCGTATCCCTCAAGGGTATACAGAAAGTCCATCGATCTTTAATCAGATCTTGAAGAAGAATCTTGAGAGTCTCGTATTGCCGCAGAACTCAGTTCTCGTGCAATACATAGACGATCTGCTTGTAGCATCAGAAACGGAAGATGCTTGCAGAATAGACACGGTAGCCCTATTGAACCATCTAGCAGAGAACGGGCACAAGGTGTCTCCAAACAAGTTGCAGTACTGC
The DNA here is from genome assembly GCA_963921515.1 of Calotriton arnoldi. NCBI lineage: Eukaryota > Metazoa > Chordata > Amphibia > Caudata > Salamandridae > Calotriton > Calotriton arnoldi. The sequence goes on from CAWUFW010003765.1 coordinate 450,588, forward strand.
CTAAATGAGGTACAGTACTTAGGTCACAGATTGGAAAAAGGCAAGAGGAAGGTGTCACCAGATCGAATAGAGACGATAATGAACATGACAGTGCCCACCACCCAGAGAGAAGTCAGGATGTTTTTGGGAATGGTCGGCTATTGTCGGCAGTGGATCCCCAGCTTTTCTTTGAGAGCAAAGCCTTTACAGAGGCTTACGCACAAGGATGTGAGTGATCCGGTACCATGGGACGAGGAGTGCTTGGTGTCATTCCTAAGACTGAGGGAAGAGTTGTGTAGTGCCCCAGCGTTGGGAATGCCTGATTACCACAAAGCTTTTTCACTGTTCTGTTGTGAGAGGGAGGGTTGTGCATTAGCAGTCTTAGCTCAGAACCATGGAGGTGTCCGTAGACCAGTTGCCTACTTTTCAGCTACTTTAGATCCAGTAGCTTCTGCGTTGCCCGGATGTCTAAGATCCGTTGCTGCAACAGGTGTCAGCATTGAAAGATGTGAAAGCATTGTAATGGGTCATCCTTTGACTGTATATGTGCCACACTCGGTTGAGTTATTGATGACCAGGACTAAGACTCAGCACCTAACGAATAACAGGTTAACAAGGTTTGAGCAAGTCATACTTGCCGCAGAGAACGTGACTCTGAAAAGGTGCTCCGTCTTAAACCCTGGGACATTAATGCCCATACCGAATGCATATGATGAAGATTGTGCGGACCATGATTGTCTTGACGTGACTGAACTCTGTACCAAACCGAGACCTGACATTGTTGATGAATCACTGACTGACCCAGATGAAATTTTCTTTGTCGATGGTTCATGCCTAAGAGACAGTGTCGGCCAACTAAGAGCAGCTTTTGCTGTATGTACCATTTCCGGGGTGGTTGAGGCTGCTTGCCTAGAAGGAGCACGCTCCGCGCAGGTAGCTGAGATCATTGCCTTGACTCGTGCCTGTTTGGCCGCTGATCAAATTCGAATCACGATTTACACGGACAGCCAGTATGAGTTTGGTGTGGTTCATGATTTCAGACAGTTATGGTCCCAGAGGGGATTTTTGACATCATCTGGATCACCCATTAGGAATGGAGAACACGTAAGACAACTGTTAGATGCATTGCAATGTCCGAAGGAAATCGCAGTTGTCAAGTGTACTGCGCATGGAAAAGGGGAGGATTTTGTGTCTTTGGGAAATAATTATGCGGACGAAGTTGCCCGCATCTGTGCCGAACAAGGATGCATATTTACAGAGGGTTATACAGGAGAGAGCCAAGAAAGAACCGAGCTCAGCATGATGTTGGCCATGGCAGACACTTGGGAGGAGCTCAAGCGGCTGCAAGATGAAGTCTCAGATCAGGAACGGAACGGATGGGTCAAAGCAGGGTGTGAAAGAGGGGATGTGGATGTTTGGGTCTCCAGTGATGGGAGAGCTGTGTTGCCAGAGAATCTGCTGAGTCTGATGGCGAGACTAATACATGGTCCGGTACACCTTGGTAGGGATGCAATGATGCGTGTGTTTAGACAAATTTGGTATAACCCACGATTTCGTGCAATGGCTGAAGCAGTTTGTCAGAGGTGTGTTACGTGTCAGCAGATGAATGCTGGAAAGAAAACAGTAGTCACTTTGAGTCACATTGGGAGGTCAGGAGGGCCCTTCAATAGGATTCAGCTAGATTTCGTGGAAATGCCTAAGTGCAATGGGTTGAGATACATTTTGGTGTTGGTCTGTGTATTCTCACGGTGGGTGGAGGCTTACCCAACACGCAGGTGTGACACTCTCACAGTGGCTAAGTTATTGTTGAGGGAGCTCATCCCGAGATTCAGGATTCCAACCTCTTTGGAATCAGATAGAGGAAGACACTTCCACAGTGAAATCATGAAGTTACTTTGTGCCGCATTAAATGTTGATTAGAGACTCCATTGCAGTTACCGACCAGAGGCTTCTGGGATGGTGGAACAGATTAATGGAACTTTGAAAGCCCGGATGGCAAAAATGTGTTCATCAACGTCCCTGAAGTGGCCTGACGCTTTGCCGCTCGTACTGATGAGCATGCGAAGTGTCCCAGATAGGAGGACCGGGTTGTCCCCCCACGAAATATTAATGGGAAGGGCAATGCGGTTGCCAGCAGTACCAGCTACAGCTTTGATAAACATCACTGATGACTTGATTCTCGATTACTGTAAAGGACTATCTGATGTGGTCCGTTCTGTGTCCCAGCAGGTACAAGCCGCAGAGTGACCTGTGCCACGACCTGTGTCCAGGCGACTGGGTGCCTTGTTCGAAAGCACGTGAGGAAGAGCTGTCTGGACGTTCGGTGGCAAGGCCCGTACCAGGTGATACTGGTAACGAACACAGCAGTGAAGTGTGGAGGATTGCCTCCCATACCCGCAGAGTTTCAGCACCCTCAGAAGAAACAGCTCCTCTCGTAAATGAAAATCCAGCTGATGTGGCAGGGCCACAAGAGAGGACAAGTTAAGCTGTGAGGGCCGCTGACGCAGCTAGTTGTGCACCAGAGCTAACTGAAAGGGGTTCCGACAGCCAGATCCTCGACTCTAACTCGGATGCTGAAGGTGGTGCAGTGGGTGGAGTGGAGTCAGATTCAGCAGAAGAAGGAAGTGGTGCACAGGGTATAGAAGAGGAAGGCGGACGAACGACCAGAATTGAGGAGGCTTGGCCTGAAAGACAGAGGCGACTGAATCTGAGGTTGGCGCCCGAAAGAGATCTTGCTCCAGTGTCTGAAACGTCTGAAACAGAAGCAAGTGATGAAGAGCAGACTCAGGAGGGTCGGCGAAGGTCGAAAAGAACTAGAGTACCCTGCCGGAGATACTCTACCCCTGAGTGGACTTACGCAGTGATTAATGCAGGGGGTAGTGAGTTTGGGGAGACTGAGGTCTGTGCAGGTGGTCAGCAAGAGTTCAAGCGTGGTGCTGAAGGTGGTGCTGGTGATACCAGGACTCGAAGTCGAAGGAATACTGACCCTCACGGTTCCGAATCCCCCGCTTCTGAGTAAAGTCCGAGAATTGGTTTTGCATCGACTCGAATTTCCGTCTTTTGGATTTGAGCCGTCTTCACATGAAGTGGTAATTCTTCGCCTTGAACTTTTGTACCATGTTTTAGAGGCACTTGCAGATGATCTTATGGTGGATGAAATATAACCTGTTGTAAATAAAAAGCATAAAGAAGAAGATAACCTAGGTCCGAGTGGAAGAAGAATAAACTTAGGGACTTTCCACCGAAGAGGAACCAAACTTAGGGAAGTCTTTTTCTGGACTATGTAAATAAGACTGTAGCTGACAAGGGGATTTCCAGAGGTTTCGAAGTGTTGCTCGAGTTGGTTAAGCAAGTCACGTGTGGAGAAGACAGAGACTTTTGAGTGCTCATTGCTGAAACTAAGAACTTTCGAGAATTTTCGAGAACATGGAGGCTGGAGATCCAAATCGTAGATCCAAGTTGATTGTGGGCATACTTATAGGGGGTGTGATAGTTTCTATAATCATAGTAATTGTAGTCTCATATACAGTTCCACATGAGCTAGCAGTGGAGGGGGTGCCAGGGAGTCCTACACCTACTACACCTAGCCAAAAAGAGGTAAACATAGGAGCTGACAAGGCTTTGCTGATAGAAGAGAGTCGTAGATTACATATAGATTTGTCTAGAAGTGATTTTAAGCTTAATGCATACGCCAAGCTGCTATATGAGTACGTGGATGCGATGGATGCGAAGGATTGTTATGTGTGTATGCAGTTGCCTGCTTCAGTGGACGAGGGTATTAGGTATCACCATCTTCCACTGACATATGGAATTTCATGTAGTCTTTTGCTTAGTATATTTTACGAAAGAGATCAGTTTGAGTATTTCTTTTCCAATTACGATGCAGTGCTTCCTGAAGTCCCACCTTACAAACATTTGAATAAGTACGACTACTATAAGTCAGAGGATAGACTTAGGAAGCTCTTCATACCGTCTTTGGAACTGGACACAGCATATGCTCACCGACATAATTTGACGTGCTCATTATCAGATGTAGAGAAAAAGTTTGTAGATCAGGTAGAAGACAGATATAGAAAACTAACACAGACACGGGACACAGGGCATAGTCCAGTAGATTGGACCGAGGAGGAAAGATTGCACCGAACAAAAGGAAGTTATGGTCCTATAGCCTTGGACAAGGAACAGAGGGGAAAGCTGTGTGTGAGACGTTATCAGACCTACTATGAAAAGGTTCCAGTGGGACAGAGTACGTGTGATCATGTTTTCACCATGGCAGATGTAGCAAAGAATTTTCTCCAAGGCCCTGTACAGGTGATACCTACGGTGTATTTCGTGTGTGGAAGGAATGCTTATGTGAGATTGCCTGCGAACTGGTATGGTACGTGTTATTTGGGGATAATCTTTCCAAAGATTTACCATACAGAGGATTTGGAACTTTTGGAAGGTGGAAAGCATTCAAGAGTGAGAAGAGGTGCGAGTGCAGGGGTCGTAGTGGGAGATATCTTTGGAGCAATGATACCAAGTTTGGGAGTGATTTTGAATGATGTGAAGATCCGGAGATTGGCGACTGTGATAGATGAACTATCAATGAATACAGCAAAGTTGTTGGTACTGGTGGAGGGAGAGATGTTGTCGATAAGGACAATGGTTTTGCAGAATCGCCTTGCGTTGGATGTCTTATTTGCAAAAGAGGGCTGAGTCTGTAAATTATTGAAGGTTCAAGAGTGCTGTACTTATATACCAGACCACAGCAAGGATCTGGAGAAATATATAAGTAACATCACTCCCATCCACACGAAAATAGCGGACTTAACCGAAGAGGGAGCTTGGGAAAAGGTTGGCAAGGGATTTGGACAAGTGGGGAGCTGGTTTGCGAATCTGGGAAAGGGATTCCTTGGCTATATACTGAGACCTCTCCTTATTGTGGTGGTTTGTGTGGTTTGTCTGTGGGGTCTGATCAAAGCATACAAATGGTATCGAGCAGGCAGGGTTGAGAGAGCTCTGAGAGAAAATGAGACGAGAATGGCTAGACTGCAGGACAGTCAATATAAGAGATTGGAGAAGTACAGACCAGGGAGAATGGCAACGAGTTATGTTTAGGTCGGTTCTTTCTCCAAGGGAGTTGAAAAAGATGTGATGACAGGAGTCATCAAAGGGGGGAACTGATAGAGCGTTGGGCTCACGTAAAAATTGTAGGGGTACATCATAATCATCATTAGTCTGTACCCGCATATATCCAATTATGTATCAATATTGGTTAGAAATTGTAGTCGTAATGTGCATTACTAGGATGGATAGGAGGGTAATTGTGGCATCATAATTGCAAATGTAATGTTAATCGAGTGTGCATAACGATGTATTATTGAAGTAGGCAATGTGTAATCGAAATGTAGTAGTTTAAACGTGTACCATATTTAGTTGCACGTGTAGTTCACTTTGGTATATGAAATGTATTGGACTAATGCATTATAATAGTGATCATAATGGTGTGTTTAAATTGTTTAAAAGGCCTGACTGCATATACGTCAAGGAAAGGCCTGATCCATTTTATGTTAGCTTATTTTAGCCGGAGGAAATTTTTCTTTTGGAAAGGCTCTCTGGGCACAGTTGGTAAATTCATGTAGAGGGAAAAAGTTTGTTGAAATGTATCTTCTGTTGCAGGTGCAAGGACATATGCCTCGTTAGCAACACACTGGCTCTTTGTTTTACGAGTTAGGGTGGTGGGAGGCAGGAAGACGGGAGTACACTGGAATGTAGGGATGATACTTTCAGCGGAGAAGGTGCCTGGGACTCAAGGTCATCTTAACCGTCCAGGATGAAGTAAGAGTTTCGATGGAAAAGTACGGGAAGGAAGACCTGGCCGAAGAGGCGTGACAAGGGCGTGTTCAATTGTTTTTGGGATTTGTATTAGGGACAGTGCCCCGAGGGTGGAGGGTAGAGAAGAGGTAGAGGAGATCAGAGAGTGAGGACAGAGGGGAAAGTTAGGAAGGAGCATCTCAGAACGAGCTCGAAATGCTATGTGAGTGTACTTCTTAGGAAGACTTCACAGCTGACACCTTTTCTTTTACTCTTGCCTGGAAAATTCGTTAAGTAGGTATGTCACCAAAGTGATAGAATAGGGACAGCAAATGTTTATGCTTATTTAGATAAATGAGGAATAATATAGAGATTGGAGCTGTTATTGCTTGCCTAATACTTCTGGAGTTAACGATTCTTCTCATCCTGAGTCGGATGAGACTCCTGCGTAGGATGTTATTTGTATTAGTGCCCATCTATTTCTTTAACCTCGTGTTGAGGTGCTTGCATGTGCAGTTATTCCTGGCGGTAATAAACACTCAAAATTGAATTTGGAGTCAGTGGTCTTTTAAGGTAAACGGGGTTCTAAGATGATGGTATAACTGAAAGGATTTTCTTCCCTTTACACTATTCAGCAGGTAAAAAGATCCTGGCGATCTGGAGATCCTTAGAAAAGATAAGATAAGGATCGGCGTTATCAGTTCCAATGACACAGTGTGCACGGGACAAACATCTGGGCATACCCGTCCCACGATGGATTGGGATGTGGCCCCATGCGATTGCCAGTAGCTGAGATTAATTCAAGCCATCCATCCATCACCTTGTTGTTTTTGCATTGGAACACCCTGGAACATGTACTTTCCCACTCCTTGAGTACAGGTGCAGAGAACTATGCATTTGCACAAGTACTTGATTTACACTTGCCTGGAAACCCTTTGTGAATTCCAGGGCGGAGAAAAAAGTAAATTTGGTAAGAAACATAGGGACATATTATCAAGAACGGGCGATAACATTATCGCCGCTTTAGCGGCAGGAAACTGCTGCTAAAGCGGCGATAAGGGGCTTGATAATATGCCCTATAGAATTCCAATAGAAGCCCAGGTTCTGGTGTGAAGGACATCAAACCTGGGCTTCTATTGGAATTCTATAGGGCATATTATCAAGCCCCTTATCGCCGCTTTAGCAGCAGTTTCCTGCCGCTAAAGCGGCCATATGTTATCGCCCGTTCTTGATAATATGGCACAAAGGTTGATGACTGAATTATCCTTTGTACCATATAGCTTGGAGAAAAAATAATTTTAGGAACTGAAATTATTTTTATCTTTCACATCACCTAATGACAAGCAGTTATAGAAATTTCAAGATGATATGTTGCTCTCTGACCTTCCATTTCAGTCCCTTCAGTTTTTTAGGTCTGGCGATAAAATTATATATACTATACTTGCTTTTTGGGACTTTCAGACAGTCCTCTTCATTCATTGAACTTTTCCTGTGTCATTCACATTATTGTGTGCCCACCAGGGCATATAGCATGGGGCAGTGAGTCAGTCCATTTCAGCCATGGCCTGTCTTCATAGTGAGTGACAGCATTCTGCTCTTTCACAAGGAGCACATCAGCTGACATATCAGTTCCCATCAGTGCCAGGGCCTACTATGGCAATGTGCGCTTTCTGAAGTCAAAAACATATTTCTGCTTTTACCCATTGGTTTTTGTTTTCTTTTATTAGCAAGGGGCGGCAGCTCCCTCAGCAATAACGTTTTACAAAAACTGTGACAAAACAAGCATTGGCAAAGCAAATGGCTGCAGTCAACACCAGACCTTTTGACTTTGGCAATGCTTGATTAGGTCTGGCATTAGTCAAGACCTTGTGTTTTTCAAAAACAATTCTTAAGATATGCATATGCATACATTCATACAAGGGCTCTCAGTCAGCCCTCTTCATCCACTGTGTTATTTTAGTGTGAGCCATATTTTGCTTCCGCTTATCACATTAAAAAACAGGGGCAGTGGGTCAGCCCATTTCAGCAGGTGGCTTTCCTTGCTGTGAAATCCATGTGCCTGTGCAGATGTGTACATCTGCCTAAAAAGTAATGCCTTTGAGTGTCAGGCTGCTGGACCAATGGCTCTTTTTGTTTCATTTTTATTATAATTCACTATTTTTGGCTATGCTAATGTTGTTAGAGGGCCCGTCAGCTCCCTACAACCTGCTACAAGGTTTATTCTCTCTTTTTTATTTTTGCTGTGTGAAGTATTGCATGTCCACTTCCAGGTCAGTGATGGAGAGTCCCTGCATTGCTGTCTGCAACAGACCACTTGGGGCCACGTCCTCGTTCATAATTCTAATAATGGTCATCTCAAATTGTATGCTTTTCTTTGTAATTAGTGTATTTAGTACCTCAAATTTCATGTTTCATTAACTCTCCCTCCGTGGATTTGCTTTGTTTAGGCACCACCACAACTTGAAATAATGTGTGCCTGATAATTTATTGTGCTTTAGGGTAAATTATTTGTATCCAGAAGGAACCTGCAGCAAACAGAATGCCAGGTCTAATCATGCCATTGCCTCTTTTAGTGGCACGATCACAAGGTACCACTTCAGCTGTTCTCCAGCATCCCGGCTGGGATGCTACACTTCCAGGGGCGGCTCGCAACTGTAAAAATTGGTGAGGCATGGAGCGCCGTAAAACTCACCAATATTTATTCCTCTCTCTGACAACGACGACGAGCAGGAAAGGAAAAGTTTACTTCCTGCATTCGAATCCAACCAACCCTGGAGCTGCAGAGCAGTTCCAAGATTGGGTAGAGCAGCTTAGCCCAGTGCTCATTTTGAGGCTGGGGGCCTGTGTGTGCAGTCCCTCTGCTGTTTTACAGCTCTGGGATTGTGCAGGCTGAAATGTGCATGTCAGATTGGCCCACTATACACAGCCGGCCAATCTGACATGCCCACTAAGCACCTATGACGTCATCCTGCAATCTGCAGGAATCTGCCTCGCCCCCACCATCCACTCGCTGCGGCTGGCAGCACATAGAATAATAAAATGGTAATGACCACGGTATTATTCTGTGTATACCTGCTGTGCTCACAGCAGGCGGGGCGACGCTCCTCCACCTTAACGGAGGAGCAGTCGCTGTACACTTCCTGGGGCACATTCGTCTTTCCTTGCATTTGACCGAAATTGAAGTCCTTCCACGATGTAAATATGCATCACTTACAAAATTGTGTATTTTCGCATTGTTGTCATACTTTTTTATCTCAATTTCCTTAAAGTTTAGTAATTGGATGTTTATTCCTTGCTGCAGGAAGGGTGACTACAGAAGTGTAACATACTGATGTTCTTGTTTGCGGGCTTCCTCATTAAAAGAACAGAATTGAAAGTTTCTGGCCAGCGGCCCTCTTTCTGTGAGAGTAAAGTTAATGATTCATATCGGATGTCTGATTGTTCTCGCTGCTGTGTTTGTGTCAAAATGTCTCAGTTAGTGATGCTGGCATCAATAGTTTGAGCAAGGAACAAGCTAACTCATAAAGGAGCCATCGCGTTTGAAAATTCTCCCCATCTACTGTACACAACATTATCTTTTCAAACTATATTATATGAGGTCCTATACCTCTTCATCCTCTTTACAGGGTGTATATTAGTACAGGGTATGTTCTATAGGACTGCCCTGAAGCCATGTGCAGGGCCTATAGCCAAAAACGTTCTTTGCTTTTTTTTGGGCAAGCATATGTCGGCCATCTTTTCGTGGCAGCATTTTTTCTTTTTTCTACTTTTCATTTTCTATTTCTGTTGTATGTGCACAAAATGCACTCTTGCCAAGTTCAGCCCTATTGGCTTTCCCAATGTTTGTTTAATGATTCATCTGCATCCTGCTCAAGGGAGTGGCTTCTCCTTTCCAAGATGGGAATTCCAATTGACCAGTTGCAAATGGTTTCTAAGGGACACACGGTATGGCAAGCATTTTTTTTTAACACTGGACTGTGCATGTCTGCCAGAAATAATTCCACAGAATGTTTTGTTACCGGATATATTAAACAACTGACTCCAACAGGAACCAAAAAACAATCACAATAAACTGGCATTTTATCGTAGCAGATCAATCAATATCCAAACCCACTTAACAGCAGCTGCATCCAATGTTACACATTTGTTACTGGTCAACTGGAACTTCTATCAAGATTTTTAATTTCCATGCTTGGACGTTCACGTTGAATTGGTAGCCATGGTGGCCTTCTAGAGTGAAGGAAGACTTCATATTTTTAGTTTTGGCATGTTACAGGGGAAGGCAAAGAGTCCCATAGACCACGCTGCACCTACCACCATGCCCTGCATCACCCTGCTTCTTATTCCATTCCACCATTGTAGGTATTTCAGTCTTGAGATTAGTCCGCAATTCTAGATGCAGTTCCAGGAAAATCAATGGCACTGCTTGCTGGATCATCAATAAAGTTGTGTTCTCATGAGAGAAATAAAGATGGCTGAGTGAGATGATTGATTGGGGCTCGCTTCTGTGTATGGCCTTTAAGTTGCATGTGCAAACAACTGCAAGGACACCTTTATTTATTTAATTATTTTGCAGCTTAATCATACCCCCGTACCCACACTCCTGGCAATAGACCCCACTCTCTCACCACCTCCCTTCACCAGACTACTACCAAGGCTCTGGTGACCAACTGTACGGACGTCAGCCCTCCTTCCTGCTCAGGGACTCCCCCACACTCCAACACTCCCCTCAACCTGGAACCTCTTATTTCTATGTCCTTTGACTCCATCCTTAACACCAGGCATGGCCGGTGCAGGTAAGCACAGTGGGGCAGTGGAGCGGGGCAGGGGGGGAAGTCGACAGACCACGGAACAGGATTTATTTATTGTTAGACCCGGCATTCCCAACTAATTAAATCGCATAACTCTTAAAATCAGTTGCCTTGCTGCCCTTCATCCAACCATCCAGTGCACACGTGTATGCATTCACACACTCAACCCAAGTACTGGATTCCTGTTTCTTGAAGTTCCTGAATTTCTGCCTATACTGTTCAGGAGTGAGCCCATACCTGAGGCATAAAGCCTCCTTCATATTGGCGTAGGTCAGGGTTCCCGCCCTCTCTAAAGGGGGTAAAACATCCCTCCCAGAAGCCTCAAACTGTTCCATAGGTCCGCACCCCAATGCTTCTCAGGCACCTCATTCATCCTCAGCGCGATCTCATATGCCGTGAACCACGCATATATATCATCACCCCTCTGGTCTCGCACTAAGTCTTTGGGAATGGACACCTTCTCTACTGGCACTGGTTGTGTGCTGCCACCATTTGAACTGGACTTGGCCTGTTTAACCTTCATTTCCAGTTCCCTCATGCTGAACTCATGAGCTAAGAGAATCTTTTTCTCTTCCAAGGCGAGAGCGTTCCTGCTCTCCTCTGCTCGCTTTTCACTTTCAATGAGCAGCTTCTTCTCCTCTGCTTGAGTTTTAAGTTTCAAAACCTCCAACTCATGCTCTCTGACCCTTTGGTTTTCCTCCAGCTCCTCTGGTGAAAAACTCCTCCTGAATGGCTACTACCAGCCCCTAAGACTGGTCCCTCCACTGGCAAATCCTGTGGACTAAAACCATTCCCTGGGTCATCCTCATCCACCTCAACATCACCCGTCTCCTGTGCCCCTTTGGCTTCCCACCATGCCCTCAAGGCCACCTGCAGCTCCTCCTTCTTGGCGCTACTTTTCATGGGACATCCCAAAGCTCTGCAGAATTGGCTCAATTGATCAACTTTGTAGGTAAGCAATGCCTCAATGTCGAACTCTAATTCTACAGCCTCACTGGCTACCTGACTCCTCTGAGACATGATGTGTGGCTTAAAGGTTGCTCAAAAATAAAACCAACTAGAACCAACAAATCAAGAACACAATATGTGGTTGCGTCGTGGTCTGCACTAAACTTGTGATGTACACCAAATACACGTTTCATTCCCACACCGCTGACCACCAAAATGTTAGACCCGGTATCCCTGGTGGGCTGAGGTAGGCACCTCAGGCCAAATAGGGACCCACGGTTCCACGTCAGGGAAAGGAAGGTCACCTTTTGAGATAGCCCCCGCTCACCCCCTCGGTAGCTTGGCACGAGCAGCCAGGCTTAGCTTCAAGGCAAATGTGTAAAGTATTTGCAACCACGCTCACAGCAATCCAATGAATACACCACAAATAGAATCCACACGAGTTTTATAAAAACGAGTATAAATTTAATATAAAAAGATATACGATAAGACCACACGATATAAATCCAACATATGCGTATTTGTAATATTATTCCTGGCCGGTTGTTAGGCCAGCCAGCCCTTGTAAGTTCTAACGATATCAATGAGCACTTCTATGTTGTTGATGTATGATGTTCCCGCGGAAGATGGCCGCGGGGAGAGAGCACTGAGATCGAGCTCCTGGGCACTGGGATCACCGCTGTTAGGAGAACCCATGCTGCCCCCCCACCATCCCTTCCTACAGAGAACGAGAACTCACCGGATTGCTCCCCGAGCTGGATAAGCCTGAATCGAGCCCCCAACATCGGCAAGCAAAAAAGATACGAGGATCGGCGCCGCGACACCGTCAGGATTAAAACTGACGCCTGAACGGTGATCGGCGGCTGCAGACCTCACTCGATCCCAGGACACCACATCTCGGACCCGCGAGAGACCCGTCAGCCCCGGACACGGACCGCTTTCCTCACCGAGACAACACGAGGATTATTGGGAAAACGGAGCGCGAGCTGCTCCTGAGCTCCGCAACGCCTGACCTTAAAATGGTCGCTCAGTGAGGACAGTAGGGAAGAAAACTCCCGGTTAGCGGACTGCAGGCAACTTGATGACCCCCTGCAGCGGGCTCACGAGCGCCTCGACCCGCATGGATCACCAACCTGGCACTATGGGGACCTCAGATAGCTGTCCATGAGCTACTGCAGAGCTCTGCAGCGCCTGCCCCTAAAATGGCCGCCCCGTGATACGGCAACTATAACCCGAACTATCAATTAGACGGCTCGCTGTTTAAAGGCACCCCACAGAGGTCCCAAGAGAACCCAGACAGCCAAGGCCACCAAGGATGACCAAGCTGCCACTGAGGAAATCTTGATAAGCGCACTACGAACTACTTTAGTGCTCCAGAACGTCCGTCCCCAAGATGGCCGCCCCGACGCTGAATTACTAAAAGTAACCCGGCATGATCAGTAGACGGCTCACTGTACAATAGTCACCCCACAAGGCACACAAGAGAGCCCTGTCAGCGAAAGCACGCAGTGATCTTCTAACGGGCCCTGGGGGAATACCGGAAAGTGAACTACGAGCTACTACAGAGCTCCACAATGCCTGTCCCCAAGATGGCCGCCATGTCATTGAACCACCACCGGTAACACACCACATATCCGAGCCCTCCTCAGAGACTGCAACCAAGTGGATTGCTCTAGCACGGAAGCAGAAGACAAAGAACTACCGAAAAGTCACTCTAACCTCCACTGAGCAATCAGTCTGCGTGTAAACGAAGGGCTCCGGAACGCCTGACCCCAAGATGACTAAATGGAAGTAGTACTCTCACCGATGACCAGACTGCTCCGGTGAGTCCCCTTCACCCCAAATGCTCCCTATACACCCTGTACCTGTGGATCTCAGCAACAACAAGTAATGAAGGCCCCCATACCACAGTTCCGGCCCCACCCCAAACCTAATGCACTCAGGACCTGGCCCCAAAATGGCCGCCAAAAAGGCTCCTGCATCATAGAGATTGCAAAGACACCCGACTCCTCAGAGAGACACACTCATCTATGCCCACCTCTGATGCGACCCACCTGACCTCACTAGAATGCAACGAGGGCCCGCCTATGCCCTAAAGTAGACCTTGCTATCAGTCCCGCCCTCCACTACAACACACCCCGACCCCTGTGTTAGCGGTACACACCTAGCCCGAAAGAAACTAGCCCCATCGCCAACTTAGATAAAATGCCTGCTACCACGACAACCTATGCCAACCCCCTCACCTCGTCCTACGTAAAACCGCACGGCCCGAACTCCTTCTCAATCAGTCTCCCCCTCAACCTCTCACCAAAAGCGAAAAAAAACCTCAAACACAAACTGATCAGGCAATACCCAGAGTCACTATTTGCTGACATATATCATTGCTCCTCCAAAGGTCAAGTAAAAATGGACCTCATTTTTCACACAGAAAGGCCCGACAAGTGGAATTCCATCCTTAGATCACAACTCCACATTACCAAAACTACCAATACACCCCATAGCTGCAAACTATCATTCTCTATCCCGAACCGCACGACGCGGTGTGGGAACACCTCTGTGACCATCTACTCCAACGGCACAGTCCTGATTCAAGCTAACAATGCCAACCTTGAGGCATTTGACCTCCTCTTCCCCTCACTGCGGAATAACGTCGTTCACACACATCCCCCCCTCCCATCGCTCCCCTTTTACCCGGACAACCAAGTCCCCCAGCAGAACACCTACTCCACTCATGCGCCCGCTATCATAAACCCCTACGCTCCTCCCCGTGCCACCACCAGCACCTCCAGCACCAAGAACAAGGCGCCCCCTCCTGCGCCGATCCGTCCCCTCGAACAGCCCCCCACGCTCAACCTCCCGCAAACAATACCGTTTGACCTAAATACTCAGTCTAAGTCTTCCAACCACCGTCCTATACCCACCTGCAAAAGAAAGCAACTACCACAACATGACCCCCCTCACCCCGCGCCTAATCCCATAGCCATAACTGACAGCACAACAACTACCAGAAGACAACACAACATCGTCAGGTCTTCTCCCCTCCAGGAAGAACCCCCCCAGAATCCTCCTACCCTCCCCCAAGAAGAGACGGGGCACCGGCTCTCCCTGCTTGAAAGCCAAGTGGCTATTATAATACAGGGCTTTAACGAAATCCTAAACAACCTCGCTACACTCCTTAAGCCCTCCACTAACCCCCACTGTACTCCCACCATCTCCAACCACACACACCAAAGGCTCCCCAAGGCTCAGCGACCCAGTTGGACCTCATCCCCCCTCGCGAGCCATTCACTGAGGGCTAAAAGAACTATGGAAGCTATGTCCTCTGATGAAGCGACCGAGTTGGCCTCCTCGTACACCACCCCCTCTACTCACACCCCTCAATCCTCGATTCACGTAATCATTGGATTTAGAAATGATCACTCCACTCTGAAACCCCCTAGACTCCCAGCCTCCCTCATTAACATCCCTACGGCTCCCCTTAGAAAAAAACAAAAAAAAGCGACACCCCCTACCAACTGCATGCTCATAAACTGCAGATCAGCCACTAAACACGCCACAGAGCTAGCTGAATCCATCCTCAACCATGACATAGACATAGCCTTCATCACCGAGACCTGGCTAAATGACACCTCGCCTCCAATCATGGATACTCTCGTACCCCCGGGTTTCTCTATTATCAACAAAGATAGAAAAGACCAAAAAGGTGGGGGTTTAGCAATCATTCATAACAACAACTTGGCCGTGACCGAAATCGAGACCTTCAACTATAACTCCTTCGAATGCCTAACCGCCAACATTAACTCCAGCAATAACAAATTACTACACTGCCATCTCCTATATCATCCCCCAGGCAACACCACCACATTCACTGAGCACCTGTCAGACCTGATTGCCCAATGCTCTCTCCGAGACAACAACAACCTAATTCTGGGCGACCTCAACCTGCACTGGAATGATAAAAACAGCCCACCAATACAAAACCTGAACGAGTTATTACATACCAACAACCTTACCCAGCACTGCTTAGAAGAAACTCATATCAAAGGGGCAACCCTCGATGCCATCATCGCCCAACGCGACGCAATCACAATAGACCACATCCTACCAGTCGACTGGTCAGACCATCACTTAATCCTTTTCCGCATCACGCAACCGATCATCTGCCAACCTCCCATTCAAGACCCCCCCACATGGACAAGAAACCTAGCACAGATCAACATAGTCGACTTAGAAGAAAAAATAAGCACCCTCCTGCCCATCTCCCCAGACGGTCTTTCCACAACAGAACTCACATCCCACTACAACACAACTATGTCCTCCATCTTAGACCAACTAGCCCCCCTGAAACTGAAAAAATCCAGGAACATCCCCTCCAGATCCTGGTTCAACAAGGACATTAACAACGAAAGGAGACAACTCAGAGCTACAGAACGTCTATGGAGAAATAATCCCTCCTCCAGCCTCTGCAGAAACTCAAAACAGCAAGAAGGAACTACAAAAAACACATCAACAATGAAAAAACCAACTTCTTCTGCTCCGCTCTTGAGAATGCGAAAAATAGGCCAAAAGAACTCTTTAACATCATCAGGCAACAAACCTCCAAGACCTCTGCAACCCCAGTCCAGGCCTCCAAAGACCTGTGTGACAACTTCGCCAACTTCTTCAATGACAAAATCACCAAGATTGAGCTATCACTTGACATCAACCTCAACCCCTCCTGCAAAAACCTAGCCCCAACAGTCGAAAACACCACGAGCTTGCTCCCCACGAAAGCCTGGATATCCTTCAACCCCGTACCTGAACCTGAGATTCTCAAACTAATCTCCTCCTCCAAGCCCTCATCCCACAGCCTCGACCCTGTACCTATCCAATTGTCTAAAAAGCTGAAACTCTCCCTTGCACCAATATGGTGTGAAATCATAAACAGCTCCTTGAAAACCGGCATCATACCAGACTGCCTCAAAGTCGGCCAAGTCACACCACTACTGAAAAAGCCAGGCCTAGACACCAACATCCTGAACAACTTCAGACCTGTTTCCACCCTCCCTTCCTAGCCAAAATCCTCGAAAAATGCGTTCTCCTTCAACTGAACCAGCACATTGACAACATCAACCTGCTTGACAACCACCAATCGGGCTTCAGAAAAGGCTGTAGCACCGAAACCGCGATCCTAAACATCGTGGATGACATCCTCAAGTCCCTTGATACTGACCAATGCTGCTTACTCATCCTCTTAGACCTATCGGCAGCCTTTGACACGGTTGATCACAATCTTCTCATCAAGGCTCTCAAAGACCGAGTAGGTGCGGACGAGGTGGTCCTACAATGGTTCTCCTCCTTCTTACACAACCGCTCCCAAAGGATAAAAATCAAATCCTTTATGTCCGACCTACTCCCCGTCAACAGAGGTGTCCCCCAAGGTTCAGTGCTCTCCACTCAACTGTTCAACATATACATGGAACCCCTCACCACCATTCTGAAAAAAGCCAACATCCCCTTCCACCTATATGCAGACGACACCCAGATCTACTTGGAAACCTCCTCCATTAACGACATTCTAAGACTCAACAACACTCTTAGAGAAGTTCAACAATGGCTATCAACTAACCACCTCAAACTCAATCAAGACAAAACCGAAATCCTCCTCATCTCCAACAGAGAAGAAAACCCTCAAATCGTAGAGTGGCTGAAAGCAATCGACGCTCTTAACGGTAATCTCACCCTGGCGAACTCGGTAAAATCGCTTGGAATCACCCTCGACCAAAATCTAAGCATGACCAAACACATTAAGATCTCCGCGAAGAGTGCCTTCCTCAATTTGAAGCTTCTCAACAAAATTAAACCCTTCATCCCGCCCATGGACCTCAAACAAGCCACCCAATCACTGGTGCTATCTAGACTTGACTATGGGATCGCAGTCCTCTCCGGTACAGCTCGTTCCCACTTAGCGCCACTCAAAACAACTCTCAATGCTGCAGCCAGAATGGTCACCGGAGTTAAAAAATATGACCACTTATCTCCCGCACTCAGAGAACTAAAATGGCTCCCAGTCGAAATGCGTGCCAGCTTTAGAACTGCTTGCCTCACGCACAAAGCCCTGCACACAGGGAAACCGGAATACCTGGCCTCCAAACTCAAGAAAGCCGGCCAGTCAAGAATCCTCAGGAGTTCCAACACCCTCTTACTCATCCCTCTGAAAACACGCAAACAAAAAACTGCGTCTCGATCCTTCGCTGGAAACGCACCGAAAATCTGGAACTCCATTCCAGTCGATATCAGGACTATCCCCTCCTTTATAAAATTCAAAAGACTCCTAAAAGACCTCTACCTCAACCGTGCCTTCCTGGACTGAGAACCAAAACGCACAAGCCTGCACTCTGCAGCCACCAGGCAATGTTCCACCACCTTACCTCCTCCTGCACGGTACAGACCCTTGTCATTGTTCCTCCACTCCCTACCTCATCCCCGCTCCCTAACCCCCTCCTCGTTCACCTCCTCTCGGAGGGAGATTTAGCCCAAGACTTTGTGCACGCAACAAGACCACCTCAGACGCAACGAGACTACCTCAGGACCTCTCTACCTCAATGTCGCACAGCACACTGGGATTTTTTAACACTTATGCCTACCTTTGTCTCTTTTATGTGATTTCTCCCCTATATCTGCTGTAAAGCGCTTTGATACCCTCGGGTCTGGCCAGCGCTATATAAAACCTCTTAAATAAAAATAAATAAATAAAATAAAATAAACATTTCACTGTAATCCTAATACCATGTTATGCAGTTCGTAATGCTAGAATCAGGCACTGTAGAAATAATGCAATGCGTAACGCGACAATCAAGCACTTTGCAATGTAAGAATAATGCAATGTGTAACGCAACAATCAGGTACTTTGGAATGTAAGAATAATGCAATGCGTAATACAACCACCAAGCACTTTGCAATGTAAGAATAATGCAATGCGTAACGCAACAATCAGGTACTTGGCAATGTAAGAATAATGCAATGCGTAACACAACCACCGGGTACGTCGTCATGTAGAAATAAGGCAATGCGTAATACACTAATCAGGTAGTCCGTTATGCAGGAATAATGCAATGCGTAATACGCTAATCAGGTAGTTCGTTATACAGGAACAATGCAATGCGTCCTACGACAATCAGGTAGTTCGTTATTCAGAAATGATGCAATGTGTAATACGACAATCAGGTAGTTCGTTATTCAGAAATCAGCTAATGTGTAATACACTCCGGCACCGATCACGGTGCCTTAGGCGGTCTCTCCGCCACTCCGTCTGACTCGCAGTCAGCCTCTGTCACAGTTGCCCCCAACACAGGTATGGTGTAACAAAAATGCAGCTCTGCACTCCGGCCCCGGTACTGCCACTCCTTTGGCAACACGGGCCACGATACGAGCCGAAGCAGAGGCTCGCGCTGCTGAAATGAGAGAGAGGCCAAGAGCGTCTCCCTCCGAGCCCGCACCCCGCCCCAGGAGTCGACACACGTTACCTCGGGGGCGCGAACCCACTCTCTTCTCCTCTTCCAACCACTTGGGCCTCAGATGCAATCTTTGTGAATGGGAAAAGTCGGGCTCGGGCCGGCGGCTCAGCTCCTCCGAGGCTGCCGGTCCGGGCCGCAACTGCTACGAAGATCTCAGGCTGCCACAGGGCACATGCACACAGCGTCGCTGAGACTCCGTTGAGCTTCGGGTGCACGATCACCGGGCACTCCACACGACTGTCTCAAGCTGCACGAAGAACACACGCACAGCGTCGCTGAGAGTCACTTTAACTTCAGGTGCACGTTAACAAGGCAATCCTCGCGAAGGTCTCACGCTGCACAAAGCACACGCACACAGCGTCGATGAGACTCACTTGGACTCCGGGTGCACGCTAACAAGGCAATCCTCACGAAGGTCTCCCGCTGCACAAAGCACACGCACACAGCGTCGAGGAGACTCACTTGGATTCCGGGTGTGCACGCTAACAAGGCAATCCTCACGAAGGTCTCCCGCTGCACAAAGCACACGCACACACCGTCGAGGAGACTCACTTGATTTCCGGTGCACACGAGAACTGGACAATCCTCACAAAAGGTTCAGGCTGCACGAAGCACATGCACACAGCGTCGCTGGTCCTCGCTTGGACTCCACGTGCCCACGATCACAGGGCACTTCTTACGAGGGTCTCAGGCTGCACGAAGCACACGCACACAGCGTCGCTGAGACTCTCCTGGAAACTTTTGTGTTCCTGAGTTTCCGCAACAGGGAGCCAGCTCACCTCGGGCCCTTGGGGATAAGTTACTTCCGGACACAGCACACAGCAAAGTCCATTCAAGCAGGGGGACACAGCACACAGCAAAGTCCCTTCAGCCTTTCCTTGGTTAAAACAGCAAACTGCAGGCCAGCCCCAGAACACACAGCAAGGGTCAGTCCTATCCTTCAGTCTATTCAGTTGTTCCTTCTTGGCAAAGGTTCCTCTTGACCACGAAGTAGCCACCAGTCTTGTTCAATCTTGATCAAGCCATTCTCCAAAGATCAGGGGCTTCAGCTCTCATAGTTATACCCCTCAATGGCTTTGAAGTCTTTGTGTTCAGGGGGGATTGACCCCTGTTCAAACCAGTTCTGGGTGCCTCCCTGCCAGTGACACCTCTATTCCTTTGATAGTGGGGGTCTGGATCCTCAATCACTAAGCAGGGGCTGGAGCCATTGGTTTATGGCTGCAGCCCAGGCCTCTTCACCTCTAGGGGCTACTCCTCCCCCTACACTCCAGATGCAGTACAGCCTGTTGCTGTCTCACCTCCTCCCCTGGGTCAAGACATTCCCCAGATCCTATCACTTTGGAATCCAGACAGTCAATCCACAACCAGGCAGAGACACACAGAAATGTTAGAGCACAAAAACTCAGCCACTTCTAAAAGAGTGGCTTCTAAACACACAATGCAAAAAACACCTTCATAAAAAGATGTGTTATTACACTGTGAGTTCAGGCATACTAAACTTCACCTCTCCATCTTAAGCCTTTGGGAAGATAGGCTGGAAAACATATTACACAGCCTCCCCATTCTGTCCTATGGGCAAGATGGCCTTTCAACAGTGAAAAACGAAATGGAGATTATTTCACTGTCAGGAAATGGTTCACACCTTAGTACATGTCCTACCTTTCACAGGCACTGCACCCTGCCCAGGGGGTACCTTGGGCATACCATAGGGGTGTCTGATGTGCATAGAAAGGGAAGGGTAAGGTCTGGCAAGTGGGTGCACTTGCCAGAGCACAACATGGCAGTTAGCAAACTGCGCGCAGGCACTGCAGAGACAGGCCTGAGTTCCCTTTCCAAAGCTACTTATGTGGGTGGCACAAATAGTGCTGCAGGCCCACTAGTAGCATTTGCATTACCAGCCCTGGCACACATAGTGCACTTTACTAGTAAGGCAAACATACCAATTACCATTACACTTTATACAGGGAGCACTTGCACTTTGACACTGATTAGCAGTGGCAAAGTGTCCAAAGCATCTAAGTTGGCAAAACAGAATCCATCACAGCACCAAAAATAGAGGAGGTAGAGGCAAAAAAGTCAGGGGTAATCACGCCAGAAATGCCAGGTCTAACATTTATTTATTTTATTTTCCCAATTAAGTTGTCTGTCGACTACACACGCCCCCACCCCACCGCCCCCACCCCGCCCCACCGCGCTTACCAGCACCGGCAGCCACTGCTATAGACTATAAATTCCGAACTGCACCTGATCCGAGCTGACATTCTCAAACCTTTTTGTATCACCTCCCTCTGTGAACACAAATGCACCCATGCATACTCTGGGAACAATTAGCCTTCCTGTATGACCACTCCCCCCACAATCATTCCCCTGACCCGATAGGCTGGTCAGACAGATATCAAATGAAGATCTAAGCAACCTCCTAGCCTCCTATAACACCTCTCCTACCAATTTGTCCTGTCCCGCCTCCACAATTGAGACCATCATCACTCATCCCCCACCCCCAGAATTGAAACTATTATCTCACACCGCTCCAAGTCATCCCTTCCGAAGACTAGATCCATTAAAGAATCGAAACTCACCACAGCTCTCTGCTCTGACACGCCCCCCAATGTGACTTCCTCTAACCCGCCCCTGAAATGTGCATTACTAAACTGCCACTCAGCGGTGAAACACGCGGCTGATATAGCTGCTCTTATCCTCAACCTGGACCTTGACATCTTTATGCTCACGGAAACCTGGTTAAATGATTCCTCCAACCACTCCTTGGAAATCTTTGTCCCCCCCCAGGTATGGCATCATTAGGTTAGACTGCCCAAGATGCACTGGAGGTGGCCCTGCTTGTATTTTCAGAGCCTCGCTCTCTGTGAAACAATTCCCCACTTCTTCTCTGCCCTCATGTGAGTACCTTAAGATTGACATCTTCACTACCAACAACTCCAAATGCTCCCTCCACACGTTCTATCACCATCAGGGGAATAATGGCTCCTTCATTGAACAGACCATGGAGGTAATTTCCTCTAACATTGTAGATCACACCAACCAAATTTTCCTTGGTGACTTCAACATCCACTGGAACAGTATCAATGACCTACTCGTGAATTGCTTCAAATTCTTTCTCCAGGACCTCAACCTCATCCAAGCCTGCAATGGTCCAACCCATGAGAAAGGAGCCACCCTTGGCCAAATCATAGCTAAAAAGGACACCTTACATGTTGACTCTATTCTCCCATGTGATTAGTCTGACCATCACTGTGTCACCTTCTCCCTAAATATTAAAGCAATCACCTCCAAGGGTCAACCCAAGAAAGCCAAACACTGGACCTGTGACACCCGTTACATTAACTCACTGGTTATTTCTACTGCAAGCAGTGAAACCCTACTCCCACCTCCCACTTTGACCAAAGCCCAAGACCTCACTGATCACTATTTCAATTCTACGTCTAACATCATGGATACAATAGATCCTAAACAACTAAAAAGAATCCAGTCCAAATGATCTAACCCCTGGTTCGGCAGTGACCTTAACAAAGAACGGCATCTTCTTAGGCTTGCCAAACGAACCTGGAGACACCCCCCCTCCTTAGCCAACCTCACACTCCTACGTCACAGACAGAATGCCTACAATAGGCACATTAGGATCTCCAAAGCAGCGTTCTTTCTGAATCAACAAGACACTGCTACAAATAGACCTTAGAAACTGTTCGAAATCATCAGAAGCCAATCTTCCTGCAGTAGCGATCCTGCTTCCTCAAATAACATAGCACCCCCTAACTGTGAAGCCTTTGCCTCCTTTTTTGCCGACAAGACATCGTTAATCACCAAGGACATCCAGACCACTCTCGGCCTCCTACCATCCCAACCGCTCCCATTCCCCCACACTATAGTCACTGAAACTCAACTGTATACCCACCTCTTCTCACCCAAAAATGATGCCTCCTGGACTAGCTTCATAACCTTTGATGAGATTGGCACTATGAATCTTCTGACCTCCTTGAAATATTCTAACCACTTCATTGATCCCCTCCCCTCAAAACTCCTAAATTACTCCATTCACCTCCTACTCCCACTATGGACTGAGATAATCAATGCCTCCCTCTCCCAGGGCTCCCTACCCGACTGCCTTAAAATTGGCCAGGTTACGCTTATCTTTAAAAAAACAAACTCTGAACTGTTTGACCCCAACAACTAATGCCCCATCTCTAGCATCCCTACTCGGGCCAAGCTCCTTGAAAAATGTGTTCACTTACAACTCAATCACATTGAACACTTTCAACTTCTCGACCACTGCCAATTCGGCTTCCGTTTGGGGCATAGCACTGAAACGGCCATGGTCCACTTTATCCATGATGCCCTACACTCGTTTGACAGGTATGAATCTTGTCTTTTGAACCTATAGCCTTTGGCACCATCAACCATGCTACTCTGCTCGACATCCTAGAACAGAGGATGGGCCTCTCCGGAACTGCGCTAAAGTGGTTCACCTCCTCTCTACACAACAGGTCGCAGCACTTCCTTATTAATCACACACTATCCGAGCAGGCCCCACTATCGCTAGGTGCCCCCAAGGCTCTATTCTCTCCCTGACATTGTTCAGTCTCTACATGGAGCCCCTAACCGATATCCTCAAATGATCCCACATCTCCTAATACATGTATGCTGACGACACCCAACTCTACATGAAAATAACCTCCCTGGAGAACATCCACATCCTCAATAACACCCTAACATTAATACAGCAATGGTTGACCCGCAATCACCTCAAACTCAGTGCCTTTAAAACTGAATTCTTACTGATCGCTCCACCCACCTCCACCATTAATGTCAAAGAATGGCTCTCTCTTCTCTCTGCCTTGAACTGCACCCCACACATCGTCGACTCAACCAAATCCCTTGGTATCACCATAGACAAAGACCACTCCATGCAAAAACACATCAGCCCCAGTACTAGAGGAGCCAACCTCCAGTTGAATATTCTTAGGAAACTTAAACCTTTCCTCCCCGCGGCTGACTTCAAAATTGCAACTCAGACACTTGTGCTTCCAAAGCTGAACTATGGTAGTGCTACTCTTGTGGGCCTCCTGAAAACCTCAATTGCTCCTCTTAAGGCCACTCTTAATGCAGCAGCCAGGCTCATCACAGGATCAAAAAAATGTGATTATATCACTCCTGACCTACAATCTCTAAATTACTTACTACTCGAGTCTAGGATGCATCTTAAAATTGCTTGCATGACTCACCACAACACCTAGTCTTATCTGTCTCAGAAACTGACCCTTTCAGGTGGGAACAGATCCTCCAGAAGTGCGAGCTCCTTACTGCTCAAGCCTCAGAAATTCAAGAAAAACAAAACCTACTACCGGTCCTTCTCTGGAATGGCCCCTAATATCTGGAACTCTCTCCCCACTGAGATCAGATGTAACCCATCCACATCCTTCTTCAAGAGAGAAGCTAAAAAATTCCTGTCCAACAAAGTTCTTTGTCATGGAGGACCTGGCAACACCCCCGCTTCCTGTTTGACCCCACCCTCCTTTTGTCTGCTGCGTCCCTTCACTCCGTAAAATGCTGTAAGTCTTGGTTCTATGTTTCACTTTACCCCCCCCCCC
The DNA here is from genome assembly GCA_963921515.1 of Calotriton arnoldi. Taxonomy (NCBI): domain Eukaryota; kingdom Metazoa; phylum Chordata; class Amphibia; order Caudata; family Salamandridae; genus Calotriton; species Calotriton arnoldi. The sequence continues at coordinate 475,221 of CAWUFW010003765.1, forward strand.
TTGTTATTATACCCATCGCTACCTCGGGAACACTCTGCCTCTTGTCTCCCCACCCTGCATCCCCCTCCATAACTACTTCAGCACTCTTATGTACACTGTTAATCATACTCTTCTGTGATTTATTGTCAATTTGTATGGCTATTTACAGTTTTTATATAACTTTTATACCACTGCTATTCTGTTTATGTATCCCACTGCGCATCGTGTACTATATATTCTGATTTTGTTCTCAATATACCTCGTATAAATGGATATTGTTCTATTTTGTAAAGCGCCAAGATGCCCTGCTCGTTAGTGCTGAGATGCCATACGCGTTCGGTTGAATCTATGCACCTACTCTCCCTACCCTGGCAACTCCCTATCATATCTTTCTCAGAACTTTCTTCGTTCATGTATTCCTATTGACTTTTGGACACGTTTTTTTAATTGCAATTGTTGTTGTGTATTATTATTATATTCGTTTGTTGATAATCTATGTAATGTGCTGCTATTTTGTTCCATATCCCACTGTACTGTTTGCATTTTTTTTATACCATTACTATATATATTTCTACTTCTATGTACCTCTTGTTATTACTGTTGTGCCTACGCTGTAAAGCACTCTGATACTTTCGGGCCATGTTCGCGCTATACAAAACTCTCAAATAATAAAGAAATAAAATAAAGAAATAGCGCTAACGTGGCCCAAGAGCATTAAAGCGCTTTACTATTTATATTATTTTGCAGCTTATATAGTGCTAACTTGGCCCAAGAGCATTAGAGCGCTTTACATGAGAGCCAGACATTTTACATGAATACCAACTTTTCTTTAGTCTACAAAAGTTAGTAACTGGATACCATAAATTTGGGTGATAGTAATAGACCTATAAATTGCAGTACTGTGAAGCGCAAATAAATTGCAATCATAAGCGCTGTAAAAATACAAGTAATTATTATGCTATATCATATTGCGAAGCATGACTGTGAATTGCAATCTTTCTGAAAATATAGGGGCATATTTCCAAGAGTATATCGCCAGCAGAACGTCACTTTTAGCTATGTTCTGGTGGCGATGTGCCCTTCTCAATACTTACAAAGCCGAGTTAAACCACTTTTTGTGGCTTAATACCGCCTTGTAAATAAGGTCCCTTTATATGCATTACTTAGTGTGAAAGGGGCGAACAATGGGTGTTGCTGTGGGCATTCCACTGCAACACCCATTGCTTTTAAAGCTGCCCCAGATTTACACGGAGGTGTAAATCTGAGGCAGCGCCAAAAGCTAACGCCATGCAGGAGCAGGCGTTAGAATGGCACAACAAGGAGAGATACTTTTATTTCTCCTTGTTCTTGCTTTTTTTATGTGTGCTGCATTTTGCGGCACACATAGAAAGAGCAAAATGCCATTAATGATTGTTTATGTGAAGGAAGGTGTCCCTTCCTGTTCATAAACAATCATTAAATAATGATGACTTGCTACTTCTGTGTGTGCTGAATGCAGCACACATAGAAGTAACAAATCGCCATTAGTGATTGTCTATGTACAGGAAGGGACACCTTCCGGCACATGAACAATCCTTCCCTGCGTTGGCACTAGGCAGCTAAATTTAGCACCAGCAGTACGGAAAACACAGAGGTGTGCCGTATTCTTGTGAATACGGTGCATTCCTGCATTTTGAAAATGTCAGAGCGCGGCGCTGCCAAATTTGGCACAGCTCCACGCTCCGACACTATCTAGGTAATATGTCCCATAGTTTCAGTTACTCAGCTTTGATGATTCTTTCGGCCTTAGTATCTTCTCATTCCTAAAGGCAGATGAAACAGCTTGCATTAGATACTCTGCACATCCCCGGTAGTACTGCCTGGGACACATTAGAACATGTCTCAGGCTCCCCCAAAAACTGTATTTTTCAACTCAAGCACAAAAGCTCCAGTCAACCTAAAGTCTAAACAAGTGTGAAAATCTAGCATTTGGAGCTTTTAAAATCTTTTTTTTACATATGTGACTGAAAAGATGATGATAAAGACAGATATCTTGTTAACAAATGCTTGCAACCAATGAACTGTTTGGAAAACATGTGAATGTTTGTTATCGAGAATCACTGAATGGGCCAGGCATTTCACTTCTTGTCTTCCTCGTTGTCATTTGTTTTCTCCAAGCACCCTGGTCAACCCCTCTTCAACTGCATCTCCTCTCTCCACCCCTGCCTCTTGCTCGCCCTCCTCCCTGTCATAGAAGGTGAAGTTTAAGGTGGAGCTCAGAAAAATGGAAGGCCAGTTAGGCGTGTTCGTTCTCTCCCTACTCTCATCTTTTACCTCTATGTCTTGAGTTGTGCCTTCCTATTTAATATCACTCCTTTCACTACACCATGACGCTTGGCGAGGTCTACGCTATTACACTTAGGAAGACAATGGATCACTGCTCATCATGATATCTCCTACCTGAAGGTATTGGAGTGCTTTACATGAGCACCAGTTATGTTACACAAGGACACATTTCTTTTTTGGTAGGCACAGGGAGCTTAAGTGATTTGCCCAGAATCACAGGATGGTGAGCCAACGTGGAGACTTGAACCTGGTTCCCCAGCTCCAAATGTGGCAGCTCTGGCCGTTACACCACATCCTCTCCATTAACTTCCATCTGAGGCCAGATGTATCATCAAGATGAAGTTCTTCAAACACACCCACACTGTAAATCCCATGTAAAACAATAATACGGTGCCCATCTCAAATTGCCAACAAAGTCACACGAGATGACCCTTTCTAAATGACAGCAATGGTGAGACATGCAGCCCACGTTAAAATGTACTCCACAGTTTCATGTTTTCTGGATAATATATTGGGCCAACAGTAGTTAAATTGTTCTTGTTTCTGCATCTTACTCTCCCATTGTGCCCTTTGTATTTCAGGTGTGCAGCAAAGCAGAGGCAACAGCACTGCCCCCCCACCCCCATAGCCCAGGTGCCTCAACTCTGCTCCCTTGTCACTGCAGCTCCACCATGTCAGCTCTCACCATCACACTGTGCTGCTCACACTCAACTGCCACCGATCACTTGTTCATAGCCACACAATAGACCATTGGCTGAAGAAAACACACAATCAGATCCTGCGTTAAGGAGAGGTAACTCTGAAACACTGTTGAAGGGTGTAATGTAATGTAAGGTGGATTTGTAGAGTGCTGCTTGTAACTTGTGAGGATATCCAGGTGCTGAGTAGGTGAGAGTCGGCATGTAATGAGTCCAGGCTGTCTTGATGGTCCCACAAGAAGACTAATTGAAAAGCCAGGTCTTCAACTTCTTGCGGAATTCAAGAAGTGAGGAGGAGGCCCGATGTGTTGAGGGATGTCATTCCAGGATTCGGTGGCTTGGTAAGTGAATGATCGACCTTCCGTTCTGCTACTGTGGATGCAGGTGTGTGTGCGAATGAGAATGATGCTGTCCGAAGTTGTCTAGTGGGTTGGTGGAAGTGAAGCCAGTGATTGAGGAATGCGGGTCCATGATGTGTAGTGATTTGAATGTGTGTGTGAGACGTTTGAACTGGCAGTACTTTTGGATGGGGAGCGAGTGGAGCTCTCTGAGGAGTGGTGTGGTGTGGGATCGACGTGGGAGGACCAGGATGAGTCTGGCAGTTGTGTTTTGGATGGTTTGAAGCCTGTGAAGAAGACGGGTTGGGATGCCGGAGTGGACTGCGTTGCCATAGTCCAATCTGGTTGTGATTAGGGCCTGCATGATGGTACATCTGGTGTCCAGTGGGAGCCACTTGAAGATTTTACATAACATGCAGAGGATGTGAAAGCATGCGAAAGAGACTGCGTTGTCCTGGAACTTCATGGCGAGGCTGGTGTCCAGGATGAGGCCTAGGTTCCTAGTATGGTCATTTAGGGTAGGTGTGGGTTCAAGTTTGGCAGGCCACCAGGTGGAGTCTCAAGGTGAGCTCTTATTCCCAAAGAACCAGCACTTTATTTTTGTCGGTGATGAGCTTGAGGCAGTTCTCTTTCATCCAATTAGCGATGCTGGTCATGCATTGTTTGAAGTTTGTCTTGGTGGTGACTGTGTCAACTGAGAGGGAAAAATTGAGCTAGGTGTCATCAGTATAGGAGATGATGTTGATTCTGGGGATCTGATGATGAAAGCCAGAGGAGTCATGTACATGTTGAAAAGTGTGGGGCTGAGCGATGATCCCTGTGGGACTCCGCATATGAGGTCCTTGGCCTGTCCGTTTGTAGTCTTTGGATGATATTAGCAGGCTAGAAGGTCAATGGGGTGGCTGGGGTTTGAGGTTGCTGTAGATCTTGATTTTTTTCGTGGAAGAAGTCGGAGAGGTTGTTGCAGAGCTTTTGTGTGGGGGTGATAGTGTTGGATGTGGCTGTTGGGTTGGTGAATTCCTCCACAATGGCGAAACGTTCCTTGCAGTTGTTGGAGCTAGATTCGATTCTCAGGTTCAGGGCCTTTTTCTTGGTCTCTGTCACTTGATGGTAATAATGTCTAAGTGCAACCTTGTAGGAGTTTCTAGCGGTGGTTCTTCAGGTGGTTCTCCATTTCCTTTTGAGTTGTTTGCAAACTCTCTTGCACTCTCCAAGGTCAGCGTTGTACCAACTAGCTTGTTTGCTGGATCTTTTGGGTTTGATATTTTTCATGGGCGCCATTTGTTGAAGTTGTTTGTGTCATTGATGGGATCGTTGGTGGGGTCTGGGTAATGAAGCTGAAGGGCGTTAAGCCATTCCGTTTCTGTAACTTTTTTCGAGCAGCTGCTTGGGGTGCTGCTAGACTCCATACACCTACAAGCCCCATTTCTCTCCGCAGTGTGACTCACACTACCGGGCGTGGGTGGTGCAGTCTTTAGGGTTAGGTGTTTCTCTCCTTGCAAAAAGACAGATAGTCTCCTTCTTATCCATTGCTGTTATCCCCAACTGCTCCCCTCCTTTCAATTCTCTCTTTTCTCCTCTGATTCTCACTTGTCTCGCTTCTCTCCCTTCTCTCACACACTTCTTCCTTCTTCTCCCCTTCTTTCACTTTCTTTTCACCCCACATTTTTCTTCTCTTCCCCTCTCTCCTGCACTTCTTTCTGCTTCTCCCGTCTCCACTCTTTCTCCCATTCTCCTCTGTCCCCTTCTTGTTTCCGTCTCTTTCTCATTTCTTTGTCCACTGCCCTTTTCCCCCCTCTAACTCTTGCCTCAACTGTATTTTATCAATCAGATCTCCACGTGCTCACTTGGCTCTTCATCACTCCCTCATTAGTCATCTCTGCTGCTTCTCCCTGCTCCTTGCACCTGCACTGGATTCCCTCAGCATGCTACACATGCCACTGTGGGTGTGAAGTCCCCTCCCTCTGCTATTAGGGTACAAGAACCTTCCCATAAAGCCCAGCGAGGCTGTAAGGTAACCCAGAGACCAGTATGGTTTTACATTAGCAACAGCAAGATGCACTCTACATTTCAAAGGTACAGCGCTGCATCTCAGCTATATAACCCTGCATCCATTCATAAAACCCTACATCCCAGCCATACAACCCTTCATCCTGCAATAGAACCCTGCAACCCAGCGATACAACCCTGGATCCTGCTATAGAACCCTGCATCCCAGCCATACAAGCCTGCATCCTGCTATAGAACCCTGCATCCCAGCCATACAAGCCTGCATCCTGCTATAGAACCCTGCATCCCAGCCATACAAGCCTGCATCCTGCTATAGAACCCTACATCCCAGCAATACAAGCCTGCATCCTGCTATAGAACCCTTTATTCCAGCCATACAAGCCTGCATCTTGCTATAAAACCCTGCATCCCAGCCATACAACCCTTCATCCTGCAATAGAACCCTGCAACCCAGCGATACAACCCAGGATCCTGCTATGAAATGGGTGAGGCATCCTGGTACCCCAGCCATGCCAGGACTGCATCTGGGACATACACTGGATTATTCTTCTGCTATGCAGGGATCAAGCTTTATCTATCTCGCCATTCACTGACACACCCATGCACCCACCCATCCATTCATTTATCTATTTCCTCATCATCCTTGCAGTCACCCATTCCCACATTCACAAGCTCGCCTATTAACGAAGAAACACTGTTCAATCAAGTAGCCAAACCAATGCTTCTTTTAGTTGTGACTAAATTCTACGTCATACAGTCTAGCTTAATTTGGATTTTATTCTCCTGTCCGATTTCACCATATTCATGAGAGGTAGAATGTTGCATGCCAAGGACACCGGGCACAGGACATATTTACTACCCGACATTAGATGCAAAGACGGTAATCAACAAAAGTGTACCCTTCTCTGCCAATTCAGATGCCACCTTGGCTGCTCTTTTAAAGAGCATTCTCTGGAGAAGCTTGCATGACCTTGAACCTTTGTGCATTTAAGCGGTACAATATGGATTTGAAGTACTTCCGTGCAATCAAAAGCATACCATTCTGATACATCGGAAGTACTTAAACCTACAGAAACCATGCTTTATTGTCTTTTGCACATCAAAAGTAATCGTCGAATGGGAAATAAAGAGTCATTTTTATAGAACATGAATGAAAAGTACTTAACATATACATTGATTGGCCCTGTTTACTTCAAGATGTGACGTTATACAAGCACTTCAAGCGCTTGAGTTCTATGTGGACACTTCTTGTTTATTTCAATATGTTTTATGTAAGTGGATTGTAAACAGTATAATTCATTATTATCCAAATGCAATGTTTTTGAGGCAGAACTTTCCATGTTGCTATGATAAAATTTTATCTATAAATATCGCTGCAGTTAGTGCAAAATACTGGTAAATGCACTGGTATTGACATCAAAAAGTGAACACATTTTCAGCAATTAGCAATTAAGGCGGATTTCGCGTTGAAATGTCTTATGATATCTACATTTCCAGAAAGGCACTAAAAGTAAGCTCTGGACATATTTGAAAACAGTCATTCGGGTCCTGATTCACAATATTTGTGTCCACATAAATTGAAATTTGGTGTGTAAAAATGACTTTTGGATGGTTCACATGGCGAGTCCTGGAACATTTGAAAACCGCACTCCCAGACGAATATTGCCAACACAGAAAATGTGTTAGTATGGGGATGTCCTACACTAATAAACTTAAGAGTTCAGGGTGGGAGCCTATTGATCGGGCAGGAGGAGTGGGGAAACGCCCCTGGAAGACAGTCAACTTCCCAAAGTTACAATTTCCCTTAATATTTAACACTCAACTTGCTCATTAAAAAATGCAGAAGTGCGTTAATGTGTTGTACAAGATTCACCAAAACCCCCATAATTTCATATTGTTATTGTTGGAAGGGAACATAGTGTCTCACAAGTAGAAAACAACCTGGCTCAAAACTGAAAAAAAAGGTTTCTTATGATGCATTTTAATTCCTATGTCTTATATGCACTGCGGACAATGGCAAGAACTTGGAGTATGGCAGCAGGATGTCCACAACGTGTGTAGATGTATATATGAACTGCTGAGAAATATTATGAAGTTCTGAAAAGTCAGAAATCTACTTAAGTCTTAGGATAAACACTACGATAAGTACACTTATGACTACTGAATATAGATTTTAATCTCCCCACAGAGAATCTATTCATGCAGGGCACAAACATTTACTTCTGAGCTGTGGCTAAATAAAGTCATCATACTTAACAGGGCAGCGATTAAGCGGCAGGTCAAATGGGTAGGTTGAAACATTTGCTAGACTATTTTAGTTAATGTTAGAAATGGGGTCTCTAGTTGGCAGTGATTTGCACCCTGTCCAAGTAGGGATCCTCACTCTAGTCAGGGTAAGAGAGTCACACCACTAAGATAACCCCTGCTCACCCCCTTGGTAGCTTGGCGCGAGCAGTCAGGCTTATCTCAGAGGCAATGTGTAAAGCATTTGTACAAAAACACACACAAACACAGTGAAAACACTACAAAATGAGTCCACACCAGTTTAGAAAAATAACCAATAGTTATCTGAATAAAACAAGACCAAAACAACAAAAAATCCAACATACACAAGCAAAGATATCACTTTTAAAAGGTTATGTAAGTTCAGTCCATAGAAAACTATGGATGCGGTTGTATTAGCACAAAGTACCTTAGATGCATCAAAATCAAAGACGAAAACAGGGGCAGGGGAGGTAAGGCGGCTTAAAACAAAAGCAATACTTTGATTCCTTAATCCCAGGAAAGGTGAGGTGTCAGTTCCTTACTGCTAGGCAGGGGAAGTGTTGCGTCGATTCCTTACTGCAAGGGGAGGTGATGTGTTGATTTCTGGACACGCGGCCTCAGTTCCTTACTACAATTCAGCGTCGATGAGGCGACATCGTTGAAGGACGATGCGTCAAAAATCCAGATGCTCTGCATCAATGGCAATACAGGTGCTGCATCAATTTCACAGCCGCAAAGCAGACGATGCTTCAATTCTTCAGCCGCGGTGCAGGGACTACGTCGAAGTCGGAGCGGCGTGCCACGGACGTCGGTGACACAGTACTCAGGACTCGCGATGGAGCGATCTTTTAGCTGCAATGTCTGGTGATACGTTGATTCTTCAGCCGCACTACAGGTGCTGCATCGGTTCTCTAGCCGCACCACAGGTGCTGCGTCGATTCTTCAGCCACATGACGGTACCGCATCGGACAAACAGGTGCTGAGAGTGGATGCATGGATATTCTCACCAGATTCACTTCCAAGGGCCCAGGAACTGGATTTGGTACCACTTGGTTTGTCGGGGCTTTCAGCAGAAGAGCCCAGGCACTGGCAGGTGACGTCTTTGATGGCCCTGAGACTTCTTAACTGGAGACAAGCATGCACAAACCCTTGGAGAACCTTGCAAGCAGGATGTAGAAAGCAAAGTCCAGTCCTGTCACTCCCAGCACAGAAGCAGCAAGCAGCAGGCCAGCACAGCAAAGCAACAGGCAGAGTATCAGTCCCTCCTATTGGATCCAGCTCTTCTTCCTGGCAGAATGTCCTTTAGCCCAGAAGTGTTCTGATTTGAGAGTGCCAGAGGTCAAATACTTATACTCCTTTCTGCCTTTGAAGTAGGCAAACTTCAAAGGAAAGTCTTTGTGGTGCACAAGGTCCTGCCTTTCCCTGACCTGGCTCCAGACACACTACAGGCATAGCTATTCAGGTGTAAGTGATAACTCCTCCCACCACTCTAGCTCAGGAAGGCCCATCAGCCTGGTGATGGCCCATCAGGATATGCAAGTCACACCTCAGCTCCCTTTGTGTGAATGTCTAGAGTGAATGCTCAAGAGCCCAACTGTCAAACAAACCCAGATGTGGATTCTACTGACAGGCAGAGGCACAAAATGGTAAGGCACAAAAATGCCTACTTTTTAAAAGTGCCATTTTCAAACACACAATTTAAAAACCAACTTCATCAAAAGATGTACTTTTAAATTGTGAGTTCGGAGACCCCAAATTCCAAATCTCTGTCTATTCCCAATTGGAAGATACACTTGTGAGATATTACAAGGCAGCTCCAATAATAACCTATGGGAGAGAAAGGCCATGCTGTAGTGAGTAACTAAATTAGCAGTATTTCACTAAATGGACATGTAAAACACAACAGTACATAGCCTACCTTTTAAATGCATTGCACCTTTCCCATGGGCCTGCCTTGGGTCTACCTTAGGGGTGATTTACATGTAGTAAAAGGGAAGGTTTGGGCCTGGCGAGTGGGTGCACTTGCTAGGTCGACATAGCAGTTTAAAACTGCACACACAGACACTGCAGTGGCAGGTATGAGACATTTTTGCAGGGCTACTTGTGGGTTGCATAATCAGTGCTGCAGGCCCACTAGTAGCATTTGATTTATAGATATTTACTAGGGACTTACTAGTAAATCAAATATGCCAATCATGGATAAACCAATGATAAATACAATTTACACAGGGAGCACTAGCGCTTTAGCACTAGTCAGCAGTGGTAAAGTGCCCATTGTCCTGAAACTAGCAAAAACAAAATGCAGCACACAGCAAAAAATAAACAGGAGGTTAGAAGCAAAAAAGCACGCCAACGATGCCAAGTCTAGCAGTTGAGGAAATGTGTGTTAACATACGAGTTGGAGACAAATGGTAGACATCCGAAGCCTTTTAAGGATGATTGACAGGAGCATCAGTGTTGACATTTGAACTGAAAAAATGTGTTACCAATGACAGACTGGGATGGACATTACACCAGATGGGGCATCACAGCAGAAAGCATGCAGGCTCTTTTTAAGAAGCCCACAGAACAGACAACACTTTTGACCCATTTTTAATCTGGTTTCAAAATTATGGGCGTACATTTATAGCTTTCAAATTAACCTTTCAAAGTTGTCAGAGGCATCCATAACTGGTGATGTGAATCTGGGCTAAACAATTCTTTCTTTGTAGATTTCTTTTCATGTCAGGAACCAATATTTCATGTTTGGAAAAGCTTCTGTTACAATATCGCATTTAACAGTTTTACCTACTACACATGGTATGCGGTCATTCAGTTTGATAAAAATGAAAATGGATGGGTTTGACATGTGCAGATTTTGATTAGAATATCGACAATGATGTATGACCTTTGGAGAAGGGCGATTTGAAGATGTGGCTCAATTAGAATTAAAATATAGACACCCTTTGCTCGACTATATGGTTTTGTGAACTATGAGGTATATTTATAAAAGCGGTGACGAAGCACGTCGTTAGCTTTGTTGGCTTAACGCTGCACTCCGCCACTTCTGAAACGCAGGGCTGCACCCTATTTACAAGAATACGGTGCAGCCCTGCATTTCCCCCTGCGCTGACACTTCATTTAGCAGCCTAGCACCAACGCAGGAACCCTTCCACCATAGTGCAGGGGTGCCTGCGTTGAGGGGAAGGATTGTTTATGTCCAGAAAGGTCTCCCTTCCTTCATATAAACAATCTGCAATGACGTTCTGAAACTTCTATGTGTGCTGCATTGAGCAGCACAATAGAAGTCACAAAACTGCATTTATTTAATGATTGTTTATGTGCAGGAATGGAGACGTTCCTGCACATAAACAATCAATGGCATTTTGCTGTTTCTATGCGTGCTGCAAAATGAAGTATGCCTAGAAACAGCAAAAACGAGGAGAAATATTCAATTTCTCCTCGTTTCGCCAGGGTAAGACCAGGTTTTCCCTGGTCTTAATTTTGGCGCTGCCCTATATTTACTCCACCCTTGTAAATATGGGGCAGCGTCAAAATCAATGGGTGTTGTGGTGGAACGCCCACTGCAACACCCATTGCCCACCCCTTTCACGCTAAGTATAGCGTGAAAGGGTGCCTTATTTACAAGGCAGCTGAAAGCCGTAAATAAAGCGAAGCCCATATCACCACAGCAACGTCAGTAAAATTGATGTTCCTGTGGCGATAGGGGCTTGTAAATATGCCCTTTAGTTTTTGTTATAAAATTAAAAGACATGCTTATAAATATCAAGACGTCTTCCACACCTGAATGAACTTGAACCATCACTGTATCGCAGTAGTCCTATGTTCATTGAACTCTCAGACAGTTCTTTGGTTCCATTTCGATCACCAACTAAACTCTCTTCACAAGTTTGCATGTACGCCAAACAACTGTGTATTGCAAGCATTTATTGAAATGCCATTTTGTGGAACAAATAACCTTGCATTACTTCAAATCTACTTTTACGTAATAGTGCATGTTATATATTATTACATTTAGCGTATTAGGCCTCTGAGGGATTCTATTTGTGGGAGCTGCTAAATGTCCTGAATGACCACTCGCGTCCTGTGAAACTAAAAAAAGCCATGCATGCGCCTGAAAGAGCAGCTGTGTCAGACTTTGCAGCAGGAACATACCCGGTAGACTAAGCATGCAACTGGCACCCTTCCAAGCAGTGGGAGGGTCCTCCAACACCTCTTGTAGTGGAGAGTGTTCGTACCGCAGAGCATCGCCTATAGCCACCAATACTCCTGAAGGAGCCACTCCTTTTTTTTGGCAGATTTATATAGCGCGAACTCGACCTGAAGGTATTGGAGCGCTTTACATGAGCACCGGTTACGTTACACAAGGACACATTCATGTTTTTTTTATTTTTGGGTGGGCACGGGGAGATTAAGTGATTTGCACAGAATCACAGGATGTGGAAGCGACCCCGAGGCTCGAACCTTGGTTTGCAGCTCCAGAGTCGGCAATCTAGCCGTCAGACCACATCCTCTCCCCATCCTCATTCCTTCACTCAGCCCATGGTCACCAATCAATGACTTCCTAGTTAAAGTCTGCCCCTATCAGCCCTGCTAGTAGTTAATAGTTTCTTAAGTCAGTCCTGGCACTGATTAATCTCGCGCTTTAGCTGAAACGTGAATATGTATATTACTTCCACTCCCAGCCAATTCATCTGCTCACGCAGAAGGGTCCATGGCCCATGCATCAATATCATCCGTGTTTTTGATTCTATGTTAACCGCTAAAGCAGCTCAATATCACATTAACCATGATGATTCTTTTTTACCACATGACATTAAAATGCTTGAGCCACTAAATCAAAAAAAAAAATCACTCCCCAGTATTAGGAACCCCGCATTGCCCGATTTAGGTTAAAATAGTTAGGGTCAATTTGCTCTATCAGCAAAGCCATGCTGCGCTACGCTTGCCGGCCCAAACTAAATAGTAAGGCAACGGATATAAAAGGCATAAAAAAAAATAACAAAGGGTTGTAGTCTGCAGTATTGAGTAGGGAATATTGTCCTACCTTATTATCATGGCCACAATAACAAGGACAAATATATGTAAAGGTAAGTGCCTATAGGGAAGTATAGATTTACTATTCTTAATTCCACATATACATATCCTAAAGATATATACATGTGATATATATATTATATACATGCACACACACATACACATATATACATATCACCAAAGTACATCTATGTGGAATTAGGAATAGAAGAAAATCTATACATACTTACCCGTTGATATTTTTACCATCAATATTCTGGCTATGAAATAAAGGTATCGTGATATTTCCTCAGGACCCGGCCCAACGCAGTAAGAACGTACCCTTAGAATGGCAGTTTATGGTTCTTACTGCAGGCGTTATTGTGCACCATTCATATAGCAGGTCAGAATCCCTATGGGTTAAATAGTGGATCCTCCCTATGAGCCGAACAGTGATTATCAAAGGATCTTCAGAATGTTATGATCTTCTTCCAGGTTGATGTTAAAAGCCAGCACACTAAGGGCCTGATGACGAGTGGGATGTTATATTCCGCCCCATGCGTTAACACCTGTTTGTGCATGGGTCGGAATTACCAGCTGTAAGATATTGAATGACTATCGAATGGGTAAAAAGGTATTTAATACCTATCGGAAGCGTTAAATACCTCAACCTTCATTAAATTTCGTCAGGTTAAAACTGTCGAGTTTTATCGAGGGAAAAGCATGCGCTATTTACCGAATCATACAGATTTTGGTGTGTTAAATACCAAAATCCACATGTTATTCCCCACCGGCTCGTAATAGGTGCTATTTATCGCACCTGATAAATAAACCCATGGTATCGTTAACTATCAGGTGTGATAAATAGCTCCTGAACTCGTAATCAGGGCCTAAGTATTTTACAAGCATGTCTCTAATTCAGTAACAGAGCGGTGCTGCCTCTTTGATCGTTGATATACCACATTTCATAGACAGGAGAGTTAGAAATTGTTTCCTTGATTCAAATACAAAGGGCAAAGGAACCGAAAGTGGGGAATATCTTCAACACAATCAAGACTGCAGAACATTTGTCTGAACCCCTTTTTCACTCCCAACCCAAGTGGATCTATTTAGGGGTAAAACCTGCAATCCAAAATTGTGCAAAAAAAGAGAACATTTCTGGAGACAGATAATTTTTTTGTGGCTATGGCTTTATACAACAGACTTCTTCTATTCTAGATATTACCCAAGATTACTGGGGTCTGTAGTTACTAAACCTTGTGGCACCAAAACCAGTTCTTTACCACCTCTAACCTACCCGTGGGTATATTGCTACTTGGGATCACTCCAAAACTCCTCAAACATTATTTGGACCAGAGTTTCTCTAATATATGCTGAAAATGGTGCGGACCAAAACATTCCTTTTCCTAAGCTAAGCTCAACCATGTCCCACTCTGTTTGATGGGCCAACTGATGCAAGCGCCATGAAGAACAAAAGAAGAGTGAGTTTAACAGGAAATCCATGGTGAATGTGTGATGTGAGTAACAGAAGCATTGCATGTTTGTTTACAGAAGGGGTCATGTTATTTTCAACATCTTGACAATAAAAAACTGTAAACAGCTCCAATATATCAGTTGTTTAAAGTTATTTCTGCAGACATCAGTCTGCAGGAATCGACCTGCAGGTCAGAATCCACTTTAGTAAAAAGTGTTTTTATTCTTTATAAGGCTGAACAATGATTATTAAAAAGTCAACTTCATAGTACCAGATGCCCTTATAGTGTCTTATTTACCCAGGTGTTCCCCTTTGGGAATCGAAGGTCCATAGTTCCTAGAATACTAGTTCTATGAAGCGCTACATATAAGGGAGTAATAATTACCTCAATGAAACATTAAAAGCAGAGCCCTTTGACACACCACTTTAAAGGCAGCTTGGACATAGTTCTAGTGCAAGGCATCTTGTAAATGAAGACAAAATAATATTTAGCTGTTTGGTTTGCCCTCTTTCTCGCAGCAATAAAGCTTTTTGAGGCCTTTTGGTCAATCTGGCGCCCCCGTGTGGCCACTTGTGCTTATGTTGTATGACTGATGTGACAATGGTTGACAGTGTTGAAAATGCTATCTCGAAGGATGCAGCTGTAGAATTTTACAAATATCTGATTACATCCAGCTAGAAGAGGCAAGTAGAAGGCACCATAGTTAATCAGAACTCTCGACCCAGGGCCAATTTACAAAACCTTTGCACACTTAAGTTTAATTGTGTCTGAATCTGAAAACATTTACGGCTGCAAACATCAATACACCTGTGGAAAACCTGAGAGCCAGTTACATTTTCCAGAATTGTGAGTATGGTGAAGCAATGCAAGTGTCAGGGGAACACCTATATCCTGAAGTGCCTGTGTGTCCTCAGTTAATAAGATTGTCCAATGGCTTTATCCACCCTAAATGAACCCCCGGCCTTACTCTATTAAAGGCTGGGGTGACATCATCTACCTGAAGATTGCTTACCTGTAGGCAATCCTCATGTGTAGGTCAGAGAAACAGATGTGCGTCTTAGATTTCCAAGCACATTCCAGGGATTTTTGGAAAACCTCAAAAATTGCACATCTACGAAAGTCATAGTTCTAAGCCACCTGATAGCAGACATTCATTTTTAATTTATTTGCTTACTTATTTATTCACTAAGACTCGGACATTTAGAGCATATCAAAACAGGTGGAGCTTGAAAGAAAAAATGAAAGTTGGGTAAAAAAACGAGAAAGAAAAAACAGATGAAGAAACTGAAAGGGATGCAAATCACCGGCAGACAAATGACAGCTCTCTAGCGGCTGCGATGTGTCATATTACAGTCTACTGCAACCTCTGTCTTCTGTGCCCTGCAGCCAGTGCAGAACAAGCATTTGCTATGCAATCGGTCTCGCATTTGTGAGAGTTAGAGCTATTGGCGTTGTAAATTACAATTCCTTTTGCCCATGTGTTTTGGTTTGAAATGACATGGATGTATGTGGTGTGGAATGGAATTATGTGGGTTGTATTGGAATTGTTAGTTGTGGAATTGTGTGTGGTGGAATTGTGTAATGTGTAGTGGATTTGTGTAGTTGAATTATGTGGCATGATGTGCAGTGGAATTATGTGGATAGCAATTATGTGGCATTGAGTGTACTAGACTAATGTGGAGTGGGATTGTGCATCATGGTGTGTAATTATGTGGAATGGTATTTTGTGTTGTGGAGTGGCATGATGTGGAATTCTATGCTGTGGATTGGATGTATGTGGTATGTTGTGCAATTGCGTTGTTGAGTTGAATTATGTAGTTTATTGTCAAATTATGTGGTGTGGGATGGAAATGTGTAGAGTTGAATTGTGTGGCGTGAAAGTGTGTGGCGTTGAGTGAAATTATCCTGATTGGAATTAGGTGGCATGGTGTGGAATGTATTTGTGTGGATTGGGTTACCAAGTAAGTTGATTCAACAAAAAAAGAATATCGCACAGCACCACGCTGTTCTGAATTCAATGGTTAACGCAATCAACAGTAACACTCGGCATGGTCATATTAGGACTGCCTATAGAGCAATGCACATGTCACTGGTGCATGTAAGGATGATGTTTAAAGCGCTGACATTCACAGGGACATCTTAAGGATTTTGGGGGCCCTGGGCCAAACATATTTTGGGGGTCCCCGTTTGGAACAGATTTAAATTTATGATCCGATTTCTGCTATTTCATGCCCTCTTTGGCCAGGTCACAGACAGTGCACAAGCACACTGGTCCAAATTCTAAATTTGTTTAAATTTAATATTCAGGATTATTGACCAGTGTTTTCAATGTTGTACCAAAGCAGCAGCTAATTAATATTGTTGCAAATAATCTCTGTGACACCCATTTCGCATTTGTGCGGTCCTGTCGTGACCTAAAACAAACTTTTATGGATGTTGCATGAGTCATAAAGACAACATATCTCTGCAAAATGCCTGTTAGAGACTATCACACATCACCCACATTAACAATAAATTCAAGGAAAACGGTATTTAAAACTAACTGTTTAAGAATTATTTAAGGTCATCAGGGCAAGACTCTGTGACTCTGCAGAACAGAGCTGGCTCTATCAGGGGGCCCTCTGGAAGGCTGGGGCTCTGGGCTGGAGCCCACTGTGCCCATGCCTTAAAACGTCTCTGACCATTCACCCGCAAGGCAAATTGTGGAGGTGCTTCTGAATACTTACAGATGTCTATAAACATCTAGCAGCCGTGCAGAAGCCTGCAATGGTGTGGAAAACCGTTGCTGGTTCCACCTATTAATAATCACATTAGGTATGGAAGAAGGGCTCGTCCCACTGTAAACTGTAGAACAATCACTTATCACCTATGCCAGCTGGGTATTACTGAGGAACGTATTCCATTTAGGATGGTGTTGAATATACAGCTATTTTGAGCTTTAGATGTCTTTGACTGTCAGCAATATTTGGAGCGCTTTGATGCGTGTGAGCCGGAGCTGTTTATAAGTGGAAAGATTTTATATTGTTGCAGTTGCATTTAGATAGCACTTTCCACCCCATAAGGCTCTGATGCTTTTTGTCGGTGAATACTAGCATGTTACTCCATGCAATTTTGACAATATCAGAGACTTCAGTTCAACCCTAATTTGTCATCTGTTTATCTTAAGGTTGCCACGCAATTAGCAAGCAGCGTGCCTTGCAATGTGCCATGCTATTTGTTCTATTAAGTTCCTGGAAATCGTCATGTAATAAGTCATGCATGATATCCTGAGGAGATTATGCAATCTGTAATACAGGCGGTTATTCAGTTGCTCATGCAGTTATGAAGTGGTCATGTGGAGGGTAACGTTGCCTGGCAGATATATTGCTATTTAAGCCAGCACTCATATATGTTTTTGGTCATATCATGCATGAATCATGCCCGTACATGTTGAACGAGGAAGGATAATGTGACTTCACTATGCGCTGTATAGCAGCAATACAATAACAGCATTGAACTCAACATTGCCCTAAATTTAATGCGGGAGAATATCACCTCCTTTGTATAGCTCCTCGATTACAAAGAAGCAGCACGCTGACTCCCCAGCATTTTGGGCAAATGCACTCTCCTGATTGTGAGCTTCTGAGCTGTGGAGCATTAGGACCTGCAGTGCAGCTGCAGAAAGTGCGCAAGTGGGGGGGGTCGGGACGTGCCTATGTGCTGCACAGTTGAAAGCAGTATTTCGGCAAATGCCTCCTCGGGAGTAGATAAAAGGACTCCAATTCCTCTCACCTCCAGCCCCGTGCTGCACCCCTATAGCTCATTACTTTTTCCAGGAGCCCGCTCTTTCTGCTTCTCAACGACATCTTGAAATAAGCCAACTGTCTGCCCCTCCAGTGCCTCAATTTGAGCCTCGCTGATTGGTGGATTCGAAGGCTGTCGTAGCTCTAGTGGAAAGAGCCAAGCTGCCCTCCGAGAGAAGCAGTGTACGGCCTTATTAACAGAACCTGAGGTCACTAGAGGAAGCAGAGCTTATTAGTAAAGAAGCCTAAGTACACCAACAAGAACGGAATCTCATTAAAATAAAGAAAATACTCGACGGGCGGGATAGGGTGGTGGGGGTGCAAAAGATCGGCACATCAACTGGAACAAAATTGTGAGGCGAGCTAATTACAGCTAACCATAATATAAAAGACGGTCCGAAATACTTGACAGGTGGGAGGTGGAGGTGGGGGATGGCTGGGGGTCGAAGCTGAACAGCACCAAAGAGCGAGCAGGAAAAATAGACTAAACAAGCAGGAGGGTGGAGGCGGTAGCTGCAGCCTGAGGAGCGGGAGTAAGCGTCGGCGCAAATGAGTTCCTGAGCCTAAACAAGGAAAAAGAAAAAAAAAATTGCTCACAAAGTAATAAATAACATGATGAGTAAGAGCACGTGTAACAGGGGCAGTCCTCATGTGAGGTTACAAAAGTAGAAAAGGAGGGACTACTGAGCATATCAACCAAAGAAAAGTAGCCATTTACGAAGGACAGTAAAAGGAGCCAATTAGAAAGATGGGCGGTGCTTAAAGTTCATATTATAGATACAGCATGTCTCAAAGAGACAGTGCACGTGCTGCCTAGGTGAGACCTAAAAACATTAAAGATGGCTCTTGCAGGTTCACAAACCATGTGATGCAAATATACCGACACTGTGTTTTTATAGCTAAAGCTTTTTTTTAATTTGGAATCCTGCTTTTACAAGACTAGCATGTCTTCCGGGGTATTGACTCGCATCTCTTCCCTTTCTGCTTAAGTCTGTTTAAAAAAATCACATGCATGTTTTTGTGTTACAAGGACTATATGCACAGGTAAATGCTGCTGTGCCCATTAGAACAAGTTCTTTCCTGCCAGAGATCCTGATGAGATATTAACCACACATTACAGTAGGGCTTGCAAGGAACAGAGGGTCCAATTCACATCAACAATATTTTAAACTCACATTTGCATGTAGTTTGACTTTGGACCACAAATTCACCTTTTGAAACATTAATTTGCACTTGTAAAGGGAGGTAAGTTTCATGATGTAAAATTACAGAGTACAATGCAATATTATGTGTCAGTAAACTGTCTCCCTGGGGCGTGGAATGAAGTTTCCAAGGTGGGGATATCCTGCAGCATGTACGTACACCCACATGGGCTTATTCTGACCCTGTAAACAGGCTAATAATCAGCTTTCTCTCAAGGGCATGAATAAATCTGTTTACAGCATTGGAATGGGAAAGAATAATTCCAAATCTGGTGAAGCTGTAGTGCAAGGGGTTTCTCCAAAGGGAGTTTATTCCATGTGGAGAGAAAAAAGTATCAAAGTGTGTGTTTGTGCTATTGCAAAGGTATTTTCGCATGTACAGTAGTCAGGGGCGTTGCTTGTTCAGTAAGACTGAGGAAAGGGCGTGAGCTTCAAATTTCCCAACAATCAACAGGTATAAAAGACATTTGTTGTTCCTCGGTCTTACATTAGCAAAACAAGACATTGCCAGACAATGGAAAGCGGAGAATCCACCCCGAATAGCGCTCTGGAAGTCAGGCATGGATTTTATTATGGAACTGGAACTCCCTGTATTTATAGCTCGGGGGTGCCCGCAGAAACACACTAAAATATGGGCAAGGTGGGCCACCTATAGAAACATACCCCTGAAAACGTATAACAAGGCAGATGGTCAACTAGTTACAGAAGTGATAACGTAGATTCAAGACTATTGACTCGCTCATAGATACACTAAGTGGATGCACGACCAAGATCATAAATATATATAGGTATACGGCATAGTTAGAGTTAAGTTTTCGTTAGAGTTAATGTACGGGGGAAGATACTTGACTCAGATTGTACATGGGAGACGGGTAAATGATGTCTATAATTGATGTGTGCTACAAAAGATGTGTTGGCACAAGATATTTGAATACCCTGTACAGTATATTTAAAACTAATAAAATATGTTCTCAAAAAAAAGTTCTCAATAATCATGCTGCCATATCATGGTAAAATACATTATTGAGAAGCAGAGCATGAGGGGGCTTAAGGGGCAGTGGGAAAGTATAGGAGTGCGGAATGCTAGGGTTAATTAAAAAACAATATGTTGTAAAATAACCAACAGTTTTAAGAACTTCGAGACAGAGAGGAGTGAGAGATCGAGTATGTGTGTGTGTTTTTGTCTGAGTGTGTATGTAAAAATCTGAGGTGAAATCCGACAGCCACCTAACCATACCCGACTGAAAGTACCAGTTCCCAAGTGTTTACTAGAGAATACATTTATTAGGGGGGGGGGTAAAACACCCCACCAATGCCTCCTCCCCCAAAGCTATGCCCCTGACAATAGTACACAATATACAATTCAAATCAATTTAAATGTTTTTCAAGACTGGTCCAGGAAACCTAAAACTGACATAGGTTTCCAGGGGTCCTCTCAAAAATATTTCTTAATTCTTAAAATTCTCACATTTGCAATTTTAATCTTAAATAGGGAAATTTTCACATCAGGCTTCTCAGAGGTAGCAATTATCAGTTTAACTTGGATAGGAGGCAGTAGTTTGATTAAGGTGCACCCTTGACCTAGTAATCGAAAGGTAAAGTTCCTAGGCAAGAACACTTATGTCTACAGTTCAGGTAGTAGTGTTCATGCCAGAAGCTCTTGCTGTATTACAATAAGGTTTTAGGGCGACCCTAGCAGCAAATAGGGTTATTAAATAATAGATCTGAAGGCTGCTCCAGAGTTCAACCATTGCAAATTCTCTTTCTTCTTTAGGTATGCCTTTAAAAGCTCATTTACAAGTGGTGCCGTAATAAGGCACATTATTACCAGATACCCTGGGCAGTATTAGTGACTTTTCTGTGACAATGCAAGGTGTGACATATGTAATGGTGAGTACCTTGCCAAGCCTGGTGTTCTCGCAATTATTTCTGCATGTTCTCCCCCAAATTCCAAGCCGTGGTCCAAGCATATTTCCATAGCTTTTAGTAGGAGGATATGTGCTAAAAATAGAAATATATTACACAAGTGGCAATGTTGATCGATCTGGTTTTCCATTTCAGTAAGTGCTGGAAAGTGGAAGGAAAAGGTAAGGCTTTGGAAAGGTGGTTTCCATGCAAAACCTTTTGAAACTCTCAAAAAGGTTTATGGAAATCCGAACTATTTTTCAGGTAGTTTCCCACTCTACAGGTACTTGTAAAGGATGCATGTGTGAGATATAGATGGAAAAGGGGAAATAATGAACTGCAAATTGAATGAGGCCATATACAAAGAAGAAACTACTTTCACTTTGTAAATAAGCAGAGAATAAAATACAATACGAATATATACTGTTCCTCCTAAAGCTAAACTGACCTAATTTTTGTGGCACAAGTTCCACTTTGGCATTGTAGCATCTATGTGTACTCCTGGGAACCCAGGCCTGTTGTTGATTTTCAGGTTTGTTGACTCATAAAAATCATAGTATGAAGACAAGGGATCATTTATATCTGT
This sequence comes from Calotriton arnoldi, assembly GCA_963921515.1. Lineage (NCBI taxonomy): Eukaryota > Metazoa > Chordata > Amphibia > Caudata > Salamandridae > Calotriton > Calotriton arnoldi. Next base: position 496,802 of record CAWUFW010003765.1, read on the forward strand.
TGACTTAGATTTACAAATTTTGTATGTATGTATATGGTAGTTCTCTAGCATGAACCTACCCAAAAGGCAGTGGAAGGTTATACAATGATAAAGGCAAGCATAAAATCATATATGGGTAGGACAGGTAGCTGGTTTGTGTCGTATTAATGCATTGTGATGTAATATTCTTTAAAGAGGTGCGTCTTCAACTCTTTCCTAAATTGGAGCAGCGTTGAGGCAGTCCTGATGGATACAGTAATGTTATTCCAGATCCTGAGTGCCTAGATGAAAGGGTTTGCTGTCTTGTTTATTTTCTTTTTCACCCTTCTTGCTAAAAGGTGTTCTGAGAACACCCAGAGTTGCTGAGTTTGACTGCAAGATAAGCTGAGGTGCTGGTTGTGATGTCTTTGTAAATGATGCAGCTGGTTTTGAAGATGGTGTGGGTCAGCAAGGGGAGCCAACAAAGATAGAAGTGTTGTGATCATATTCCCTCAGGACCTGGATGAGATGTGCAGTGGCATGTATGATGCCCTTAAGGGGTGCCAGTGTCGAATATTGGAGGCCTTGAAGCAGGAAGTTACCACCATTCAAATGAGAGAGTATGAGGACTTAAACAGCAATTCAAAAGTTGTATTCTGGAAGAATCGGTTTCACATGCTTTAGAAGCGAGAGACCCAGCAGTCTTTGTTTTCTTGGCAGTGTGTTCCTTGACAGTGAAGCTGGTGTCCAGGGTGAGTTCCAGTGACTGTTGAGGTTCATGTTATTGAGCCAGGTTTGTACAGTTTGTTTTTCTTGGCAAACAAGTCACATTCTGCATTGGTTGGATTGAGCTGCAGGGAGGTGCTGGATATCCAGGGGTCTTGAGAACGCGCAGGCAGTGTTTGAGGCTTTGGTTGTCTGAAGCTGAAGAGACGTTTTTCAAGTAGAAATGTGTGTCATTGGTTTATTGGTGAATCTTGAAGCTGTTATCTGTGAGTAGACCACCAGTGGCTCCATGTAGAGGTTGAAGTTGGCAGAGGACAGTATGGGGCCCTGGAGGACTCCACGTGTGATTGGGATCATTTGGGACCTGAAGGTGCCTATATGGACAAATTGGTGTTGGTTGGAAAGGTAGGAGAACCAGTGAAGGGCATTGGCTGTGAATCCCATTTGAGACTGCATGGTGCATATGAGGGTGGGATAGGCGACTGTGTCTCAAAACAGCTGAGAGGTCCAGTAATATCAGGAGCCAGGGGTCATCTTCATCCATGGTCATGTGAGCTTCGTCTATGGTGTGTAAGGTAGTAGTCTCCGTTCTGAAGTCAGACTGGTAAAACTGCATGAGATGGTTAGCACTGATGTGATCCTGGAGTTAAATATAGATTGTTTGTTAATGATCTTGTCGATAAATGGTAGATGAGTGAAGCACCTAGTAGGTGGCGAAGTCATCGGGGTCTAGTGTAGATTTTGTTGTGAGTGGGAGGACTTGGTCTGTTTTGAGAGCTTCTGGGAGGATGCCTTGAGTGAGGGAGGCATTGACAATGGTGAGTCATTTTAGCAATTAATTTGACCCCATAATCGTTAAAGGGGGGGGGTGGCGTTCGGAAATCTTTGAAATCTGGGAGTTGTGTATAACAAAAGGTGCGATATTTCACATTAAGACACACCCCTCACATTTATTGGTATAGCCACGGTCTCTAAATGTTATGCTAAAAGCTCACAATGATTTTCTGGTCCTGGGCAAATCAAAGTTGTCCATGGTTTAATGATGGTCACCCATGTATGACTATTGTCTAAGCATGAGGCATTTGTAGCAATTCTAGACTGAAGTTCCACTCGCCTTAGATTTTCACAAACTTGAATCTCTATAGTCATCTGTAAAAGTTACCATAAAAGAACACTGGTTTTAACAACTGACGCTCATCTTTGTCCTCTATGACTTAAAGGGTTTCAGCCATTTTTTGCTAATGTTGATCAGCCTCTGAAAATTTCATGCCCAGAAAATTAAAATTTGGAACTTTTTCTCTAGGCAACCGATTACATTTTTTTACCTGTTACGCCTTTCTCTGACATTGTTTGCTTATACAGCAAGGAGATGAAGGATGGAGTGCTGAAACTTTTCAGAAACTCACTTCAGGCTGGACTGTTCCCATTGGGCGCAGGGTCAAGACTGATTTGCATATGGCTGGGTTCAAACTGGAATGGCACGGGGAGCACAAAACCGATGGATTTAGGCCCAAATCTCTGTACTGGGGTGAATGTATGACATTGTTCTGCATACTGTCCATCAATTGTTGTTTTTGCATTTTTCACCCAGAGTGGGACGGGTATGCCCAGACGTGGGTCCCGTGCTCTCCATGCCACTGGAGTCAAGCTTTCCTGGCTGATGTGGGGTGAAACCCCGAAACTGGTCTTAGGATTCATGTTTCCAGTCCAGGGAGGACCTAGCCTGGCACTTCGGGCTGGACTGTTTCCATTGGGTGCAGGGTCAAGACTGATTTGCATTTGTTTGGGTTCAAACTGGAATGGTATAGGGGGCAAAAAAATGATGGGTTTAGGCCCAGATCTCTGTACTGGGGTGAATGTATGACATTGTTCTGCATTCTGTCCATCAATTGTTGTTTTTGCAATTGTTTGCTTATATTCAGAAACAGTAACTGATTAGTAATTGATTAACACTTGCCAACGCTGAACCTTCTCAGGACACCTTTAACCAAACTTCTTTGTCAGGCTCACAATTCAATCAGTTTGTAATGAAAATCACTCCCCTTCCTCTGGACCTACAAAAGACCTACTCTTGTTATTCTCAATAACTCAATAAAAGGTATTCTAAGGTTACACTGTGCTGCCCTTCCGGAAACCGCACACTTAATTTGTGCTGGAGGTTGCAGGTGATCGCCAGCACTCATTTTTGGAGACTGGTACTTATTTTTCATCAGCAGAAATTTACTCAGACCTGTAACCAGAGAGAACAAGCATTGGCAAAGCCAATAGTTCTTGCCTATGCAAGAGCTATTGGGTTTGCCAATATGTTTTAGTCATGTTGTTTGCATGTTGTCATGGCTGCTGTTCGGCATGGCTAAAAGTTAGTGGCATAAAGGAGATTGGAGTATAGTGTCATAAAATGGAGTGCCATGGAGTAGAGTGGAGTGTTATGGAGTGGCGTAGAGTTCTGAAGAGGCGTGGAGTGGTGTACAGTAGAGCTGAGTAACATGAAGGAGAGTGTGATGGAGTGGCATAGAGTGTTGTGGAGGGAGTACAGTGTCACAGAGTGGAAGGGCATAGAGTGAAGTAGAGTGTTGTAGAGTTGAGTGGCATAGAGTGTCAAAGTGGAGTAGAATGTCATAGAGTGGAGTGGCAAAGAGTATCGGAGTAGTGTAGAGCAGAGTGGAAAGGTGTAGAGGGTGTTGCAAATAGTATAGTGTTGTAGGGTGGCAAAGAGTGGAGTAGATTGTCGGAGAGTGGCGTGGCATAGAGTGGAGTAGTGCAGTAGAGGGAAGGGCATAGAGTGGAGCAGAGTGTTGTAGAGTGGAGTGCATTTAAGCGGAGTAGAATGCCGTAGAGTGGAATGGCATAGAGTAGAGTAGAGTAGAGTGGAGTGGCACAGAGTGTAGTAGTATGTCGTAGAATACAGTGGAATAAAGCGGCATAGAGTGGTGTAGAGGGAGTTGCATATAACAGCATAAAGTAGAGTAGAGTGTCATAGATTGGAGTAGAGTTTAATGGAGTAGAACGTCATAGAGTGGAGTATAGTGGAGTGGAGTATAGTGGTGTAGAGTGAAGTGGCGTATAGTACAGTGGTGCAGAGTAGATTGATGTAGAGGGCATTGGTTTTGAGTAAAGTGGTGCAGAGTGCATGGACCTAGAGTGCAGTGACATAGAGCAGAGTGGCGTAGAGTAGAGTGGTGCAGAGTAGAGTAGATTGGAGTGGTACAGCATAGATTGAAGTGGCTTAGAGTGCAATGACGTAGAGTGGAGTGGCACAGGGTACAGTGGTGTAGAGTGCAGTGGAGTAGAGTGGATTGTTTCAGAGTAGAGTGAAGTGGTGCAGGGTAGAGTGGAGTGGTATAGGATAGAGTGCAGAGGTGTAGAGTAGAGTGCAGTGGCATGGAGTGCAGTGGTACAGAGTAGGTTAGAGTGGCAAACACAGCAGTTGCATAGAGTGCAGTTGTGTAGAGTGGAGTGGTGCAGAGTAGAGTGGCATAGAATGTAGTGGCATAGAGTGCAGTAGAGTGGCATAGAGTAGAGTACAGTGGTATGGATTGCAGTTGTATAAAGTAGCATAGAGTTAAGTGGCAGAGAATGCATTCTTCCAGAGTAGAGTGTTGTAGAGTGCATTGACGTAGAGTGCAGTGGCATAGAATACAGTGTTGCAGAGTAGAGCGCTGTAGAGAGCAGTAGCATACAGTACAGTAGTGCAGAGTGGAATAGAGTGGTGCAGAGTGCAGTGACATAGAGTGTAATGGTGTAGACTGGAGTAACGTGCAGTGGCATGCAGTGCAGTGGCATAGAGTAGAGTGCTACAGATTATAGTAGTGTGGAGTGCAGTGGTGAAGAGTAGTTGGCATAGAGTGTGTTGGCATGGAGTGCATTGGTTATGAGAAAAGCGGTGTAGAGTACATTGGCATAGATTGCAGTGGCGTAGAGTGGTTTGTTTCAGAGTAGAGTGAAGTGGCATAAAGTGGAGAGGTGCAGGGTAGTGTGGAGTGGCATACAGTAGTGACATGTAGTGCACTGGCAAAGAATGGAGTGGTGCAGAGTAGAGTGGAGTGGCCTGGAATGAAGTGGTGTAGAGTGCAATGGCAAAGAGAGTAGACGTATATAGTAGAGTGCATTTGCATAGAGTATAGTGCTGCAGCATAGAGTTTTAAAAGTGTAGAGTGAAGTAGCATAGAGTGCAGTGGTGCACAGAAGATTAGAGTGGTATAGAGTGGATTGGCGTAGAGTGCAGTGGCATAGAATGTAGTGGCATAGAGTGCATTAGCGTAGAATGAATTGGCGTAGAGTTGTGCAGAGTACATATCAGTGGCATAGAGTATAGCGGTACAGAGTGGAACAGAGAGGTATGGAGTGCAGTGGTCTGGAGGACAGTGGCAGAGAGTACAGTATTGCAGATTACAGTGTTGCAGAATAGCATGTTGTAGAGTAGATTGTAGTGGAGTAGAATGTATTAGTTTTGAGTGCATTGGTGTAGAGTGCAGTGGCTTAGAGTGGAATGGGGTACAGTGCAGTGGCGTAGAGTAGAGTGGTGAAGAGTAGAATGGAGTGGTGCAGGGTAGATTGCAGTGATATCGAGTGGAGTGGCGTAGAGTGGAATGTGGCAGAGTGAGATAGAGTTGCTTAGAGTGCAGTGGCATAGAGTAGAGTGTCATAGAGTGCAGTGGTGCAGAGTAGAGTGGTGAATAATGTAGTGGAGCAGGGTAGAGTGCAGTAGCTTAGAGTGGATTCACATGTAATGCATTGGCATAGAGTGCAGTAGAGTAGAGTGGTGCAGAGTAGAGTGCAGTGGCATAGAGTGCAAAGTAGAGTGGCATAAAGTTCAGTGGCAAACAGGGCAGTGTTGCAGAGTAGAATGGTGTGGCATAGAGTGGAGTGGTGCAGAGTTTAGTGGTGCAGGGTAGAGTGCAGTGGTGTGGAGTGATGCAGGGTAGACTGCAGTGGCATAGAGTGGAGTGATGCAGAGTAGAGTGGCGTAGAGTGGAGTGGCATAGAGTGCATTGGTGTATAGTGGTGTGGAGTGTTAGTCCTGGCATCTTTTGGCGTGGTTTCCCCTGTCTTTTTGCTTCTGACCTCCTGTTTTTGACTGTGTGCTGAACTTCGTTTTTGCTGGTGTTTGGACTTTGGGCACTTTACCACTGCTGACTAGTGCTAGTGCATGTGCTCTGTGTCCAATATGTAGTGTCATTTGGTTTCTCCATGATTTGCACATTTGATTTACTAGTAAGTCCTTCATACAGTGCACTACATGTGCCCAGGGCCTGTAAACCAAATGCTACTAGTGGACCTTCAGCACTGATTGTGCCACCCACATGATTAACCCTCCAAATGTGTCTCAAGCCATTGTCTGCAGAGCCTGCGTGCGCAGCTTTCAACTACCATGTCGACCTGGCAAGTACGTCTATTTTCCGGGCCCAAACCTTCCCTTTTGCTACATGTCAGGCACCCCCAAGGTAGGCCCTAGGTAGCCCCAGGGGCCGGGTGCTGTGTATTTAAAAAGTGGGATATGTGCTTTTAAGTTTTACATATCCTGGTAGTGAAAAGCTACTAAATTCGCTTTTCACTGCAGCAAGGCCTATCTCTCCCATAGGTTAGCATTGGAGCTGCTCGTATCAGTTTACAGGGGTATCTTCCACTTGGGGGCTGATAGAAAATTGGAGTTTGGTGTCTCTAGACTCATAATTCAAAAACACATCTTTTAGTGAAGTTGGTTTTTAAATTGCAGGTCTGAAAATGCCCCTTTAGGAAAGTTAAAGAACAAAAGGGGAGTTTGGCCCAAAGGAGAGTAGCCTGGTAGGGCCAAGATAAGTAGTACACAAAAATAGACCAGGCTACTCGTTAAGTTATCTACTCTACAGTTCATGCAAAGATCACTGGAACCAATCCAACTTGATCTGGTTATTTATTTAACCTTTTAATATCTCATTTTGTCAATTTTTCTTTTTTTTCAATAGTCTAAGATGAGACGAACACTTATTCATTCAAAAATAAATATACAATACAAATACAGACAACAACATGTATATACATTTGACACTCCAACATATGGAACAAATCAAGTTTTGATACACCAATCTTAATTCAAAAAAAGAAGAGACAAACCCTTCAAATTACAATTCCTTTCATCATAGAAGGAGGATGCTCAACATTGGGAACATTAATCAAAACAGTCGGGGTTAAAGTGACTTTGTGGTTCCCTCAAACTGTGAATAGCCACCATATGGCTCTTCCTCAATGTTTATCCAAAATGCCGACGCGTTTCGAGACCCTTGTCAATTCTAGGGGCTCTCATCAGGGCTTCATACTTAAATGAGCTGGTGTAATCTACAAAAAACAAAAAAGACATGGGATATTTTAGGGGCCTCCGTTTTAGTAAAATAACCATTTACTTAAACCAAGGTTATTCGTAGTAGTTACCTGATGGATGTCGCTTATTGCCATCAGGTCCCTTGTGAACCGTGTAGGGAGTATTTAAAACAGAGCCCTTTTTGGTGCAGGAGCTGTTGAAAACATGGATAGTGTGAGCGTTTTAATCTCTAAGTGAGCAGGACAGGTCAAATACACTAATAACCAAGACTTAAACCGGCATTTACTTGTGATGTACTGATTTATTAGGCTGCTGCTTGGCTCCTCTCTTTTTTTGTTCGTAAATCCCTTCTACTGGTGTATTTCACTCAGGAAGTTACTCGCGTCTAGAAGTTAAATAAAATGAAAGCAGACGCACCTGTTGGGCCATCATTATTCGAAGGTATGCGCTTGCTAAAATATGCGCCTTAGCTAATAATGTCTTCCCGTTAGTGCATTTTTGAATGCGTCTGCTTTCATTTTATTTAACTTCTAGACGCGAGTAACTTCCTGAGTGAAATACACCAGTAGATTGCATTGCACGCTTACTGAGTGCGCAATGCAATGACCGTGACTTACAACGCAAGCCTGATGGTGCCGCAGCGCCTTCAAAGTACTGTCACTGCATGAGTCTCGAGCACTGCTTCACCGCAGCGCTCGAACTCCTACTCCGATGCAGAACCTGCAATCTGGTGATGACATCAACGCCGTGGTCCCAATGCACCATGCTGTGACATCAATGCATTATTGACACTGCGTTGCCTTCAGGACCTGAGGTCTTGCACCTGCAACCGATGCATCACCTCCCCTGTGCCCCGCATCATCCCCACGTTTTAGCGGCCCAATGACCCTGCACCTCCTCCTGGAACCAACACATCTCTTTGCTGCAGTGACACTTCACCTCGTTTGTGCAATACATTTTCCCTGAGCAACAATGTACCAACAACCTGCATAGCAGTAAGGAACCGACGCTTCACCTGCCTTTGCGATGCCTCACCTCCTCTGCGCATCACACCATCTTTGACTTTGTGATGCATCCAAGGTACTGTACTGGGGTCCATGCATCTCCTGTAACCGGCCCACGCTCCATCGTGGTCGAGCTGAACTTGTGGATTTGTCTCGGTCAAGCGCCACCAAATAGCCCTGGCTGGAGCTATTGTTTTCTAAGCGTTATAACTGCATTTAATATTGAAGGATTCATATCTTGAGTTGTGTATGTTGGATTCTTACCGTTCTGGTCTTGTTTTACTCAGATAGATATTGGCTATTTTTCTAAACTGGTGTAGAGTAATTTTGCGGTGGTTTCACCGAGTTACTGTGTGTTTGGGCATGACTAATTTCACATTACCTCTTTAGTTTAGTTTGACTTCTCTGTGCCAAGCTACCAAAGGGTGAGCACAGGTAAACTTAGTGTGTACTACACTTACCCTAACTAAAGTGTGGGTCCCTACTTGAACAGGGTGAAAACCACTGCCATCTAGAAACCCCATTTCCAACATGTAGTGATACAGAGTAGAGTGCAGTAGCATAGAGTGCAGTAGCATAGAGTGCAGTGGCATAGAGTACAGTGGTGTAGAGTTCAGTGGCAGAGAGTGCAGTGTTGCAGAGTAGACTGTCGTAGAGTACAGTAGTGTATAGTAGAGTGGCATTGAGTGCATTGGCGTAGAGTGGTGCAGAGTAGAGTGGCGTAGAGAGCAGTGGCATAGTGTCCAGTGGTGAAAAGTAGAACAGAGCGGCATAGAGTGCAGTGACGTGGACTACAATGGTGTAGAGTGCTGTGGCATAGAGTGTTGCAGAGTAGAGTACAGTGGTGTAGAGTGCAATGGTGCACAGTAGATTGGCTTACAGTGCATTGATTTTGAGTAAAGTGGTGTAGAGTGCATTGGTTAGAGTAGAGTGCAGTGGCATAGAGTAGAGTGGTACAGAGCAGAGCAGAGTGGTGCAGTGTAAATTGCAATGGCTTAGAGTGCAGTGGAGTGGCGCAGAGTGGAGTGGTGCAGAGTGCAGCGGTGCAGAGTAGATTGTTAAAGAGTAGAGTGACGTTGAGTGTAGTGATGCATCGTAAAGTGCAGTGGTGTAGGTTGCAGTGGTGCAGGTTGCAGTGTTGCAGGGTAGATTTGAGTAGTGTAGGGTGGATTGGCATAGCAGGCACTGGCACAGAGTGGAGTGGTACAGAATAGAGTGCATTTGCGTAGAGTGCAGTGGCATAGAGTGCAGTATTGCAAAGTAGACTGGCAGTGCAGTGGCAAAGAGTGCAATAGTAGAGTGCATTGGCATAGAGTAGATTGATGCAGAGTAGAGTGGGGAGGCATAGAGTGAAGTGGCATAGAGTGGAGTGGTGCAGAGTTGAGTGCAGTGACAGTGTGGAGTGGCGTAGAGTGGAATGGCACAGTGTGGAGTGATGAAGAGTAGAGTGCAGTGACGCAGTGTGGAGTGGCATAGTGTGGGGTGGGGCAGAGTAGAGTGCAGTGATGCAGTGTGAAGTGGCGTAAAGTGGAGTGGCGTAGAGTGGAGTGGTGCAGAGTAGAGTGCAGTGGGGTGGAGTGTTGCAGAGTAGAGTGATGTGGCATAAAGTGGAGTATGCATGGTGTGGTAGCGCACTGCCATACAGACAACACATCTTCAATTGAAATGACCTTAATATTTGCACAAACATACAATTTTACTGATAAATGTATACAGTGAACAAGCAATGATGTGTGGAAATGTCATCACCTATTGCATTGGTTTGTTTTGATCATATTAAAATATCTGTTTCCACCACACTTCAGAATTACCAAAAAACGTGCTTCATTTTTGCTTTCCTAATTCTGATATATTCTCAAATATCTGCACAGTTCATTTGCAGACATTTAAATTTTGTTGACTGCTATAAAAAATAACATCTTACAGCCTTTCTCCAGCACACCCCGAGTAGCCAGCATGATTGTCACATAAATCCTCGCACTTTGAAGTCAGAGAAAGAAAAGCAAACACCAAGCTCCCTCAGAAGACAGAGCCTGACATTTGACTTTTATCTTTGTAGTACAGCAAATGTGACAAAATAAGAACAAGATTTAAAGACCTGTTTACAGAAAGGGAGTGCTCAGAAAGATACAGTAAAGGCTATGGGCCACGAAAGGGAGAAACTCAAGTTGGATAGCCTGAAACAAATAAAGCCAGCAAATAGAAAGAGTGCAAATGTGAGTTACAAACCACAAAGGCAATGGTAAGCAATGGGCGGAATGCATGCCCATGGAAGTTTTCCTACTGTCCCCAGGACGTTGTTAGCAAACCAGACAGCTGTGCTGTCTGGTAGGCTTCAACCTAAACAAGCAGAACAGGAAGAAGGGAGGAAGATAGGAGAACTTGACAAATGGAGAACTCAGGGATCAAAACGTGTCTCCCAAAGTGAAGTAAAGAGACATAAGTATAGGGTGGTGGATACAGAATGTAAGGTATAATCAAGACGAGGCACTCTTGGAATTCAGCAACTAGGGGTGTAACACATGCCCCCTGTGGCACTGGGTGGGCTCAACCCTCAAGGGGGGAGGGGGAGATTATGCAGGGGGTCCTCATTATTTTGGGTTATGCCACTATCAGCAACTTTCATGTTCATTAGTAGCAACGGTGGAATCCTTACAAAAACTTGACATTTGTTTTTAAACAAATTAAGCACTGCACAAGCCGAAGGCATATTACATCATGTTGTGTAGTACCTTTCTAATTAGAGATAATTGACATGAGTCGCTTTAAACTGTTCATGTACGATGAGTAATTCCCTCAGTATTGGAACAGAAATGCACTAAATACAGCATGTTAAGTGTGCTCATTTTGTAGGGAAGGGCTCAGAGCTGTCTCCAGGGTATGTTCCTTCCAGGGATGGGAGTTTAATTTGTGCTCAGCAGACAAACATTGGGTCTTGCAGTCTATTTCTGAACAATGGAATCTTCTGAAAGAACAACTCTCTGCATTTGTATATTTTACCAAACGTCTGCCATTCATAACAACGTTTCAACCACTGCACCTTACCTTACAGTGTTTAGATAAGAAAATAATCATCAAATTTGCAAGATCTCCTCTCCCTGTACTGGCACTACATCTTCAGGACAATCTCCTAGGGGCATATTTATAAGCCCCTTTGCATACTCTTGCACCACGCAACATGGGGCAAGAGTGGCGCAAATGTAAAATGAGATTTATGAAGCCGCACAAGGCCACCTTGCGTGGCCCTGCGTGGCTTCGTAAATCTCGAGTGAAGTAACGCAGCGCAAATCACTGCGTTGCATTACTCTGCACCAGGGAGTCACCTCTGTCTGTGTTGCGTGGGTGTTCCCAGGCAACATCCATGGATTTTGCCACGTTCCCAGATCTACAAGAACAGGTAAACCTGGGAACGCACCAAAAAGATATGCCCCCCCAGGAGACTTGTAACGAGGAGATATATCTTTGTTTTTCCTCCTAAAGATAAAGATATATCTTTAATTCCTAATTCTGCAGCGCTCATAGAAAGAGGAAAATGCCTCTCAGGATTCCTGCACAAAAACAATCCTGCCTACAACACAGATACCCTCGCACCATGGTGCAAGGGTGCCTGCATTGCTGCTAGGCTGCCAGAACAGCTTCAGCGCAAGGGAAAGGGACAGGAATGCACCCTATTTGATAAATACACCATATTTCCTGCCCTTTCTGTGTGCCATATAAGTTTTGCAAGGATCTAAAAACTGAACGATTTGGCAAGTTGTGATATCTCTTTTACTTGACCTCTTTTGTCCCTTCATTGCTGCTCTCTCTATCCTATGGCTGTCTAGGTCTCTTGTACTCTGAGGCAACCATCAGGCTGCTCGAAGCGCATGATACAAGACAACTATTGGCATAATCGCCCCAAAGTAAGAGAAAGACAATTCCTGAATCATCCTGCTTGCTCGTCATCACACATCAATAGACAGCAAACAGCTCATTCTTCTTCTGGGATCCTGGTCTGTCCTTGGCAAAGTTCGGAGAATGAGAAGCTCATCTCGTCTTTGGAATTCTTGAAGGCAGGTTAGGGCCAGGGGCTAAGATTTTTTCCCTGTTTTTTATTTTGTTTTAATGAGAGCTTGGGGCCCCTAACTCCTAGGGACCCTGCAAATTGAGGATTGGTTCGCTCAGGCACACGCCTGGGATAAGCTGTAGGAATGGAAACCCCTATTGGTCTCTCCCTAGTAATAGGTGGGCAGCCTCCATTGACCCCATCAGACCCCACCCTGGCTGGTGGCAGCTGATTCCTACATTTTGCGGACAGGTATCCACCCAGGTAAGCTGCTTTACGGCCTCCCCTGTAATTGGACGACCAGAGTCTCAGACTGATAAGGACCTCTTTGTATATATATATAATAATAACAATGTCATCACTGGCATAAGTCTTTGTGAACATTTGTGTGCATGAGTTATTATAAGGGGCCTTTAATCACTCTTGGTGCCCCTGCTCTGAGGGTTACCTGAACGAGGTCAAGAGCATTTATTATGTACTGCAAATAGTGATTGCAAGAGGAAGGATAAGTGCTGCCCACAAAGGGCAACCACACCCCCAACTACTTCTTATATTCCTTTCTTTTCGGTAGTCTGAAGGGAATCCATATAACTTCCCCTTGAGAGTTTGACTGAAGTCCTAAATGTAGGCTAAGGGCTCTTGTATTCACCACACCCCTCTGAAGGTGATAATGTAAACACCAGCCTGACTGGCTGGCACTTTGAAATTGTATAGATGCATATGCCGTGATCGAGAATAGGTTCTCTGCCAATTGCGCATCTTTGTGAGTATAAGCTGGAGCTCACGTTCAATGCTGACAATGTGTACAGTGTTCACTTCTGGGGTCTGGGCTTTCAAATAGAAAGATCATAGTCCTAATAATTACCCAATTTTGGGAGCACAGCCTGACAGAAGTATTGACCTTGAATAACAGAACAAAATCTGATTCCAACTCACTAGTGCTCCTGTACTGCCCTGTGGTGCTAACTGCAACACAGTCTTTCACACTTTTCCTTATCTAACGACCTCCTGGTTCTAACCAAATATTTAATGTAGCAAGATGTCAGACCAGATCACAGTGACCTCAACAAGTTCTACAAACAGCCTCGCTCTGGAGGGAAACGGTCTTTACAACGCAGGCTAAGCCACATGTGCCGTTTCCCCACAACCCCAACCACGCTTGCCTTAACCACGCATATGTGTGGTTAAGGCATATGCGCGGTCTATATGCTATAATGGGCGGGCCCAGGAACAGGAAGGATCGGGAGAGGACGCAGTGAGGTAAGTGGGGCAGGGTTTTGGGTGTTAGTTTTTAAGGGTTGGGGTAGTTTTTATGGCTGGGGGTCAGGCTGTTTTCAGACCTCGGGGGTCAGGGAGGTTTTTGGGCTCAGAGCGTGGGGGTCGGGGTAGTTTTTAGGGCTCAGGGTGGGGCAAGGCAGTTTTTAGGGGTTGTGGGGGTCGGGGTAGTTTATAGGGCTCAGGGTAGTTTTTAGGTCTCAAAATCGTTTTTAGGTCTCAGGAGGGCAGGTAGTTTTTAGGGCTCGGGGGGCGGGGTCGTTTTTAGGGCTCAGGGGGGCGGGGTCGTTTTTAGGGCTCAGGGGGAGGGCTCAAGTGTGAACATTACCACGTATATCCCTTTACCAGTCATGCCTTTACCACGAAAGTGTGTAGTAAAGGCATGCATGGTAAAGGAATGCGCTGTTCAGATGCATTCGTAGTTAAGGCAGCGTTGTAGAGGCACCTGTAGTTTAGCCATGCATGCCTCTAGCATACAACCCGCTCTGGACAATGTTGACATTCTAAGCAACACAACCTCAAAGACTGTCTTATATGCCTTCTTTGTCGTAATGGTGACTGCTCACATCTCATGCAGCCAACACACAGCAAAGGAAACCCACTTGCCTCACTTTCATACCCATATCCTGCCTCACCTGCCACCCTCCCACCTAATCTTAACTGTGCCAATCACATGGCCATCACCATCAACTTTTCCTACCCTGCCACAGCCTATCAGGTCTCTGTGTGGGATGGAGTCGGAGGAAGGGGGAAAGGAGTACGGGGAGAAGAGGCAGCTAAGTTCTAGCGGGGGAAGCATTGTGTGCTCTTATCTTTCAGAAACAAATGGGAGAAGATGCTTGGCTGCTGCAGCAGGCGAACCTCATGCCAGTACCTCCTGGTAAAATCGGGTCCAGTATTCCAACATCTAGGGAAGCTGGATGCTGGAACACCAGCCCGCGCGGAATCAGGCGGAGCGGATCCACTTCTGGGGATTCCACTCCATCAGGACTTGAGTGTGCTGTCAAAGGACAGATAAAGAAACAACATCTCTTCTTCTTGAAGTAAATCCACACCACCCACAGGGGCTAATCACTGGGGCTGAGCACACTTCCTACAAGCGGATTATCAGTGATGCTTCCAACAAAATCAGGCATTGGGACAGCACCAATCACCTGATATATTATTAAAGAGAAGTACATTATGTTCGTATATCAATTGAGTACTGATGTGACAGCTGGAAGGGAAGGAGGAAAGTAGGTACAGAGTTTTACACAAGTATTACAATTTTCCATATGCTATAATACAAACACAAGAAACAGAAGATAAGACTGGTGTCAGATAGCAGATAATACCATGGCATACATTCTTTGGGACAAATTGCTACAGCTGAGGGCTATGAGCAGCATGTGTATACACTGAAAGGATAACGCTTACTAGCCATATTAATCACGGATGACAAATTCCTCAACACAGGAATGTAAAACAGCTTCATTTCAATCAGACTAAAGCCGTGGGATCATCTTCCTTATAGGCGGCTGACACTCATAGAACACGTCTGCCTTATATATAATCCTGAACAGATCAAAACTGTTTGCTTCTGACAAGTGTAGTTTATATAAGAAGTGGAAATGACTGACAGAGAGAAAAAGAACTGTATTAAAAAAAGGCATTAAAGTACGCCATGCCAAGCAAAATAGTTCAATCCCCTACAAAAGTTTACATACACTGAATTTCTCACACAAGCAGACTAAAGATATGTTTAGTAAAATACCATTATTCATACATATGTAGTATAAAGCATCGTTGTAGAAAGAGGAGTGTGAATATTGCTTGTGAAAATAGGGTCTCTCTTAGAAGGTGGGGGACATCCTACACGTGCTTTTGTCTCACCTCACATAGAAACTGAGGAAGGACTGTGTGTTGGTGGAACCTCATCTGGCACTGCTGCAGGAAGCCTGCAGCCAGTGACCCATCTGCCATAGAGATACTTCGCCTTTTAGCATGAGGGTGTGCCGTGCATTGCTGATTTTTCATGGGCCATGCCACATAAAGTGAGCACTGCAAAACCACTGCCACAGCCTTGAGCTGACTGGGTTCCTAAGAAGTTGAGTATCTGGAGCAGTGCTGTTTAACCACCTTAGACAGTGGTAAATGGTTGCATGTTACAGGATCTTCAAACGTGTGCAGATTTTGGCTGGAAATGTAGCAGCACTTGTTGACACAAACAGAATATAATAGAGGAGCATAAACAAATCAGCCTAAAAGCACATGATTTGAATGTTGGTGCAACTGTGTGAGCCGACCCGCACAAATATGTGGAAACCCACAGGCTTATGTGCTTGTAGGTATCCATATACCTCTTGCAGTAGGTTCCCACCCAGAATTGCATGTAAATGTACTCCTGTCAAAGGCAATCCTATAAACTCCCATAAATATATTGTTAGAAATGGGATCTCTAGTTGGCAAGGGTTTGCACCTTTGTCCAAGTAGGGACCCTTCTTCCTAGTCAGGGTAAGGGAGTTAAACTCCTAAAATAACCCCTGCTCACCCCCTTGGTAGCTTGGCACGAGCAGTCAGGCTTATTCTAGAGGCATTGTGTAAAGCATTTGCACATAACCAACAGTAATACAGTGTAAGCACTACAAACGGACACCACACCAGTTTAGAAAAATAACCAATATTTTTTATATACTCAAGACAAGACCAATTACGACAAAAATCCACAATACTTTAAAAATGAATGCTTGATAAGGTAATTTCTTCTTTGCAGGAATAACACAAAAGCAAAGTTCGTACGAGTCGGTAGCCCCGTCCGGGTCTATTGCGATGCTGAATTACACAGAGTCCAACAGTTCCAGCCGACCGCGTCGCTACGGGCCAGCAGAGTCGTGAACAGACTCGGTCACAGTACCTTTCTCGTTGTGGCTGGTACGGAGTGTACGAGCCGGTCGGCGTTCGTCGCGGTTGCGGTGCAAGACGGAGCGATGCAAGGTGCGGTGTCCCTCAATGCGGTGCAGGCAGCGGCTCGATGAGCGTTGTGCAGACGGAGTCGGTGAGTCCAAGGCGTGCGGTGCAGGGCGAGACGGTGTACGATGCGGTGCTGGCAGGTTGCGATGCAGGCGACCAAGCCGGAGTGCAGGAGCTGGCGTCGGACAGCGGTGCGAGTCGGAGCGGTGCGTCGCAAACGTGCGAGCGGTGCCCCAAATGCGATGCGGTCACGACTGTTGAGCCAGTTGCAGCGTCCGCGTCGGTCGGGTCCGGCTGGTTCAGTGAAGCGATGCGATGCGAACTGCGGTGCCCACAGGTCACGGTGCAAGCAGCGGCTCGGTGTTGACGGCGTCGGACGCCGCCACGGTGAGACCAGGGTTGCGATGCGAAGCGGGCGATGCAGTCTGCGGTGCAAACAGGTCACCGGTCAGGGATGGATTCGGTTGACGGAGTCGGTTGCAGTTTCCTTCCTCTGTGGCAACTGAAACAGCGTTCCAGAAGCGGTACCCAGAGGCTTGTGAAGTCTTTGTAGTCCCTGAGACTTCTTAACAGGAGGCCAGCTCGGTTTCAGGCCCTTGGAGATACTTAGCACAAGTTTGTAGAAAGTTCAGTCCTTTCACTGCCCAAGACAGAAGCAGCAACTGCAGGCCAACCCAACAAGGCAATAACTCAGCAAAGGGGCAGTACTCCTCCTAGCAGCTCTCCAGCTCTTCTTCTTGACAGGTTCCTTGATTCCAGCGAGATCTAAATTCATGGGGTCAGGGCCCCAATATTTATATCCCAAATTCCTTTGTTCTCTGAAGGCAGAGAGGCCTTTGCCTAGTCCAAACCAGTTCTGGAGCACTTTGTTGACAAGTCTCCGTCCCTTCTTTCAGAGAGTAGGCCAGGGACATCAGACGCACCACAGGAGGTGGAGCCAGCATTGTGGAGGGAAGGCACTGTCCTATTCAGGGCCCAGGTGCAACCCCTCCCACCCATCTACATGTAGATCTTGCTATTCAGCCCTGTGCTGACTCACCCTGTCTCCTGGCATCCCCCAGCCCCTGTCACTCACACTCCAGACAATGAATACACAACCTCGCAGAGGCAGGCTTGGATGGTTAGACAAGAAAATACCCACTTTCTAATAGTGGTATTTTCCAACACAGAATGTTAAAACCAACTTCACTAAAAGATGCATTTTATCATTCTGAGTCCAGGCATACTAAACTCGAATTTCTACCATGTTCCCGGGGTCAGTTAGGATTATAAGTAGGGCTCCCGGTTTTCCGTTTTTACGGATTTTTACATATAAATACAGACGGAAATCTAGATTTCCTTTGTCTGTATTTATATTTAGAAACGGTAAAATACTAGAAAATGTTGCTGCGCTGCCGTGCTCGTAAACAGAGTTATCTAAACCCCGCCCCCTCCTGCTGCTGGAAATTCCTTCCAGGGCACACACACAGCCGCACCGAGTACTTCACAGGTCTTTTGAAAGACCATTTACTTGTTAACGAGGCTTTATTGTTCTTTCACCCCATGCCGTAGCCTCTCCCAACGCCCCTGACTCCTCCTGTCCCAGGCCACATACAGTGCACGTTTTAAGCACTTAAATTCACAGTGCTGCAGCAGCGCATCCTGGCACTCGGCTTTTAAACCTAAACGAAGATGCAGTGGCGGCTGGTGACATTTGAAACTGGTGAGGCGTAACATTATAGTTGTACTGCACTGCTACTTAGTTTTCCTCATCATGCCTCTATTTTTGGCCGTTTTTTAGATCTCTACTGACTGTCAATAAACAAAGAGGAGTTGTTCAAATATTTCTGTATTTGTTCAGAACCTCTGCACAAAACGGCCCCTCCATTATTCAAGAACTACATTCATTTGACAGGCGCCTTACCTAAAATGAATAAATGTTGTCAAAGACGGCTCCGTTTTACTTGTTAGGCAGCGAATTCCTGGAACTGAATGCCGCAGCCCCGCGACCAAAAGTCCTACGAACCTTGAATTTTTATAGATAACTGGCTCCATCTTTTCTGCTATCCAGGAATTGCAACCTGTGTTAGGACAACTTTTACGGCAATCGTGCGCTAATTATCAGCGAACGTTCATCTCACTGAGCCATCCTCCCTGACGTGCTTGTCGATGACGTATCTCAACACAACCGACACAAAACACCATATTCCAAGTCAACCCACCAAAACACAAAATAACGTTACCCCACAAGTAACACCGCATCAGCACATCAGCATATCAACAAAACAGTGAGTACACTAACACAACACGATACAATGACGTAACATCCTTAGAGCATCGTAATGACAATTTGCGGGTTGAAAAAACAAAATGAAATGCTGTCCAGAGTTTAAGTACAGCAATCAATTAAAAAATGCGCTATTAAAGGCAGGGACGTAGTGACTAGTGAGCTATCCAACTAGAGCATCTCAAGCGGGGCTGCCACCTGGCCTGTTGAACCCAGTCCCACTAAAATGTAATTAATTATTCATGAGCCTCTTCTGTCTGGTGCTCATAAATAACAATGCTGGGCGATACCAAGACTGGGGTGTAGGGTGCGGGCAGTGTGCCGACCCACAGTGAAGGAAATAGAGAAAGCGAAATGACCCCAATAGGGGAAAAAACTGAGCGGTTGGAAAAATAGAAAACGTCATAATTAGAGAGGTAACAGTAAGGAAAAATGAGAGCTAAAAAGATGGGTAGGTAACTCCCGTGATACTGGGACTCAGTTTGCCAGATTTTGCAGCCTCAAAAATATAAAATATGCAGCCCAAAAAGCAATTTTTGTTGGTATTTTTGTGGCAGGCACAAGATGCGCCTGTCACAAAAATATTGCGACCTAGTTGCAGAAGCAACAATAAAGCACTGTGCCTTGAGGCAATAGAAAGCTGAGAAGAGGGATGTCTGGTGCAAAAAAAGTGCAGATTTTAATTTAAAATCAGAGCTGCCTCTGGCACCATGTAACTCATCAGTATCTAGACCACAGCACGAAATACATGACCTGGTGTGGAAGGGGGCAGGATGGTGATGCTGACTGCAGTAACAATTCTTCCAGGCCAGCACCGTGTATTTCATGCAGGGCAAGGAGGCGCCATAAGCACTAGAGGGCGGAATTTGGATCACAGGAGGCCAGATACTGCTGGGAAGGAAGGGGGACTAGGAGAAATGGAGACACGGGGGAGGGGCAGCCAAGGAAATCAGGTGACTTTGACTCGCACTTTGAATGCTGAATGAGTGGCTTCTATCTGAAGCGGAAGTAATGGGATGGTGACGAGTCACTCTTGGACACCTTGCATTTGTCATGACGAGTGTCTCTCTTATTCATCTTTGGTTTACCCGGGATGGTGGCTTAGAGGGAGACTGGGAACTGGTATGGCAGCTTCCTCGAGAGTTGGAGTGGGAGCAGGTCCACTGCTTGGAGCGTGTCCTAGGTAGAAAGGGGAACACATGTGGCCGGCATGCTCGCGGGAGGGGAGGGGAAGTGCGGATTGGGAATACAATTAAAAGTTAGGTACCTTTACCGCCGGTCCGCTCCTGGCCGCGTGTTCTTAATCCTGGTGGAGGAACAGGAAGCAGCCAGCAGGCAGCCTCCCGCCCCTACCCTAGGCTAAGCCAATCACAACGCTGCAATGGCAGCGTTGTGATTGGTGAGGCACAGCGGAGAGCGCCCCAGCCAGGCCATTTTCTCTATGTAGGCTGCATCATGCAGCCTACATAGAGAAAAAGGGGAGTGCGCATGACTGCTTTGTTCGGCCCTGGGGCCGACCAAACAGTCAGTACCCACAACAGTGGGCTAGCCACTCCCCCTGCCCTCGAGCGGGACCGCCCACCCTCCCTCCCACAACCAGGCACTCCAGGCACTTCTGCTTTCTCGCAATGCGAGAAGCAGAAACATAAAATGGTAGTTTTACCATTTTATGTTTCTGCCTTCTCGCACTGCGAGAAGCAGTGGGGCGACGCCCCCACGCCCCTATGGAAGAGCCGCCACTGCGAAGATGATTTTTCCTTGTATAAGGAGATATTGTATCATTTTCGACGCACAAAAGTGCTGGCGGGCGGGTATTTTTGCATTTCTTGAAGTGCGTCTCTCCGTTTTACTCCATAGTTATGCAATGTTGTATAGGCGGGGTGGCGACCTCTTCCAAGCCGCGTTGAGCGGGCACATTTCAGTACAATGAGGTATTGCCTAACGAGATGTCAATGACACACGCAGTAATTGAAACCCTGGGTGGGGAGGGGGTTGCTGAGAGAAACAATACTGTGACAGATCTATCCTATGTAGCCAGCTCCGGTTTCTGAGAGGACAGGAGAGTCTCTTCCCTTGCTGAGCTTTCCACGACCACTGCACATTTCCTACACAGCTCTGTCAGGCATCAGATCAACAACCTTACGCCACACCTCCCCACACTAGAATGTCTGCGTGTGGAGCCCACACAGTAATATGCAGTGAGTGGCGTAGCAAATTTGCCATAAGCAAGAAGGAAATTGGAACCCTTTCGGTCCACAGTTTGGGCGGTGAAGTGCAGCTATAGTGGGGTACAGTGGGGCCCTAAGGCTCCGGTGCCGCTGCACCTGCTGCACCACTGATAGCTGTTCCTCTGGTTAATATTTTGTACCACCCCCATGACTTTCTTAACTTTGTTTGCAGTACATATATAAATATTAACTTTACATTTCTATGGCATGAAAGTCTCATAGCACCCTTTGCAATGTAAATGGTCTAGCCCCTTAACAATCACTGTGGTTTAATTCATAGTTAATGATGGAACACATCATGACTAGTCTGTGGTACACGGACGTGCCTGTGAGGGAAAGGAGGGAGAATGAGGGGCAGATTGCTGGAGGCAGGGAGGCGAACGAGGGGAGGTGGAAGGAATGTCAGACTGCCCAAGACAGAGGTAAAGAGGGAAAGGTAAAATGTGAAATGCATGGAATAATAGAAAAATATTGCATTTATGTAATGACAGCATCTGTTCTGTCAACCAGCATCAGGTAATTTTTCACCCGAGGAGTTCTGTCTATATTTTAAATGTGAAAGGAAAGCTTGATGTGAGGAAGCATTTCATGAGGCAGATCAAATGCAGTTCTTCTGCCATCTACAAAATATGACTGGTTCAATTTGCCAAAAAATGGCCATGTGCTGTGGAATACCAATTTCACACAGCATTCTGTCTGTGGTTGAGAATGATCATTTTTTGGCACGGATTCATATGTTCAAGCCCTTCGAACTTTGCTGTGGGTGTGAGAAAACATGGATGGAGTGGAATAAGAGACAATTTATTCTGCTCGCTGGGATCACCCTAAAGTGGTTTAGCATCTAATTTCAGTCGGTGAACCTTAGACTGAGATAGTAACTTTCAGGGCACGTGGCTTGTAGCTTGGGATCTATCTATCTGTCTGTCTATCTACACATAAACACACCACCACCAAAATAGGTAACCTTACGTACTTTCTGTGTGAAAACCATAGACATTTGAAGGCAGATTTCTAGCTGGCTTTAGATGGAAATACAGAAGCGCCGGCACATGTTTGCTCCTGATAAGTGCTTGTACTCTATCCTAAAGTGTTTTTATAGCAGAACTGAGAAGCACATGTACTCTCCTTTTCAAATTACTCAGTACTGGACCATTTAAAGCACTGCTAAAGCCACAACAAATCGCTAGTTTAAGTGAGCGCATGTGTGCATTGTCAATTTAAATAAATGTGGAAAAATACTAGCTGTAGCATCGTCTTATACTTGTGGCAAAAATAAATGTGGATAAATACAGAAAAAATGCCCCAAAAATAAATATGGATAAATACAGACGGAAATGGCAAAAAAATAAATACCATAAAACCGGGAGCCCTAATTATAAGCTGTAATAATCAAAACTGCCCGTTCTGGCCTATGGGGAACAGGTAGCCTTGCAATAGTGAAAAACGAACTAGGCTGTAATTCACTATCAGGACATGCCACACACACCAGGGCATGTCCTACCTTTCGCATACAACGCACCCTGCCCACAGGGGTACCTTGGGCCTACCTTAGGGGTGACTAACATGTAGAAAAGGGAAGGTTTAGGGACTTGCAAGTGTGCGCACTTGCCAAGTCGACATGGCAGCCCCAGGCTGCGCACAGGCTCTGCAATGGCAGGCCCGAGTTACTCTTTACGGGCTGTTTGCGTGGGTGGCACAATCCAGTGCTGCAGCCCACCAACAGCATTTGGTCTAGAGGCCCTGGCACTCGCAGTGCACTTTACAAGGGACTGACACATAAACCAAATAGGCCAATCATGGAAACGCCAATCCGTAACACATTTTATACAGGAGCACTTGCACTTTCCCACTGGACAGCAGTGAGGAAAGTGCGCAGAATCATTACACCAGCAAAAACAGAGTCAAAACCGGGAGGTCAGAAAGCAAAAAGTCAGGGGAAACACGCCAAAAGATGCCAAGTCTAACACATGTCCCCTCCAGCTGAAAGTACGGAGAACTACCCAACCCCATTGGAGTTCTCTTCACTAAGGCGGAAGAACCTGGACAGACCATCTGCGTTGGCGTGTTCTGTACCAGGACGGTGTTCCACCGTAAAGTCCATTCCCTGTAGGGAGATGGACCACCTCAGCAGTTTTGGATTCTCACCCCTCATTTGCATCAACCATCTGAGGGGCCTGTGGTCTGTCTGAACCCGGAAGTGAGTCCCAAACAGGTATGGTCTCAACTTCTTCAGCGCCCAGACCACAGCAAAAGCTTCCCTTTCTATGGCACTCCACCTCTGTTCCCTGGGGAGTAGTCTCCTGCTAAGGAAGACTACAGGCTGATCCAGGCCCTCTTCGTTCAGCTGTGAGAGCACCGCTCCCACACCATGCTCTGAAGCGTCAGTCTGCACGACGAATTCCTTGGAGAAGTCAGGTGCCTTGAGCACGGGCGCCGCGCACATGGCTGCCTTCAGGGCATCAAAAGCTTTCTGGCAGGACTCAGTCCAGATCACTTTCCTGGGCTGCTTCTTAGAAGTCAGCTCTGTTAAGGGGGCAACAATGGTGCCATAGCCCTTAACAAATCTCCTATAGTAGCCGGTGAGACCTAAGAAGGCTCTCACCTCTGTCTGGGTCTTGGGGGGCTCCCAAGCCAGAATGGTGTCAATCTTTGGTTGTAGGGGCGCCACCTGGCCGCTTCCTACCTGGTGTCCCAAGTACACCACAGAGCCCTGCCCGATCTGGCACTTACTGGCCTTGATCGTGAGGCCTGCACCTTGCAGAGCCCTCAACACTTTCTCAAGGTGCTGTAAATGTTCTTCCCAGCTGGAACTGAACACAGCAATGTCATCCAGGTAGGCGGCACTGAAATCCTCCAGCCCAGCCAACACCTGATTGACCAACCTCTGAAAGGTGGCAGGGGCATTCTTCAACCCAAAGGGCATCACCCGGAATTGGTAATGACCTTCTGGGGTTGAGAATGCTGATCTCTCCTTGGCCCCATCGGTTAAGGCAATCTGCCAGTACCCAGACGTCAAATCAAACGTGCTGAGGAACCGGGCAGCTCCCAACCGATCAATGAGCTCATCAGCTCTGGGGATGGGGTGCGCGTCAGTCCTGGTGACGGCATTGAGCCCACGGTAGTCCACACAAAACCGGAGTTCTGGAGTGGCACCAGCAGCCTTTGGGACCAAGACCACTGGGCTGGCCCAAGGACTGTGGGAGGGCTCAATCACCCCTAACGCCAACATCTTAGAGACCTCCTCCTTGATGCTGGCTCTGACCCGGTCAGTCAACCTGTAAATCTTGTGCTTCACAGGAGGGCTGTCACCAGTGTCCACGTCATGGGTACACCAGTGAGTAACACCGGGGTCAGAGAGAACAGTGGGGCGAACTGTCCCAACAACTGGTGACAGTCCCCCTGCTGCTCCTGAGTCAGAGTAGGGGAGAGGATCACACCTTCTACTGACCCATCATGCTCCTTGGTAGACAGGAGGTCAGGGAGAGGCTCACTCTCCTCTTCCACCCCATCATCTGTCGCCAAGAGCATACTCACTTCGGACCTCTCGAAGTGGGGCTTGAGGCGGTTCACGTGAAGGACCCTCAAAGGGTTCCTTGGAGCTTGCAAATCCACCAGGTAGGTGACGTCACTTTGCGCTCCACCACCTCATATGGCCCAGTCCACTTGTCCTGCAAGGCACAAGGTGCCACTGGGGCCATGACCCACACTTTTTGCCCAGGTTGAAATTCGACCAGAGTGGCATTCTGGTCATACCATCTCTTCATTTCTTCCTGGCTTGCTTCTAGGTTTGCCTGAGCGAGTTTCCTGAAGCGGGCAGTTTGGTTTCTAAAGGCCAGCATGTAGCTAAACACATCCTGGGGAGTTTTCCTGGGAGCTGCCTCCCGGCCTTCCTTTACCAAACTCAGAGGTCCTCTGACAGGGTGGCCATACAGGAGCTCAAAGGGGCTGTACCCAAGAGACTTCTGAGGCACCTCCCTGTATGCAAAGAGTAGGCATGGCAAGAGGACGTCCCACTTACGCCTCATGGGTTCTGTTAGACCCTTGATCATGCCTTTCAAGGTCTGGTTGAATCTTTCCACCAGACCGTTTCCTTGTGGGTGGTAAGGAGTGGTGAACTTGTAGGTTACCCCACACTCCTTCCACAGGGATGTCATATACTTGGATATGAAATTGGTCCCCATATCAGAAACCACCTCTCTGGGGAATCCCACATGGGAAAAGATCCCCATTAACGCCCGGCCCACCACTGGCGCCGTCGTTGTCCTGAGAGGGATTGCCTCCGGGTACCGGGTGGCATGGTCCACCAAGACCAGGATGTACCTGTTGCCCATGGCTGTCTTGGGATCCAGTGGCCCCACAATATCCATCCCTACCCTTTCGAAGGGTGTACCAACAACAGGAAAAGGTTGGAGAGGAGCTTTGACCTTCCTCCCACTCTTACCACTTGCCTGGCAAGTTTGGCAAGACCTACAGTGTGCATCTGACTGCCTTCGCATTTGGGGCCAAAAGAAGTGGGTGACAAGCCTGTCAAAGGTCTTGTCCTGCCCCAAATGTCCTGCCAAAGGCACGTCATGAGCCAGACCCAGTAGGAAGGTCCTGAAGCGCTGGGGTACCACCAGCACACGGGCTGACCCAGGCTCAGCAACCTTAGGCTCACTGTATAGGAGACCACTCTCCCAGTAGATCAGATGTGACCCGGACTGATTACCAGCTGCCTGGTCTGCAGCCTGCCGCCGCAGACCCTCCAGAGTAGGGCACTCTGCTCTGCTCCCTGCAGAACTCCTCCCTGGTGGGACCCCCTCTTGCTGCCAATGGGTCAGCTCAGAGATGTCTCCCAGTTCGGCTACCTGCTCCCCTGTAGGCACCGGGGCGTCCCCCTCGAGGTCCGCCTCCTCCCGGTCCGTGGGAACTTCGGGGGCCGGTTTCCCGCGCCCCTGCCCTTTCTCTTGGCAGGGACTTGGGCCACTGTTCCAGGCTCCAAGTCCTCTTGATCACCCTTTCTGGCTGCCATTGACCGAGTAGACACGCATGCCCACTCTGGCAACCCAAGCATCTCCAAGTGAGACCTGAGCTCAACATCCTTCCATAAGGACTGCTCCAGGTCGTTACCTAGCAGACAATCTACAGGCATGGTAGGGCTCACAACCACCCTCAAGGGACCTGAGACCCCCCCCATTCAAAGGGAACCTGCGCCACCATACACTGGCGCTCAGAGTTGTCTACAGCAACTACTTGGTGGAATGCCCCTGGGACTACCTGCTTCTCAGAGACCAGGTGACACCGGACTGAGGTCACACTGGCTCCAGTATCTCTGAGAGCCTCTACCCTGTTCCCATTGATGGTCACCCAGGTGCTATATTTCTTTGTGTTAGGGGGCACCTGGTTTCCTGGGACCATCTCACTGTCCCCTAGTGAGACAAGGGTCATTTCTGCGGGATCCCCACCCTCCTGTGGGCACCCCTCCTCCCCAAGCGCTACACTAGCCAACACTTTGGACTGTCCACCGGTGGGTGGCTGTGTCCCCTTTGGGCACTTGGGGTCCCCCTTAAAGTGACCTACCTGGTCACATGCATAACACTTGCGGTGGCCGGTCTCAACAGGCTTCCCTGTAGAGACCCCTTTCTTCTTATCACCGGGGGCTGGGAACCTTTACCCTGGGTACTAGTTTGGGGCCCTTTAGAGAACTCCTGTGCTTTACCCTTGTCCCCCCACCTTTCTGCTGGGGACCCTGCCCACCTTTGGCTGAGTCTCCCCAAACGCTTTCTTGTGGACCCTGGTACTCACCCAGTGGTCCGCTTCCATAGCAAGCTTCCTGGGGTCAGTTAGCTTACTATCCACTAGGTGCTGGCGCAGATCTGCAAAACATAGACTAGACAAGTGCTCCCATGCGATCAAGTTGTAGAGCCCCTGAAAATCTGTTACACTACTGCCCTTCACCCAACCATCCAGCGACCTGCAGAACACATCCACACATTCCAACCAAGTGTTGGCATCAGACTTCTTACTGGACCTGAACTGATCCCTGTACTTTTCAGGAGTAAGACCATACTTAGTGAGAAGGGCATCCTTCATGTCAGCATAGGTGAGGTGATACCCCTTACCCAAAGCTATCAGAGCATCCCTTGCTTCTTCAGGGAAAAGTGGCCACAATCCTGCTCCCCAATTTTCCTCAGGGACCCCATTCATGTGTATGGCTGCCTCATAACCCTGGAACCACCTTTGTATGTCATCCCCCTTCTTGAACTCCTTGCGTACATTCTTGGGAATGTGCACAATCCTGTCTGCCTTTCTGAACAAATTGCTGCCACCATCTGAGCCTGACTTACTCCTAAGTTCTAGCTCCTTCAGTTCTCTCTCATGCTCTAAGAGCATCTTCTTCTCCTCCATGGCCAATATCCTCTCCTCCCTCTTCTCCTCCCGCTCACCCTCCAGCCTGAGCTTCTGCAGCTCAAACTGTCTTGCCTCCCGCCTGTCCTCCAGCTCCTCTGGGGACAGACTGCTGCTGCCTGACCTGGTGGGTTCCCCCTCACCCAAAAGCACATCCACCCTGGAAATAGGCTCCTCCACCTCCTCACTGAGATTACCAGGCTGCCCACTGGCATGTCTGGCTGCTACCCAGGCCCTCAGCGCCTTCTGTAGCTCCTCCTTCCTTGTGAGGCCTTTAATTTGGACTTTCAGGTTTTTACAAATTGCTCGTAGCTCCTTTACGGCGTAGGTTTCCAACCTATCCTCCTCAAAGATAACTTCCAGAGATGCAAAGGATGATGCAGTTGATTCAGGCATGACAAAAGTAGTGAGTTGAAAACTGGCAAGATCAAAAATAGGCCAAAAGAAAAGAACCAGTATGTGGTACGTAATGGTCTGCGATATGGTAGTAGTGTACACCAATCACTGTAAGTCAAGTGCAAACACAAGTCCTATCCTCACCGCTGACAACCAATGTTAGAAATGGGATCTCTAGTTGGCAAGGGTTTGCACCTTTGTCCAAGTAGGGACCCTTCTTCCTAGTCAGGGTAAGGGAGTTACACTCCTAAAATAACCCCTGCTCACCCCCTTGGTAGCTTGGCACGAGCAGTCAGGCTTATTCTAGAGGCAGTGTGTAAAGCATTTGCACATAACCAACAGTAATACAGTGTAAGCACTACAAACGGACACCACACCAGTTTAGAAAAATAACCAATATTTTTTATATACTCAAGACAAGACCAATTACGACAAAAATCCACAATACTTTAAAAATGAATGCTTGATAAGGTAACTTCTTCTTTGCAGGAATAACACAAAAGCAAAGTTCGTACGAGTCGGTAGCCCCGTCCGGGTCTACCGCGATGCTGAATTACACAGAGTCCAACAGTTCCAGCCGACCGTGTCGCTACGGGCCAGCAGAGTCGTGAACAGACTCGGTCACAGTACCTTTCTCGTTGTAGCTGGTACGGAGTGTACGAGCCGGTCGGCGTTCGTCGCGGTTGCGGTGCAAGACGGAGCGAGGCAAGGTGCGGTGTCCCTCGATGCAGTGCAGGCAGCGGCTCGATGAGCATCGTGCAGACGGAGTCGGTGAGTCCAAGGCGTGCGGTGCAGGGCGAGACGGTGTACGATGCGGTGCTGGCAGGTTGCGATGCAGGCGAACAAGCCGGAGTGCGGGAGCTGGCTTCAGACAGCGGTGCGAGTCGGAGCGGTGTGTCGCAAACGTGCGAGCGGTGCCCCAAATGCGATGCGGTCACGACTGTTGAGCCAGTTGCAGCGTCCGCGTCGGTCGGGTCCGGCTGGTTCAGTGAAGCGATGCGATGCGAACTGCGGTGCCCACAGGTCACGGTGCAAGCAGCGGCTCGGGGTTGACGGCGTCGGACGTCGCCTACGGTGAGACCAGGGTTGCGATGCGGCGGGGCGATGCGGTCTGCGGTGCAAACAGGTCACCGGTCAGGGATGGATTCGGTTGACGGAGTCGGTTGCAGTTCCTTCCTCTGTGGCAACTGAAATAGCATTCCAGAAGCGGTACCCAGAGGCTTGTGAAGTCTTTGTAGTCCCTGAGACTTCTTAACAGGAGGCCAGCTCGGTTTCAGGCCCTTGGAGATACTCAGCACAAGTTTGTAGAAAGTTCAGTCTTTTCACTGCCCAAGACAGAAGCAGCAACTGCAGGCCAACCCAACAAGGCAATAACTCAGCAAAGGGGCAGTACTCCTCCTAGCAGCTCTCCAGCTCTTCTTCTTGACAGGTTCCTTGATTCCAGCGAGATCTAAATTCATGGGGTCAGGGCCCCAATATTTATATCCCAAATTCCTTTGTTCTCTGAAGGCAGAGAGGCCTTTGCCTAGTCCAAACCAGTTCTGGAGCAATTTGTTGACAAGTCTCCGTCCCTTCTTTCACAGAGTATGCCAGGGACATCAGACGCACCACAGGAGGTGGAGCCAGCATTGTGGAGGGAAGGCACTGTCCTATTCAGGGCCCAGGTGCAACCGCTCCCACCCATCTACATGTAGATCTTGCTATTCAGCCCTGTGCTGACTCACCCTGTCTCCTGGCATCCCCCAGCCACTATCACTCACACTCCAGACAAGGAATACACAACCCCGCAGAGGCAGGCTTGGATGGTTAGACAAGAAAATACCCACTTTCTAATAGTGGTATTTTCCAACACAGAATGTTAAAACCAACTTCACTAAAAGATGCATTTTATCATTCTGAGTCCAGGCATACTAAACTCGAATTTCTACCATGTTCCCGGGGTCAGTTAGGATTATAAGCTGTAATAATCAAAACCTACCTGGCCTATGGGGAACAGGTAGCCTTGCAATAGTGAAAAACGAACTAGGCTGTAATTCACTATCAGGACATGCCACACACACCAGGGCATGTCCTACCTTTCGCATACAACGCACCCTGCCCACAGGGGTACCTTGGGCCTACCTTAGGGGTGACTAACATGTAGAAAAGGGAAGGTTTAGGGACTTGCAAGTGTGCGCACTTGCCAAGTCGACATGGCAGCCCCAGGCTGCGCACAGGCTCTGCTCTGCAATGGCAGGCCCGAGTTACTCTTTATGGGCTGTTTGCGTGGGTGGCACAATCCAGTGCTGCAGCCCACCAACAGCATTTGGTCTATAGGCCCTGGCACTCGCAGTGCACTTTACAAGGGACTGACACATAAACCAAATAGGCCAATCATGGAAACGCCAATCCGTAACACATTTTATACAGGAGCACTTGCACTTTCCCACTGGACAGCAGTGAGGAAAGTGCGCAGAATCATTACACCAGCAAAAACAGAGTCAAAACCGGGAGGTCAGAAAGCAAAAAGTCAGGGGAAACACGCCAAAAGATGCCAAGTCTAACATATATCAATGTATTAGTAACGCCTATTGTGGTTCTTCAATGCAACAACGTGGTTAACTAGCACTCTACAGCTTCTTTCAAGTTCAGAGCCACATACTCTGATCATAGATGAAGCCAATATCCATCTGTGTCTATAGCCGTGCACTCGATTATGTGCAACACTTCATCTATAGGTGCGCTTCAATTCTTCAAATTATAATATATCAATTACTAAAACACGTCTATTAAATTTATCAGTTGTCCTTTTCTTAATATATTATACAGTGGGAAGGGAGTACCCCCATATTTAACGAGGATAGGAGGGGAGAGACCTCGCTATATTTTCCCCTTGGAGAAAACATAGTTATATGAGCAAAACCAACTATAATACACCATATAAGACATGCAGAACTAACTTCCCTGCGGAAAATCCATAGCTCTAATTTTGAAAAATCCACAGAAACTGCAACCGGCACAGATTTTGTGCAGTACACCCGGGATTCTTTGGACAACGTCAAAAATATGCTCCAAACACAGGAATAACCCAATGGTAGAAGATTCTGACTTTTCCACAAATGGCTTTGTGAATCCGCCCCTGTAGGTATTATACAATTAAATCCAGTGGAAGGGGAGTATATACCAATATTTGTCCTCATTGTTACGAGCAAGCAGGCAGTATATCTTATGTTCAAACAGAAATTTGTATGCAGAGTGTAAAAACATACGCTCATTGTTACAAACAAGCAGAAAGTATATCTTATGTTCAAACCGAAATTTGTATGCAGAGTGTAAAACATATGGGCCATATTTACAATGAAAGTGACTCAGTGCGAGCCACAAGCCATTTGGCTGGGCCACACTGAGTCACTTTCAAAGCACAGGGATGTGTCATATTTACAACAATATGTCGCAGCCCTGTGCTTTCCCCTGCACTGGTGCACAATCGGCTGCCATGCGCCAACGCAGGCAGCCTTGCACCATGGTGCAATGATGCCTGCATCGTGGGGAGATTGTTTTTGTGCAGGAAGGGACACCTTCCCGCCAGTGGCGGCTCGCTGAGGGAGTGCTGCGGGGCAGTGGGGCGGGGCAGGGGAGGGGCTGGGTGGGGGGTAGTGGAGTCGGACATACGACGGGCAGGAGTAAAGTAAGTAAATAAATAAATAAAACTATTTACCTTGCGCTCGCTGCATCGGCAACTCGGCAATGCAGCGAGCGCAAGGTAAATAGTTTTATTTATTTATTTACTTACTTTACTCCTGCCCGTCGTATGTCCGACTCCACAAACACCCCACCCAGCCCATCCCCCGCCTCCGCTCTACCGCCCGCAGCACTCCTCTGCGAGCCGCCACTGCTTCCTGCACAAAAACAACCAATTGAGGTGATTTCCTCTTTCCATGCATGCTGTAGAATGCAGCACGCATTGAAAGAGGAAAAAAACGAGGAGAAATGTAAACATTTCTCCTCGTTTCACCTCGCTACACCACCCCTGGGATGGCGTAGCATTCTGACGCATTTTTAGGTTTATGATTTCTCATAAATCTGGAAATGCATCAGAATACATGGGTGTTGCGTGGGAACACCCACAGCAACACCCATGTCATACCCCTTACACAGAAAGTGTACCGTGAGAAGGGGCGATATTTACAAGCACATGTAAGGCCATGTAGGGCGGCTTTACATGTCCTTGTAAATATTGGGCAGCAGGTTGCACCGCCGGTGCATCACATAACGTGACATACCGGTGGCGCAACGGGCTTGTAAATAAGCCCTACAGTGCTTAATTTGAGGGGGTGGATTCAAGTGTCAACACTGTGGCTTGTACCAGTCTGCCACACGGTGGCGCTGTTAAAAATGACTATTGACTGCCGCCCAAGCCTTTCCTATAGCTTTGGGGGCCTAGAGTAGTCTGAATTGTCGCACTTGTAAGAGTGTGATGATTAGTAATTGTGTTGGTACTGCCATTGGCAGCGCTGGCAGGGGCAATGTGTGGTGCAAGCTGCAGGGGCCTCCTAATGAGGGCCCTGGCACTTATTATTATTTTATTTTTTTACAAATTAAGCACTAAAAACATATTCCATAAAGTACAGGAGCCACAGTCATACCCAAGAGGAAAGAGAGACACCCTTTTGTAAACATTCCTTGAGGGTAAGGAATTACGAGGTCACAGATGAGAGATACCTTATTATTGGTCTATTTTGAGTGCTGCCTGGGAAGTAAATAAACAGAGCTCTCTGGGTGTGAGTTCCAGATTAATGAGCACAGCCTTATTAAGTCTGCGCCATAGTGTGATCATTCTAGTGTTCAGTAACTCCAGAAAACGTGTCTCAGAGCAACAAATATGACTTGTATTCTGGGCAGTCGCACTTGGCCTGGTAAATACTCATGCCAGAGGCTGCAGCATTTACTTGGAGAAGTATTACCCCATCATTCCAAATGTTGCACCTAGGAATAGAGGATAAAGTGGCAATGCCTCATGATTTCACCACTCGCACGAGCAAAAAATCAGAATATACATTTTTTAGTCTGCATAAATTCCTCCAAACATCTCACCTGGTGAATGGGGGGTGCTTGGGGGAGAGAACTTTTTGCAGGGGTAATATATACTGCAAAACTTGAAATTATGATACAAGTGAAACTTTGGTTTGAGCCCGAACTCGCCTTCTCGCAAGATTCATGATGAGCCCCAATGCTATTTACTTAATGCTCCTATCCATAGTAAATGTTGTACTTAAAAGTGTGAATCTAATACACAAGGCGTCTAAAGATTGAAGCCAATGTTAATATTACATTTTCTTGCCAATTTACACGTCAATATAGTGAACATTACAACTTTCTCTTAGAAGTTTAACTGAACGTTTGGAGTATTTCACATTAGTTTCGAGTGAATCAATCCCACAGCGCACACATTAAGTAACATCTGTGCATGAATTTCACCCACAGCAAACCAGCCATTGGAAGTGACAAGGGCTTAACAAACATTGTGCATTTTAAGGTTATACAGATTAGACTTCCACAAAGAGGGACTTCTATATAATGGTGAAAGAGTAATTTGGCATTCTCTCCGCACAACCACACAGAGGGGCAGATTTACAAGCCCCTTGCGCCACTTTTGCGTCACTTTTAACATGTTAAAAGTGACGCAAAAGTGGCGCAAGGGGCTTGTAAATCTGCCCCAGAGTCAGTAAGGCTCAGTCCACCGCTCTCTGTTCTCCCATAAAAGCAGATTCCACAATCTCGCCTCCCTTTCTATAATCTCTATGCTCGGAATGTGTACATTGACTAAGGTTCGCCTAATCCCGTCATTGTGCAACCCCAAGCAGCTTTTTGATTAAAACACGCCTTGGTTAAAAAAAATCCGACCTTGTATTCTGCTGTTTGACCTTGAACGAACTGTGCCTGTAGCACTGCTCATTTTATTTGCATACGAGTTTTGCATTTTTGCCATGCTTTCTCCTTAGTAATACTTTTTGTGCATTCATTTAACTAAAACACAACAGTCTCGCCTCTGCCCATATTAGTTTGCACTGCCTTCCATTCACAAGACTTACTGACTTACTTTCCTTCTTCTCCATCCCTCGCCCAAAACACTCTGGGTCCGATTCACAAAGATGCACCAAATGAGAGGTGTTTGGCGCATTAAATCATTTAAAAGTTAAGCCGGGGATCTCCCCCCCCCCAAGGATTGGGCGGGACTGTACCAAATATTGACACTGTTCCAATCAACCAAATTATTTTAGGACCATATTGCTAATAATAGAGCTTTTAATGAGACTCAGGGGGATATTCACAAGAACGTGCGCTAAACATCTCCAAAAAATGTTAACGCAACTTTACACATCGCAGTCTATCGAGGGAAAATAACCCCGTGTTAACGTGGCATTCACAACACGGCGGTACCATGCGATAGTCTCCCGAAACAACAACCGCGACGGTGATAAAAACCCAAACCCCAACGCAAAAAAACATGCGATGGGCCAAACCGCAATGAGGAAATCAGCGATAAGCAGCGCCAGGCTTGCTATACACACACGGCAGGCAGGAAAATCACTATAAAAGTAGAAAAAACACACAAACACAAAAAGACCAACACCGAAGCGCCATGGAGGCAGCCGGAGCAGGAGCAGAGGACGAGCGCAACCCCACAAGCACCCCGGACGACCAGCCAGTGACCTCGGGGACAGGGAAGGGCAAGAACAAGAAGAAGAGGAAGAGGCGGTTCGGTCCGCAGGAGAATAGGATCCTGGTCATGGAGGTGATGGAACACCATCAAGAACTGTTCGTCACCTCCAACGTGTCATTGGGCACCAAAAATGGAATATGGCGGTCCATCGTGAACAAGGTGAATGCCGTCGGAGAGCACAAGAGGTCAATGGACGAGGTCAAGAGGCGATGGATTGACATCAAGCGCAAAACCAAGGAGAAACTCGCGGGCAACCAGAAGGCAGCAATGCAGACTGGAGGTGGGAGCCCAGCGCCACAGCTGGAGCTGGATGACATGGAGGAGCTGGTGTCGACAGTCATCAGTGTGGAGACCGTGGCAGGAGTCGGAGGAGCGGACACTGCTCGACATGACACAACAGGGTGAGTAACCACCAGGTATGGGGGGACAGGGGGAGATGGCCACAATGGCACACATGCACAATCAAGCAGAGCACAGTGCACACCCACAATGACTCTGGATCATGGCCCTGATCTACAGACTGTCACAATGTACATTGCCATGCTGTCTGAATGTGAACATGTACCATGCGGCTACATACATGTGGACACATTGTAATACAGCATCTCCCCTTCACATTGCAGGGGCACCGTCAACACCTCCTGCAGAGCAGTCCCAGCCACTCTTCACTGATGACGAGGAGGACACCCCCAGCATCGACACCCAAGCCCTCCAAGACATCATTGAACTCATCCGCCAATCACCTCCAGGACCAGAGCAGCCCAGCTGCATTGAGGAGACCCCACCCACTCCACAAATCACCCAGCAGGAGGCACCCACAACGCCGGCTGTGTCCCAAGACCCCCCGAACAACACATGGCCTTCCAACGCCATGTGTTGGAGGGCCAGAGGGAGATGGCTGAGCAGGTGCGGGTGGGGTTCGACCTCATGGCTACCAAACTTGACGCCATCCATGGGTGTCTGAGTCCCATCAGGGACCACCTCCAGTCCCTAACGGACACCCACAGGCCGCTCCATGGTCTCCAACGAGCCCTTGCTGACATCGCTGGAGTCATGACTCGGAGACAAGAACACCTGTCCGCTCAGAGTGGCTCCAGCGATCTCAGCCATGAGCTGGCACACATGCGGAGGCTCATGGAGGACATGGTGCGGATGGAGGCGGAAAGGATGGCAGCCACTGCTGCACATCAGCAAAATGTAGCTGGGATCTACCATGCCCTGCATATCCTCATCATGGCATTGCTGCCACAAGGCGTGGCGCAGATGAATGCTGCTGCTCCTACACCATCCACATCTCCGCCCCCTGGTGTGTCAGTGCCTAACAGTGCGGCAGGAATTTCCACTCCCGCACCTGATGTGTCACTGCCACACAGTGCGGCCGACAATCCACCTCCGGCCCCTGATGTGTCAGTGGCACACAGTGTCGCAGCCGGAACTGCACAACCCACAGGTGGGGCAGAGCACACATCCGAGGACGAGGACGTGGATGGGCTTGAGATCAGAAGGAGGCACTAGCATTCATGTCCGCCACCTGGCCTGTTGCTGCTTGGTGCCGCACATGGCCCCATGACCTTCCACTGACCCCCGATACACTCTGCTGCACTCACCTTGGACCGCGACATGGACTGCCATATCCTGTTTGGTGACCAATGACACGGCGACCAGACTGTGGACTGTACCCTTCCTCTTCCGCTGTACTTGTCATTCCCCGATGGACTCTGGCTGGCCCTCCACGGGCCCATATTGTGAAGTGGGGTGGGAAAGGCCCTGTACTGCTCCAGCTGCAAAACTCCACTGGATGTGCATTAAACATTCAGAAACGCACTGCTGTGTCATGTCTTTCATCATTCATGTATGAATGTGTGGATGAATGTAGGGTCAGTGATTCCCCCTAACGTCAATGATGCTCATCTAGTGGGATTCCAGTCAGTGTGCTACATTGTCGATTGCGTTCCGGGTGCCATAGACACTACAACAGGGACACACGCATTAGTCACTTCCTTGTCCGGACATGGACTGAACCACACCCAGAGCCCCCGAGTCATTGTTGCAAGCCCTGCGCTGGTCCGGCGTACGCCAGGCCAGACCACTCGCTTGCGCTCCGAGGGGGGCCACATAGCTACATGTCGCAGGTTTACACGCTAGTGGTCTGCAGGTCACTGGTCTAGTTGTCAGCATGTCACGGCCACTCCCTGAGGGCAGGTTTGCACACACACCACACCCATCCGGCACAGGCGTCACAGGCCATGTGACCCCGCCAATATAAGGGGCCGACAACGTCACATTCCCCACTGCCGGTGGTGACTGGATGACGGACGTTCCACGATTCTCAATCATAAAGGGCCCATGAATTGTTGCGCACAGGGTTAGTGGCACCCGAGGCCATGCGGCCGTCATGGGCCTACCACCACGTGGCGCTGACTGGGGTTGCACAGGGTTAGTGGCACCCAAGGCCATGCGGCCGTCACGGGCCTACCACCACGTGGCGCTGACTGGGTTGCACAGGGTTAGTGGCACCGAAATTGCTGAGCGGGTGTGCAGCCTGCGATGATGACGTGTGCACTGATGTGGTCTCTGCCATTGATGCCTCAGGACTCAGCATCATGTGTGGGACCTGCTGGGCCGCGGTGCGGGTCCGCATGATGTGGAGCATGCCATGGTGGAGGGACCGGGGCCTGGAGCTTGCACGGGCACGTGGTGTGCCCACTGGTGGACACACCGTTGGCGGCAGGTGAGCAGTGGGGCCTGGGTGCGCAAGTGCGGACAGCCAGCGCTGGCCGGCGGGAGGGGGTAGGGTGCGGCTGCATGTGTGCGCAGGGACGGACAGGCGTTGTTGCCGTGTGCAGTGAGATGGACTCTGCCATGATTGACTCTGGCCTCGATTACAGATTGCAGACCTGGTGGCTTGCAGTGTATACCGGCACATGGTTGGATACACAGCGGTGGCAGCAGGTGAGCAGTGGTGCCTGGGTGCGCGGGGGCAGCAGTGTCCCTCCCTCTCTCTCTCTCTCTCCCTTCCTTTCCTTCTCTCTCTCTCTCTCTCCCTTCCTTTCCTTCTCTCTCTCTCTCTCTCTCCCTTCCTTTCCTTCTCTCTCCCTTCCTTTCCTTCTCTCTCGCCCTTCCTTTCCTTCTCTCTCTCTCTCTCTGCCTTCCTTTCCTTCTCTCTCTCTCTCTCTCCCTTCCTTTCCTTCTCTCTCTTTCTCTCTCTGCCTTTCTTTCCTTCTCTGTTTCTCTGTGTCTCGCTACTTTGATGTGCGCATGACACACGTTCTGATTTGGTGCTTTTTTTTCCCAGGCTGTGACATGAAGGTTGTCCCGGACGGACCCGACAGGAGTCTTCCGCATTGGTGTTTTGTGTTGTATTTCAATAAAGTTTTTGGTTGTTACTTCAATGATGAGTGACTGTTTCTCGTTCTTCTGACCACACATGTGTTTCTTTTTGTCATTGTGCGACATCATGTGCTTTTTGTGGCTCTTGTGTCGTGCACGGTATGTGTTTGTCCTGGGGGGGGCTGGGGGGAGCGGGGCCTGGGAGTGGTGGCGGTGGGTGTTGTGGCCCTCATGGGTCTCCGAGCTGCATGATCATTGTCTCCATGGCATCTGGGGGTCTTCAGATGTGGCTCTTGGCTGGGCTCCCTTTCATGCTGCAGGTAGTCGTCCTGCTTAACACCAGCAAACGGCAGGTGTTAATTCCCTGCTGCTACCGCGGCTTATCGCCTGTTTTTGGTTCGCATCGCAGATCTGGCAGTTCGTTGTGAATGTGGTGTAGTGGTGTTTTCGTGTGTTTTTGCACTGGAACGCCTACTCTGCATCTCATTAGTGTTAGTTGGTGGTGTCACCCGTGGAGGTAAATTTTGCGGCAGTTATCGCGGGAATACTGGCGTTGTCTGCAGTTTGCACCCGCTTGTGAATGGGGCATTAAATCTATCTCCACTTTTGATGCGTTAAGGTGGCGATAACTCGGCGATAAGTCCTTGTGAATATGCCCCTCAGAGAGATGGAAATGGACTATATTTGGTGACAAACCTGTTTAGATAACTGGGTGTAGATTCATGCATAATGGACTTGTTTTGTGACCTGTGAGTACTGCAGATACCTTGAGAGCTTGCGGTGGGCACATCAGTTGGAAGCTCCGTCAGCCTACTACCGCCCCATCAGTTTGTCCTGATTTCAGGGTTTAAGTTTGATTTGAGTTAGGATAAACCAAGAGGAACACCTTGGGGGGGGGACTCAAGCTTTCTTTTTCCTAGCTTATTCCCTTCCATGGGCAATGGGGACATCGCCTAATGAATATTTGAGAAAACGAATTAAGAGGGTGGTTTAAATGTGGATAATAATGAAGCACATGACCTATAAAAGTTGGCAGATATCTCAAGCATCCACCTCTTGTATCCCACATATCATTTAGAGTTTGGGGGTGGTGGTCTTTCTGATAGCAAAACTATCACCACCTTTCCTGTCAGGCAACTCTTTTCAGCAAGACACCTGGGGGGGAGATTTACAAAAAAGTCAAGCAACGCAGCGCAGCCCCCGAGAAGCTGTGCTGCGTTGCGCGATAGGGAGGGTGCAGGAGAGCGCCACATCTTCAAAGATATGACTATCTCCTCCCCTTTTCCTTGCGCCGGCGTTGATTACAGCTGTAGTGCGCCACGCACCACCTTAGCGCCATAGCGCTAGGGTGAGTGCATGATTGTACAGGAAGGGTACCCTTCTTGTACAAAATACTATGACTAGGCATGATGGAATGCTGCTGCACAGTGCAGCACGCATGCAAAGTCGGAAAAGCAAGGAGAAATGAAAGCCTTTTTCCTGTTAGAGCCTCCTTTGAAGGGGTGTTGGCTTTTGGCGCCAATCCATGTCTACAAATCTTTGTAAATATGGTTTTGCATCAATAGGAATGGGTGGTTGCATGGGAACGCCCATGTTCCACCCATGTAACGCCCCCTCGGCGCTAAGTAGCGCAAAGCAGTGCTTTGCACTGCTTTAAGCTACTTTGAGGGTGTTTTTTTGCGCTGGATAGTAAATAGCAAAAAACATTTCGCGCTGGGTTAGCGTCATAAAAGTGACACTAACCCAGCGCAAAATGTTTGTAAATCTCCCCCCTGCTATTATACATGCCTTTTGAGAGGCCACGCTACTTAAGGCAGATCCTCAAAATCCAAGACTTCGAGCTGTTTTCCTGTTCCGGTCTGTCATGTAAACCATTGAAAACATTTTCCCTATACACTGTGAGCCAACTCAGGGCATTGACTTTTTTTTTCCCAAAGAAAGTATAAAGAGCCCCCACTCCATTTAGGAGGGTGACTTTCTTCAGATAATAAACAAATTGCAGTTGGGCAAGGCAGACTGGCCTGCACTCTTTCATTTCACTAAAAGTTTCTTGTTAAGATTCACTAACCTTGCAATCCTGATCCAATTGGTGCAACAGTAATTGCCACACTTCGTTGAACCCCTAGTCAATCTTACACTAGTACCGTGCTGATTAGCCATAGACCTGGGAAAATAGGAATGCGACAAGCCAGAGAAATGGAAACACTTGGGAGATTTACAAAACATTCACGCAGCGCAGACCCCTGAGTGGCTGTGCTGCGTTGCGCAACAGGGAGGGAGCAGGAGAGTGTCATATCTTCAGAGATATGGCTCTCTCCTCCCCTTTCCCTTGCACTGGCGCTGATTACAGCTGCCATGTGCCAAGCACACACCTTGGTGCCATAGTGCTAGGGTGTGTACATGAGTCTAGCATAGGTTTTGTACAGGAAGAGTACCCTTCATGTACAAAATACGATGCCCAGACACAATGCAAAGATTTTCCTGCTTTGTATGTGTGCTGTAAAGTGCAGCACACATGCAAAGTCGGAAAAGGAAGGAGAAATTAAAGCATTTCTCCTTCCGTGCATCTACTTGAAAAGGGCACAGTTTTCTCACACTAAACCCAATCTACTTTACTTAGTAAATTGGGTTTAGCGTGAGAAACCTTGGGTGGTTGCATGGGAACGCCCATGCTCCACCCTTGGTACGCCCCCATGCCGCAAAGTAATGCGAAGCAGCGCTATGCGCTGCTTCGCATTACTTTTCCGTTATTTCCAGCTCTAAACACATTTAGCGCTGGAAAGTAAATAGGGAAAAAAGATTTTGCACTGATTTGCGTCATTTGTGATGCAAACAGGCGCAAATTCTTAGTAAATCTTCCCCTTCATATTTTCACATCCTGTAGTTGTGAGATTAATGATGTCTTTTGTCTACTTCTCAGGTTAACAGGATACAAGGTTTCTAACTTCTAGCAGTAACTCCCGGCAGCAGCAACTATGTATCACAATTGCCTAACAAGGATGCTGTGGACCACAAGGAACATGCACTGTAGGCACTGCGGATGGCCACTACCCTTGGCAAGTCTTGAGGAAGTCCTGTGGCTAGTGGGACACATAGTCCTTCTTGCCTCTCCTTAGATGTCTGACATAGCACAGTTCCCTAAAATGTGAGGCTTCTGACCAGATGGCATCCACATTCTCTGCACCCCTCCAGACGCTTCTTCTCTTGTAGATATGCAAGTTCACGAAGTAGAACGTCATGTGGGGCAACAGTTGCTACCAATTCTATTCAGAAAAATCCAAACGTTTTTAATATAGTATTCATTGCAACATAGTGATTACTGATCTGTTGAAGTAGACAACTGTTAATTCTAAAGAATGTCACTGTTGCCCCAACACTTTTTTATTAAATAGCACAACGTGGTACCCTACAATGTGAGCCGATGAGCGTTTTAAGGTTTTTAGTGCCACTCTGATGTGCTCAAGGCAGCGCTAAACATGAACTGTCAAATGCTCTGCTTCCTTCATTGATAATAGAGGGCCCTATAGAGTAAGGCCAGGCAAAAGTGTGAAGTAATGAGTCCTTTTCTGTTAGAGAATTCAGAAAAGTGTGAAACTTTTTCATGAGTAGGATCTAGGACTTTTGACTGTTGAAACAGGGTAAGTTTAGACTCTCCTTATGATAGATGTCCTACAGAATATTTACCTTATGCTGATTTGTCCTAAATTCCTTTTCCTGTGTCAGGTAGATGTTGATGTCACCTAACATTGGCATTGACCAACATGGTAGACATCCAGCATGCTAGCCAGAGGCATTATTTAGGAACTGGAGACAACTTACGAAAGTGTCAATCACTGCGGAACTCTGCCATTGATGGAGTCGATGAATTCATTTGACTAGCTGTGCAGTTGTTAAGAAGGACTAGGAATATGATGAGTCCCTCTTCTACCACAGTATGATCAGTGATGACAAACTTCCTTTGAGACATTCGAAAGGCTGATGGCACATGGATTTCGTTACAAAAAAGGTTAGAAAGCTGAGTGCAGGTCACTTGCTAAATTGAAAGTAAATATATGTCGGAAGGATACCACAAGTTCTGAGGCCTTTGCAATGCAAGGTAGGGCCAAGGTGTGTCTGTGGCTCAAGATGCTAATGAGGTTTATAGTGGAAACATTCTGAGACGCAAACCATATGTTCATTGCTTTGCTGTTGCAGATATCTGTATGAGAGGAAAGGTTTATGAAGCGCAGTAGCTTTTTATTGTTTTCAGTTATGTATGTTTGCATGTATTAATAGTGATGTTATTGTATTTATGTATCATGAACCTTTTGGGGACCAACAGAATACTGTTCATTCATTGGGGTGGGGAGAGGACTCATGATTGTGTCCATCAGAACTGGGCAACAGAAAATGTGTCTGACATGAGAATCTCACAGTTTGAGTTGGGCAGATGGTGCAATTTGTTTGTCATGTAAGTGTTCATCTTGGTGCAGAAAAATGATTTTTTAATTTTTAC
Source organism: Calotriton arnoldi (assembly GCA_963921515.1). Classification (NCBI taxonomy): domain Eukaryota; kingdom Metazoa; phylum Chordata; class Amphibia; order Caudata; family Salamandridae; genus Calotriton; species Calotriton arnoldi. The sequence continues at coordinate 538,862 of CAWUFW010003765.1, forward strand.
AGAGCTGTTTGGTGGGAGTGAGTTGCCCTCCTTTAGGCAAAACTAGATCTTTGAACAGTTCTTTTGCAGCACTGTTCTTTTGAAGCGCTCGGGGCATTTGCAATCCAGACTTGGAAATAAGGTATATTAGCACATGTTGCAAAGCTTGCACTCCATGGATGGTTCTGGCATTTACTGTTGGCTCCTTTCACTGGATGTACTTTTTATTTAGTGCCAATTCTTTATGTTTCATCTTGTGAAAGCAATAGTTGATCCAGAAGTGTTTCTTCCTTCAGTGGGTCTGAGTTTGTGAGGGTGAGCAGAATAACTTGGTTAATGCCAGTGTTCCCAAAAGGGTATAGATTATGTTGGGAATTATTAAACTTGCATCTCTAGTGTCCATTAGGGAAGTAATCTGGCTAGATGGATTTTATTTTATAATTTTACATATAAACATTGCTAAATCTTTTTAAAGACAATTCAGTTTTCGAAAAAGGCACGCATGTAAGAGTCAATGACATTGGGGAAATATATGTTGCTATGGAGGCGGGCTAATTATGGGAAGAATATATTTACAGAATACCGTAAAGGTTCATTACTCCCTTTCAATAGGCTATAAAAGAAGAAACATTTGAAATACAGTCCTATATATCCTAGGTTATAATAAACAAGCCTCGTATGTGCTCTAACTCAAACCAGCTTTCCTTTGGTCAGAAATATTTCCATTGAATCTAGTGCATTCTTTAAAACCACAGGGGGACCCATTACCAAGGCCATCCCACCAGAAGAGACATTACACAAACATCATCTAAACAGTAGATGAATAGCTCATCATGTATCTTATTATTCATTGGCAGACAGTTCCATCTCTTAAATAATGGAACAATCATCAGAAATCACAATTCAGAGCAAATGCTGGACTCTTTACTGATTACCTCTTTCGCTTTACTGCTACTTCAGACCCAAAACAGCTTGCTCCTAACTATGATCAACACATTTCTCAGCAAATCTAATGAAGAACTCCTTAAACCCACTTCAACCAATCTCTCAATAGCCTGTCCCATGGCATCACTAAATCCTCATATTAATGACTGAAGGTTACATGGTGTAAACCAAACAAATCCCTAAAAGAATTTTTTCTCACACTAGACCCAACTATGGGCATCATTATGATGTCAGTCGAACCGCCATCCACTATTGCGGCAGTCAGGAGATCGCATGCTGGTGGTTTGACCACAGCATTGTGATGTGCCCGCCGGGCTGGCAGTCAGAAGCACAGTGGGGGCATGCTGCAGCTGTGGGAAAGGGCTGCAGCACATTCCGACGCTGTGCATGCACCTCCTGCATGTCCGTGCACCGTGTGCCATGTACCATGTTGTTCATGGCATGCAGTGCACGGAGGTGAGTAGGGGCGCTACATGTGCCTCCAGGGCAACTTTTCTGTGGCCCACGACGGACGGGAGCCCTGTTTGGGGCCCCCTATTCCTTTCTGACAACTTTTTCATGGCAGGATTCCAGCCATGAAAAGACTGTCGGAAAGGGATATTGTAATCCTGATGGCAGTGCCTGCCTTGGTATCGCCGCCATTCAGGGACGCTGCTCCGATCGCCGCCCTGGTGGGATCTATGATCCTGGCAGAGCCATCAGTCTTGTGTTCTACAGCTTAGGGTCCTACCGCCAGTATCAGAATACGGCGGTCGGACCAAGGGGCTGTCAGTGGTCGGATCGCCACCGACGGCCTGTCGGCGGTCCAACCGACACCATTGTAATCAGGCCCAATGTCGATAAAAGGCCCTGACAAAAGAACTATGGGCCTCATGTACTATTGTACCGTTTGCAAATAGTGGTTGCAAAGGGTGCACCAACTTTTTGCGAATGGAAGAGTATTTTGCAAACCGGCCTAGATAGAAATCAGTGGGTTTCAAAACTATTGAATTGCAGGAAGTCGCAGAATGACCTGCCTATTTATTATTCATTGATCAGATCGCAATTTGCAACCCCATGCGATTGGCCACAATCACAAGGATGGTGGCCTACAAGGGTCAGCAGACTACCATGTCTGTGATTATGTTTATATAAAGAAATCGTTTTTTTCAATGCATTCTGTTTTCCTTAAAGATAATGTGACTGCATTTGAACACAAATTTTTCTTTTTGTATACATTTTACTGAGAGTGGGCAGTAATCCCAGTGACCACTGCCTTCTCTCTGTGTAATTTTTTCAAAATTCACAAAGAGGAAGGGGCTGAAAAGGGACCCCATCCCGTTTGCTAATCAGTTACCACCCCAACTTTGAGGATGGTAAATTTTCAATGTGTTGCGAATGGTCAGAATCGCTATTTGGATGGGGCACCTAAAACAATTCCCTTCCAAATAGCAATCCTTAAACCATTTCTAAATCTATTTAGTGATTTGTAAATCCTTTTCTAAATTTCTTATTGAGTCTAGTACATTTAAAAACGTTTTTAACATTCGCAAACCACCTAATTTACCAAATCTGAGGGTTTGCCAATGCTAAAACCCTCCATACATGAGGCCTTAGTCCTGCCAGTCCGATGAAGATATCATGATGACATCTGTTCATATGATAAAGCTTGAATTTGGAATCGCACTCAAGTCACCTCCCAAGAAATCTGCTGCAACATAAAAAACACTTCATAAGGCAGAGTCGAAGGCACCCAAATGGTGATTCACTTCATACTAGACAATTTGCATTTCAGAGGCGCTGCCAAAGAAATCCAACAAAACTCACCCAATTGTTGATCCCACTCCTCTCTGCAGCCCTTAGGGTGTGTCCAACCTATATACCTACGCGAATAGGGACTTCTAGGACTTCTGCTGCTCCAATAACCTACAAATCACAGGTTCTTCTCCACAGGCAGTGCTTAATTTGAGCTGGTGGTTTCCCATGCTCAGCACCGGCACTTAATTATCAACACCGGCTCTTTTCATGAGCACCAGTTAAGGACACATTCATTTATGGTAGGCACGGGGAGATCAAGTGATTTACCCAGAACCACAGGATGTTGAGATGACACCGAGACTTGAACCTGGTTCCCCAGCTCTGAAGTCGGGAGCTCTGTTCACTACGCCACATCCTCTCCCCACTTTCATGGTTAAAGTAAGTAAGTATGTTTTTATATAGCGCAGCTACTCACCCTTATGGGTCTCAAGGCGCTGGGGGCCGGAGCGGAAATTAAGTGAGCTATTGCCCAGAGTCACATGGTGCTGAGCTGAGCTGCCACCGGAGTCGGGGATCGAACCGTGAACCCTGTGCTCCGAAGTCAGCTGCCCTGGCCGCTGCACCACACCTCTCCATGGTTAGTAGTGGTTCTGTTTTAGGCGGCACTAACAGGAGAAATGGGCTGGTGCAAGCTGCCTCCTGACGAGAGCCCTGGCACTTATTTTGTTTTACAAATTAACCACTGTCCGCAAGTATCTTGCGCCCGCCATGCAATTATTTCTCACTCTTTCTGAAACACACACTCCTTTGGTTCTGGAGTGTTGTGGAAGAACACTTCAGTGCCAATCTACCAAGAGCCCACAACAATGGTTGCCGAGGAGCTATGATGTACCTCGTGTCGAGTCCAGCACAACCTTGTGCTCTCCAGATACTTTACCACCACAAAAACACTTGGATCACCTCTACAGATGTCGGAGGGAGGGGCTAAAGATAAACATTTGCTTTTAGTCTGTTGTTAAACGAGGAATCGAGGCAAGCTTGAATGCCACTGTTGTGAGTTGCAAGAGGGAGACTGTGCAGTATTTGGACTTAGCCTGTCTCCCCACCGCTTTAAAAAAAAAAAAAACCTGCTCTGGAGTTGTTTCCAAGTTCAACAGCAAAGCCTTTGTAGAATTCGATCCCCCGCAGGCAGGCAACATTACACAAAATTAAGGTTTATGAATGCTCTGCTAGGCATCTCCAGGCAGAGATGGGTCAGAGGGCACCAGATTCTTAATAACCAATGTAAAGAATAGATGTTTGACACTTGGCCGCTGAGGCTGGGAGAGGAGGATTCCTTCTGGGTCAGGTAGAGGCAGGCCGACCCTGGGGGTGGCAGAGAACCCGAGCCCCGCGCTCCTGTGCTGCCACAAAACCCCCTCTCCAGTGACGCCATCACTATACTATTCAGGACAGCAGACACCACCAGCATCCAGGTGAGCTGTCAGCCAACACATCCACAAAATCACAGCCCTCATTTCAGATGCTACCGGCCTGACAAGACACAACGGAGCTTCTAGTGCAAAAGAGTCAATAGTTATATTTTTAATTTTGAAATTGGTTTGTGTAGCAACACTAAAAATAAAAAAACGGATCAAACTTTAAGGGGACTGGAAATTAATTTTATAAAATCGAGCATCCTTACAAATGCAACCATTGGTGTTATTAACTGTATTACCGACCTTAGAGGTTAAAACATGACACATGCAAATTTTAAAACATTGACATAAAAGGTACAAAATACTTCCTAATGTTGTAATAAAGTGCATTTTAATACAGCCGCTCTGATTCCGTCTTTACTTTTCTATTTTTCTTTAACTTTTTTTTTTTTTTTTACATAGTATAGAGCATAAGGGTATGAATTATAATTTATTTAATTTTTTAATGCAATGTGAATTAATAAGTAGCCAGCGTCTTTGCCTCCTCGTCGTGTATCCTGAATGCTTGAGTCGTGTTCAGGGCCGGACTGGCCTTTTATTCCATCGGGAATTTTCCCAGTCGGCTGGAGCTATTCGAAGCTAGTTTTGAAAGCCCGGGAAGCTTCTGGTACCTTTGTCACATTCTCCAGTGCCCAAGGTCCACTGCAGCAGGCACAGGGGGCTTCAAGAGAGAGGGAGGGAGGGAAGGAGGTAGAGATGGAGGCATCGACTCGCTACCCATTCACAATCCGCTCCTATAATGGGATTAGTACATCTGAAAAAGCATTTTATTGGTCGCAAATGATGATTCTTAGGGTTAAGGACAGTAAAAATGCTTAGAATATCTGGCCCCAAGTTATTTACTTTCCCTAATGCTCAAGGTTTCTAATGAAACATCTGACTGCCCTCCGCCGCTTCCCTATTCCCTTTTTATTGCTAGGACTTCCCTTGGTGCCACCGAGCACTCTATGGATCGTTAAATATATAAACACCCTGTCCACCATCTGCATGACATTAAAGAAACAATCCGCATGTGACACTCAGAAACAGCCCGGTAATGTACAACCTTTAACACGCTTGTGTTACATCGGTTTATAAAACAATTCTTCCCTCTTTTACTCCCGGGTGGACCTCATGGCCAATTATCTGGCTGCTTACAATCACTGCAAGCCAAGCGCTGTTCATCTGTGACTCCTAGACACTGCATTTGGAATTGATCCCGGCTGCTTGCAATCGGTGAATGCCACAGGGGCCTCTTGGGTGGACCCATTGGGCATTTATTGGGCTGACTGCAACCAGTTCATGTCGAACGAGGTCCTCTGTCACTCCTGTAAACCGCATTTACCACTTATCTTGGCTGTCTGAAACTAGGCCTGGGCGGAATTTAAATTACGCTGGGATAATTTGCCACCGGGGGCTAGGATTCTGTCCTGCTTGGTTCACTCCATTATGGACTTTCTTGTGGCTTAGAACTATCAACAGAATCTGGGGTTCTGTCACTTCTAGGATGACTGTATATAGACTTCCCCTGGTCCCACTATGTTCAGATGGTAGCTATATTCTTGCATGATTGCTCACTACATTGATCACCACAGAACAGCATGCACATAAAACTAAATGACTTCCTACATGACAAATAGCATAACCGTGGAAGGATATATATGGGATGACAGATTGTATAACAATTTGTCACAACTCTGAATAACATATTGTATGGCAAATTGCATGGAAAACCACAAACGAACGGTGTCATAACTTTGTGATAAACAGCATCACAAATGTTTTACTCAAAGTGTATGAAAAATATCTCTGTTGTAAGTATCCCAAAGGGCAGATTGCTACCCATCTGCAAAGTGCTTAAGCACATCGTAAGGAGTAGGTCTATGTAAATACCACTACAAGGTAAAGAATTCTAATGGTGTGAAAGATCTCATATAACTCAAAATATAATTTTAACCTACATATTTGAGGGATTACACAATAAATTTGCATGAGATAACATATTGCAAAATGAGTGACATGCCATGAAAACTGCATGACAAACTGTAACCCTTATGCGTGAGTACAATGCTAAGATAGGACTCTCACATAGTGTGCTACCAGTCTGCAAAGTGCTTCAGTGCTTCGTCATGGATAGTAACGCTGCACAAATACTCATATCATAGTACCTTAATAGGAGATGGATCAACTTTGTGCTCATTGATAAGTGTTCCTGCACTTATTCCATTTCCTCTCAGATTCACATTGTAAAAATACTAAAAGGATTTGGGGTTCTCAGAGTTGTTAGTGACTCAGAATGAGGCTATTCAGATGCGTTCATAGGCCCCTGCAGCCCTTGCAGGCCATGTGTTCTTCCTACACTTAAGGGGCCCCTCAATCATTCAGGGGACCCCGATTCATCCCAAGACAAAGGAATATCTGTGAGATATGGAAGACAGAGGGGCCCTTCTTCATTCTGCGAGGCCATCATTTTGGTTTACACCACTGAGGCTATTGCTAGAGTACTCCAAGTCTGATACCCATCCTCTTTCATTCCTCTGGAGAATCACTTTCAGTCCTCCAGTGCAATGATTCCCCAGTAACATTCCCCAGTCATCCGGCAGTAAGGAGATTCTCACTGCTGATACTAGTCAGTTTCTTCTAACTAGTAACTATTTGTGGAATAGTTCAGCGACCTCATATGGTAGACAACTCTACTAGCCTCAGAAAAGGATAATCTATCAACTGGTGGCATCGTAGGCAAGTCACTCATGCCCTCTTTCTGACTGGGGTGAGGGATCCTACAAGGTGTTTTACCACATTACCATGGTCCAAGTTTTGACACGTACATTGTTTGCAATACACTGTCTCTAAACTATGGTCCCAGCACAGTTAATAGTAAATAATATTAGTTGATCTATAATTACTTGCCCAATGTTCCACAAACTCTCAGCCTTCCACATCAGTAATCTGAGAAAAATCTTGTGCATTTTCTGGCTGCTAACCATCTCCATCCAGGAACTGCTACCCAGATACAGGCAAGAGAGCATGGACACCATCATTATGAGAAAGAAATGGCTAGGACACACCATCAAAAGAGAACAAGACTCCATCACAAAGACAGATCTCCATTGGGCCAGAGAAGGCAAGCAAAGGAGAGGTAGGCCAAATAACACCTAGAGGCGAACTGTGGAAACAGAAATGAAGGCTCTGAACCACAGCTGGAACACCATACAGAAACGTGCCCAAGACGGACAGAAGTGGAAGTCCTTCGTTGCTGTCCTACATGCCAGTCAGCACAATGGGCAGTAAGTAAGTAATATTGTGGGAGTCAATATCATGGTTAGAATATATGTGTAGGTCAGTATTTCTCGGGTCAATAGCGTGACATAGAAACCCCATGTATGTTTCGCATACTGGTACAAGTGGTTAGCAATTTTAGCAACAAATCAGTCTGCTTAATCACACAAGTTGATGGAAGGTCCAAGTTGAAATTCTCCAACTTTATGGTCTGCAGTGGTCCTGAGTAATCTTTGCCAGATTTTCTATGTCAAACACAGTGATCCCACCATGAAACATGTTACAATCTCTCATGATAATTCAGCTAGGCAATGCCTAAATTAATTTGGCTACCGACCTGCTCTGCCACAATATTAGGTTAAGCAAACACATATTTGCACACAGAAAATAAACCAAACAAGTGGCATTTTAATGAAGAGGCAGAACAGATCCATTTTATACAGCATCATGTCATCCCAGTGATCAACTCCTCTCTTTGCCTGTTTACTAAGAGAAGAGACCCAACAGGAGGCCCGTGAATTGGGTCTATCCACCCCACATGGAGAGGACCTCAACTTGAGGGTAAATCTGTGTTCAGGAGGGAAATTGTCACCCCAAACAAGCTGGAAATTCAGCAGCATATTTTACTTCCAGAGAGATTCCTAGAGGCAAACTTTAAGAGCACATTAACCTTGAAACCACCCCTCTTAATAATGGAATAGTCCATAAGAAGATCTTCTCCATGGCTTTGGAGGTTAAGAGGATCCAGGCTTAAATCCTGAGCAAGGCATTGTGCATACTGCTGCACACCACTGGTTTGCCTTAACTCAGGAGATGGGGTTTGGCACTCGCCACTAACTGACGGGAAGAGGGTTACAGTGGAAGTGGGCAATGACTTCCGATACAGAGGCTGGAGCCGATGCCGAGCAATGCTTTCCAGGAATCTGCATAACACGCAACACTCACTGACAGCCCAGTAATCACTGGGGGACATGATCATAACAGGATACAGGAGAATCAAACACCGCACTAGCCAGGCTGTGGTTCGGCGCTCCCTCATAGAGGAGGAGGCATGTTACAGCGGCCCAGAATCTGGACTGGAGCCACCACTTGGGTCTCATGAGCTATCTTGTTGGGAATCACCAAGTCTTGCCTTTCTCCCAAGAGTCAAAGAAGCACTGGAAGTGGAAATATAACATCTAAGGAAGTACAAACTAAAAGGTCAGAATTTTAGTAAAAACAGAAGCTTTGGACCATTTAGCACAGAAAATAAATTATCACTTAATGTAATTTAGCCCTATGTGCTGTGAACGGTCGGGTTTGGAGCACAGCAGGTGCAGGGTTCACTTCACTACTCACTAATGTGCACCAGGAGTTTGGAAGGATAAGGCTTTGTTTTACAGCACCAAGCCACTGTGTCATTCTGAGAACTGCACTACAAGAATACTAAATGCACCGGTTGTTTTAAGCTCTTTAAAAAACTTAGATAACATTTTTATATATAGGAGCACACAGGACGCTCTTAAAATCTGATAATTGTGTGAGTTTTCAGAAAATGTTAAAAATTAGCCACACCCACCAAACATTCTCTGTGATTGCAGATCCCTTAACATAGTATGGCAAATAAGTTTCCATAAAATGTGGAAAAAAAAGTCCAGGAGAATGCTTTGATGTTATCAAACAGTATATCTGCATTCAAAGTTCTGTTTACATTCCAGATGCTGCTTGTAAAGTCATGTACACAGTAGGAGAAAAATGTGAACTGAGGCTTTCTAAGTCCATGACATCACAACCCGTAAGTACAACGCAGACATAACAATAAAGAAATTTGTAGATCACAGCTCTACAAACTCAACTCTCTACAGATACTTGTAGGTCCCGCCACAATGCTTCAGTCAGGGGGTTCTGCAGCAACAAATGCTTTTCATTGCACTTGACGTTGTCAGATAAAGGAACTGTAAATGGTAGTAATCTCAGGATCGCACATAATTGCAGTGGCGGGTGGCACCCTAAAAATTTGGTGGGGCAACCACTGACCAGCAATGCCTGGTCAACGCCAAATCTGTCAGTCATAGCTCTTTATAAAGAGAGTTTATAACGATCCACTGGCGTTGAAGCTGAAGGCAGTGCGAGTCTTAAAGTGCATCAGTGGGTTACGAATAATAAAATAAAAATGTATTCACTCACTGCATGCGCTGGCTCGACTCGGGTCCTCCTGCTTCAGTCTCTCGGTGCTGGTCTCCAGCAGCCGCGGCTGGTGCAGGTAAGCGCTGTGGGGCAGTGGGGCGGAGCGGGCGGTGCTGGGCTGGGCGGGGGCGAAGTCGACAGGCGACGGAATAGGATTTTTTAAAATGTATTTTATTTTCCCTATTCCGTCATCTGTCAACTTCCCCCCTGCTCCGCCCCCGCCCACCCTACCGCGCTACCTGCACCGGCCGCCGCTGGTCTGCAGGCTACAGCAGTTCTCCACACCAATCCGAACGCTGCTCTACTGCTGCTGATAATGTTAGCAGCATGAGAACAGTGCCAGGATTGGCTGGAGCGGGCTGCCTCGATGCTCACCCAGGCACTGGGTGCCTGTGCCTGCCCTTCACCTAGCTGTCTTAGACAGCTGGGTGAAGAGGTTTATACTGCACATGTCTGGCTGGCCATCGCAAGACAGCCGGCCAAAGTGACAACCGCACTGTGAACTGATGGAGAATACACCACTGCCGTGCTACCAATCAGCAGCAGTGGCCCCGCCCTCAAACACAGCTCAGGCTGGGAAAATGGAAAAATAAAATGGTAATAAATTCATTTTATTACCATTTTATTTTTAGCCTTTTGCGGCACTTGCAGTGGGAGGGCGATGCTCTTATGCCCTAATGGAGGGGCTGTCGTTGCATTATTGTTCTAGTGTGGCAGGCATCTGTACAGCAAGAGCGAGGCAGGGGACACACCCACAAACTTTGTCCTACCACCCCCACTCAAAATCACTAGACATGGGTTGAAGCTCGAATTTCCTGAGTCTAACATCAACAAGTTACTCCTTGTAGCCGACCCCTCCTCCAGGCTGAACTACTGAATATCGAGCCCAAGAATATCGGCATGCAAAAATATCGTGGACAGAAGATTGAGGGACAGAATATCACAAGGTAAGTGAATATAGGGAACTATAGAATGACTATTCCTCACTCAGCATCTACGTAACCTGAAGATTTATATCACATAGGTACATATGTGGAGTTAGGTATAGAATAACGATACTTACTTATCTTTTGATATTTTGGATTCAAGACTAAGTCCTCAATATTCTGGATTCGATATTCAGAATATACTTCAGAGAAATTGAATGAATTCAAGAAGAATTGTGCTTTCTGAATCCTGCAAGAGATCCATAATTCTCATTGTATATGGGAATACGCTCACCTCTAAGGCCGAACCACTCTTCCTCTTTGGTTGAGGGCCCATGCGCCCAATATTGTATCATGGGTGGGTGGGTCCATGTCAGATCTTTAGACTATCAACCTATTCATATTTAACTTGGAATCTGTGTTTCTTCTGAAACTCTGCCCGGGATGGGGCCTTCGTTGAGCTGTATGCCAGGACATTGAGGAAAAAAATAGATGGCACAATAAAATGATGGCCTAAGCATAAACTACAAAATATTTTGAAGGCATGTATACATAGGTAAGTATAAATTTAATATTCATAAGTGTACAGCCCATACCTTGGAGATATGTAGTAAAGCTGCACATATGCAATGTTAAGTATACTAGCCCTATATTTACCCATACAAACTTACTGTCAGGATATTTTTGTCCTCAATATCTAGGCCACAACATTTTGATTGACGATATTCTGCCCACAATATTCTGTTAGAAAGCCCTCGGGAACAGTAGACAAATCTAGTTTGATGTGTACTTAGTGGTTTGTGGGAACTAACTTGAAAACAAATTAGGGAATTTCAGTAAATACAGAAATAAAAAAGGCGCCTGCAGGGCCGGACTGGGAACCTAAAAATGCCCTGGCAATTTTCTCGAACCAGCCCCTGGGGAAGCATTGCCTGGCTCCGGGAGGATGTAAACGCTTGCTTGCTGCTTTTGTTACTGCGGGCCGGTATTGCACCACTGCTGCAAAACTGGCACCCAGTAACAAAACCAGCATCCACCACTGCAAAACCGGACCACACCCTTCCAGCCTTACGGGGAAACGCCCGATGCCCAGTATGGCCAGTCCAGCCCTGGGTGCTTGCTCATCCTCGTGCATTTATTGCGAATAAACTACGGGGCACTACCGATTATAGTTATTCTATTACAATGTTTCCCCCACACAAAAGCCAAGTTGACATAAGAGTGCCTTGTCCTGAAATAAAAGTTACGTTTGGAGCCTTAAGACTTTATCGTAGTCACATGTGTAGCTAAACCAGCGCAAGTCATTGACTCAAACTCTTCCTCCAACACCTATAGGGCCCAATCACAAAGCTATTAGTGTACCTAACTCTTAGGTGCACACATAAAGCATTTGTAGGAATCATGAATAGTGGCCCTCAGAAATGAGATTTGCTCAGATGGAAATTCCACCAGTATGCTGCAAGCTTGATCTGAGTAAATCTAGTTGGAGAGGTGACAAACGTTTAATTACACTAATGAAATTGTGCAGAACGCAAGTTTCACTTCATTTTTTTGCTGGTGGAGAGCCTGGTTCAAACAGAAAATGTCTTTCCGAGAGACATTTTCTGCTCAAACCCATCTCCTGCCGGTTATCTCAGGAGAATTTTTAATACGAGTTATGCTCTTGAATTAAAGTTTCTAAAGTTTCTTGTGTTTTACGAGCAAACCAAATTTAAAACTATTTGCCTAATTTTCTGTAAATGTTGTTACATTTAGTGAAAAACTAGGTGTTTGTTGGTGTTTGTGGGTGCACTAGCAAATATTGCTGAAAAACCACAAACTTGCATGTTTGTGAGTATTCATCAAAGATCTCGTCTCATCAGAAGAACCTACACTGGCTTCCTGTTAAAAAATGGATCCAGTTTCAGATCCTCTTATGCACAGGGTTCTGCACCAGTCGCGACCGCCATATCTGTCCTCCAGGATTCAATTCTACTCTCCCCTAAGAACTTTGCGCTCTTCCCTCGGCCATTTCGCCAAAGTTCCAAGGGTCCAACGGCCAAAAAACGGAGGCAGATCCTTCTCCCTCTTGGCCCCGTAAGCTTGGAACAACATGCCTGCTGAATTGCGCCAAATAAACAATGAACGGTCTTTTGAAAAGCAACTTTAAACTTGGCTTTTCACTCTCTAATTCTGTCTCTTCGCATTCTCTTACTTTCTAAACTAGCGCCGGGACACTCCTCAGAGTAATCGTGTGCTTTAGAAATCCCAACATTCATTCATTCATTTGCAAGTAGTTTCCCATCATGGAAACCAGCTGCGGCCCGTGCAGGTAAGAGCGGTGGGGCGGTGGGGCCGGGTAGTGGGGGGATTTCGACAGATGATGACGAGGGAAAATTAATTATTTATTTAATTTTTCCTCGTCATCTTCCGTCGAAATCCCCTCTCACCCGGCACCGCTCTTACCTGCACGGGCCGCTGCTGATGAAAATGCACCTTAGTGCCACATGTCTATGTATGAAAATATAACCCCTTACATCTAGTTAAATGGAATGGATAATCACGGGAGTAACCATTAAGAAGCACATGTCCAATTTATTTTTTTCATCAGGGATTTTGCGAAATAGGCTTGCAGTTGGGTAAGGGACTGTTTGCCCCATTTTATTTATTTTTTAAGTTTTATATAGCACAGACTCGGCCCAAAGGCATTGGGGCACTTTAAATTAGCACCAGTTACATTACACAATAGTAAAATTCATTTTTTTTAGGCACAGGAAGATTGTGATTCACCCAGAATCCCAGGATGTTGAGCAGACATTGGGACTCGAACCTGGTTCACTAGTTCCAAAGTCGTCATCTTTTGCCTAAAACCAAATCCATTCCCAATAACAGAAGGTCGTGCAATACGATTCTCATTAGGCTTATGGCTGATGAGTCAGAGTTTGCTGCCAATAATGATGCTTAGTCCTTCCTTCTGATTGGTCAGCCTCTCGCCTGTGACATCTATATGTACTCTGACTACATCACCCTAAATGAGAAACCTGTTGTGGCTATTTTCTTTCGCCCCCAGAGGAAGCGGCCTGGGAAAAGATTATTCAAATTGGAATCTGACAGTGCCACTCAGTCCTCACTCAAGAAACGTGAAATATGGCTATTCCTACCAATAAAAGTAAAAATGTACGGTCTGCCCAAGGATAGACAGTGGCTTGTGCCTGTGGTTTCTCAGAATCCTCCATTCTACCTCTGCATGTTCAGATTTCTAGGTCCGAACTAAACCCAGCACCCCTCAAGGCCACTGACTCAGCACACTGCCTCCTCGCGCCTGTGGAATGCAGCCCCTCAGGACCACACATCCATCATCATTCTCTGCATTTTAAGAAAAGGCCCTTCAAGCCTGCTCAGTCTATGAGACAGAGTGAACTGATATCTGTCGCATACAACATACGCTGGGTGATGCACCATGTGAAGTAGCGCTTAGAAGTGGTATCTAGCCCACTGAGCCACTGTTTAACTGGTGCAGGTGGTGGGCACCCGCGCTCAGTTTTGGGGACCACGACTTAATTTTCCTCATTAGACTTTGACCCAGAGCAGGAGATAGAAAGGCAGAAAAGGGAGAAGAAAGAAGGAGAAAGAAAAAGGAACACAGTGATAAAGTGACAAAGCAGGGATAACATATAATCTGCCAAAGTGAGGTAAACAGGCGGGAATTATTGGGTGGTGGAAGAAAGGCATGAGGCGGAATAGAGGGTAGGTAACGTTGGCACTCCGCAGTCCTGGCATGAGGCAGTGCCAGATTCCTCAGAGAGTCTTTGGGCTTCTGCACTTTTCTTGTTTAACACATGAATGTAAAGAAATAAGTGTACATCTTAGAAGACTGGGCTCTGTCATGAGGACAATAGTTAAACGCACAAATGATATTCAAGTATTTGATTCAAATATTTGTAATGTGGTCAATGAGCTCTGTAAGGGGATGAGAAACTATGTATGCACCGTACAATCACCTGGCAGCACGTGGTGGCTCCATAAACCCACCTTTACGAAATGAGACATTCGGCCTCTCTGATGTGAAGCAAAAGTCCGAAGACACACAGTGGTGGCCATTTTTGTGATCACTGCATGAACCGTCATAATTGTGTGCACAAACACAGAGCACAGAGCCGCGAATGCCGTTCCCAGTCCTTCCCATAATCTGTGCTGCCATCTAGCCCTTGCAGGAACTGTTTAGTAATAAATGTCTTTCCACACACAGCTCTGATCAGATCCATCCTTGCTTTTCGCCTCCTGCAGTTAACAGGTCTGAATTCCTTGCAGTCCGAGACAGGTCCTGCCACTCTGAAAAACGACCTCTTGTCACTACTCCTTAAACGTAGGCGCATTGGTCTGTTCCCAATGCAGATATTTAAGCTTCCCTTTGCAGTCTCTGATTCAATACCTTAACATCACTCACATTATGCTCTCTGAAAAGATATGAGACAGACAACATATATATGTATATTTTAAGAACATGGGCTACTAAGCAGCAGCACCGTACGGCCTAGGCCCTCGAGTAAATGACAGAGAGTGAGTATGTATGTATATATGTATATAGAAGGTATTTCTATCGCGTGAGCCTAGCCAAAAGGCAGCGGAACACTGTACATGGTCAAAGACAAGTTTAAAGTCAATGACTAAGAGGAGAAGGAGCTCGGATGAGGATGGTTAATGCATTGTGAAGTAGTGTTCTTTAAACAGGTGCGTCGTCAACTCTTTCCTAAATTGGAGCATCGTTGGAGCAGTCGTGATGGATACAGGGATATTGTTCCAGATCCTGGGTACTTAGGTGCAAAAGGCCGTCTGCCTTCTTTTTAATCTTTTTCACACTTCTTAGCTTTCAGCCTTATAATGTCCTGGCTGTGGGTGTGCCGACAACCAACAGACATGCTGAGCCTCTCTGAAAGATAAGCGGCAGTGCTGATCATGGTGGCTTTGTAAATGATGCCGCTGATTTTGAAGATGATGTGGGCCACAAGGGGACCCAACAGAGTTCCAGGAGGAGGGGGGTGATGTGATCATTTTTTAAGGCCCTGGATGACACAAACTGTGGCATGTAGGATGCCCTAAGGGGTGCCAGCGTGGCATCTAGGATGCCATGGAGTAGGGCATTACCACCACCAAAATGCAAGAGTACAACGGTTTATACAGTGATTCTGAAGTCGCTTTCTGGAAGGAATGGTTAGACTTTCTTTTGAACAGAGCTCTGGTACCAGGCCTTACTTGTTTTTGGTCGATGTGTTCCCTGAGGGTGCGGCTGGTGTCCAGGGGAATCCAAGTGACTTGGCATTCAGTGAACGATGGGGTTGGAAACCATCTAGGTTCATGTCAATGAGCCAGGTTTGTACTGTAGCGTATATTTATTTTTTGGGCAAATAACAGGAATTGTGCCTTGGTTTGTATTGTTAGTATCAGTTCAGCAGAACCACACCCTCCCACCTACACATGGAGTAACATTGAAATTATTGACCCTGTTCATTCACACATCTATGAGAAGAATGAATGAATTCTGGCCCAGTTTCCTGAAGAGGGCATCAAAATGAAGACCTGGCAGGCATGTCTTTGTGAGAGATGGAGAGACCTTCACCTTTCAGGAGTGATCCTTCACGGAGTCCACAAATCCCTGTGGCAGGTTGAAGGATCTTTATGGCCCGTACAATATCCATCTTAGAGCATGAGGCTCCTCTGCTGAAGCTTTGTATGGAGGTCAAGGGTCGAGGCTTGCTCCAAAGAGAGGCACAGTCTAGACCGGCTACTTGAAGTTCAAACCCACCTAACCTGGCACACCCCTGTGGCATGGTGCCTGAGGGGGAGCGACCCTTGTCCTACAGCTGGCGGCGAGCTTCTCTTTCCAATCCACCCTGCTCAGTCACCCAAGCGCTGACCTTGGCCTCCAACTTGATAAGTTCAAAGTTATGTACAGTTCACCCAGACATATGAGCTAATTCACCCCTTTTATTTCAAGTCCTCATAGTGCCAAGAGTGAGCTTAGTGAAGGGAGGCACGCTCCACAACTGCTTCCGGGTTGACTTTAACATCTTCATCTTCTTGAAGATGTCATGGCCCCGTGCAAGGGCTGGGCCTTCTCGATCTTGGCATCTGGAAGTTTTTGGTTAGAGATGAGAGTGTGGTGTTCTCAGATACCATGTGATCGGCTGAAGCCAAAGATCTTATGGGCATTGCTCATATTCCATTGTGTGAGGGACACTTGTAAGGCCAGCAGCTGAACACCATCGCTGCTTTTTGCAATTGACACTTGCTTTATTCCCACCGCTCCGTTTACAGACTAGAATCCGAGCTCCTGTAGTGGCAGTATCATAGTATCATCTGAGCTCGAGTCGCAGCGCTGCCAGGTGCTACAATGTGTGCTCCAGAGTACGTATGGGCCCCTATTTACAATATTGTCTCGGTGTGAAAGCAGCAAAATAAAAACAACTATATATGAATACAGCTTTACAGATGAACAGCAGTAAAAATGCATGATTGACAGTAGTGAGTTTAAACTACTAGTGTGAACCTTTTGGGTGTGTTCTTCCTGCCTAATCAAATTTATGAACAAGGTTACTTTTTTGGATAAGATCTGTACTATAAAATATTAAACGTGTTTTATTTGAATAAAAATAGCGTAATTAAATCCCTCATTCAGATACAAAATGAGTAGTTTTGGGTGAAAAGAGAATGTTATGTGCCAAAGATCACACTGTGTGACAGAGCTTGGGCATAGTAGTCGTTTTACAAAGTGCACTTAAGCCGAAGCTGGTTTAGCATTTACTGTATTTTTGTAGAGACCTTTTATGTAGGAGCCCTGTTCGTTCCTTAGTAAATAAGGGCATGGTTTGTCTAAAGCTTTAACGACTCCCTCGTCGAAACAGTTTGCTAATCCTGCTACTACTTAATTAAATTCCAGAAAAAAATATGTAATGCGTTTTTAAAGACCACTTGCTGATGGCAGCTGCGTCCTTTGCCAGGGAGGTCCCCTGTTTTGTTTCATAAATGACACATGCCATCCAAGTTACTTTGGAGGGTGGCACAGGGGCACAGCGTGGAGATCTCATTCGCGCAGAGGGACGGTTTAACCAGCGGGACAAGAACTCAACAAAGAGAGGCATTCGACCCTCCATGCCCCCTGCGCCCTCGCGCGGGGGGCACGTCACAACTAACAGGCCCGGCGTCACCGTGCACCGAGCGCATCTGTCACTTGTAAGGAAATAAATCGCTCTCCGTGGGGCCAATAGGCTGGCAGTGACTCAGGAGTTCAGCCAACCATGGCAGCCCTCCGGGCCGGCACCTGCCGCCATTCACGCGACACCCCTACCAGCACGCACAAAGCCAAGCCGCACTTTCTGAGACCGGATCACCAAGGGGTGACCCAAAGCACACAAAACATTCCCTCCCCCCTCCCCCCCCCCCCCCAAGGAAGGCTGGGATTTAGAACCCTCCACCCACCCTTTGTTACGCATGGTCCTAACACCACTGACTGCCAAAAAACACCTGCATTACCGTAATAAGGTCTGTGCGCGTTCAATGTGCTAAAATTACATTAATAAATCTCTCTCCTACATACATACATACACAGAAGCTTCTGCTTCAGAAACGTGTTTCTAAAACTCCCGTCAAAGTTTTGTCTGTCTGTTTTGGTTTCCAGTTGATTTTTCATACCGCTAGCACGTATATATTTACGACAGGGCTGCGTTAAGTTAAACCTCTTTACTTCAGGTGTATATCTTATGTACAATAGTTTATCTCTTTAAACGCTCTCTGATGAACCTGTAGTAGTTAGAATAAAGGAAAGGCGAACTCGCCCTTTCATCCTTCCGAGGTCAATACACCAACCACGGTGGTTATTTACAGCATGGTTGAACCACATTGCAATAGGGTGATAGTAACACCAGTTATGTACAGCGCCTAGAAGAGGCAAAAAGTGCAACATTAAGCGCTGTAAATAACTAATATTGCTCCCCACACAAAAACGTAAATACTGTAATAAATTAGCCCTTACCTAATTGAGAAGGCGTCCTATACCAGCCAAAAACTCCAGGTCCCGGATTGCATGAATTAAAAAAAAAAGATGAAATGCTGATGGTTGAAAAGGTCAGCTAGCAAGGTGTCCCAGGGAAGCTTGAACTTGTCCGGAGAGGTTCGAGAAAGTCAGCGGTCACACATCCCAGGACTTCGAGGGGCGGGAGGGGGGCAGCGGACCGGCAACCGATAACCCGCTGCGGAGGAGGGACACAGAGCCGCGGCTGCCACCGGGAGGGGAACTGAAAGTGAAATAGGCGAGCGCTGGTCAGCGGAGAGGGAAAGCGCTGGGGCGAGAAGGGGAGGGAGGGGCTCTTCAGGGGAGGGGGCGTAGGGGCATTGAGTTTCAGAAGCCGACCACATGTAGCGAGAAGAAGAAAAGCGACACAGACTGACAGCCCTGTCCAATTATAGACCAACTTTCAGGGTATTTCTGTCTCTTTACAGTGCATCTGAAATAACTTTGGGTGGAGGAGGAGACAAGTGCGTGTGTATGTGGGAGGGAGGGGTTGGGAGATGGGGCTTGGGTGGCAGACAGAACTGGTCACACGACTTCCCACCTGAAGAAACAATATACACCCCGCCCCTGACTCTTACGGGACCTGCCAACGTGTGGAGTTTCGGAAAGGTGTCTGGGGGGCGCGGGGTCCTCGTTAAACGAGGCGACGCGGGCTTGTGTTCACGACAACAGGTGGTCTTTGTGCCTTCTCTATTTCCCCCCTCTCCGGTGGGTTTCTAAAAATGCGCTCTGATCTTTTTCTGGTTTGATTTCAGCCCTGGCCGCCTGGCTGGGGCCACCCTCCCTCGCGGCAGCATCCCACAGCCTTGCCCTGCGCCCAAAATACTGCTGCCCACAAAGTGATAGACGCCCAGGCAGCGCGATCTGTCTGCAGAGGACCCCCGCGCCCGCTCCCCTCCGGGGCAGCGGGTGCGGCGAAATCACGGGCAGATTAAAGGGGACAGCAGTGTAAATAAATGTATACTAGAATACTTCGAAAAGGGACAGTTTCCGCACTCACGAGGCCGCGAAGCCTTTTATTTAAAGAACCACGGAAGGGCGGGACGCCCGGACTAATGATACATCACGCGAAGAAGCAGCGAAGTTTGCTTTTTTTAATATTTCCTTAAAATACTTTATAGACCCATACGCATTGGTGCATACCGATGACCCTGCAAAATGAAGTCCAGGTTTATTTAAACGTTGGGAGCATCATATCCATCTCTACAATGCTTTAAAAGTATGTCTGATAGGCAGGGGAGCAACCAGGTGACTTTCATTACTTTTCTGGATGTATTGGAGCGTTATTGCTGAATGTTAGTACTCTATCATAGCGCAGTAAAACAGATTTACACATTTGCACGAGAGCTTTGTGATTCTGCTATGATTCAGTTTTAATTTGATTCGACTTCCTGATCTAAGCGGATTAAGCAGGTAAGAGGCAATAAACCACTGAAAAACATTTTGGGCACAGAAATCCACATCACAATGCTCATTTTCCAAGCTGACAGTAAAGACCTGAACAATAAATCAACCAAACAGGACTTATAAAGCGCAGCTAATCACCCGTGAGGGTATCCAGGTGCTGAGATCCTGCTGCTTTGGGAGGTTTCAGTTGAACAGCCAGGTCTTGAGTCCCTTCCTGCATTCCAACAGAGAGGACGAGGTCCAGAGGTGAAGGGGGAGGTCGTTCCATGACATCGCAGAGCAGTAGGAGAAGGAGCGTCCTCCACTGTTGCATCAACGGATGCGCAGAGTGTGAGCAAGGGAGGGGAAGACGGTGCACAGGTGTCTGGAGGGTTGGTGGAAGCTGAGGCGGTGATTGATGTCTGCTGGTTCTCGGTTGTGCAGGGCTTTGTTGGTATGGATCAGCATCTTGGATTGACGTCTCCTCTAATTGGGGAGCTAGCGGAGCTTCTTGAGGTGGGGGGTGATGTGGGTTTGCTTTGGGTGGTCGAGGATGCGGCTGGCTGCTGAATTCTGTATGGGTTGCAGTATCTTCAGGAGGTGCGAGATGATTCCTGCATAGAGTGCGTTGCCGTAGTACAGCCGGCTGGTGACTCAGGCTTGAGTGACGGTTCGTCTGAAGTTGATGGGGAGTCATTTGAAGATCTTATGAAGCATGCAAAGAGTGAGGAAGCAGGCGGAGGAGACTACATTGATCTGTTTTTTCATGATGAGCTTGCTGTCCAGGATGATGCCAAGGTTGCAGGCATGGTCTGTCAGAGAGGGTGAGGGTCCTAGTTCGGAAGGCCAGCAGGCGTCGCTCTACAGGAAGGTGTTGTTTCCACAGATGAACAGTTTTGTTTTTTCTGTGTTAAGTTTTAGACAGTTTTCTTTCATTCAGTCAGCGAAGCTCGTCATGCATCTGCAGAAGTTGACCATCATGTTGGAGAGTTCTTTTGATAGCAAGAGGATAATCTGGGTGCTGTTAGCGTAGGATATGATGTTTAGTCTATGGGTTCTGATGATGTTGGCCAAGGGGTTCATGTAGGTGTTGAACAGTGTAAGGCTGAGGGACATGCTTTGGGGGACCCCACAGATGATGTTCTTAGGTTCAGAGGTGAAATGTGGTAGGCAGGTTCTCTGGGCTCTTCCGGTGAGGAAGGAGGTCATCCCTTTGAAGGCGTCTCCTTGGATTCCAATGTGGTGAAGCCTCTTAATTAGTGTGTGGTGGAATACGGTGTCGAAAGCTGCTGAGAGGTCGAGGAGGATCAGTGCTCCCATTTCTCCCCGGTCAAGGATAGTTCTGATGTCGTCGGTGGCAGTGATCAGGGCGGCTTCAGTGCTGTGGTTGGTGCAGAATCCAGATTTGGAGGTGCTCATCAGATTGTTGTTCTCCAGGTGTTCTGTGAGTTGGTGGTTGATGGCCTTTTCGAGGACTTTGTCGGTAAAGAGGAGCAGAGAGATGGGACTGTAGTTCTTGAGTCGTTGGGGCCAGCGTATGGTTTCTTGAGAAGGTGTTTGACCTCTTCATGCTTCCATTCTTTGAGGAAAGTGGCCGTGGTGATGGATGCTTTAAAGATGGCGGTAAGCTTGTTGCTGGTCGCTTTGCTCCTGAGGTTGAAGATGTTAAGGGAATAGGGGTCTGTGGGTGCTCCTGAGTGGACGGAGTTCATGATGGCTGTGGGGTTTTGAGTGGAGAGCTGGCCCCATGTGGTGAGCAGGTGGTCGGGGTTTGCATCTGTGGGAGCGAGAAGGCTGAAGATGTCGACAACAGTGGGATGGGGTTTCAAGTTTTTGTAGATGGTGGAGATCTTGTCGTGGAAGAAGTCTGCAAGGATGTCGCAGAGTTCCTGGTAAGAGATGATGATGTTTTTGGTGGCTGAGGGGGTTGTAGAACTCTCTGACAACGTTGAAGAGTTATTTGCTGTAGTTAGAACTGGCTTCAATGTGATCAGCAAGGGCACTTCTTTTCGTCTCTTTCAGAAGTTGGTGGTATTGGTTGAGGGATGTCTTGAATGTGGCTCGGTCTGTGGGTTCCTGCTGGTGTGCTATTTCCTTTCCAGTTGCTTGCAGTTGCATATTGGGTTCTCAGTTCCTTGGTGTACCAACTGGCCTGCTTGGAGGATCTCTTGAGTTTGGTGGTCTTGACTGGGGCAACTCTTTTGGCGCAGTCAATGATTCAGGCGGAGAAGTTCTTGACAGCCTGTTCTAGGTTGGTTGTGGCGTCAAAGTGGAAGGTGTTGATCCACTACCTCTCTGATACTTTTTTCCAACTGCGGTGTGAGGTGCTGGACGGCTTGGTGGTAGTGCCAGGGGATCCTGTGATGGTGAAGTAGACGATGACGTGGTCTGTCCAGGTGAGCTTGGTGAAATGGCTGTACTTGACTCTGTTGCAGGCCGTGAAGATGGGGTCGAGTGTGTGTCCTGCGATGTGTGTGGGGTTGGTGACAAGTTGGGTGAGGCCAGCGTTGTTCATGCTTTCGAGGAGGTTGGTGGTGTTGGTGTCGTTAAGGTTGTCGAGGTGAAAATTGAGGTCCCCAAGGAAGATGTAGTATTTGGAGTCAATGATGAGCGGGGCGATGAATTGAGGGATGGCGTTGCATAAGCTGGGGTGAAGTCCTGGATGTCTGTAGGTGAGGGTGCCTCTAATGGTGGTTTTGCCATCGGTATGGAATTTGGAAGTTGAGTGATGTCGTCTGTGGTGGTGGTGCAGTGGATGGTTTCTTTGCGGACAATTCCACCTCTGTGTTTGTTGATACGGTCTTGGAGTGCTATCTTTTGCTGAGGTGATGTCGGGCACGGATGCGGGGTTGAGCCAGGTCTTGGTGAGGAAGATGACGGCGGGGGTGAGGGAGGTGATAGTGTCCCAGATCTTGGTGGCGTGCTTGCAGAGTGATCGTGCTTTGAGCAGGAGGCAGTGAGGTTGTTCTGAAGTGGTCATGCTCTGTGTGGAGGTTGTCATCATGCATTCCGGTGCTCTGGTGTTGTAGGAGAAGAGGCAGTGCTGGCAGGAAAAAAGGTCCTACTGTTGATCGTGGAGAGGTGCAGCAGCAGTTATCGTTGCGGAGGCTGGGGTCCAGGGCTCAGAGCTCGGCAGCAGTGTATGTCCGAGTAGCGGGAGAGTCAGGGTTCCTGGTGCTGGGCGTGGTCCAGGTGCGGACGGGCGCAGACAGGCTTGCCTTTGGTTTGCAGACAGGCTTGCCTTTGGGGCACTGGTGGTGCGGCTGCACTGTAGCCTCCATTAAGTAGGTCCTGGGAGGAGGGAGGGGAGTTGGGAGGCAGTGGACGGGACCGACTTGGCAGGAAGCAGGCAGGAGACGCGGCAGGAAAGCGGGTGCGCCGAAAACAAACAGAAATTAAAACAAAGGTAACAAAACTACAGAAGTTGAACAAGGATGAGTTAAACAAGGTTGAACACAATAACAAGTAAAGGACCTGCTTGTTAAAAGCACAAAGAAGAGGAGTACTCGTCCTTTCTTGCCTCTATTCAGAGTAGCGATCAAGTTTACTTTAACAAATACACTTCTCACCCAACCAGAATGTGAAAACTACCATTGAGAGCACAGCCTGGTAAACAATAGGCAGCCCTTTCTGTGTAAGAGCACACTTTGCTGTGAAGAACACTCCCTCTATTATTGATGGCATTGGCCATTGTGAGAAATTGGTTGTTGGTTGAGGGAGGTGTGAGCCCTTCTCAAGCAACAGCCACAATCCTTGTCAGGGTGAATCACACAAATCACTAAATAAACTTGTGCTTAACCCTCTGGTAGCTTGGCCCAAAAGCAGTCAGGCAATGTATAAAGTATTTGTGCAGCACTTAAAACAATAATAAAGTGAAAACACAACACAAGAAAAACCCCACACCAAGTTGTAAAATGTAATAAATTATTTGACACCAAAATGGCAAAAAATCCAATAAGTAGAACGTGATATATTCATTTGTAAAGGTTTCAGGTAAGTATAGCAGCTACAAGAACAAGCGCAAACGTGAGGCTATCTGGTCGTGCAAGACCTAGTGAAAGTCACAAGTTCAGGCTGACCACAATGGAGTGTGGCCGGATACAGAGACCAAGTTAGTCCATCTGAAAAAGTTACCTTTTAAAGTCCAGCATGAAGAGTTCCGTTCACAGTGGAGAAGGCCGTGGGGAGCAAGGAGAGCGTCGCAGATGGGCATTGCTGCAGCGTGAAGAGCAGGCAGAGCATTGCGCAAGTCATCGCTGTAATGGGAAGGTCCTGTTGGGCGTCACGGACAGTCGGTGCTGGAGATTCACATTGGCGGTCACTGCAGGCTATTGATGCTGTAGTGCAAAGTGCAGATCTTGCACTGCCGCTCATCACTGATGGTCATGGTCACTGTAGCACAAAGAGTCAGGTTCACTGGAGCTTTGCGTTGCCGGTTGGCGCAGGTGGCAAGATCTTCATGGTCGCGAACAGCCCAAAACTGGTTGGCTGAACTCCTGAGTCACTGCCAGCGATTTCGCCTTTTCTTCCAAGAGGATTTCAGCTGACGCCACTCCAAGGGTACAGGACCTTGGAAGCACCTCTTGGGGATCAGAGACTCACTCCAGCAGAGACCAGCAGGGCTCAGGCAGGTCCAGTTGCAGCTGGTCAGCTGGGCAGTTGCAGAGAGGCCTCTGGAGCTTGTTGTGTCCCTGTAGCTCAGAAGAGGAGGTCAGTCAGCTGACCCTTGGATTAGCTTCAGCCAGGTCCCCCTTCCTTCTCATCAAGCAGGGCAGGCCTCAAGCAGCAGGGCGTCTTTCTGCTGTAGTATTCACAGGTCCAGAAATGTACTGAACAGTGGGTCTCAGGGTCCCAATTTTAAAACTGGTGCCGCCTTTAAAGTGGGAGAATCTTCTGGAGTATTTCCCTTCCAGAGGTGTCTGGAATTTCCTGCCTCTCTGCCCTGGTCCCAGTCTGTCTGGTGCACAATAGGCTAGTGTGAGGACCTTTGTGTGTGAGCTGAGCCAGTGCCTTTAAAGTGCAAGGATGGTAGGTGACAGCCATGTCTCCCATCCTCTCAGAGATGGCCCAGTCTGCCAACACACAGATCCTCTATTGTGATGAAGTCTGGGAGGAATACACAAAGGCCAACTGCCAACTAAACCTTGGCATATGACCCAGGAATAGGCTGCAGGGACTAAATGGTTAGGACAAGAAAATGCCAACTTTCTTAAAAGTGTCAATTTCCGAATTGTGACTTAAAGTCTGACTTTACAATAAAAGAGGGTTTTAGATCACAATCCACAGACACTAAACGTAACCTTCCTACCTGCTCCCAATCAAACGTTATCACTTATTAAATGTAATAAGGTAACCCAATGTTATCCTATGAGAGAGGTAGGCCTTGCAATTGAGAGTTTTTCACTACCAGGACATGTAAAACTAAAAAGTACATGTCCAACATTTTAAATACAACACACTCAGGGGCATGTCCAAGATGGTGGATGGATAGGACATGCCTTCGTAATCCCACCGTCGCCTGCTTCTGTCCAGGGTCTGCTGCCCACTCCCCCCGAACATCGCCTGGGCCATAGCGTGCATTACCACTCTAGTGATGCCAACCCGCACTAAGGCACACCGGCCAGGGCAGCCTAGACCCCTTGACATGCTCGAGCAGTGCACCGGAGGCTGCCACGGAGAGACACAAGATGGCGGCGGTTGCGGCGCGATGAGGAGTGCACTGGCTGCATCTCTTCTGAGCCGCTGCCGAAGGAGCCAAGGGCCAAGGGCCCAGAGGCCAGAAGTGAGGGCCAGTGGCAGTCCTCTGTCAACACCGCGGGGAGAGGAATGGAGCAGCTGCATGGCTGAACGGCTAAATGGTGATTGCTAGCTCAGCGCAGGGCGACAGCTACTCCACCCCACTGGAGCTCTAACAATGTGCGAAAGGCCGGAGCCGCGGTGGCAGCTCCGGGCAAGTTAGAGAGACCGCGGATCATCGCAAGAACCAGTTGCACGAAGCCCAAGGTGAGAGCTCTGAGGCAGGGCGCGCGGTGGCAGTGGGGTGAGACTCTCCTGCCTCACGAAGCCTGCCTGACAACATAGAGTCCGCTGCTTCTCCTCTGGACCAGATGTCAGCAGCAACCACCTGAGGATCTCTCTCCCCTCCTTGGTGTCAGCACTCCCCTATAGTCCCGGGACAGGGGGCTTGCCTCAGTGACGGGGGGAGCACTGCGATGCAGTGCCTTGTAGCAGACAGGTTACAGTACAGATTGGCGAGTCGCTCGCTCCCCACTTTCATCACTGCTGATAGAATTTGGCAACCTTCGCTCCGCCGCACCAGAGCCTCCCTACGGTGCATGAAGAACGGTAAAGGCTGACACTGTGGCACTGTGCTATTGTTCCGGCCCTAATAATTCACTTCTAATTAGTTTGACTGGTCAAACTGAGCGTGGACTTGTTGGCAGGTTGGGCTGCCTCTAAGGACTGCCACAGCGATACATGAGGGCCATGCAGTTGGCAGTGGGGGTCGGTGCTCGCTTTCTGGTGACTTCGTCAGCTGCTCTGCCCCACCTTGTGCCTGCAGGGAGCGAGCGATAGCTTTGGGGCCCACATAGCAGCATCATGACTGTTGCCTCACCATCAGACCAGACACTAGCAGGAGGTCCCTGGTGACCCCCGCCTCCCAGTCAGGCGCCAGCACTTCCCTATTGCCCCGGTGAAGAGGACTTGCTCAGTAGAATGGGGGTTACAGTGGGGAGACTAAGCGAGGAGCACAGCTTGCCCATCCCGTGTCGTGGGCAGGTAGATAGCCAGGTGTCAACCCCAGGGGGCAGACTCATGACTACCCGCAGTTTTAGTGACCAGAACAGACAGCGGTGGCCATACCTTGGGAACCATGGTGGAGGCTTAAGCAAGAAAGGAGAGATCCCTCAAGGAGATGCTTACCAGACAGGCCGGAGGCACATCAGAGGAGGGGCCGCCTCCTCCACAGCTGGTGCAGGCGGCGGAAGGTGATGATGGTGAGGGATCGGTGACGAGTTTCTTCCTGGAGGCTCTGTTCACCTCCCTCCCCCCGGAGGGCTTCAGACGGTTAAAAACAACCTTTCTCAGAACTTCAAAGACGTCAGCCACAATCTGACAGAGGTGGGGGACAGAGTATGAACCCTTGAGGATCATGATTCCAGCCGAGACAAGGAACTTGAGCACCTACAGCAGGAGGTGATACGCCTCTGTGACCAACAGATTGGCCTATAGGCACACATAGAGGAGTTGGACAACTGATTGTGATGAAATAGCATTCACATTCAGGAGATACCAACCAAGGCAGAAGGTACAGGCATATAGGCATATGTGAGGGCCCTGTTCCTCCAGATCCTCAACGCACATCCCATGCAGAGATACAACTTGATAGAGTCCACATGGTGGGCCCACCGTGACAGGAGAATGCCCGTCCTGCTGACATTCTGGTATGCATCCACGATTTCAATCTTAAAGAGACAATACTTTGCAAAGCCAGAGACATTCTTCCTTTGCAATTCCACGGGCATAAGCTGGCACTTTTTCAAGATCTTTTGGCCCTCACCTTTCAGAAACGCAGAGCCTTGTGACAGGTGATGACCTTGCTTCTCAACAAAGGCATCTCCTATTGCTGGGGACCCCAGTTCCGCATAGTCTTGTGGTGGGATGGGAAATTGCATCAGGTACGATCCCTGTCTGAGGCATGCCGTCTGTGGGATATCACAGAAACAGAGGAGGCAAGCCCGCTGAACATCCCCCGTGATCGGAAGAGGGCGGAAACGTATCTGCTGACATAGGGGCTTGTGCCCTTACCAAGTGAGCTTAGCCATGGAGCGGCAAGCAATGTTGGACACCCTGGCTGGTTAGCCCGACCAGCTGGAAGAGACATAAGATGCACCAGGACCTGCTGATCTTCTACACTACTAGTGAGGGGAGTCTGGTTCCCGGGCCGGGGGAGAGGGGGGGTTGGGAAGGGAGGGTCTTACTAGGAGGAGTTGGAGGTACTTGAATGGGCCCCTCTAACCCGGATTCCTTCAGGCCATTTCTGGCCTCAGCCAGTGCCTTAAGTTCTAATGGTGATACAAAAGGGGATGATGGACGGAACGTTTGAGCCAATCAAACACTCACCCCCAGTCAACTGATCTGGGTTTAATCCATCATCATTCTTTAGCTCACTCCACCACCCCAGTTCAGACATGGCCATATGCAAATCAGTCTGACCCTGTGCCTCATGGGAACAGTCCAGCCCGAACTGCCAAGCCATGTCTTCCCTGGACCTGAAACAAGCATCCTAGGACCGGTTTCTGGCATTCCAGCCGTCATCAGCCAGGCTTGCTTGAATCCAGTGTCAAAGTGAGCAAGGGACCCACGTCTGGGCATACCCCCGCCAACTTAGGGCGAACAAAGCGATACAAAAGGGGAAGTTCTAATGGTGGCAGAGCTATCCTTATTTTATTGGACCTGTCGACGGTCTTCGACACAGACCCACAAGACAGGCTCCTGGAGAGTTTGAGTGATATTGGCATCGGCGGATCCACGCTCTCATGGCTAGCCTCCTTTCTTGAGTATAAAAGCCAGGAAATTTGGGCACCCCCTTTTGCTTCCCCATGCCTACCCTGAAAGTGGGGGTCCCTCAGGGTTCTGTTCTAAGCCCTACTCTCTTCAACCTTTACATGTCGCCCCTCGCATCTCTGGCTGAAGACTGCAGAGCCAAAATATTTTCATACACCGATGATACGCAGTTGATCTTCACCTGCGAGAAGGGAGCAGATTTTGATGCTGAAAGGATCAGATTATGCCTCAGTAAGGTGTTTAACTGGCTCAATAGGAGCCAACTCAAATGTAATTCCAAGAAATCGGAAATTGTCTTTTTTGGCTCTCCATCTGTGGTGGACTGGAGACAATGGTGGCCAGAGGAGATGTCTCCGCCCCTCTCAGCCCAATCTACGGTTAAGAACCTCGGCATCCACATTGACAGCGCGCTCTCTATGAGACCCCAAGTCCAGTCCTTAGTGGGCATCTGCTTTGGCATGCTGCATATGCTAAGAAAGTTCCTTCCCCTTCCCTTACTACTTGACACCAGGAAAACCGTGGTCCAGGCTCTGGTTACTTCCAGACTGGACTGCGCGAACATTCTGTACCTGGGCCTTCCAGCCTATCTACTCCAGTGCCTACAGGTGGTTCAGAATGCTGCGGCCAGACTGATCCTTAGGCTTAACCCCAGGTTCCACATGGCCCCTCATATTAAGGCATTTCACTGGCTCCTGATGAGTAAAAGGATCAAGTTTAAGGCCCAGGTAATGTTTTCCAAAGCCCTTCATGGTAGGGGCACTGGCTACCTCAGGGCAAGAGTCAGCCACTACTTGCCTGCCAGATCCCTGCGGCCTTGCTCCATGGTCCTTGCCTGCGTCCCCAGAGTATGCCTTGCCAGGGTGGGGGACCAATCTTTCGGACTGCTGGGAGCTCAAGTATGGAACCAACTACCAGTTTCTCTCAGATCTACGGCTGACCAGACGGTTTTTAGGAAACGGCTCAAAACCTGGCTCTTTCAATGCTAGGTCTGTGGGTCAGGTGTCTGTTAGTGTGAGACTTTAGCGCTGGAACACTCTTGTTCAGTAGCCGTGTGCTCTACAAATCCGGTTCATTCAATGGGACTAAGTTAATTTCATGAGTTATAGTTGGGGTTCTTGTAGGACAGTACTCAAATTCCACTTAGGTGCATTATGCTTTAGATTTCCACACACATACAGCGCTTCTAGGCCCGTGTTGGGTCCACTGGTAGGGGGTCATCTAGGGACTTGGTCTGCTGACATTGGATCATCTCACCCTCCCATCCTAACACATTATTAGTTGAAAGTCATCACCCTCAATGTGAAGGGTCTCAACAACCCGATCAAGTGCAGAGGGATTGTGTCTTACATGAGGCAGACTGGGGCTAACCTTTGTCTACTACAGGAGACACATTTTGTACCTGGAGAATGGCACTGGCTCAAATCTCAGGCCTATTTCCTCCACCACCACCAAAACAGCTGGAGTGGCCATTCTGGTTTCCCACTCCTTTCGGGGAATGGTGGGCTCTAAACTGGCTGACATAAAAGGGCAACCGTTAGCATATCGGAAGATTTTGGGAGACTTCACCTATACTTTGGCCTCTTCGTATGCCCCCAATGATGGTCAGGAACTCTTTCTCAAGCGAGCCATAGCAGAAGTGATGGCCTCCCAGGATCGATTGGGTTTGTTCAGGGGGGGCCTTAACCTTGTCTTAAATAATTCCTGGATAGATCTGCACAGCACTGTGGGCCTACTGGGGCCCTTTCCTGGGAGGGGGCACACTGGCTGTGGGAGATGGGCTTGCACGACATCTGGAGGGACCAACATCCCGAAACACATGATTATACCTTTTACTCACATGCCCATAAGACGTACGTCCGGCTTGACTATTTTTTGGGTGCCAGTGAGATCCAGGCATTAGAAGGGATAACTGAGATTGAGCCGAGATCCCTCTTGGATCATGCGGCAGTGTCTCTTACCCTTGAGGTGCTTACAGCACAGCGAGCCCCCTGTCTGTGACGACTAAGAGAGAGTTTACTGCAGAGACAAGATACAGTGCTGTTGACAATAAATTCCACCTGGAGAAGCAGTAAAGCCTACAGAGAGAAGTCCAAGAGCAGGAACGCATTCATAAGCGCACTGATGCCTCCCCTCCCCAAGTCTGGCAGCAGATAGAGGCGGCATGAAATTAAGTGGTCTCGACTTAGATAGGGCTGAATACGCACTACTCCGACTGCAGCACACCTTCTATGTTGGGGGGACAAATGTGGTCAGTTGTTGGCCAAAAACATCAGTCTCAATGACAGGCTGCAAGGGTGGACAGCATCCTAGCTCTGGATAGTACGGACATCACGGGGGATGGCCCCATTGCGGCAGCCTTCCGTGACTATTATAGGCACTCTTTTCAGCACCAGATCTTTCTCCGGATGGTCCTCGTAGCTATCTCCAGGGGGCGCACACACCTCGACTGACGTCTGTCCAGACAGACAAATTGGATTGGCCGATCTGGGTGGAGGAAGTGATCTCGGCCATTGCTAAAGAGAATCCCCTCAAATCCCCAGGCCCTGATGGGTTTCCCGCTCTCTTTTATAAAACATTCTGCACCGCTTTCGCCCCAGTACTTAACAGAATTTTCAACTCCTTGGCTACGTTACGTACTATGCCTCCCTTGATGCTGGATGCCTCCATC
Organism: Calotriton arnoldi; assembly: GCA_963921515.1. NCBI lineage: Eukaryota > Metazoa > Chordata > Amphibia > Caudata > Salamandridae > Calotriton > Calotriton arnoldi. The sequence goes on from CAWUFW010003765.1 coordinate 570,020, forward strand.
ATTGTCTTTCCCAAACCAGGGAAAGACAGGAAGCAATGTGTCTCATACCGCCTGTTAGAAATGGGATTTTTGGTAGGCTAGGGCGTGGGCCCAAGTCTGGCAAAAACCACCACTCTAGTCAGGATAAGGGAGTTACACGTCTAAAATAACCCCTGCTCACCCCCTTGGTAGCTTGGCACGAGCAGCCAGGCTTATCTTAGAGGCAGTGTGTAAAGCATTTGCACATAACCAACAGTAATACAGTGTATGCACTACAAAAGGACACCACACCAGTTTAGAAAAATATCCAATATTTTTATATAATTAAAACAATACCAAAAACGATAAAAAACCACAATACTATACTTAAAAGTTCACAGTTCAAAAATACGCTGATTAAAAAGAGTTCCTTGTGTGGCTAGCTCCGTCCGGGCTACCACGGCGTCGTGAACGCACAAATCCAAAAACAGTTCTGGCTGACCGCGGGTTCGCAGGCCAGCTACGGTGTCGGGAAGACCCGCAAACAGTACCTTTCAGAGATGCAGGGCGATGGGGCCCTTGACGTCACTCGCGTTGCAGGTCGAGCTCCTTTCTGATGGGATCCAGAGCGCTGGCGCCAACAGGCGTCGGGTGCTGCGGGGCGAAGGGCAGCGGTGTGGAGTGCGGTGCCCCCAGGTCGCGGTGCGAGCCGCTGCTCGGTGGTGGCGTCAGATGGCGTCGTCGGTGAGACCAGGTGTGAGAAGTTGGCCTGGTATATGCTGTCCACTAATTATAGTGTTTTTTTAAAGAACAGTGGTCAAGATGAGGCCAGAAAGGTCCTCGGGTAGCCAGAGCTACTATTTAGTCAAGATAATGCTTTCGCCTGAGCTCTCGTGTTACAAGAGAGGAGGAAGAGAAAAACAGCGTATGGCGGGACACAGGGTTGTAGGGATGACAAGACATTTATTACATCATAAACGCTATATCATCCACACGTATTTTAGGATCTAGTCCTGGTGCTCACACATCGGGTGAAGTTGCGTGAAAAGTGAAAAAGTGCTGGTGACTTAAAATTACATCACATTGACAACAAAAGCAAAACTCAAGTGAATTTTTACAGTTGGAGTTTTGGTTGTAATAGGTCGACGGCGTTTCGATCTCTATAGTTTAGAGACCATCATCAGGACGAGTAACCGTGTGAGCAAGTAGAATCTAGACAAAAAAGAAAGACATAGGTCCCATAGACATAGATCAAATCTGAGCAACATGTAAAACCTATTTGTAACAAAACGTGTCGTGATGACTAATAATCGACATCAGGAGGATGTAATATCCATTAACAATTGACTTGGATCTGAGTATAATAATTCGTTATAAGTGTACGTAAACAAGACATGGACTCAGGTGCCTAAGGGAGTGATATGAACATATATCGTAGCTGGGCACCATGCAACCTAATACAAGGGAGACATGTCATGATCACTAATGATTTACAGGAGGGAGTAATCACTAATTAAAAAACAATGCGACTTGGACAAATACGTAGATGACTGTGGGAGTGCAGTATAACAGACAACGCATGAAGTCTCAACGGCAGTAGCGGGAGAACAATAAACACGTGTTGAACCGACTAGATAGCGTCGGGTGAAGCGCGCAGAGAAAGAACAGTGAAGGTACAAGGCACAGTGCTGGCAAGGCGCGGTGAACGCATGATCGGGAAAGCAACCGAGCGTTTACCTGAAGGGCGGTGAACCGCTACGTTCTGAAATCAGGAAAAAGGAGGAGGTAATTTAGGAACACAGAAATTAAAGCCAAGGTTCCCGAGAGGAAAAAGGGGTAGTTGCTGGGTTCACTTACCGGGTGAATACTTAAAGGGTTCCGGGCAGTGTGTCCCGTAATTTGGTAGATAATCTAAGAGAGGGAACGAGGAGAGGGGGTCAGCGAAGGGCTGAGCGCATCGTCATGCTTGGTGAGACAGTGCAGGGAGCGGAAGGACTTACTAGATTGAGGGCAGAGTACCGGGTCTCCTCCGGTGATTTCGAGCAGGCGGCGAGGCACTGCAATGAAGGCCTGCTGGATCAGTCTGCGGGGCTAATCTGGAGGGAAGGGGCGTGTACTTAAGGGAGGAGAATTGCGCGTGCGTGACGCGTGGCCCGGGTTTGGAACGAGTGTCCTGTAGCGGCGGCCATGTTACGTGAGGGGAGTGAGGCTCAGAGGAGCCTGGGAAAAGTACCAAGACATGGGGACTAGTAACACACATAAACAATTAAACGTGTGTGACCAGTGCACTATATACATGGTGATGGCTACTGATAAAAACATTGCGAATGGGGAAATTACACATATTTAAAAACAAAAAGCAGGTACAGAGCACTGATATGGAGTATCATTGTATTACAATATCTGGTTCCATTCTTCTATGGTATTAAGTCCATGTTCAATAGATCGACATCTGAACATCCAATTACACTCCAATCTGTTAAGAATGGCTTGGGGATCACCACCTCTAGGACTTGGGTGTAAAATGTCAATAACTTGCCAACGCAGATCCTGTTCAGAGTGTCCCTTCTCCATGAAGTGAGGGCACCAAAGGTGCAGTGATGGTGTTGCATCGGATTCTGCTCCTGTGTTGGCTGATGCGGGCTTTGATTTTTTGCGTGGTTTGGCCAATATACATGAGGTTGCACGGACATTGGATGCAATAGATCACATTAGTCGAGTTACAGTTAGAGAAAAATTCAAGTTTGTGAGTAGTGGTGCCATAAACAAACTCTTTCGTGTTTTTTGTTAGCGGGCATGCAACACAATTACCACATTTGTAATGTCCTATAACAGGGGAAGGCCAAAGCATGAGCGTATGGTGACAGCATTGTTAGATGGTTTATATGCCCTGACAAGATGGTCTTTGATATTCCGACCTCTCTTGAATGAAAACAGGGAGCCTCTTTAGTGATGTTAATGGATATAAGAAGAGGCCAATGTTTTTTAATGAGTTTGGTTATTTTGTTGCTGGCTGAGCAGAAGGTAGTCACACAGGGGATACGTGTCATCGTTTTTTTGCCAGCAGGTTCCAGCAGGGTCTCCCTATGTGTGTACCAAGCCCTTTTCATGGATCTCCTAACTAACCGTCTGGGGTATCCTCTATTCATAAGTTTTTTGCACAGGGTATCGGCCTCCCTCAGGTAGTCTTCTTTGTACTTGCAATTTCTGCGAATCCTGAGGAATTGTCCGAACGGCAGGCCATCACGTAAAGCTCTGGGGTGGTTGCTTTTATAGTGGAGGAGCGTGTTACGCTCTGTGGGTTTTCTGTATAAGGTGGTATACAGACCACCTTCAGCTGATCTAACAGTAACGTCGAGATAGCTAATTTGAGCAGAATCAGAGCAGTGTGTGAACCTAAGGTCGGGTTGGCAGTTATTCAGCTCGTTCCAAACCCGGGCCACGCGTCACGCACGCGCAATTCTCCTCCCTTAAGTACACGCCCCTTCCCTCCAGATTAGCCCCGCAGACTGATCCAGCAGGCCTTCATTGCAGTGCCTCGCCGCCTGCTCGAAATCACCGGAGGAGACCCGGTACTCTGCCCTCAATCTAGTAAGTCCTTCCACTCCCTGCACTGTCTCACCAAGCATGACGATGCGCTCAGCCCTTCGCTGACCCCCTCTCCTCGTTCCCTCTCTTAGATTATCTACCAAATTACGGGACACACTGCCCGGAACCCTTTAAGTATTCACCCGGTAAGTGAACCCAGCAACTACCCCTTTTTCCTCTCGGGAACCTTGGCTTTAATTTCTGTGTTCCTAAATTACCTCCTCCTTTTTCCTGATTTCAGAACGTAGCGGTTCACCGCCCTTCAGGTAAACACTCGGTTGCTTTCCCGATCACGCGTTCACCGCGCCTTGCCAGCACTGTGCCTTGTACCTTCACTGTTCTTTCTCTGCGCGCTTCACCCAACGCTATCTAGTCGGTTCAACACGTGTTTATTGTTCTCCCGCTACTGCCGTTGAGACTTCATGCGTTGTCTGTTATACTGCACTCCCACAGTCATCTACGTATTTGTCCAAGTCGCATTGTTTTTTAATTAGTGATTACTCCCTCCTGTAAATCATTAGTGATCATGACATGTCTCCCTTGTATTAGGTTGCATGGTGCCCAGCTACGATATATGTTCATATCACTCCCTTAGGCACCTGAGTCCATGTCTTGTTTCGTACACTTATAACGAATTATTATACTCAGATCCAAGTCAATTGTTAATGGATATTACATCCTCCTGATGTCGATTATTAGTCATCACGACACGTTTTGTTACAAATAGGTTTTACATGTTGCTCAGATTTGATCTATGTCTATGGGACCTATGTCTTTCTTTTTTGTCTAGATTCTACTTGCTCACACGGTTACTCGTCCTGATGATGGTCTCTAAACTATAGAGATCGAAACGCCGTCGACCTATTATAACCAAAACTCCAACTGTAAAAATTCACTTGAGTTTTGCTTTTGTTGTCAATGTGATGTAATTTTAAGTCACCAGCACTTTTTCACTTTTTCACGCAACTTCACCCGATGTGTGAGCACCAGGACTAGATCCTAAAATACGTGTGGATGATATAGCGTTTATGATGTAATAAATGTCTTGTCATCCCTACAACCCTGTGTCCCGCCATACGCTGTTTTTCTCTTCCTCCTCTCTTGTAACACGAGAGCTCAGACGAAAGCATTATCTTGACTAAATAGTAGCTCTGGCTACCCGAGGACCTTTCTGGCCTCATCTTGACCACTGTTCTTTAAAAATACGTATACCACCCCAGGTCGTACCGTTGGGGTTCCCTTGTTCGCTAAAAATACTTCTACGTGCAGTGGCTGCACTGCAAAGGTTTCCACTTTTTTAAGTGGTTGTCTTATTTGTTTCTTGTGTTTTGTTCTATTGTTTGTTTCTCAGGACATAGCCCCTGAGCCTAAATTATTTGTTTTTACCCTCTCTTGTCCAACGATTCTGAGTATGTCCACACCAATTGCCCCAACATACACAGAGGACTATATTGCCAGAATTGTCAGTGGCCCTTCTCTGTTTCAGACAACAACATCTACACCTATCCCTACTGATGTCGCCACAGAGAAATTAACGGCCCTAGAACATCTAAAAAAGAAACATATTCGGATTGAGCTCCATGCGCGCATGCTCACAGAATATTTAAAAGCCAATATAATACCAGTGGGTCTACAAGTCCGCAATACTCCGGCAATCTTCCTACTGGACCCTAGATTTAAAACCGGCTTTGCGCATATTGGAACAACCTGCTCCAGGCACTGGATGGTGCTTGGAATAGATACCGCACTTGAACACAGTAAAAAAGAACTCGAGGAAATACTAGCACTAGAGAAAGCTATCCTAGAGTTGGATAGTTTGTCTGATGCTAAGACTATCCTTGAAAAACTAGAAAGGAATATCTCAGATTTTCATAAATTTGAGCACCATAAAAAAGCCACAAAAGTCACCAAAGATATAAAGAACTATAATAGAGAAAAAACCTACCCCTACCTAAGAGAAGATTACTTTACCAACCCCCAACTTGCACCCAGACAACAAACAGGCACGTGGGGTAGATTCAAGAACAGACAACCAGTTACATTCTCTGAATCTTCCGCAGACTCCGACTCCTCTGACTCAGTAGCGGGTCCTAGTTCAGCACCCCATAATCCTAATTTTTTAGGGAGAGGCCAACCTTTTCAGACAGAGAGAGGGAGGGGCAAACCACGCTACAACTTTCCCCCAGGCGAACTCCAGACACGGCGGAAGTTTTACCAATGGGGTTATCAGTACTGATCCCATTAGAACCAGTGGGTATTCCTGACCCCCCACCCATGGAACCCATACCTATCTTCAATTTGTCTAGCCACCAACTAGCTACGTCTGAGATAGCACTTTTAAGTAAAGGACTTTCCTACGTCATTACTGAAAAACCTGATTGGTCTCAATATACAACTTGAAATGTACCAATTCTTCCGGAAAATAAGACTCCGTTCCTTTTTCTGAACAAAGACCTACCACCCAAATATGACACCACGGGATTACGCCCAAAATCGACCTTTAATCCCCCAGCTGGTTGCCTCCCACCGGAGGTCATTACTTTTGAAAACCTAGTCTTGAAATAACTAGACAAACTCAGAAATCTCCATACTTTTATTCCATATAACATCAGCCTTGAGGAGAAAGAGAGTCTTTTTAACCTGAAAAAAATGGATGACATTATCATTAAACCCTGTGACAAGGGAGGGGGCATTGTCATCCAAGATAGAACTGACTATGAAAAAGAAATCATGCGCCAATTCAATAATGCTACTCACTATGAGCCCCTTCAGCGCAGCCCCCTATTCGATATTCAAGCCCTCATCCATGACACGACGAAAGAGGCTGAGGTAATGGGCTTCATTAGCCACAATGAATTTCTATTCCTTAATAACAAAAATCCGAGAACACCAGTTATATATACACTGCCCAAAGTTCACAAGAACTCCAACAACCCTCCAGGTAGACCCATTCTATCCGGCTGTGGTTCCATCCTTGAACCCCTAGGCCGTTACATTGATTTCTTTATTCATGATATGGTACCAGACACAGTAGCCTACGTGAAGGACACCACACACTTCATTAGACTTATCGAACAAGAACCATTTGATCCCATTACAGAGCTTCTTGTCACCTTAGACATTGAATCACTTTATACTAATATCCCACAAGACAAAGGGATTCTAGTTATCCAAAACCATCTAGAGAACAGACCCAGACCCCATAAGGTCCCTACTGATTTCATCACGGATTTATTAAAGATCGCCCTGTCCCAAAACTATTTTATGTTTCAAGAAAAATACTACAAACAGTGTAAGGGAACTTCTATGGGTGCTGTTTTTGCCCCAAATTTTGCCATATTATTTGTTGACGATATGGAAATTATGTATGTACTCAACCACGTTAATCCCTTTCGCAACAATATCAGGAGCTGGCACCGTTACATCGACGATGTATTCATGATTTGGAAAGGCTCTACCACGGAACTTGATTCCTTCTGCATTTGGCTGAATAACTGCCAACCCGACCTTAGGTTCACACACTGCTCTGATTCTGCTCAAATTAGCTATCTCGACGTTACTGTTAGATCAGCTGAAGGTGGTCTGTATACCACCTTATACAGAAAACCCACAGAGCGTAACACGCTCCTCCACTATAAAAGCAACCACCCCAGAGCTTTACGTGATGGCCTGCCGTTCGGACAATTCCTCAGGATTCGCAGAAATTGCAAGTACAAAGAAGACTACCTGAGGGAGGCCGATACCCTGTGCAAAAAACTTATGAATAGAGGATACCCCAGACGGTTAGTTAGGAGATCCATGAAAAGGGCTTGGTACACACATAGGGAGACCCTGCTGGAACCTGCTGGCAAAAAAACGATGACACGTATCCCCTGTGTGACTACCTTCTGCTCAGCCAGCAACAAAATAACCAAACTCATTAAAAAACATTGGCCTCTTCTTATATCCATTAACATCACTAAAGAGGCTCCCTGTTTTCATTCAAGAGAGGTCGGAATATCAAAGACCATCTTGTCAGGGCATATAAACCATCTAACAATGCTGTCACCATACGCTCATGCTTTGGCCTTCCCCCTGTTATAGGACATTACAAATGTGGTAATTGTGTTGCATGCCCGCTAACAAAAACACGAAAGAGTTTGTTTATGGCACCACTACTCACAAACTTGAATTTTTCTCTAACTGTAACTCGACTAATGTGATCTATTGCATCCAATGTCCGTGCAACCTCATGTATATTGGCCAAACCACGCAAAAATCAAAGCCCGCATCAGCCAACACAGGAGCAGAATCCGATGCAACACCATCACTGCACCTTTGGTGCCTCACTTCATGGAGAAGGGACACTCTGAACAGGATCTGCGTTGGCAAGTTATTGACATTTTACACCCAAGTCCTAGAGGTGGTGATCCCCAAGCCATTCTTAACAGATTGGAGTGTAATTGGATGTTCAGATGTCGATCTATTGAACATGGACTTAATACCATAGAAGAATGGAACCAGATATTGTAATACAATGATACTCCATATCAGTGCTCTGTACCTGCTTTTTGTTTTTAAATATGTGTAATTTCCCCATTCGCAATGTTTTTATCAGTAGCCATCACCATGTATATAGTGCACTGGTCACACACGTTTAATTGTTTATGTGTGTTACTAGTCCCCATGTCTTGGTACTTTTCCCAGGCTCCTCTGAGCCTCACTCCCCTCACGTAACATGGCCGCCGATACAGGACGCTCGTTCCAAACCCGGGCCACGCGTCACGCACGCGCAATTCTCCTCCCTTAAGTACACGCCCCTTCCCTCCAGATTAGCCCCGCAGACTGATCCAGCAGGCCTTCATTGCAGTGCCTCGCCGCCTGCTCGAAATCACCGGAGGAGACCCGGTACTCTGCCCTCAATCTAGTAAGTCCTTCCGCTCCCTGCACTGTCTCACCAAGCATGACGATGCGCTCAGCCCTTCGCTGACCCCCTCTCCTCGTTCCCTCTCTTAGATTATCTACCAAATTACGGGACACACTGCCCGGAACCCTTTAAGTATTCACCCGGTAAGTGAACCCAGCAACTACCCCTTTTTCCTCTCGGGAACCTTGGCTTTAATTTCTGTGTTCCTAAATTACCTCCTCCTTTTTCCTGATTTCAGAACGTAGCGGTTCACCGCCCTTCAGGTAAACACTCGGTTGCTTTCCCGATCACGCGTTCACCGCGCCTTGCCAGCACTGTGCCTTGTACCTTCACTGTTCTTTCTCTGCGCGCTTCACCCGACGCTATCTAGTCGGTTCAACACGTGTTTATTGTTCTCCCGCTACTGCCGTTGAGACTTCATGCGTTGTCTGTTATACTGCACTCCCACAGTCATCTACGTATTTGTCCAAGTCGCATTGTTTTTTAATTAGTGATTACTCCCTCCTGTAAATCATTAGTGATCATGACATGTCTCCCTTGTATTAGGTTGCATGGTGCCCAGCTACGATATATGTTCATATCACTCCCTTAGACACCTGAGTCCATGTCTTGTTTCGTACACTTATAACGAATTATTATACTCAGATCCAAGTCAATTGTTAATGGATATTACATCCTCCTGATGTCGATTATTAGTCATCACGACACGTTTTGTTACAAATAGGTTTTACATGTTGCTCAGATTTGATCTATGTCTATGGGACCTATGTCTTTCTTTTTTGTCTAGATTCTACTTGCTCACACGGTTACTCGTCCTGATGATGGTCTCTAAACTATAGAGATCGAAACGCCGTCGACCTATTACAACCAAAACTCCAACTGTAAAAATTCACTTGAGTTTTGCTTTTGTTGTCAATGTGATGTAATTTTAAGTCACCAGCACTTTTTCACGCAACTTCACCCGATGTGTGAGCACCAGGACTAGATCCTAAAATACGTGTGGATGATATAGCGTTTATGATGTAATAAATGTCTTGTCATCCCTACAACCCTGTGTCCCGCCATACGCTGTTTTTCTCTTCCTCCTCTCTTGTAACACGAGAGCTCAGACGAAAGCATTATCTTGACTAAATAGTAGCTCTGGCTACCCGAGGACCTTTCTGGCCTCATCTTGACCACTGTTCTTTAAAAATACGTATACCACCCCAGGTCGTACCGTTGGGGTTCCCTTGTTCGCTAAAAATACACTAATTATAGTGGGCACCTTGCACCAGTCCAAGCAACCCCTTATTGGAGGTAGGTTAAAGACAACCTTTATTGAAAGCTATCCTAGTGATAGCTATGGAGAGCAGCCTTCTTGAAGGAATGTAAAGCAGCTTGTTTTACCAGTCTATAATCTCTTGAGTGACCAAATGAAAGAGGACCACACCAGGTATACATTTAAAATATATGTATTTAGTCTTAAACACACCCCTCTAGTCTCTTTATGAGGCTAGAGTTTGAAGTACATAAGTTACAAGTCGAATATCAACAGTAATAGCACAAATACACGTTTGAGCCCTAGGGGCGTACCAAACCATATACCAATAAAGTGGTATAAGAACCACGACTGAGCTAGACACAAGGCCTAGAGCCTGTAGAAGTGCTTGGACCACAAGGAACCATCCAAGGTAGTGACACAGGGGATCCACGGGGGACGCGTGCAGTGTGAGAACACAGCCGCGAGCCACCGTTGACTTCTATGGGGAATGTCGCGGTTGGAGTTTTAAAGAAAAAGGGCACTTGGAGGAGGACTTGGAGCAAACCCTTTTAGAACTAGGCCGTTCTAGAGTCAATACCCACGGGAGCACCGGAGTACTCGAGTTACCTCACCCAGGGGAGCCGGGTGCATAGGTGTCTTTCGGGGTCGGGTTTCGTCGTCGTTTTCAATGGCGATCTGCTGCAAAGTGCTGCTGGCGGCCAAGTCGAAAGTGCCCGGGTGGATCCAAGGATGTATCGAAGATCTGAAGAACCTGAAAGCAGAGGGGACAGAGTCTGGGTCACTAGCCAGTGACCAGGTAGGCGATGAGCAGATGCCCACCGCTGTCGGGTGCTTCAGGTAGGTTGACCGTCGTCTTGACTCTTCAGCCACGAGGTCCAGGAGGCGTCGACGATGGCCAAGAGCTGGATTCGAGCTGTCCCACAACGTCTGTCGAGTGCTGGGGTGTCGGCGACCGGATTGGACCCAACAAGCCTTGGCAACGGCAAGTCACGTGGAAACAAAGAAAGGACGTTGGTGCAGACCAGCAAGGTCTGAGGGACTCACCCAGTAAGGGTAAGTCAGGGCACGTCTGGAGCAACCAGGGAAGCCCAAGCAGAAGAAGAGTTACTTTTGGGAGGGCCCACTGGCCAACGGACTAGCGACCGCGAAGGAGCCTCAAGTGGACGCACTTGGAGCTGGCTTACAGGACACTCGTGGAGTGGAGGCCAGTGATCTTCGGTGCAGTCGGTGCTGGAGGTGGGGGCTACTTGGAGCCCAAAGCACAACTTCGTGAGAGACCAGGAAGAGGATGCACTTGCAAAAGTTCTTGGTGTCCAGGGGTCACAGTCCCACGTTACCCACGACAGCTACGGGCCTCTGCTTCACTGGGGACTCAGGGCAGCCTCGGGGAAGTCTGGAAATCTACCTCTGGTGATGCAAAGACTTCAGCGTCCAGCGGAAGCTTCAGTGATGCAGACTGGACAATTGTTTCTTAGGTGCCTGCCAAGCAGGGGAGTCACTCCTTGACCCCAAGGGAGATTCTTCAGTCCTCTAATCTTGAAGTAGAGCGTCGAAGGTCCAGGATTCGGCTTCAGAGTTTCATCCAGGGTAATCTAAAGTCCTAAGGACTGGGGTCCCATACTTATACGAAGTTAGGGGGTTGGACATACTCTGGGGACCCACCTATGGGAGGGTCAGGGAAGAGGGTGGTTACACCCATTCCCTTTGTCCAGTTTCGCGCCAGGGCAGGGGCAGGTAGCCCCTGCAACCGGTTTGAACTGGCATATGCACGGGGACACCAAATGTTCCCCCAGTGCAGGACTTCAAAGCACCAGAGAGTGCTCCCTCCCAGCCCCAATACACACTATCCTGTCTGGGGAGGTGGTTACACCTCCCTTCGACAGGAAACCTATTGTCCAGGCCTCCCTGCCGGAGTTTCAGTCAGCAGCAGGAGGCCAGACCCGTGTCTGTGGCAGCGGCATCCATTTTGTGATGCCAGGGCTCTGTAAAGAAGTTACCGGGTAGGTCGGTGGGTACATGTCTCTCCTCTAGAAAGGTGGAATGCTACCCCCGCCGCCAGGACTGGCAGGGGGGTAGTATTCCAAGATGTTTGACACCAAACACGACATGTTTTGGTGCAGCCAGTCCAAAGTTAGCATTGTACCGCAAGGATATAATGCACTAAAGAGTATATGGTCTGGCTGTACCACAAACAGCATCAGAGGAGGAACTCCGAACGCTGCAGAGGGGCTCTGCTCATGCAGGGGCAACCTCTCACATAAAAACCAAGCACTCTGCCTTCAGAATTGTTAAGGCCTGCCATAGGAGTGACTTATAGGTTTATATGTGTGTGCAATGGTAGTGATATTGGTAGCCTATATCACAGTAAGGGGTGCATGCACCACCTTACCCAGGCTGCAGTAGCAGACCTGTGGTGTCATTTTGGCTGGCCTTCCAGGGGTGGCATAATACATGCTTCAGCCCCTGGCAGGCCTCTGGGGTACCTATGCCCTGGGTACATAGTATACCATATACTAGGGACTTATAAGGGCACTCCAGATTCCAATCAGAGATGTACCTAAGGTACATGGAATCCATTTATAAGAGAAAGCAGATAGGCTGGGGACCTGAATAGCAGGTTCCCAGCCAAACTAAGTCAAAAACCATCAAAACACCAGAAAAAAAGTGGGGGCAACCATGTAGTCAAATTTCACCTTCCTACACCAGGGTCGCGGTGCGAGATGGAGGCGGTGCTCGTCACGGTGCTAGCAGGTCACGGTGCAAGCAGCGGCGTCGTCGTGGCTGAAGCGCTGTCGTCGGTTGACGAGCGGGAGTCGATGGCACTGGCGTCGGTGGGCCAAGGCTGCGGTGTGGGATGAGGTGGTGCGTCATGTAACTTACGAGCGGTGCCCCCGAACCACAGTGCAAGCAGCGGCGTCGATCTCGGTGGGAAGTGGCGGCGTCAGGAAGGCCACGGAATCGACGTGTAGCGAGGCGGTGCAGAGTGCGGTGCCCACAGGTCGCGGGGTGAGCAGCGGCTCGGTGATGGCATCAGCAGGAGTCGTCGGTGAGACCAGGGTCGCGGTGCGGCGGTGCCCTCTGCGGTGCCACAGCTTCAGCGTGAAGCAAGGCGGTGCGGAGTGTGGTGCCCACAGGTTGCGGTGCGAGCAGCGGCTCGGTGATGGCGTCAGCGTCGTCGTCGGTGAGACCAGGGTCGCGGTGCGGCGTTGCGGCGGTGCCCTCTGCGGTGCCTTCAGGACACTGGGTCGGCAGGGTCATCGTAGGCGTTGTCGAGATGGTGTTCTTCGGGTTGCAGTACGAAACACACAGTCCCCAGTGCTGCGGGTCGAAGAACCTGGAGTCTTTGATGTTCCTGAGACTCCGTGAACAGGGGGCAAGCTCCACTTCAAGCCCTTGGAGAGTCTCACCAATGCGGTTGCAGAAAGTCCAGTCCAGGCCTTTCACTGCCCAGGACAGAAGCAGCCACTGCAGGTCGGCCCAGCAAAGCACGCAGCAAAGCAGTTGTTCCTTCTTGCAGCTTCTCTGGCTCTTCTTCTTGGCAGTCTTCTTGATCCAGATGAGTTCTAAAGTTCAGGGGTCTGGGCCCCAGTATTTGTACATAAAAATCCTTTGATCTTCTAGGCAGAGGGTGTTTGTGCCCGGCCAGAACCAGTTCGGCCTTCTCTGGTGTGAATTCCTGGCAGGAGGTGGAGACGGCTTTGTCAGAGGCAGACCAGGCCTTTTGAGGTGCGAGGAAATCTCCTCCCTCTTCCCCCCATCGCAGCCCAGGTCTATTTAGCCCTTTCCTGACCTACCTAGACTATCGGGAGCCACCCTGCTTCCAAACCATCTCTCGTCCAAAACCCAGGCAGGCAATCCACATTCCAGCAGAGGCACACGGGCTGATCGAGCAAAATAATACCCACTTTCTAAAAGTGGCCTTTGTGAACTCAGAATGAAAAGGGCACCCTCGCTAAAGACTGCGTCTTTAGACGCTGAGTTCAGGCATACCAAACTTCACTCACTTATACCTTTTCCGGGCTACGTACGTGGGTGGCACAATCCGTGCTGCAGGCCCATGAGTAGCGGTTGACTCACAAGCCCCGGCACCCGCAGTGCCCTTTACTGGGGACTGACAAGTAAGTCAAACATCTAATCATAACACAATTTACTACAGGAGCACCAGCACTTTACCACTGATCAGCAGTGCGAAAAGCGAGCAGAAACGTTACACCAGCAAAAACAGAGTCAAAACCGGGAGGGCAGAGAGCAAAAAAACTCGGTGGAAACATGCCAAAAGATGCCAAGTCTAACACCGCCCAATATCCCTTCTTAACGTGGATATTAAACTGTTTACCAGCACTGCAGTGGAGCAGCTGGGCTAATATATATGCCAGAATTGGTGGACCTTGACCAGGCAGGGTTCGTCCCCCATCGTCAATGCAGTGACAATACCATGAGGTTAATTCACCTGATCGATAAGGCTAGATGCTCCAGGAGGGAAACAATGCTCCTGGCCATTGATCCCAAGAAGGCGTTTGACCAGGTGACATGGCCCTACTTGAAGGCAACACTTTGACACTTTAGCTACAGGATGAGATTTTGCACATTGGTCCTTAGTAACTATGGAGAGCCGCAGGCAATGGTGTGGTGTCAATGGTCAGGCCTCAGCCCCCTTTCCTGTTAATAGGGGAAAACGGCAAGGTTGTCTGCTATAGCCCTTGCTTTTTGCTCTATACATGGAGCCTATGGCCCAGAGGGTGCACGACAATCTGAATATAACCGGAGTATGCTTCGGTGGGGAGGAACACACCATCAGTCTCTATGCCAATGATGTGACAGTTGCGTTCGATGATGCGCTCAGAGAATATTTGGCGAAGCTTGGGGACTTTGGGAAGGCTGCAGGTTTTCAGATTAACCTCCTGAAGTCGCAAGCCCTCAACCTCTTGGTGTCACCGGTTACGTTGACGTTACTTGCTGCTCCATACCCGTACAGTGGTTGTCCACCTCGATCCCTTACTTGGAGGTCCAATTGGCCCCAATGGTGAAAGAGACTGCAGCTATTAATTATCAGACTTTGCTTCTGCAGGTACGGAAAGATTTGCCCCAGTGAAAACATTATTGTCTTGCTTGGCTCGGCCGGGTGGCTGCATTAAAGATGACTGCTCTTCCGAGGATCCTGTTGTTGTTTCAGGCCCTCCTGATAGAACCCCCCCTTGGGCAAGCTTCAGTTCTTGCAGGGGGAGATAAGTTGCTTTGTTTGGGAGGAGGGGAAACCCCACATGAGTCAGGAACAGACGTACTGACCGACCCAGGAGGGAAGGCCTTGGGGTCCCCAATCTCCTACATTACTACCAGGAGGAAAAACTCTGTTACTTGGTGGAATGGAGCTGCGATGAATCTGAGAAGCACTGGCTCTTTATGGATAGAGCGGTGGTGGGTGAACACCTGTGGAAGATCCAGTTTTTGCGATGTGCGCAAAGAGCATGGGGCCAATACTCTTCCCCCATGACTAGGGCCACCTTTGAGGTGTGTGATCGGGTGGCTATGCGCAAAGCCCTGACTTCCCCGCTGACCACGATCATAGGTAACGCAGACTTTACTCCGGGGTTGGACCACACCATCTTTTTGACATGGCAAACAGCAGGCTGCAGATCTACTGGTCACCTCTTCGATGAAGTGGGCCCCGTCTCTTTCGAGCAGCTTCACAAGGACTTTTTGCTGCCAGATTAGAATAGGATGCACTATCTACAAGTTTGCCATTGGATCACTCTCGCAACCATTCACATTTGGGCACAGTAGCCGCTTACACCCTTTGAAAAATGGCTCCTAAACAAGATTACTGACAGTTGCTTTATAACTGAACTCTTAGCTAATCTTCAACGGGCCACACCGGTGGTTAAAACCTCAGGGCAGAAGAGGTGGGAGCTTGAACTGAGGTGCACACTGAAGCACAAAGAGTGGGATGAGATTGTTTACAAGGCAAGGCATACAGCACGAAACACTGCCGGCATTGAGACAGCTACTAAAATAGCTACCTACTGGTACCTCACCCCAGTACGACTCCATAGGGGTAACCCTACACTCAGCATGTATTTCTGGAGGGGCTGAGGGTCCCCCGGGACTCTGCTTCATCTTTTATGGGATTGTCTAAAGCTTATACGTTATTGGGACACTGTATTATCAGACATAGACACTTACTTTGACATGCAGCTACACCGATTCCCTGCATGTGTTATCCTGGGCTTACCATACGCCCTCACTATCCCCCTCAAATCATGCAAGAGGCAACAAATTGGTCTAGCGCTAGGAGCAGCCCTTCAAAGCATTCTCTCCAACTGGAGCACAGAGAAAATTCCATCTCACACTGGATTCTCCACAGGCTATGGCATATATTTGGGATAGAGAAATCAGCCCTTACCTTGACTAACCAGGGATACTCCTATATATAACATTGGCGCCCTTACATCACTTTTCACGCTGCAGAATTTTAGGAGCTGAACTGTCACTGATACCTTTGCTTGCTACGCTTGACGGAGCCAGACATCTTCGAGCGAGACCAGGAGTGATCACAAGGTGGACAAGTGGGTTGCACCTAGTCTCCTCTCGTGATGGACCTTTGGAATGAGTAATCAGAGGAAGTGCTTGGGTGGGGTTTGGCGGGACTGTTTGTTTATTTAGATATTGATTTGCTTTATTATTGGAGCAAGCTTTCACTTACAGCTTTTCTTGTTTGTATTATTGACATGCAATAAAAAAGATTTGTACCTAAATACAAAACACCCTGCCCTATGGGCTGTTTAGGGCTACCCTAGGGGTGAGTTATAAGTATTAAAAATGAAGGTTTAGACCTGGCAAAAGGTTTATTTTGCCAGGGCGAAATGGCAGTTTCAAACTGTACACACAGCTGCAATTGAAGGCCTGAGACCGCTTTTAAAGGGCTACTTAAGTGGATGGCTCAATAAGTGCAGCAGGCCCACTAGTAGCATTTAAATTACAGGCCCTGGGTACATGTAGTACCACATTACTGGGGGTTTATAAGTAAACTAGATGTGCCAATTGGGTGTAAGCCAATCACACCATGCTCAAGGGAGACAACACAAGCACTTTAGCACTGGTTAGCAGTGGTAAAGTGGACAGAGTCCTGAAAGCCAACAAAAACAGATTCAGAAAACAGGAGAGTGAAGGCAAAAACTTTGGGGATGACCCTGCAGAGAGGACCAGGTCCAACAGCAAATAATGCTATAAATCATTAACCCTCAAGGATTTAGGGGCAGATTTACAAGCCCCTTGCGCCACTTTTGCGTCATTTTTAACATGGGAAAAATGATGCAAAAGTGGCGCAAGGGGCTTGTAAATCTGCCCCTTAGAGCGGAGTAACTAGAGGGATCATGGAATTGGAATTTGTGCCTTCTAAAACCATGGCGCACGTAACAAAAAGCAAAACCTGATATATCAATACTATATTCCCCGAGAATGATTATAATGGCAAATAGGCTTCCTACGTATAAGGAAGCACTTTGGCATTCTTAAACAGGTAAGAAAAGAAGGGGAGTCCTAAGAGTGTGATTTAAAAATCTCCAGGGAGTCTCAGAAAGTATTTTATTCTTGAGTACAGAGGAGATGATTGACAGTTAAAATATGAGGTGCGTTAGAGGACTAGTACCCCGGCACCAAAGTGGTCAACATGTTTCTGCCTGGTGGCCCCATACAAAGTTTGCAGCATTCAACAGGACCTGGATCCCTACCATGTACGAAGACTTCCCACACGTTCACACAAGCTGCATTCAGCACAATCAAATGGTATACTTGCTGAAAGTAAATAGCAATTGCATTTTGCCTTGATGTGGAACCTGTAGTTAATGAAGAAAGGACAGACACACAGAAACAAATTGCAAGAACTTAAATGATAAGGGCTAGCACTGTTGTAGAATATTCCCTACTGCATGCTCAAAATGGTTGTGGCACTGCAAGAGCATACATGAACAAAACCTAGCAGAACAAGTGTAATGTAGGGCTCAAAGTGACACACATAACCACTCAACCCACACATTCAAAAAGGCTTACCCTAACTCGGGATACATTGTCACATGGAGGTAGGGTCAGAGTTCCTCTTGTAGTCACACTTTGGTGGGATAGTGCCAGGAACCAGAATATTATTTAAATATTATTAGGCCATTCATACGCCATGAAAGTCACAACTTACTTCATCAAAGGGTGATCCCCGCCTTGCACCTACTAGTGAACGCATCCTATGAATATTGACCACAAGTGAGGGCGCCTTGTATTTAAAAGAGGAAAGTGCCACCTGTGCAGGTGAGTTTGTCATAGTAAAGCACCACACTTGTTGTGCACAGTGACGTAATACCTTAAATCATGCTGGGATTCGAAGTATGCTGGAAATAGTACTGGTGAAGAAAAACAGGGCCATCTGCATTTAGTGTGTTTGACAATGCATAGCATCTAGAGTATCAGCCGTGGTGACAACACGCATGCTGGGAAAAAGAGTACACTGTTCATAATATCTTGAAGGGTAACTCATTTTTCCACTATTCCACTATTTGGGTAGGTCCAGAAACTATTTGTAGTAAATTTATTAATTCAAGGTTTGAAAGAAGGCAGTCAGACTCTGCAAACCAGGTGTTGACATCTCTAAGTATGCCAGGGTGACATTGTGTAAAGTAGTCTTAACAATGAAGTCCTGGGATGGTTAAGCACATTCTTTATTCTATGGCAAGGGTAATACAATAGATCAGGAGGAATGCAAAGGTGGAAGTTAGAGAGGAAGAGGCTTGCTTAAATACTGATTCAATTTTAAGGTCTTGTTTTTAGGTCTCGCCTAGCGTTGCAGCGCTCATGCGCTTCTCGCTCTGCGAGACATATTGTGGTTGAGGAGATTTCAGAAGGGGACTTGAAGCCCCGCCCATTATTTTCATTGGCTGGCGTCATCGTTTATGGTAAACAGTGGCCTCCGATTGAAAATGAGGCTTCTTTGTTACCGCCCTGTCTCCTTTTGGGATGGCCCATCCGGACTGGATCGTTTGCTTGAAGGCTGTCGTGAGGGTATTTCTTATCTAAAGGAGGCGTGTGCCGGCTGCGGTGCGTGTGGCTCGCTGTCCAGAGGTGCGCTGTGAGTGTCTGTTCTTGTTTTAATTGTAAACAGCTCTTCATGCACGTTTGTGCGTTTCCCCAATTCATCTTTAAAATACACGGCGAGCACAGTGTGCTCGAGACGCAGCGCTGATAATTCCAAATGAAAGCTGATTGATGCAATCTATTGTACACGCGCGTGCAAGTAAAAATATAATTTCTGTTGTGATAGTGCTGAGTAGTGTCCATAATTTTGATAAACTACAGATTTGCTATCCCCCGAAGTGAACTAGACTCCTATGCATATCTGCGAGGCAGCGACTCGGAGCCGCTGCCACCCGGACTCCCCTCCTTCCTTCCACGTGTGCCCGCCCGAGCTGCTGGTGCGTAGGCCTCTCCGCCCCCGGCGCCAGGCCGGGCCTTACGGCTCACCCCTGGCAGTGCCCTGTGCGGATGACCCTTCAGGGAGCGGAGACTGGACATTAAAAATACATGCACAGCTCGGTGTGCGCATATTCACAGCTTCGATTTCCGTGCAGCGAGCACACAGCCGAGATTATCTGTGCGCGAGGAAGGAAATGAGTGAACTGTGAAATGGGGCAATAATTAACCCGAAGTGAACTAGACTCCTATGCATATCTGAGAGGCAGCGACTCAGAGCCGCTGCCACCCCCGGCTCTGCCCTCCTGCTCTTATGGCGCGCTTTCGCCCGGGCTCCCCTCCTTCCTTCCACGTGTGCCCGCCCGAGCTGCTGGTGCGTAGGCCTCTCCACCCCCGGTGCCAGGCCCGGCTTTACGGCTCACCCCTGGCTGCGCCCTGTGCGGATGAGCCTTCAGGGAGCGGAGACGGGACATTAAAAATACATGCACAGCTCGGTGTGCGCTTACTCACAACTTCGAATTCCGTGCAGCGAGCACACAGCCGAGCTTATCTGTGCGCGAGGAAGGAAATGAGTGAACTGTGAAATGGGGCAATAATTAGGGTTCAGTGGGCCCCTCAGGTCTTTGGGTCAAGGCGCCAGTGCACCTGCTGCACCAAATGAAAGCTAGGCCCCAGCACTAAAAGAAACCTACAAGCAGCGTGATTCCGGGGCACACAGATGTGCACTGTGCACCGCGAAGATCACATGTACAGCCCGAAGTGAACTAGACACCTATGCATATCTGAGAGGCAGCGACTCGGATGTGCGCCGTGCCAGGGTGACGGCGCACATACCGGCAGGTCACGGAGCACTGTTCTGCCCTTTAAATGGAGTGTATTAGAAGTTAATAGTTCATTACATTTAAAGAGACTCTTAATTTTCTGTTTTGTAACCAGCGCATTCCAGCGCCTTAATGAGTCGAGAGACTGCCTCAGGGCACACAAGGGCCGTAGACACGGGCAGAAAGGGATAGAGCGAGAAGAAAGAGCAACGCGGGGTGGACAAAAGAAGGAAGAAAAGAGAAACAGGAAGAAGTGGGAAGTGACGTGAAAAAAGAATAACCAGAACGGGCACAGAAGAGACAGATAAATAGCGGGTGCGTTAGGGACGAAGGACAGAAGAGGAAAAACAAACGAGCATGGAAAGATAACAGAAACAAGGAGTGGAATAAAAAACAGCGCTATTAAGAGTGAGGGGCGGGAGGGAATACAGAAGTTGAGAAAGGGGGAGAAAATGGGGACGGACGCACGTAAAAAAACAAAAGAATGGGGGGTAGCGAGAGAAGGGGGTTAAGAGAGAGAGACAGGAAGCGAAAGAAAGAAGAGGATGGTAGAGGGAAAGAGAGAGAGCCGCTAAGGGAAGAAAGTCGGAGAGCAGAGATACAGAGGAAGGAGAACCGGGGAAAGGAGGGCAGTACGAGTAGCGGAGAGCGAGTAAAACTAACAATGGGGGCCGGGTACAAAATACACCTGGAATCAGGGGCCGGGCCCGTCCTGTTCTCAGACCCTGCTATAATTAAAACAAGCATTTGCAATGCAAAAGGTCTCGCATTTATGTGAGTTTGAGCTATTGACATTGCAAATAACAATGCCTTTTATTTTTGTTTTTGTTTTAAAAACATAAATAAAAGGCATTGTCATTTACAATTCCAATAGCTTAAACTCGGGTAACTGCGAGACCTATTACATTGCAAATGCTTGTTTCAGGTTACAATCATTCCCACTAGATAATTTCAGGTACCCAGTGGCAATCCAAATAATCTTTCATTTATGAATAACACAGTCAAAGATAGCACCGGGACATGTAATTTACAACTTTTGTTTGAAAATTCTCAGTCTAGTGCATAAAATATGAACGGTAACCACACAGAATGCAGAAATAAAAGCAGTTATGGTTCTAACATTGTTAGCGAGTTTCTAACATCCTAACACCCTGAAGCTATTTCTAAGCACTATGCTAAATCTTTGGCTAAAGCGTTAAATACCAAACCTGCCTTTCGAGTTGTTGAGTTTTTAGAATGGATCACACATCAGACCTTTGAATAGCTTGCTTCAGTTATTCTTTATCAGGGTTCTGCTGAGGAATCAAAAATATGTGCTATTGATAAAGGACACCTTCTACACAGCTTCTGAAATCAACTTTCTGACTGAGTGGCTGGCTAAGAAATGTGGTGTTACCTCTGGCGATAATTGTACTGTGAAAACCTCTCCTAATCAATTGTCAAACCCTGGAGTTTATGTACCAGTTGACCACTGATTTTATCTCATATTTACAAAACAAAACAAGGTTTGAAGACACATGGGGCTGAATGTACAAAGCTTTTTTCCAGTCTCAAACAGCCCGATTTTCAGAATGTCCTAATGGACAATGCCATTAGGGCAGACTCGATTTCCTAGTGAACCCAGTTTTCACCTCTGGTGCAATGTTAGAAATGGCAGTTCCAGTTGGCTAGGGTATGCGCCTAAGCCAGGCAGAACCTACCACTCTAGTCATGGTAAGTAAGTTACACACCTAAGATAGGCCCTGCTCACCCCCTTGGTAGCTTGGCACACAGCAGTCAGGCTTATCCCAGAGGCAATGTGTAAAGTATTTTTACATACACACCGTAACACAGTGAAAACACTACAAGAGGACTCCACACCAGTTTAGAAAAATGGCCAATATTTATCTGAATAAAACAAGATCAAAACGACAAAAATCCAACATATGCAAAACGAGATATCACTGTTGCAAGACAATGAAGTATAGCTTTTAGAAATCAAAAATAGCTCAAACTGGGACTATTTGGTCCACGTCTACGGCTCAACAAAGACAGTTCGACCTCGAATGAGCAAGGGCCAGTTCTGGAGTCGGGCCGACCCCAGTACAGTACCTTGGAGGTGTTGTGAAAAACAAATACGATGCAACACAGGGAAGGTGAGGCGATGTAGAGGCCGGAGCTGTGTCGGTTTCCTAACTGTTGCAGGTAAGGTGCGGTATCGGTTCCTTACTGCTGGTTAGGGGAGGTGATGCGTCGGTTTCTTACTACTGCAGGAGAGTTGAGGCTGTGGTGGCAGGTGCGGTACTTCAGTTCTTTACTATGGAGTGGAGTCGATGCAGCATCAAAGATCAGGCCGTGGGGCATCAGCCCTGTGGTGTCGATGCAGAAGCGATGGCGTCGGCTGGGCCGGGGCTGCGGTGTAAGTCGGGGTGGTGCATCGTGGTCTTCATGAGCAGTGCTCTCAGCTCCGGTGCAGGCAGCAGCATGGCGTCTATGCTGGAGCGCTGTCGTCAGTAAAATCAGGGTTGCGGTATAAGTCGTGGTAGTGTGTTGTGCTCTTCATGAGAGGTGCCCTTGGTTCCGGTGCAAGCAGTGGCCTCGATGGCGACGTCGGAGTCGATAAGTTGCTGTCATTGGCAACCGGGGCTGTGGTGCAAGTCGGGCAGTGTGTTGTGCTCTTTACGAGCGGTGCCGTTGGCTCCGGAGCAGGCAGTGGCATTGATGACGGCATCAGAGTTGCCTTTCTTGGGTTGCAGCCACTTGACTTCAAGGGCCGAGGAACTGGATTTGGCACCCTTTGGCGAAACAGGGCCCTCCGCAGAAGAGTCCAAGTGCTGTTAGCAAGAACAGGTGAAGTCTTTGATGGTCCCGAGACATCTTAACAAGAGGCTAGCTCAACTCAAGCCCTTGGAGAACCCTGGCAGCAGGATGTAGAAAGCAAAGTTCAGTCCTTTCACTCCCAGGATAGAAGCAGCAAAGCAGCAGGCCAGCAAAGCAAATAGCAAACTGGCAGTCCGTCCTGACAGCTATCCAGCTGTTCTTCCTGGCAGAATGCCCTTAACCCAGAAGTGTTCTGAGGATATGGGGTCACAGGTCAAGTACTTATACCAATTTCAGCCTTTTAAGTAGCTAAACTTTAAAGGATAGTCTTTGTAGTACACAAGACCCTGCTTTTTCCTGCCTGGCTCCAGGCACACTACAGGGGGGTGGAGACAGCTTTGTGTGAGGTCAGGCACAGCCCCATTCAGGTGTCAGTGTCAACTCCTCCCACCACTTTAGCTCAAGAAGACCCATCAGACTGGTGATGGACCATCAGAATAAGCAGGGCACACCTCCGCTCCCTTTGTGTGACTGTCTAGAGTGAATGCACAAACAGCCCAACTGCCATTTTATCCAGGCGTGTATTCAGAGAAAGGCAGAGCCACAGAATGGTTAAAGTAAGAAAATGTCAACTTTCTAAAAGTGGCATTTTCAGACCTGCAATTTAAAAATCAACTTCACTAAAAGATGTATTTTTAACACCATACTCCAATTTTCTATCAGCTCCCAATTAGAAGATACACTAGTAAGATGTTACAAGGCAGCTCCAATGCTAACCTATGGGAGAGATAGGCCTTACTGTTGTGAAAAAACGAAATTAGCAGTATTTCACTACCAGAACATGCAAAACACAACAGTACATGTCCTACCTTTTACATACACTGCACCCTGCCCATGAGGCTACCTTGGGCCTACGTTAGGGGTGCCTTACATGTAATAAAAGGGAAAGTTTGGGCCTGGCAAGTGGGTACACTTGCAAGGTTGAAATGGCAGTTTAAAACTGCACACACAGACACTGCAGTGGCAAGCCTGATACATGTTTGCAGAGCTACTCTTGTTTGCGGGCACACTCAGTGCTGCAGGCCCACTAGTAGCATTTGATTTACAGGCCCTGGGCACACATGGTGCACTGTACAAGGGACTTACCAGTAAATCAAGTATGGCAATCATGGACAAACCAATTATCATTACATTTTAGGGAGAGCGCATATGCACTTTAGCACTGGTTAGCAGTGGTAAAGTGCCCAGAGTCCTAAAGCCAACAAAAAGAAAGTCAGAAAAATAGAAGGAAGATTGCAAAAAGTTTGGGGCTAATCCTGCAAAAAGGACCAGGTCCAACATGCATCTAAAACCAACTACGCAATGGAATAAGAGAACAATGGCTCAGACCATCGTCATATTGCCAACATGCTTCTGCCCTATTCTAAGTCGCCTGCAGTTGGGTGAGGACGGAAGATAGGTGCTCCTACATAGTGTACCTCTTGATGACTGTCTGACTACAGAGGACATCGTCCCTCCCCAGGCTCATGGTGGGTATGGTAAAGATCGTTTACCACAAAACCGGAACACCGCATGCCATTACAATGCAGTCGTTACAACGACCGCATTGTTACAACGCATGCCATTACTCTGCAAGTCGGAACAACGACTTGCTCTAGCGGTCAGAAGGCTAAAATCCAACACCTTCCCTACTGTTGCACAGAGTGGAGCTGGAATAGTAAATTATACTATTCCAACATCCAGCGCCCCCCCTACACCAAGTCGTTGTTCTGACTTGCGTTGTAGTGGCATGCATTGTTACAACGCGGTCGTTGTAATGACCGCGTTGTAATGGCATGCGTTAAAAAAGCATGCGAGGTAACGTGGCATATTCGGAGGGTTTCCTACCACTAAGACCAGATAGGATTCACTCTTGTCCTTCTAGTGCATTATTCCAACTTTTTAGCATTGGCTGTTTATTAGTCTAGGTCTTTACGGAACCTTACCCGGACGAATGCCCCCGACTGATAGATGCGACTTTGAATAGGGCGAAATATTTTGACGATAAGACGATGGTCTGAGCCATTCTGCTCTCATTCCATCATGTAGTTGATGCTAGATGCACCAGAGGTCACCACTAATAAAGCCGGTTGCCTCTACATACTTTTACCTTTATCTGGATCCCCCTGTTATGTCCAGGAAATTATCTTATTTAAGAACTCCCTCTATCGGGTTTAGTAGGAGGTCGAGTCTACCCTGGTGATATAGCCCTACCAGGGCGGGGAGAGGTTGCATATGATGAAGCATATCACATTTTGTGAGTGAGGCTTCCTCTTCCGATAAGATTGGTCTTTCTTCTTCTCTTGGGCTTACCGCTAGCCATTCCAGAATATTGGTAATTTAGGTATCAGTGATTTGTACCATAAGACTGATAAAAATAGTGTTGTAGAAGCCACCATACCTTTATGTGTTTGTTTGACCTCAGCAGACCACCATCCCTGTGATGGCTGTTATTCCCAATGGGTTGCAAACTGCAACCTACCTCATTAATATTTATGAATTAGGTTGATTTGTGACCCACACTGAATCCCTAAATGAAACTCAATGAGTTTTATACATTAGGATCACCGATTTCCTCATTACAATTCAGAGAGAATCGCAATTAGGAAACGGTATTCCTAATGTTTGTACATCTCACCCTAAGGCTTCAAAGAGATGAAACTAACATGGTGCAAAATACGTACACTCTATTCACATGTTGACATGAAGCCTCCGTCTTTGTAAACAATAGGCTTACATTGTAAGAGGTCATAGTGTAATGGCCACAATTGTCTTTATACTGGGAACCAAGTACCCCATTGTAGCACTTGACTCTCTCAGGGTAGGGAAGCAGAGCAGTCAAAGGCCTACTCAGGGGAGTTGGATCCCACTTAAAAGATCTATGCAAGCTACACCCACCATGACTACCCTAGGTACCTTGTTTTTAGAAATGTCTGGGCCTGGCAGGTTTTCCTGGATGCCAAAAGAACCCTAGTCTAAATACTGCAGCTACGCACATCACCAAAATTGGTCAATATGCAAGGTAGAATCTCGATGTTTCCTTAAGTATTAGGGGCCTTCGAGAGCCTCTTTGCCATGGGTGATAGCTCCGTCACACAAGTGGGGTACTACAGTTATTTGGAGAAGTGTAGGACTGTGTGGTAGGACATTTGTGGATACCGCAGACTCCATTAGTACGGTCTGCTCTCACTTTTGTTTTGCTGTGTAACTGTGATATGCAATACAGCAAAACAAAAAGTCTAACTCAGGACTTGTGGAAAACATTTCACTTGCATACTAACTTTGATTTTGGAAAAGAAAATGTTTCTGGTGTTTTTACCAAAAACATTTTGTTTTCCAGTACTGTGGATGACCTGTTGAGGTCCACAGCACTGTGAAGGTAGTGTGGTGGACGTCAACGGGTCGTTATCTGCCCTAAAGCAATGAAAATCCACCAAGTCCATGCCGCCTGATGTCCTGTTGTAGGAAAGTGCCCCTTTTTGCATGGTTACCCCCCACTTTTCGCCTGACATCTGATGCAACCTGACTTGATGTGCCATGGGTCCTTGCCAATCAGGTTCCCGTGCCTGGGTTCTTTACCAAGACTGGACCTTTGTACCCATAATTGGCACATCACTGGCCACAGGCAAGCCCCTTGTAAAAGGTACAATGGGTACCAAGGGCACTGTGACCAGGAAAGGCCTCTAAGGGCTGCAGCACCTATTGTGCCACCCTTAGAGGCCCTGTACCTTAACACCCACACACTGCCATAGCAGACTGCATGTTTTGGTGTAGAGAAAAGTGAAAAGTCGACATGGCAACATCCCATGCCTGTAACCTACTGTCTGAGGCCTAGGTAAGTCACCCATCTAGCAGGGTGCACAAGCCCTAAGTTGAGGGTACAGTGGCATGGGCCCTGTACCCCTACAGTGTCTAGGCCCATTCTTAGACATTGTAAGTGTAGTAAAGTCATAGAGAGTATATGGTCTGGGAGTTTGTTATTATGAACTCCACAGCTCAATAATGGCTTTACTAAAAACTTTGGTAGCAAACTTCTCAGCACATTAACCCCACACTGATGCCAGCGGTAGAGTTAATGTAAAATGCACTTAGAGGGCATCTTAGAGATGCCCCCTGAAAATCGACCAGCCCTGGTGTGGTTCCTGAATGGCTGCCCACCATTTGCCACCACTGGACAGGTTTCTGGACCCCTGGGTATAGAGCCTCCACTCTCTGGGTGTAGAAACAAAGCCTGCCCTGGGCAGAGGTGTCATGCCTCCCCCCCAGGATGGACTGGGTCCACAAAAGGGGAAGCTTCAAAGGCCTGCCACCCTTGGAAGCTGTCCCTGCCTTTTGCTGCCCCCCAGCAACTGGCTCCCACCGGTTCTGGCCTCCACTTTGGGCGGGAGAAATGGCGGGAAAACCAAGCTAGGAAGAGAGGTGTGCCCACCTTTGCCAACCCCACCCCTCAGGTGGGGGAGGCGAGGAGAAGCACACATCTCAGTCCCCTCCATCTTGAAGATGGGGGCACTCAGCAAGTTAGAGAGAGGCTCATGCCCCCTCCCACTGGAGGGTGGCATAATAGGGGGTGTACCCACCCCAAGGAAGGGACCCATTGGTCCCGACCTGAACACCCCTTTAACGCCCCAAAATTTAGGGGCAGATCTACAAGGAAGTGCCGCAGCGCGGCACCGCAAGCCCTTTGGCTGCGCCACGCTGCGGCACTTCGAAGCACAGGGATGCGACATATTTACAAGAATATGTCGCATCTCTGTGCTTCCCCCTGCGCTGGCGCACAAACTGCTGCCAAGCACTGGCGCAGGCACCCTTGCACCATGGTGCAAGGATGCCTGGGTCGTGGGGAGATTGTTTTTGTGCAGGAAGGGGCACCTTCCTGCACAAAAACAATCACTACAGGCATTTTCCTCTTTCAATGCGGGCTGTAGAATGCAGCACGCATTGAAAGAGGAAAAAACGAGGAGAAATGAAAACATTTCTCCTCGTTGCGCCTCGCTACGCCACCTCTAGGGTGGCGTAGCATTCAGACGCATCTCCAGATTTACGATTTCTCGTAAATCTGGAGATGTGTCTTGTTCCATGGGTGTTGCGTGGGAACACCCACAGCAAAACCCATGGAACGCCCCTTCAACGCAAAGTGCTGCGTGTGAAGGCGCCGTATTTACAAGGAGAGGAAAAGTCACGCAGGGTGGCTTTTCCTGTCCTTGTAAATATGGAGGAGCCCCCTGCGCCACCAGTAAATCACGAAAAGTGACGTACTGGTGGCTCAGGGGGCTTGTAAATCTGCCCCGTAGTATTTAGGGGCAACCCTGAACCTTGCCTCCTGAGATTCGAGGAGAAAAGAAGAAGGAGTGAAGAGCTGTGCTTACTCTGGAAGAAGAGAACACCAACTGCTTTGGCCCCAGCCCTACTGGCCTGTCCCGTCTTAGACCTGCCTACAGCAAGAACCCCAGCGAGTCAAGCAGCCAGCATCCCCAGAGCCCAGAGGACCTGCCCTGAAACCATCTTACAGACTCTGTCTCCCGTGAGCACCGGATTTGCTCAAGCAAAGATTCACCCCCAGAATCCGGATTCCAGAGACTCTGCGATTCTGCACCACTCTGCACCCGACACCCACGGCCCAAGCGGCCCAACACCACAAGAAGGTCTCCTCAGTAATCCTGACCTTCAAGCTTCGAGACGACGCCTGCAGTCTCAGCCTGAAGGGTCCCCCCAACCGCAACGGAGCTAGTAAGAAAACCCGACGCCAGAAGACACCCCTGCACCCCACACCCCACAGTCTTGGGTGGCCCGACCGATGGTGTCCAGGCATCCCCCAAGAACCCAACTTATCTCTCCAGTCAGTGGTCGTCTTCAGGAAGTATGCCTGCCCGAGCCTGCAGCAACTTCACAGAACCAAAGGTCTCCATTGAAAAGCACAGGGTCCCCGACGTCCTTTTTGCACCCTGCACCCGGCCGCCCTAGTGCCCATGGTGGGCAGCTCCTTTGCTGGCCGTTGGCCCCTGCAATGCTGACCTTAACTCCAGGAGCTTTGCTCCCAAACCTGATTGACCTGCTCGGAAGCAGTCCCTAATTGAAGGCCCCGGTAGCCCCATTGGCTAACATTGGGCCCCAGCACTCTGCACCCGGCTGCCCAGTGCCACTGGTGGTGCAACTCGAGTGCCCATCTAGACCTTGGTTAACCTTGGTCCTAACCCCCAAAACTTCCACTCATAAGTCGTGTACTTACCAGAGAAACCGCTAACAATTTTTGAAGTGTTGAACCGATGTTGTATGGAGAAAAGAGAACTAAACTGCAAAGTATAAAAAGCCTTACTTACCGTGTATTGTGAGATCCTAAGGTGTGGTATCTAGGCATACCACCCCCAGTACTCAAAGTAATCCAAAATTTAACTAAAAAGTAATCTGAAAGTAATTACTGTGTAATTCAAACTGCATTTTAAAGTGATACAAACCTGTAACAACAGCAAATCCATCCTCAATTGCATTTCTGTGTAAAGGTTTACAATATAAAGTATATTTTACCCACCTGTAGCAAGTCCTGCTTGGTTATAGAAAATAAAATACAAGCATACCTTTTTTATACTTACCCAAATGGTCTGAATTCTGTCTCTGAGTGTGTGCCTTCAGTCTTGATTGAGTGAATACAATAAATGCTTAACACACCTTCTGGATAAGTCTAACTGCTCGCCCACTCTACCACAGAGAGAGCTGTTAGTACGTACCTAATTTAGCCTCTGCTATACCTCCGGGGACTCCCTGGCCCCTGTGCACACTATACCTTACTTTGGTATAGTATATACAGAGCCAGCTTCCTACACCTGTCTAACAAGAATTGACAATGAGCTGCAGTGATATATGGCCACATTGCACTAACTTCATTGTTTCATGATAGTAGGGGACTTCTCCTGTTTCAGGAGGTCCCCAGGATGGTAGGCTACTGGGACTGGGGAACAGCGAAAAGCACAGTTGTCAAAGAAAGGTGGCAGGTGCTACTAATGGTCATGCACAGCCAAGAGAAAGTTTCAGTTGATATACATGGTCCAGAGAGAAGAGGACTAGAGAAAGAATAACAAATATTGAGAAATACAAAGAAGATAGAAGAAAAGATAGAGGGATGAGGTTCTAGAAAAGGAGAGAAGATTGAGAGAAAGAAAGGAGAGTAAATAGAAAAGGCAAGAGAGAGAGAATGAGAGACGGGAATGGGAAGATAGGAGCAGAAGAAAAGAGAATAGGATAGTGGAGAAAAGGTTGAGAGAGGCAGTGGGGACAGAGATTGGGACAGAATGGAGAAAGGAAGACAGTGCAGAAAGGGGCAAAATGAGAGCTATGTACATGTAGTAAAATGGTGATTGGAGATTGTAAGTGGAATTTATAGGTTATCATGTTTTGGCCAATTCACCTGGTCCAATGTGATTTCAAAGCACACTTCTGCATTTTATTTTCTAGAAGGGATCTTAGTGTAAGATCTAAAAAAATCACCTTGCCTATTGGTCTTTAAAATCCTAATAAGGTCTAACCAATGTTACTTGATCCACATTTCATTTTGCGAATTGATTAACAATGGCACCCCCTTGTTATTTGTTACCATGTGCTCTTGGTGATAAGTGATGCCACTTTCTCTTTAATGCATATCAGCCATGTCTACATTTGCTGCTATGGTCACTGTAAAGGACAACCCACTTGTTCAGAAGTTCAGGTTCTCTAAAGGCGGTAATTTGGCTTTCTAGTGTACATTAAACATGTCAGCCTCTTAACTATCTCATAACATGAAGTTTGACTTTTATCTGCTCCTGTAGTAATGCCGAACAATACTTTTGCAGGGAAATATTTTCCATTTCTAGTAGAAATGGCAGGCTTCCATTCTTTCTACATTCACCACTCAAAAAAGTGCATGCTCGTCCAAGCAATGTTAGTTACATACTGGAGTATTCTATGCAAGAAGTCTACTGCATGTGAAAGAGCAGAGAATGCCCATAATTATGCTGCTGCCTGCTAATGTACGGCTCCTCTAATTGGAGATGAAACTAGTGTCCTTAGCCAGGCTACAAGCCTCAAATGGACCCATCTCAGGCTCACACAATCACCTATTCTTTACCATGCCTACCTGTCTTGCTGGTGGATGTCTAACGAAGGTCTCCTATAGTACAACACCTTTCGCACAACCTGCCTGTAATATGAGGGGTGTATGCCAATGTCAGAGACTGCTTCACGTCCATGCAGGTTTGACTGGTGCTTTTGATCAAATATAATTGAACAATCCATCTTTTGTCACAATCTTATTGTGAAAGCCATTGTGGGACCTTCCAAACATCACCTGTAAAATAACATTTAAATTCTATTTCGTTTTTCACCATTGTTGCAGTCCTAACATGTTTAAAATACACTGTTTGCGACTAGTTTCTCAAAACATTCTGGATAGATATGCTCTAAGCTCTCTGTAAAGTTAGTTTAAATTAGTGGCAAATTAAATCTTTATCACAGAATTTGTTCAGAATTAGGAAATTCCTTACTTTACGAATCAGATGAAATGTTTTAGTATTTACGTGAGGTAAGGTTTATCCTTTGGGCCTTCTAGGTGTAATAATTTCCTGATGTAGAATATCCCTGATGGGACATCCTCCAGCAAAACCATATTGAGTGTGGAGGCTGGACATCTACCACAAGAGAGTGGGAGGTAGGGCTCTGAGCTGAGGCCAGCTTATTTAAAAAAAAAAAAAAAATGATAAGCTTTGCATTGCTCAAAGTTTGAACAGTTTAGAAAATACACAAAGTTGTGAGTCAGCCTACTTTACAACTTTACACCCTTCTATTTTAAATCCCATCTAATTGATAGAATTTAAAGTTGGATTTGTGAAAATTTGATTGAGTGTTCTTTAATATGTAACTTACAAAAAGCCATTTATTCCTTCAAACAGAATCCCACCGTGTGCACCTGAATATCGAAGGCACAGAATATCGAGGACAGCACAGCAAATCTAAAATGCAGACAGGTAATGTAGTATTTCTATACCTACCTCCACATAAATGTACCTACGCTACACATATATCTTCAAGGTATGCAGAGTTAGGAATAGTAAATCTATACTTCCCTATGTATATTTACCTTTCAATATTCTGTCGTGGATATTGTTATGCCATGATGTTCTGGGGGTCGATTTTAGAGGTGCAACCAGTATTTGAGAAAGAATTCTTCTATAGCACACAGCTTTAATGTTTGGTCATAGCTGAGGGCCACGCCCCCTAAAAGTATAATTCTTGCTATGGTCGTGTCTGGAGGTGCTCTGCCAGCCCATCTGTGGATCCAGAAGAGCCAACACATCGCCTCTGCTGTGCAGCACAAACCCGAGCAGAACTGATGCATCGCCTGTGCTGCAAGGGTTCTCCCATCGCAAAAACTTTGCATCAACCTCGCAGCCCGCATCGGAACCACTGATGTGCGAAGCTTCACCGACTCAGGTCCTCGCATCACAAATCCCTCGGCGAAGGCAGCCTTGACAATGATGCAGTTTCTCTCGTTGCACCCTCACAGCTCTTCGGAACTAACGCTTCACCTTGATTGCGCGACGCATCCTCGATGCTGGACTTTGCACAGAAAGACCTCATCGAGGGGACCCTCAAGAATGATGCACAACCTCGCATCACAGCTTTGCAGCCCCCTGAAATTGACACATTGCCCGACTTTGCAACGCATCCTGGGCATGGTGCCTCGCAACACTAAGCAACTAGAATTTAAGGTACTCTTGTTCAGCTGACCTAACTGGGTCCCTGCAGCCGGCACACACTCCATCGCGGTTGGCCCGAACTTGTGACTTTGTCTCAGTCTGGCGTGACCAGATATCCACAGTTAGCTCTTTATGCTGTTTGGCACTATTTTTACTTAAACCTTTAAAATTGGTTTACTCCGGTTCCACTGATTGGATTTTTATTGTTTTGGTCTCAAATAACTTAATACATTTTACTCTCTTTCTAAATTGTAGTGTTTTCACTGTATTACACTTTGAAATGCTGCATAAATATTAAACACATTGCATTTAAGTTAAGCCTGACTGCCCTGTGCCAAATTTACCAGAGGGCTGAGCACCTGTTAGTTTGGGGTGTGCTTGTGCCTCACCCTGACAAGGTTTGCAGTTGCTGCTTGACTAGTGTTTCAGCCCCCTCAACCAGTAACCCAATTTATTACAGAAACGAATCGAGAGATTTTACTGGGTGTCGCACAAATCATAAATATTCATTGAAGCCCGTTTTCCAAACATTATTGTTCGTGTGCTATATAGTTTTACCAATAAAACTGTATGGCTGAGCAAATTTGAAGGCCATTTTGTTAGAAAATGGGCTGATTGTGAATGGCAGCACTCTACGACACCATGCTTAAGTAATACATTTGAGACCGTGGGCTCTAAAATGCTTCACTAGCTCTATACTACACTCATACCACTCTCCTGCTGAATAGGCGTGGCTCCTTTGCTACACTTGTTCTTTGCGTAACACTTGTATTTTCTCAATCCCTATGACTTATGTGATGTAACATTGATGACAGTAATTCCACTCTAAAAATTGCTCCAGCGCCACTGTGTATGTTGCAGTAATGAAACCCAGAAATGTTTTAAAAAATAAACAAATTGGGGGGAAAATGTGTTTATTATTTTCAAATGACACATGCATACAATAACAGCTTAGCAGACATAAAAAAAAACGTGTCAAGGGTATAGTTCAACCACAAAGGAGAGATAAGACACATCTCAACAGGGGTATAGGTAATAAGCGGCTAATGCAATAACAGGGTAAAAGTTATGAAAGCATAGGTGGGGCTTCATTTGTGAGAAGATGGCAGCGAAGTCGGAAATACAAAGGACCATTTACAACTAAGAGGCATGCCAAGTACACACAGCAGTAATCAATTTGAAGAACTAAGAACCAACATCTGTGTATATGGACAGCAGATAGGTCTGCAGAGGGGCCCATATCTCCTTAGGCCGCAGTTTAGGAGGCTGCAGCACCTCGTAGACCTCACTAGTAAAGTCACAATTCGGCTTGGCCATGAAATTCTGCTTCGGTCTTTCGGAGTTTGCTACGTTTTTCCGGGACCGATCAGTGCACGCAGCAGAGTTTTTTCCTTGCTCACGCTCGCCAACGTTAAGTTGGCGAGCATGAGTGAGGAAAATCTTACTCCAGACCACCTCCCGGCGATATTTCTCAATGCGGGCGGTCACGGATGGCCGCTACCGCTCGCGTTGATAAACCTCCTGTTCGCATTGAGGAAGCTGCAGATCGAGTAGAACATCTATTCGAGAGGCAGAAAGAAGCAGTGCCCTCGTGCACTGCGCATGGTGCAGTTTGCACTGATTTACCAGCGTGGGACGCTTTGCAAAAAATTTGCCCGAACGGCTTGACCTAATGCATTCTGCTGCTTTCGGAACTCCATGCAGAACTCATTTAGTGAGCAACAGCGCCATGGCCGTGAACCGTCAGTTGCTAGGGGGGATCTCAACCCAAAAATGCATTTTATTTGCTCTTAACTGCTCAGCAAAATCTTGCCACTGAGCATTGACTGTTTGTGCCTGACAACTTCTCTGATTCTCTAACGGCGATGGCGACCTATATCCCATCTATGCGATCATACCAGTGCTTAATTTACGAATGCATTGTGTAATGTATGCACCTATACTTTCAACACTCTGCGTCCCCTCCCCACCACATGCGTAACAGACTGGCAACGCGATTCATCCATAGGTTCATGGCATTGGGAATAGCCAGTGAGGTTGGGCATGTGGGAACTTCAGCTTTTCCAGGCATAAGCCTTGGAAACCCGTACCTGTGTTTTCAGTAAGAATAGCCAATCTGACAGTCTTTGATCAAAGAGCGCCTTCATAATTTTACTACACGCATATTTTTTTCTAAAACATTTTTGATTTATAAAATGAGCATTACTTGGAAATATAAATGCCTGAAACGTTTGGGACTAAAACGCCTGCCCTGCACACTGCTGAGGGGATCACCGCACCCTACAATACTAGATTCATCATCAATTTATCCTAATGCCTGTCTCAGTCTGGAAATAGCTTCTTTTCCGAGGTTGCATACGAGTGGTTTTCTACCTAAGGCAAGACGTGAATGCCCCAAGCATGTTTGGAGGTCACTCTTTAAGTGTTTCCATCTACACGTGCCAGAAGCTTTTATAGCTCTTTTGGGTCATCTTTGGGCGGCTCCCTACAATTACTCTTTTGTATGTAAAGTGCACCCCCAGACAACCAAAACGATGTGGGAATGCCAAATACACTGAAGGAACATGAAATGTTACTGAAATGACACACTTTCAACTATATTTATCTTAATAGTTGCTAACCTAACTATAGCAAAAGTGAAACTATACAATTAGAATCTAAACAAAATTTAAAATTACGTTTGCGAATTACACATAGCCTGCCGCTCGCAAGTTCTTAGAAGATCCTCATACATCCACTGTGTTAAATACTTGGACTCCTTTACAAATAAGAGAAAATAAGATATATTTAAGTAAATAGCACAAAATATTTCCGACTAGTGTATTAACTAAAAGTCGATAGTAGAAAATTTGGGACATTATTATTATTATTATTAGGTTCATGCATAGATGCTTGTCTCTTCCATTTCCCTGATTCTCATGGCTTTAGTCCCTATTCTTGGTGGCTTAAGTCCCTACTCTGTGTTTGAACAGTCTTTGGAGTATTTTAGTTTCATCACCTTTCTTAATTGGATGGGTTGTATACTTCCACTGCTGATATCATAGAGCATTTTTTTTCTTTTTGCCGATTTCCATCGTATTTAAAGTTTAGCACTCAATGGGGCATATTTACTAGAAACTGGCAGAGTGCAGTGTTACGCCAGAATTGGTAATGCCGCGCTTCATCAGTTTCAAAATGCAGTGATGTGCCGTATATACAAGAATGCGGTGCACCCCTGCGTTTCCGCTGGCGCTAAGAAGCTGCCTAACACCAGCACAGGCACCCTTGCTCCATGTTGCAAGGGTGCCTGTGCTGCAGGGGTGGTCGTTTAACTGCAGGAAGGGACACCTTCCTTCACATTAACAATCTTTACAGACGCTTTGCTGTTTGCTGTTTGTATGTGTGCTGCAAAATGGAAAGAGCAAATTACGAGAAATTAAGCATTTCTCCTTGTATCATCTGTTTAAGACCAGGTATTCCCTGGTGATATCTTTGGCGCTATCCCATACCTTGTAAATATGAGGCTGCGTCAAAAAGCAATTGGTGTTGCGGCGGAATGCTCACTGCAACACCCATTGCACGCCCCTTTCACGCTAAGTGCTGCATGAAAGGGGCCCCTTATTTACAAGGCAGCGTTAAGCCACTTTAAGTGGCTTAACGCTGCCTTGCACAAAAGGCGAAGGAATTAACGCCACCAGAACGTCGGAAAAAGTGACGTTCTTGTGGCGTTAACTTCTTGTATATCAGCCCCAATGTGTGTATACAGCTTTACTTGCTCTCTCCCTCCTTACCACCATCTCACCACTGCTGTCATTCCCTTTTTAGTTCTCCACACTCACATTCATCCTCTCTCACCCCCTTCCTGGCCTCCACACTGTCTCAGTTATGTAAAAAAAAATACAGTCCATTTATCTGCACCACAGGCTAACTTGTCTGTTCAAAAACTCTTCATCAAAAAATGACATTTATGGTTCAGTTTCACCTCGCTCCAGTTCCCTCCTTTCTCTGTTGCCTCGTCATCCTAGCTCTTTTTCTCTTTTCACCACTGCACTCCCGCCTCTCCACCTTTACTCTCCCACCCCATCCTGTCCCCAAATGCCACCTGCCCCGGTATTAGCTATTCCACTACTCTAAGAACAGAGCCACAAGCATTTTCAAAGTCAGTAGTGCAGGCAGCCATCTTGGAATGTTTTGTATACTTTCAAGATGGCCATCACGTTGCGTTTAGACACAACATGGCAGTCATCTTGGAACAATGGAACAAATTATCTTGTATAATTATTGCTACATTTTTCAAAGATGGCCACTAGATGCTACTGGCATTTTCAATGCTTGTGCTGCAATTCCACTGCATTGTGGAGCCAATAGCGCCAGATTTGCCACTGTTCGTTTATACCAGCCTTTGATATAGTTATTGGGAGGTAGTCTACATTCAGGCTCAAAATCAAATCTTCTTAATGGCCATCTTTAAGGATGCAATAACTTAGTAAACATAGATGTGGTTTGGAATTTCGACACACAGGCGTCTATTCAAATAGTGTTCTCCAAATGAAATTGTGTAGCAATTGTTACTGACATTAGCTATAGGCTGGGGATGGAATTGAAGTTATGCTGGTGTAACTGACATAATTTTGGGAAGTTCACATTCTGCTTTTCACACAAAGTTCTTGAAATTGAGGCATTCTGCTAACAGGGAATGAAAAATAACAACAGAATGAAAGTGGCTGTAGTTCGAAATGTTTTTTTGCGTAATTCGTTTAGTGTAAAATGCATTCTTTTTTTTTTTTTGAAAATCTGTTTTTATTTTCAATAACAAACCAAAGTCAGCATTACATAGTCATTATCATACTGTCAATAGAAAGTACATATGTTCAAGTAACGTTCATTTTTCGGTGTGCATACGCCACTATTGCACTTAGGCAGAACCCCCCCTCCCGCCCTCTTCCCTTCAGTCATTCAACCCGACCCCTAAGCCCCTATAATCCACCCACTGTTGCCAGACTTTATTCCATTTTGCGGGGCATCCACGCCCTTTATAGACTGTCCTTTCTGCCATACAACACCAGTCCATGTCCCTCTTCCACTGAGAGACTAGTGGTGGTTGTGCCACCCCCCACGCCCTTGCCACATTCCGTTTAGCCACCATTGCCGCTACCCGTAGCCATATCGTGGAGTATTTAGACCAGGCTAGTTCCCCAGACACACACAACAAGTGCCATCTGGCATCCACTGGGACCTGTTGCTCAATTACTTCAGAAAGGATTTGCGCTATTCTGGCCCAGTACCTCTGTATACTCGGGCATTCCCACAGGGTATGGAAAAAAGTCCCTTTCTGGCCACACTCTTTCTGACACTCTTCTGTCGCTATCCTGCCCATTCGGTACAACGATACCCTGGTGTAATAGGATCTGTGCAGGATCCGCAATTGTACCCGTCGGAACCTGGCCCTGATCGATACTTCCCTCGGACTTTGTATCGCTTCAGCCCAATCGTCATCCTCCAGAAACCCCACGTCCGATTCCTCTCTTATCTTGAGCAATAAGTCTGGGGCGTTATTCATTATTTTCTTGTACGTGGCAGAAAGCGATTTTTCCGGGATGGGGTCCAATATTAATCTATCCTCTAACGGACTATACTCTGGAAGCTGTTCCCCTTCTTTAATGTGCCTACCTATTGCATGTTTCAGTTGAATGTACCTGTAGTGTTCCCTGGATGTAAGTTGGTATTCTCTCTGTAGTTCAGCAAATGAGAGCATTGCCTGCTGCTTTCTCACGTCTCCCAGTCGCATAATGTCTATCAATTTCCAACTTGCGAAACCTTGCAGGCGCCCAACCTCCCTGAGCATTACACTGGACCATAGGGGAGTCTGTTCTGTCAACCGTCCCGCCCAGCCCAAAAACGTGGTTGCTTTTACCCACGCCGCCTGCACTATCTTTGTATGCATGGGTAGGTCCTCCTGCTTCTCCGGCCCATACAAGACTTTCAGATAGCCCTCCCCTCCCATTGCCCAGTGGTCGACCCTATAGGCTGGATCATTACGATCTGCAAAGGCCCAGCCATTTATTACCATAAGGTGGGATGCCCAGTAATATTTTTGAATATCGGGGACCGCCAACCCTCCCTCATAGACTCCTTTCTGTAGTTTTGCAAGCGCTATCCGCGCGCTCCCGCCGTCCCAGAGCAGTGTTCTAAGTTGGCTATCGATTTCGCTAAAGAATTTCTCCGGTATGGGACAGGGCGTATTTTGAAGTACATATAGCAGTCGAGGCAGGGTCATCATCTTGAATAGTACAGCACGTCCCAGTAAAGAGATCGGCAATTTTCTCCAGTGTGCCACATCCCCTTTTAGACGATCTAACAGTGGACTAAGGTTCGCAGTTAGAAAAGCGCTATCTGTCTTTTCGATCTGCACACCTAGGTATTTGAAGCTGGTCTTAATCTGGAGTCGGGAGTCCACACCCAGGTCCGACGGCGGCCCATCCGTCAACATAAACAGGAGGGACTTGTCCCAATTAATCTGATACCCCAAATATCCTTCAAATAACTTAAAAATTTGTAACAACCTGTTAATTGTGAATCGCGCCCGCGTTGCATACAGGAGAACGTCATCCGCGTAGAGGGATATTCTCTCTTCCCATTGATCGCCACCCCTTATTCCCGCAATTACCGGATCACCCCTAATCCACACCGCCAGCGGTTCTAGCGCCAAGGCAAACAAAAGTGAGGAGATGGGGCACCCCTGCCTAGTACCCTTCCGCAAAACAAAGGGACGAGACACCGAGCCGTTGACTCTGACTCTAGCCATGGACTGCGTGTACAAAAGTTGGATCCATGTGATAAAAGTTGGCCCAAAGCCGAACCTCCGCAAGACTTCAAACAAATAGTTCCATTCAATACTATCGAACGCCATACGGGTGTCGAGTGATAGTAGCGCAGCCTCTGTTTCGGGATCACGCCTGACTAAGTATTGTACCCCATATAGACGGCGCAGGTTAAGCCGAGTACTTCTACTGGGCATAAAACCTGGTTGGTCCGGGTGAATCAGCGTCAGTATGGGCACCAATAGTCTGTTCACCAGGACCTTCGCCAACATTTTTACCTCTATATTAAGCAGGGAGATCGGTCGGTATGACCCGCATTTCTCTGCCGGTTTGCCTGCCTTGGGGATTACGACGATTGTCGCCATGCGCTGATCTAATGGTAATGAACCTTGTTCCCTCGCTTCATTAAACATGGCCAGGAGGTGTGGGGCCACCATGGAGGCAGTGCATTTAAAAAGCTCTACCGGTAGACCGTTAGGTGCCGGCGCTTTACCCGCCTGTAAGTCCTGTATGGCACCCACGATCTCTTCTACTGTGATGTCCCCATCTATTGAGTCTCTATCCTCCGCCCCTAGGGTTGGGAGTTGCATTTCGGCTAGGAGCTCAAAACAATCCATCGCTGTCCGCACTGGACTTGAGTCATAAATTGACTCATAATAATCCGCAAACGCCCCTGCGATCGCTTCCCCTGTCGTGTGCACGTTCCCTGCGTCATCATGGATTACCGCTACCCAGCTTCTCTCCCTATCTCTCTTCTCGAGCCAGGCAATCATTTTGTTCGCCTTGTCTCCGATATCATAGATCCTCCGCTGCGTGGCCAGGGTCACAGATCTGGCGGTTGCCATCGCCATATCTTGCAGTTCTCGTTTTTGCAGGTCTAGTAAGTGCGCCAATTCCTCATCTCTCCTCCCCCCTCCCAGATATCGTGTCTCCAGGTCTATCACCGTCGTTTCCAATTGGTCCCAGCGTAGTTTCTTCTCCTTTTTGTCAACCCCTATGCAGTCTTGGACATATCCCCTTATCACCGGTTTGTACGCTTCCCATAGGGTGCTACGATCTTCAACTGTGCCCTCATTTTCTTGGAAATATAGATTTGTTCGCTCCTTAACTTTCTGTGGGTTGTCTTTATTCGGAAAAAACCATACGTTCAGCCTCGGTGGCAGAACGGATTGACGTGGTGTACCCTTCAGCGACATCTCAACCGGAGAGTGATCTGATATGCCTCGGGGCCCTATTTTGGTATTGGAGAACCATCCCACACTCCCCTTAAGTGTCAGTAAATAATCCAGCCGGGAATAGCTGTCGTGTGCTGCTGAGTAGAATGTGTACTGTCTGGCCCCTATGTTGTGGAACCTCCAGAGGTCCACCAGCCCTAGTGCCTCCGTGAATGTTAGTAGCGGCTCGGCTCCCCTCGCACGGGCTGCTCTAGAGTCCCTGTCAAGTCCCGGGTCCATAACTGAGTTCATATCCCCCCTAATACCAACACCCCGGGGGGGAGAGCTACAAGAAAGGCCCCCAAGTCCTTAAATGCGTCTACACATGTCGCTGGCGGTATGTAACAGGAGACCATATTAAGCACCTGTCCCTCCCAGCAACCTGTCAGAGCCACAAATTGCCCCAGCGGGTCGTGTGTCACGTTTTTTATCACCAACGGGGTTGCCCGTTTGACTAGGATTCCCACCCCTCGGGCGCCAGAGGTGTACCCTGCATGCGCCACCAGTTTATAACCATACCGATCTAGTGCTCGGTACCTCTGGCCCTTAAGATGTGTCTCTTGAATCAGTACAACACTGGGGGAGTGTCGGTGTAAGTACTGGAGTACTATACTACGTTTAATCCGGCTCCCCAGCCCATTGACATTCCAGGATAATATTCGCAGGGCATTAGAGCCCTGTGTTCCCACCTGTGACCCACTCTGCAATTCTGGAGGGGGTTCTGCACTAGTTGGTTGTTCACTCTGTGCCATTGTTCTGGTGCGTGTGCCGCTGGAAGCCCACCGGCCTGAACGCTGCTACTATCTCCACTGACCCTATGGATCTGCTGACCTTACAACAACAAAACATACACAACTTCAACAAGCACCCCCTAATTCTCCCCGCCCCCTCCCTGCTACCCTGCTGGAGAGCATAACCACTCTTCCCACCCCAACTCGCAGAGTGCCTGTCGCCCAAAACATTCTAACAACTGTGGGGGGTGTAGGTGCCCAACGCCTGAGCTGCCCGCCCCCAGGTCTCCTTACACGTTACCTTCCCATTAGCCTCATTCATATAAGGACCACTGATACAATGCAATTATAGGACTGTAATAGTCTTGGCGCCTTTGCGCAGCCCATCGTCCCCATGCGGTCCCGCATTGCGTGCTGGTATCCAGCACCGTGTTACTTGCGTGAGAGCGGGTCTTCCTCACTGTGAACTAATCCGACTCCTCTCCTGTCAGTCTCTGCCGCTCTCGCCAGGTTCCCGTCTTGTTGTTGGTGCCAACAGTGCACCACCCTTCCAGCCAGGCCGTTGCGGATTCCGGAGTTGCAAAAAACCATGCCTTCCCCTCCGCCTCCACCCTCAACTTGGCCGGATACATCATGGAGTATTTTATTGTCTTGGCCCGTAGCTCCTTTTTGACTGCATCAAAGGTGCGCCTCTGGCGCTGCACGTTGAGCGTGAAGTCCGGGAAAAAATGGATCACCGCATTCTCATGGAGCATGTCCCCGGACTGCCGCGCTGCCTGCAGGATAGCGTCTCTGTCTCTGTAGTTCAGAATTCGTGCTATAATTGTACGCGGTGGTGCCCCCGGTCAAGGTTTAGGAATGGGAGCACGGTGCACTCGTTCCACTGTAAAGTGGACTGACAGGCGTTTCGGTTTCAGGTGGTTCAAGATTAGGTCCTCAAGAAACAGGTCCATACTTGGCCCTTCCATTCCCTCCGGTACCCCCACCACGCGAATATTGTTCCTCCTGGCCCTCCCTTCCTGGTCTTCCAGCTTGCCGCCATAAGTTCCTGCTGTTTAGTGAGGGCCTGCACCCTCTCCTCCAGACTCTGCGTGCTGTTTTCTAGGTGTGTGACCCTAGTTTCAGTGGCCGCCATTTTGTCTGACATCTTACGGAAATCGGCGCGGAGCAGGTTGACATCCACTGTGACTGCGTCAATTTTAGGATCGATTGTCCCTTTCAGATCCGCTATGGCCGCCAAGACGGCTGTCAGAGATGGTTCGCTTTGTTCTTCAGCCTGATCGATTTGGGCTGGGGCCGTCGCCAGCGGCAGGGCATAGTTGTCCATTTTGTTGGTCTGTGTCGAGGCCGGGCCCTTGGGCTTCATACTGACAATCTTCCTCTCCCGGGCGTGCGTGCCCCTAGGGACCCACCTCTCGCCTTCACTACTATCTTGTCCAGGCCCACCCGGCGCTGCCACCACGGTGTGGGCGCTGCCGCCTCTTTGCCGGGTCTGGGCCGAGTCACCGGCTTTGCCCACTGTTCCACAGTCCCCTCTCCGGCCCCGCAGCTGCCGTCTCCGTAGGCTCACCTACCGCGCTGTCTCGTTGGTGCAGGTGTTATGCCAGG
Organism: Calotriton arnoldi; assembly: GCA_963921515.1. Classification (NCBI taxonomy): domain Eukaryota; kingdom Metazoa; phylum Chordata; class Amphibia; order Caudata; family Salamandridae; genus Calotriton; species Calotriton arnoldi. Next base: position 612,917 of record CAWUFW010003765.1, read on the forward strand.
TCGTTGATCACAGCTTATTCAGCTCTCTGCCGCGCCCGCCCTCTCTTGGTTCAGGGGCAGCGGCCACCTCGGTCCCCGTCTCGCCCACCTGCTGGGTGCAATTGACCTCGTTGTTTCACTGGGGGGGATGCTTACTCCGTATGGCGCTCCACACACCTGTCGCATACGCTTTCACCACCCGGTGTTCACCGCTGCTCTCCCGATGGTGTCCTCCACCCCTCCTCCTTGGTGGCCAGCTAGCGCCGCTACTTATCCTGGCAGGCTGCCTGGGCGCACGAAAACTGTCTCTGTGTGCGTCTCTTTGTATTTGCAGAGAAGTGTCCCAGAGCAGTTCACCGCCGCCTCCCAGTATTTCAGGCGCTATATCAGGTCATTAGGTGCAAGACACTCGTTTCTCCACCTAGTCGCCACCAGCAGCAGTCTTAGTCTCCGTCGCGCCCGCCGACCCAACAGGCTGATTCTTACTTCCTCGTGCGGGGTAGGTAGTTGCTTCGCTTAGTGAGCTATGCTTTTTGCCCCCGTCGCTGCCCTTGTACGCTCATGCCGCACAGGAAACTCCTCTGCTCGCCCACTGGTGCTCTCGGTACAGGCCGCCGCCCCTCTCGCACTGGTCCGGGTCATGCCACTATTTATTTGCATAGGCCGCCGGGGAGCCCAAAAACTGTCCAAAGGCACAGCTCTCAGTGTCCTAGAGAGCCGCGAGTGGCACGAACTGCCCAGGGCCGGTCACCGCCGCCAGCCTCCACTGTCCCCGCCAGCTCCGTTGTGCTCTTCGGTTGCCGATTCTCCTCCCCTAGGCCACGCCTTCCAGTCCCGGGCCGCGGCCCCTTTCACCGCTCAGGACGCCAATTACGCCGATCCGCACCGGGCGACTCCCGCTGATCCAACTCTGCCTCCGGCGTCGCTACCTCACCTTCCACCGTGAGTCGCAGTCCTTCTCGCAGTTCCGCACACCGCCTACTTAGGCCTGCCCGGGCTCCTGCGCTGCTTTACCAGGCCGCGCAGCCGACTCCGTCCTCCGCTGCGTCACGCCCTTCAGCCACCCCACCGACTGCCGGGGAGCCGATTTCCTGCCCGCAGACCGATGGTGGGTGTGCTCCGCCGTTATACTCAGGCGTTTTCGTAGCTCAGGGCCGGCTGGAATATGCGGATATTAGGCTCGTTAGAGACCACAGGGACGGAGCTCGCTCAGCAAGCCACCATTTCCCTCGGCGCCGAAACCACGCCCCTCCTGTAAAATGCATTCTTGTGTTAAATTTGCGTGAGCATGCATTTTGTAATCAAATATAACTCTATATGATGGATTTGCATTTCGCGTTTTTACTCTTAACTTCGCATAATTTTGCTGAAATTTCATGGAATTAAACGAAAGCAAACTAAGCATATTTGCCTCATTAGCACACACTGGGTATTGCATTTTACATCCCAAAACATATGAGCAGATTTGACTTGCTGTTGGCAGGAGTTTTTTGTGTTACAAACTTCTAATGCTTTACAGCATAGAGGAATAGATTTAAAAAAGAATATTGAGAAGTCACATTGAAAAGATCAGGGAGTGGCTATAGACATTCAGCTTTGCCAAATGTGCTGCTTGGGAGTGACCATGGGGCCTATTAGCAATAACCGGCGATAATTATCGCTAAGCGCACTTAGCGCTAGGATAATTATCGCCGGCTATCGCCGGTTTCTATCGTGGAGATAGCGTGCTATCAGCAACGCTTATCTCCAATGCGATAGAAACCCCTGCTGTCGCTGGAAAACAGTGCGATTATCGCTGGAAATCCAGCGATAATCGCACTGTGACCGGAGATAGCTTGCTGATAGGGCAAGGGGGATTTAGCCATGTAATCCACCTCCCATTGGATTACATGGCTAAGTCAGGTTTGGACCAGGTGTAAAAAAACAAGCGCTAATAGTGTTTAGCGCTGGTTTCTTTATCGCCTTGCTAGCCTCCCTAATAGGCGATAGCGATGTTAGCGACTATTTCCAGTCGCTGCCAGGTTGGGAACGCCTACTTTGCATGTCATTAGCGATAAATATCGCTGGCATGCAAAGTGGCACCCAACCCGGTCGCTATCGCCTAAAAGCTGTCGCTAACAGCTGTTAGCGACAGCTTGCTAATAGGGCGATAAAAATATCGCCGCTTTAGCGGCAAAAAGTGCCGCTAAAGCGGCGATAAAGCCCTTGATAATATGCCCCCATGTTTTTAGGAGAATGGAGGAAAATAGTTTAGTCACTGAAGCCCATCAAGGTGAGCAAGAGAGTGAATGCTCAGGACTGGGTCGGTATGAAGAGATGAAGCATATTTTTAGCTGATAAATCAAAAAGCTGATAGCTCTGTCATCAGAAATGGTAGCTTTACTCCAATGAGTAAAATAGTGAATATTGGGGATGAAGATGGATACCTAAACATGAATGTATACATGGATGTGAGAAATTGGGTTGTTGGTTGAGTGGGGTGGAAACCCTGCTCTAGCAACAGCCACATTCCTTGTCAGGGTAAACCACTAAAGTCACTAAATTAACCTGTTAATAATTCTGTTAGCTAGGCACAAAAGCAGCCAGGCTTAACTTAGTGGCAATGTGTAAAAGCATTTATGCAGCACACAAAGAGTAGCAAAGTGAAAATACAACACAAGAAAAAATCCCACAACATTTTTATAAAACTAGAATACATTAAAAAAAATATTTGACAACAATATGGCAAAAATCTAATTAGTAGAACAGGAGATACTCAATTTTAAAAGTTTAGTAAAAGTAGTGCTTAAAAACACAAAGCTCCAACTGTGGCTATCTGCTCAAGCCAGACCGGGACACCGTCACAAGTTCAGGCTGACTGCGATGGAGTGCGGACCGGATACAGGGATAAAGTTAGGACCATTGAACAAAGTACCTAAATCCTGGTTGCGAAGAGTTGCGGAGTCCCGCATCAAGCCTACGTTGCGCAGCCAAGGCGAAGCAAGGTCCGGGTCGGCAATGCTAGTGCCCCAGCTGGGCTGGCAGAGCACTTTCAGGCACACTTTCAAGGATGCAGGCCTTGGATGGCTGCACTTGTGGGATTAGGAGTTGGACTCACAGCAGGCAGAGTCCAGGTGTAGGATTCAAGATGGTGGGAGCCCTTTCTGTCCCTGAGGCTGTGATGAGGAGGCCAGTCAATTAGTCATTGGAGTCACTCAGGTAGTACTGGGCTCCAAGTGCAGGTCCAATCTTTCTCACTTAGGCAACAGGGCAACAGAGCAGCAGGGCAGCAGAGTACCAGTTCTTCTTGCTGCAGAGCAAGCAGCACAGCAGTCTTTCTTCTGAGTCTCCCAAAGGTCCAGCAGTGTACTGAAGAGTGGGCCTGAGGGTCCTATTTTGATACCTGATGCTTTCTTTGAAGTAGAAGTTTTTAGAGATTCATCTAGAGATTCACTTTGAAGTGCCTTGAATTTCTTGCCTCCCTGCCTTGGCCCCAGCCTGGTTGTAGACACAATGGGCTAGAGTGAAGTCCTTTGTGTGAAGGCAGGGCACAGCCTATTGACTTGTAAGTGGGGTTGTGCCCAACTCCCCCTCCCATCCTAACACTAATGGCAAATTGAGGCACACCTAATCCCTCTATTGTGTGGGTATCTTGGAGGAACATACAAAGCCCAACTGTCAACTGCACCCAATCATGTGACCCAGGAACAGGCTGCAGGCACCAAATAATTGGGGAATGAAAATGCCAACTTTTACAAAAGTGTAATTTTCAAAACTGTAACTTAAAATTTGACTTTACCGTTAAAGAGGGTTTTAAATTAAAAGTTCTCAGACACCGAACATGAATTCCCTACCGGTTACCAATCAAAGGTTAGCATTTATTAAATGTAATAAGGCAACCCAATTTTATCCTATGAGAGAGATAAGCCTCACAGTAGTGAAAAACAAATTTGGGAGTTTTTCCCTACCAGGACATGTAAAACTTAAAATAACATGTAAACCCTTTTAATTGCAATGCACCCTGCCCTGTGGGCTGTGTTAGACCTGGCATCCTTGGCATGGTTCTTGACTAACTTTTTTGTCTTTAATCCTCCTGTTTTGCTGATTTCATTTTTGTTGGCTTCAGGACTCTTTACCAACACTAACCAGTGCTAAAATACTTGTGCTCACTCCTTCAAACATGGAATAATTGGCTTACACCCAATTGGCCTACTTAATTTACTTAGTCAGTCAGTCAGTCAAAAAACTTTATTTCGACCATATAGGTCATAAAAGCACATAAGGAAAACAACATTAAAATACATTTTAGAGAAGTAGAGCAATGCAATAAAACATCATAAAAGGTATGAGCATTGGTTCTGTATTTACAATTAGAACACTATAAAATTATGCAAAGTTTGTTAATGCAATCTTGAATGTGGTCCCTCATAGCAACTCTTAATCCCATTTTAAGTGTTGTTCAATATACTATAGATTTTGAGGTTTCTACATTAGTTGCGAAGGAGAACCAATCATTCATATTTTTAAACAATTAATTAGTTAATTAAAAAAAAATAACTAGCAATATTTAAAAGCTTTTGACTTAGGCTTAAAATGCGTAAAATTATGATAAAATGTCCAGATTAAAACACTAAAGTTGTATTAGAAAAAAAGCTAGAGGATAATTGATATCAAAGAAATAATCATACAGTAGGTGTATGAGGGGAAAGGATGGAATGGGATATAAAAGAAGAGAGAGTTACTATGAGGCTAGGGGTTTTCTGAATCGGTTTTCTTTAAGATGGCCCTACGTATGCACCACATCGAGTGTAGGTATCGAGAGATGGCAAACACAATAAGTATATCTGTTTCGTGCTTAAAAAGCCTATAAACCTCCATGTGGTGCCTAATCCCCATATTTCTACACAATTGTAGGAGCCACCGTGACCTTGGCCTTCCATAAGCGGGGCAGAAAAAAAGGACGTGCGTTTCAGTTTCTTCAACTAGGTCACATCCTGGGCAGTCAAGTTTATGGGCTCCCTGCCATTTATTTGTAAATGCTCGAAGCAGGAGCACCCCGTGTCTAAATTGGACAAAAAGTTTTTGGGCCATAAGCGGTTGGATGTGATCGAGAACCGATTCTAACCTGTAATGTTGCTTAACATCCAGAAACCTTGCGGTTAAGCTGCCAGACCTAGGCCCCTGGCATAGTAGAGACAATTTAAATTCTCTGTGGGAGTCCAGTAGTACTTTTTTTGAAATTGTAAGGCAAGTCTCTTCTAGTGTTGTCCACAAGTTTGCCCTCCCTAAGGCTTCGCACAAGTTTCTAATATAAACAAGCCAAGGGAGTTTCCCTGCGCCATGGAGGCTCATAACATCCTTCAACTCCTCTTTGTAGTCGGCTAGTTCAGGAGTGCTCCAGAGGCGTCGCCAGTATAGGAGGGGTCTGGAGGAGGCTACATCTGCAATGGGACTGATCCCTAGGTCCATCCTAAGCGGAATTAGTGGCGTGCTTACTGGGAGGCCCAACAGTTAGAATGTGTTCTCAGGCATTGATAGGGAGGTAGATGGACAATGACCCCATACTTCTGCCCCCATATAATACTGCTCCCCTCACCTGGGTTTTATAGATTTCTGCTACGGGGCCTATCACCTTATGCGAACAGCTCTTATAAACTTTTAGGATTCCCCCCGTGGACTGGGACAGTTTTAGACTAGCTTTTTTTATTTGTGTCCCCCATTCCATCTTTTCGGTTAGTGTGATCCCTAGGTAGTCAAAGATAGACACCCTCTCTAGGGCCCTTCCGTCTAATCGGGGAAGTGGGCAATTTATGGTGTTAGCGTTAAAAACCATGTACTTGGTTTTTTGAAGGTTAATTTTCAGTCCCCCGATTTTTGCAGAAGGAACTGAATACCTCGAGCACCCTCTGCATGCCCATAGAAGATTTGGAGAGTAAGAGCGTATCGTCCGCAAACATAAGAGCTGGTATTTTGCAGTTTGCCAGCTTAGGCGCATCAATGTCTCTCCCCTCTAGCAGAGTTTCAATTAAACTGTTTAAAAAAAGTGAAAAGAGTTAATTTACTTAGAAGTCCCTAGCAAAGTTATAGCAAAGTTATAGTGCATATACCCAGGGACTGTAAATTAAATGCTACTAGTGAGCCTGCAGCACTAATTGTGCCACCCAATTAAGTAGCCCTTTAAAGTATGTCTCCAACCTGCCATTGCAGCCTGTGTGGGCAGTTTTAAACTGCCATTTTGACCTGGCAAAATAAACCTTTTTCCAAGCCCAAACCTTGCTTTGTAATACATATGTCACCCCTATGGTAGGCCCTGAACAGCCCAGAGGGCATTGTGCAGTGTATTTAAAAAACTGGACATGTACTTTTAAGTTGTACATATCATGGTAGTGAAAAACTCTTAAATTCGTTTTTACTACTGCAAGGCCTACCTCTTCCATTGGATAACATTGTAGTTACCTTAATGCATTCACTAAGATGTAGCTTCCAATTGGGAGCAGCTCAACAAGTCAAGTTTGGTGTCTAAAGAATTTTAATTAAAAGCCCTCTTTAATGATAAAGTCAGATTTTTAACCACAATTTTGAAAATGCCCCTTTCAGAAAGTTGGCATTTTCTTGTTCTAACCATTTGGTGCCTGCAGTCTAATCCTGGGTCACATGACCTGGTGTAGCTGGCAGATGGCCTTTGTGTATTGTTCCCAGACAGTGAGACAAAGGGAAGATAGGTGTTGGCAGGATGGGCCATTCTGAGTTAATGAGGGAGAGAAGCTGTAGGTAGGGAAGAAGGGGATGCCTGACACCTCATAAGGGTGGAAACCTCTAGAAGCTTCCTCTGCTTCAAAGTGGACCCAAACTCTTCAGTACTCTTCTGGACCTGTAGACTCTGCCAGGAAGAAGGACTACTGTCCTGCTCGAATGACTGCCACTCTGCTTCACTGCTACCCAGAAGGACTGCTGCTCTGTTGTGCTGACCTGCTGCCCTCTTGCCTGGGTGAGAAGGATTGGACCTGCAACTCTAAATCCAGGACCCCAGAGTGACTCCAAGAGCTAGTTGGCTGACTTCTTCATCAGAAGCCTCAGGGACAGAACAGGCTTCTACCAACCTTGAACACAGCCCCGGGACTCGCCATCAGTGAGTCCTGCCCTCCCAAGTGGTGCCACCCCAGTAGTGGACTCTTGGAAGTGGGCCTGAAGGTGTTCTGCCAACCCATCTGTGGATTCAGCAGAACTGGTGCATCTCCTTTGCAGAACCGCTGCATCCCCTCTGCTGCTTACTGCATTGCCCTCGGAATTGACGCATCGACTCTGCTGCGTGGACTTCCCCGACACAAGGACTTTGCATCACTCATCCCAGCCCATCAAAACTACTGCTGTGCGACGCATCTCCATGCAAGGACATCGCCTCACTCAATGCAGCCCATCGGAACCGTCGTAACGTGATGCCTCTCCACGCAAAGACATCTCATAGCACTTCGCAGCTCCCCTGAACCTCCACTGTGCAATGCATCTCCTCACCCAGAACTCACTTCATCTCTGCACATCCTCAACGCGTGGCTCTGCATCTCTTCGCAACCAGAATTTAGGTACTTTGTTCAGTGGGCCTAAGTGGGTCCCTTTAGCCAACCCATGTTCCATCATGGTCGGCCTGAACTTGTGGTTTGACCCGGTCCGACACGATAACCACAGTTGGCACTTTGTGCTTTTTGGTGCTATTTTGACTGAAATCTTTAAACCTGCATATCTCGGGTTCTACTGATTGGATTTTTGTCCTTTTGGTCTTGATGAATTTATTAAAATGTACTCTATTATTCTAAATTGGTGTGGCATTTTTCTTGTGTGGTGTTATTACTTTATTACTGTTTGAATTGCTGCATAAATACTTTAAACATTGCCTCTAAGTTAAGCCTGATTGCTCTGTGCCAAGCTACCAGACGGTCGAGCACAGGTAAATGTAGGGTTTGCTTGTTATTTCACCCTAACAAGGTGTGGTTGCTGCTTGATGAACATGAACAGCAATGTAACCTAGCCAACTGAATGTCAGTGTAGGAAAGCTATTGTACTCTATCTCTTCAGAGAACTGCTTGCTAAGCTAAATGCACACTGAAATTTATTTTTGCAAACTTCTTCCTTCTCGAGAGAGACCTATGTTTCAATGTTTAAATTGTTTTCAAACTGTCATCTTGAGCATTCTGTTAAAACAGAAACCTTTGTTTCCTGTTCATTGGTACGAACCAGCTCAATGAGGTTGCCCATCGTCAAAGCTGCTGCTTTTGTCTCTTCACTTGTGACGACCTATGTGCCAACTTGTGTGCCCAGCACCAGGACCACCCTGTCCTCCATACACCTACATCCCCTCACCACCATTCGAACATGGCCCTCTGTGTCCTGTCCTCCAGTCGCATCTCTCAGCACTGCTGCTGTGCCTCTTAGCCAAACATTGAAGGAGCATTCTTTATTTATTTATTTATTTATTTCTGTCATTTATAAAGCGCATGAATCACCCCAAATGGGGTATCTCCGCGCTAATGGCGACTAGAGAGGCACAGAGGACTAAAAAGTGAAGTTTTAAGTTTTTTTCTGAAAGTTAGGTAATTAGTGCATTGGCGGATCTCCAGAGGAAGCTGGTTCCATAATTGTGGGGCTATGTAGGAGAATGCTTTGCCTCCTAGCCTAGTTTGTTTTATGCGCGGGACAGTAAGAAGGCCCTTATCTGCTGATCGAAGGGTGCGCGACGGTGTATATCTAACCAGTTTGTCTGCTAGATATTTAGGTCCCATTTTATTGAGGCCTTTGAAAACCAGGCAACCAATTTTAAATTCTATTCTTTTACGTATTGGCAGCCAGTGTAATTTGCGTAGCAGGGGACCTGATGGAGTTCGGGGGAGCACTAGTCACCAATCGGGCCGCCGTATTCTGGACCACTTGTAAGCTGCTCAAGGCAGTTGTTTTAGCGGAGATCAGCAGAGCATTGCTGAAATCCAGTCGGCTAAGGACCAATGCATGTATCAAGGTTTTTCGTGTTGAAGAAGGGAGAATGTGAAAACCTTCCGGAGCAGACTAAGAACATGGAAGCAGGTCCGTTTTGTAGTGGCTATATGGTCATCCAGATTAAGTTTGCTGTCAATTAGCACGCCCAGATTCTTGACCACTAATTTAGGGGATGGTGCTGGTCCCAGCTCCTCTGGCCACCAGCACGGTGACCAACTGGTCACTGCGTCTTTGAATAGCATTATTTCAGTTTTATCTGCATTTAACTGCAAAAAGTTATTACTCATCCATGATGTGATAGTTTTCATGCCATTTGCAAAAGTGCTCTTGATGTTAGGTGTATTTTTGTCGAAGGAGAGAAGGAGCTGTGTGTCGTCCGCATATGAGATGGGAGTAAATCCAATCTTTCTTAAAAGTGCTGCAAGTGGGGCGACATATATATTAAATAATGAAGGGCTAAGACAAGAGCCCTGAGGCACACCCTTTGTTACCATACTTGTCTGTGATTTGAAGGGGCCAAGGTTAACTGTTTGAGTTCTTCCCTTTAAGAAATCAGTTAACCAGTCCAGTGCATTGTCCTGTATTCCTATAGCTCGTAATCTCTCCAACAAAATCTGATGTGAGATAGTGTCAAATGCTGCGGAGAGGTCGAGCAGTATAAGAATCACTGCTCGACCAGCATCCGCATGTATTCGGATGTCATCCATGACATTGACCAGAGCTGATTCAGTACTGTACTTAGGACGAAATCCCGACTGCGAATAATCAAGACAGTCTGATGATTCTATAAAGGTGGAAAGATGAGTGTTGATGTGCTTTTCCAGCATTTTACTATATAGAGGGAGAAGTGAAATGGGACGATAGTTGGAAATTACATCAGGGAGTAGTTTGGTGTTTTTCCTAATAGGCATTATCTGGGCAGCTTTCCACTCAGAGGGAAGCTTGCCTTCTTTAATTGAACTATTTAAAATAGAACACAGGGGGGCAGCCAACTCTGCTGCTAAACTTCTGGAGATTTTAGATGGAATTAAATCTTTAGGGGATCCGGATTTAATAGATTGTAATAAGTTTTCTGTGCTTTTAATAGTGAGCAGAGGAAATTCTTTTAAAGTGAGAGAATTGTATGAGTCAGAGGGTAATTCTGCAGTTGGTTCATTCCTAGTGCTAGTAACAGTAGTAATTATTTTATTGTAGATGTTATCAATCTTTTGCGTAAGAAAGTCCGCAATGTTATCACAGAGTGCCTCCTCCAACTGCCATTTCACATGCACCTACCTCACTCCACCTGTACCTCACACACCTATCCACTCAGCCCACATGACCACATGACCACATACACTCGATCCCCATTACACCTTACCCCTCCCTGTCCTGCATGCTCCTCAACAGACACTCTCTCACTAAACATGCCACCGAAATTTGGGATCTGCTTCAAAACAGCGAACTGGATCTTCTCTCGTTGACCAAAACCTGGCTTACTTCCTATTCAGCCCGCGTCATCACGATTACAATCCCACCCAGATGCAAGATTAACAGACAGGACATGACAAAAAGACCTGGAGGTAAGATCACTATGATCTTCAAAGAATCCATTGAATGATCCACCTCCTCGGAGAGCACCATCGATAACGTAACTCTTCATCACCACCAACTACACCCTGGCCAGCACGCTTGTCTACTGCCGCCCCAGACCATGCACCAACTAGGGCAGCACTGTGGCATACTTCGTCACACCCCTGATCCTTGACTGCATAGCTTTCATCCTCCTCATTGTCCTCAACTACCACTTGTAAGTAAGTCCGTTTTTATATAGCGCAGCTACTCACCCTTATGGGTCTCAAGGCGCTGGGGGCCATAGTGGAAATTAAGTGAGCTATTGCCCAGAGTCACATGGTGCTGAGCTGAGCTGCCGCCAGAGCCGGGGATCGAACCGTGAACCCTGTGCTCCGAAGTCAGCTGCCCTGGCCGCTGCACCACACCTCTCCACTTGGAGGACTTCACTGATCCCAACATGAACAACTTCATGGAGGACCTGTCCAACCTCAGACTCACCTTGTGAGTGGAATGCCCCTTACACACCGCAGGACACCTACTGGACCCCATCTTCACCAGCTTTAGCAACTTCACAGTTGACAAGCCCACACTGATCGCCTGGTCTGGCCACACCCTTGCAACTTCAGCACATCCATCCCACACCACTGTAGAAACACCATTGGCAAATCTTCACAACGTGACTAGAACAAGATCTCTGTAGCATACTGGTCTTCTGAACTCTTACACCACTGGCCTTAACACATCAACAACCTCCCCGACTGTATCTCCAACCTCAGTGCCTGTGTCACCACCTGCACAGAAACTCTGGCTCCTGTCAAAGCCAACAAAGCTATAAGATTCAGACCACAAATAAGCTGGTACACGGAAGAGCTCAGACTCATCAAACACCACTGCAAGCAGCTTGAATTCGGATGGAGACAAAGTCAGGATGACACTGAAAAAAGCACCTTCAAATATGGCCTCAGGCACTACCATCAGCAAATCAGAATCACCACACACTCCTTGCTCACTGACCGCATCAAAAGCAAGACCAACAGAACAAAGGAAATCTTCGACCATAATTAATGACTTTATCTTTCTGGCAGGAAGCTCTACCAGCATAACCCCTTATCAGGACCTCTGCACCCAGTTGTCCCTATTCTTCAGCAACAAGATCACCAACATGTATGACAACTTTGAGCCCAAACCAGACCTTTCGACCCTCACATCCCTCCTGCCCTTTTCAACCAACACTGAGAAGACCAGTCTGACCTCCTGGCCCACCATCACCACTTAAGAAACCCCAATGATCATGCAGTGCCCACTCCAATGCACCCTCAAACCCCTGCCCTCGCCATGTCTTCAATAAAGGATAGGACCCCATCAATGCAGCCCTCAACCTGATCCTGAACAACTCAATCATCAGAGTCATCTTCCTGGATGCCTGGAAACACGCCACATTGCTCCCCATCCTGAAGAAACCCTCAGCCGACTCGAAGTCGTTAGACAACTACCAGTCTATCTCGCTGCAACACTACCCGGCAAAAGTAATGGAAAATATTAACTAATACCTCGCTACCCAGCTCAACAACAAACACCCTCATGGCAACACTCTGGTTCAGGTAATACAGAGGCCCTCGTCCTACTGGACTCTTCCACAGCCTTCAACACCGTCTCCCATCCCATCTTTAGCCAATGATTGCATGAAGCCGGCATCCATGGTCCCCCACTTCGCTGGATATTCTCTTTCCTTACAGACCACACCTAGTCGATCAGCCTGGCCCCCATCACAGTTCCATAAGGATTCTCAATTAACCCCACCTTGTTCAAACCCTACATGACCCTACTTGCCATCATCATCCACTTCCTCAACATCATATTCTATGCTGGTGACACCCAGCTCATACTCTCCTCCGGCAAGACACCAAAACACCTAGACCAATTTCTCCGCCTGCATGACCGAAGTTACCAGATGGATAAAAACCAACTGCCTCGAGCTCACTGCAGACAAGATAACAGTAGTACTCTTCGGCAGAGACACCTATCTGTGGGACTCCACCAGTGGCCTGTCAAACCTGGACACAAACTCCTCCCGGTAACCCAAGCAAAGAAAGTTGGAATAATAATTGCCAACCAACTCACTGTGACCGGCCAAGTGAATGTAATCCTAGTCTTCTGCTTCCAAGCACTTAAGATGTTCAAATGTCTCCCCACCAACAGATGCAGAACCGTCATCCAAGCCCTCATCTCCAGCAAGCTGGACTACAGCAACACACTGCGCCAGAAGTAGCTCTCAACTGACCAGAAGACTCTAGACTAGGCTTCCCCAACAAGTAGCTTGTGAGCTTATGGTAGCTCTCCAGGTACCTAGCAGTCACTTTCCTGTGTGCAGCCCAGCCTAACAAATTAGAATCTTTTGCTTGGTTGAATTTATATATGTACAAAGAAATTGAAAAGCGTGTATTCGAGATGAAAATGCGTGTTTTAACAGAACCCATAAACTGATGTTTGGAGAAAAATTGATGAAATTCCACAATATAAATTTAAAGCTGTTTAAGTGATAAATGATGCAGCGGTGGAGTGAATTATGACTAATAATATTAATTTAGTGCAAGGTGCATTGCAGCTGTTTATGTCATGTATTACCCATTTAGAGTATTTCTTCTTTGATAAAGCCTTTTTTCCATTACTGTTTGAAGACATGCCTGATGAACAGAAGTGATCACTGCTCGTATCTTACATATGTTGGCCACTAATATAATCTTGTTGGTATTTTATTAGAATACTGACTACAGAATATTGTGGAGGTAAAAATATTGTGGAAAAATATCAAGGACCTAAATATTTTGAAGGTAGGTGTATATAGGTACGCATAGGCTCACTATACTTGACTTCACATGTCAAGGTACATACATGTGGAGTTAAAAATAGCAAATCTATAATTACTAATAAGAACCTACCTTCTCAATATTTTCTTCCTGGATATTCTTTCCCCAATATTTTGGCCCCACAATAGTTTTGTCCTTGATATTCTGTCCTTCAAAAATCTTGTCTAATGTGGTCCTTAATAAAAACACTTATATTAGGAGCTCAAGATGTTTCTCATTGACCTTAAGTAGCTCTTATTACAGAAAAGGTTGGAGTCCCCTGCTCCAAACTATACAGATCCCAACAGCTACACTCATCCTCAACCTACTACCCTGCACTCACCTCACCTGCACCTCAAAGAGCTCCACTGGCTCGCAATCCACAAAGGAGCACTCATCAAACTCTGCACGTACAAATACAAAGCCTTACACAACCTTGGCCCAATGTACTTTAACAACCGCATCAACTTCCTCAAACCTACCAATCACCTCTGCTTAGGTGCACTCCTATTCGCATACACACGACCGCATAAGCAGAGCCAAATCCAGCGGTCGTGCCTTCTCCTGCTGCTCTCCTAAAGCCGGAACAACCTGCTCCTGCACATCAGAGCCGCCTCCTCAGTTCCTATGGAATTTGGTGACTCTGCATTGCTCTTGTAACCTGGAGTTCTTTCCAAATTCCACCAATCGCTGCGTGACAAATAAAAATTTCCCTTGAGGCTCCAGAAATACGAACTAGATTTTGGCGTCCCCAATCGCGATTTTCTAACACGGGCAGTCGATTGCGGTCGCAGTCAGAGGGCTGCTTCTTGAGTAGATTTTCTGACGCTCAAGTAGATTTTCTACTTGAGTGGCAGCAGAATCAACTTGAATGGGTCCGTGCTCTTGAGCAGCACATGGTGCCATTCACGCTGATTTTTCTGCACTGCTTGCACTACCAGTACTAAATTACAGCCCAAGAAGCGCAACCTGCATATTTTCCCCCTGTTGGTGGAGCTCCATGGAATCTCGTGGAGTTTTTATCTATGGAGTCAAATTCTGTGACTTCTGCCCACCCCTACTGAAGGCCTGGCTCTTCACCAAGACCCCTTCCCTGGCTCGGCCCATATAGCACCTGCTTCAGCACCAGGGTACACTCTACAAATAAGAATGACATGACGTAACATGACAGTGCAACACAATTCATATGTTAATTCTTGCATTTTAAATCATTTATCACAAGATCTGCTCTTTTCAAACTAATCAAAAAAGTATATTTAAGCCTAATGTAGACACATATTAGTCAGACAGGGATTTTCAGCTTCCCAGGAGACTGAGAGATCGTGAAAGCTGCATTGAAAGTTATCCCTAGTTAAGGCCATGGCCTTTCAAAGCCACTCTGGCCTTGCCAGCTTGGGAACACCATAACTGAGGCAGAAGCTTATTAAACAACAAGCCTGTTGTTCACTAAAGGGATGTAATCTAGAGGCCACCTCAGACAGTTAGCTAAGAGCTAGAAGGGAGGAATTGATTCCACCATTCAATGCAATAAATTAAAATTCCATCACACTTTTGTAATTTTTTTAAAATATTTTGTTTATTAATTGTTTTCATTACCACTATTGTGTATATTTTTATAGTTATAGCTATACAAATCTGTACTAGATTAGGACAATCATTTTAACAAAGTCTTTAAAATATATAGTGTGGATTTCTTGTGTGTGTCCATCCTTGGTGAAAGGAGTTTCAGAACTGACTAATGCAACAAATAATCCTGTAACATCAACTATAGTTGTGGTAACAGAATGCACCATCCTCATGTGTGGCCTAGGTAGTCTGTGACTTACAGTCCACCAGATTCCCCGTCTTGAGTTGGTAAGTTGGCTACATCTGCGGTTTGCCCGAGGATCCAGGTTTTCTAAAACTGAGTGGTATTGTGCAACAGTACATGTCAGAACAGACTGCCTATAGAGCAGGTCAGGGTGCATAATAGAGACGACATGTTCCTCACGGGTGCTGGAATGGACAAAGGAGCCATTTCTACTCCCAAGAATAGCCTTTTACACCACAATCCCGGAGAACTTCTCCTTTACCCACCTCCTTCATCCTGCCATTTCTTCTAAGTATCTCCCACGGTGTGTGCCTCCCTCCTAATGCATTAACTCAGTCAGTAAATTCTTGACACAAGGCTGCATTCTATGTTCCACTGAGGTGATATGGAGGCACACCCTGTAGTTGCCTGACATAATATGCCACAAAATTAACAACCAGGTGTTAGACCTGACAGCCTTAGGGTGGTCTTTCCCCACCTTTTTGCCTGTCTCCCTCCATTTTTCTGTACTAATTTTTGCTGGCTTTAGGCCTCAGCACACTTTATCACTGCTAATTGGTGCTAAAGTGCTTGTGCTCTCTCTGATAAACATGGTAGCATTGACTCATACCCAATTGGCATATTTAATTTGCTTATAGGTCCCTAGTAAAGTGCACTACATATGCCCCCATATGTAGCCCATTAACCATGTCTCAGGTCTGACACTGCAGTGCCTGTGTGGGTGCAGTTTACTGCTACTTCGACTTGGCATTTAAAACTACTTGCCAAGCCATAAACTCCTCTTTTATTCCATGTAAGTCACCCCTAAGGAAGGCCCTTGGTAACCCAATGCGCATGGTGCTGTGTAACTAAAAGGAAGGATGAGTACTTCTATGTTTTACATGTCCCAGTAGTGACAAACAGCTAAATTATGTTTCACTGCTGGGATGCCTACTCCTCTCATAGGCTAGAATTGGGAATTCCTTAAACTACCTTGAAGCTGTGATTCCTGATCAGAAAGGAGTAGCTTTTTCATGTTTCCTATCTTTGAAATAGTGATGAAAACTGGTAAAGTCAGATTTAACATTATTATTTTAGAAATGCCACTTTTAGAAAGTGGACATTTCTCTGCTCGTACTGCTCTGTGTGCCTTACAGCCTGTCTCCAATACACGTCTGGGATAGGTGATAGATCCCTTTATGCATTCCTTCTTGACAGCCCCAGACACAGGAAAGGGCTGGGTGTGATTAAGCACCCATCTGCGTTCATCTACACTCTGATGAGTCTTACTGGGCAGATGGGAGGAATGGGGTCATCCGTACCCATCAAAGGGTAATTGCCTGACCCCAAACAAAGGACTCATAACCCTCCACTGGTAGTCTGGAGTGAGGGCTGGGATTGAAAGGGATACTGGTGCACTTCAAAACCACTCTTTGAAGTTCTCCCTACATCAAAGGCACCTTTGGGTGTAAGTATTGGGTTCCTGGCCCCCCAGATGAGACACCTCCAAACCTACATTGAATTTCTGTCAGAAGAAAGGCGGTGCTGCTCAAAGGACTCAACTGTACTGTTTTTCTGGAAGGACTGGCGCCCTGCTTGTTGCTCTGTGGCCTGCTGCTCTCTGACTCTGCTGGAAGGAGAGCTGGACTCTGCCTTCCCTCCAAAGTGATCTCCAAGGGCTTGTTAGCTTGCCTCCTGTTTCCGAAGTCTCAGGGACACAAAAGACTTCTTGCAGTTCTGCTGGCACTGCCCGACTCCGCCTTCCATGAGTCTTACCCATACCTGAGGTCCCCCCTCCAAGCTCTGGGTATCAGAAGTGGATTCTGCAGCTGAGTTTCTGCCAAATCAGACGTGACGCAGCGCGAAGCCCCGCAAAGCCTTGCACCATAGCCTCTCAAAATTGATGCCGGACGACGCAGAGCCTTGCCGCGCAGACTGCGCCCCAGGATCCAAGGTGCTGTGTTCAGCGGGCCCAAGTGGGTCCCTGTAGCCGGCCCGTGCTCCATCGCAGTTGGCCTAAACTTTAGATTTGCACTGGTCCCTCGCGTCCTGAAGTAACTTTGTTAGCGCTACCTTCTTCTAAGCGCTTTATTGCATTATTTCTTCAACATTCAATATATCAACTTCCACTTGATGGATTTTGATCGTTTTGGTCTTGTTTTGCTCAGATAAATATTCTCTGATTTGAGTTATTGCACAAATACTTTACACGTTGCCTTCTAAGTTACACCTGAGTACTCTGTGCCAAGCACCGGAAGATGTATTCAAAACACGGGGGTTATGCCCTAATGACCCAAACACATCTGGGCAGACGCATACAAACGCAAAAATAGAGGTGATGTCTGGGGATGGATACACAATAGTTATTTCAACTAGGGAAGAAATCTATTATTCCCTTGTGTGGGAACCTAGTCCCCAAGTGTAATTCCAAAAAATGAATTAACCCGCTCACGGAGTCTCACTCAATTCTTTCACAAGTCTTTTTAATCTATTTTTTGTTATAAACATATATAAATATTTTTGCCACACAAACAACAATACATTATACATACAAAACTCAAAAAGTCCGAAAATAAATCCCTAGACTTCTCCATACCCATCCATTTAAACCCGGTTGCTATAAAATACATATATATACGCAATCCGAGGAGAGGTAGTCCTTTGCACCCACAGAAACAGAGGGAAACTCCTCCTTTGTTCAGTCCATATATTGTGTGTGTTGTCAGGTGCCTATATACACATTTTAATTCAGTGGACTCCTCCTCTTCTTCTGGTCGACGCATTTCGGCCCATTCAGTCGGGCCTCATCAGGACATGGGTAACACAACACAACCAAACCCACCTACAAAGCAATAATGCCTCCATTAAAACCATGTAGACTCAGCCTTTGAAACAGTAAATGCCATGTTCATTGCCATGCATGAGCCCATGCAGGTCCTAAAAAGAGCCCAATTTTACTCGTAACCCCCACAATGACCCATCGGATGGACAACATAGCCAGTGTGTGCCACCATACTTTCTCATGCTAGGTGTGGCAGGGACCCAGCCACACCTCTGTGAAGCACTCCCATCTTGTGTGTAACAAAACATGCATTCCGTACCTTCCTTCTTGGCATTGTGCAAGTACCCCAGTGCTCATGTCATGCACTGTGTGGTTTTCATGTGGGATAAACCTTATCCACTGAAAAAAACCAAACAACCTACTCACAAGTAAGCTTGTCACACCCCTGGGCATGTAGCCTAAGCCTTTTCAACTCGTCTGCACCTGGAGGGGTCAAAACACACCTCTTCGTAAATTGCTGCCCTCTACCATGTACATATAAACACCCTGTGCCACACCGGTGATAGTGCTCTAGAATACCTTCAATGTATCTCCTGCAGCATGTCGCCAAATCCACACAATTTTGTGCGGGCTGTAAAACACTTCGTGCTGTACTTTTTCTTATGCGGTGTCCGACACGTCATGGGCATGTCACGCATACGAGACAGATGTGCTCGTTTACCTCCGGCTCGGGCCTTTAACGCGGGAGCGGCCCTTTAATAGCCGGTATAGCCCGCTAGGCGGGCTATAAGGCTATATTAATGCTTCTTTCCTCAGGGCACAACAGTTAAAGCCCTCTGCTGAAGGTTGTATCAAAGGCTTTGACCTATATTATGATACTGGAATGTTGAGAGATCCATTGAAGACAATGGAGAGGTTGGGGTCAATAATGGCTGTCTCCCTGCTATCTGTTTTTCCCAGTTTAATTTCGAACATTGTGCAGTCCGTGGGTGGAATGTTCTAATAGTATTATAGCCCTCCGTCTTAGGCTACTCCAGTAGCTAAAGGCAGTCTACCTGTCGCTCAGCTGTGGCTCCAGGCCATAAAGTGAGTACAGGGCCTTTAATAGGCAGCAGGCAATAATGCTATTAGAGTTCTATTTAATTACTCATGGACCCGAAAAGTAGGTGAAGAGACACTTCAAGGGGAGTTGATAACTCCATTAGTGCCTTACAATTTGTGCCTACAAGGATGTTAGCATCCGACCCCTTCGCACTCAACACAAAGAGACAAATTGGCAAAGTTCAAACCCTTGTTTCACTCTCGGAGTGAGCCTGGCAACAGGGGTTCATGCCAGTATTCGAAGCTGCTTCAGGCAGTCAGTGTAATTAAATGGTTCTATGTAAAATTATGCATGATAATGTACAGAACAGCTCAACGTTCTGAAAGCAGATCTGTGCCTAACATGCATTAAAAATGTATTTACACACAAAACCCCACAGCCTTTTTACATCGAACGATCGCATACTATCCTAGTAGGTGCAATACTTGCTATCATATCCATCACGTACTTTGAAATAATTAAAGACCCCTCTATTGAACTGTACATAAAACAGTGAATACGCCTTACATGCATTCTCTGATTTCCCTTCAGTACAAATAGTTTTGGCCGGTTAAGTTGCAAGCTGCCAATATATAGAATTTTAAGTGTGCTTTTGCCCACGCCCATCCATCGCTGAGATCATTTTAAAAAGTTGCACTCAGTGGCAGAAAATATTTTTTCAAACACAAAACCTAAAATAATATTGCATGTTCAGGCCAAGGAGACCCTTAATATCTGTCTCTGTTAATCTGGTTATCTACATTCCTTCCCTCTCCCTGTTTGGTTCCTGCCACATTTTGTTTCAATGTGGCTTCTGAAATTGCAGACCCTCTTCTGGGTGGGGTCGACGCAGCCCCTGCTGGCCCCTTTCCTTTGATGCACTGACTTGCTCACATGTGGCCTGTCTCGATTAGTTTTAAATGATAGACTTCTATTTCTATCGAACACATGGGTGCAGGCCGAGGATTGAAGAAACCCACCGTCTGGCAAAATTACAATTCATAGAATTAAAAACGAACGTTCCTTAATTGGATGTAAACATTTTCTCTACTTTACACTTTTATTTCTTTGTCTCATTTATTTCATTATGGGAAGCGATGACTTCAGCAGCCAGGAGTGCCTGGACCAGCCTCTGCTGGACATTGGACAGATGCAATGACAAATTACTAAGCATTGCAGGCAGTATTGCCTCAGGGTTAAAAAGAGGGCTGTTTCTGTGATAAAGATAGATATAGAGGAGCTAAAAGGTTAGAATGCTTAAAAGAAGTGATTCATTATTGTTTTAAAGTTTAAAGCAAAACTCACTTGTAATCGTCAATAACCTGGAAAGAAAAGCACGATTTTATCTTGGTTTTTGCCTGTAATTAATTGCATTGTTAGGACAGATCGTGTAAGGTGCCGTTTACAAATGTAATACTGGTAGGTTTCATAGCAGTGTCTCCTGCTACAGACAAACCAGACTACAGGGAACTCATTGTCCATTTAAAGTGGTTGGGTAAGTCACCCCTAGCCTACCTAGGATTTCACAGTGGTCACATTCCTATTGATTTCCGACCCTCCCCCTGCCCAGAAACTCTCCAAAGCCAAAGTCGGCTCTGTGTTGAGAGGCAGGAGTCTCGACTTGACTCTGGTAATGCCCTTTCACCCGGCCTCCCGCTGACCCAGGTCACGTGACCACAGGCACACCAAGCTGTAGTCTCCACACTGATGGACGAATAGAGTAGAGGTCTTCGGAGCACGTTACTCCTCTGGTATGGGGGGACCAGTGGCGTAGCTAGAGCTTTTGCCGCCCGGGGCGGTCCCTGAGTTTGCTGCCCAGTGACAGCTGGTGCAGGTAAGAGCGAGGGTTGAGTCGACAGACAACGAATAAAAGAAAAAAGAACAAGCATTGGCATAGCCAATAGGTCTCGCTTTTAGGTCTGTATATGTGTTTAGCCATGCAGCAGATTAACCTGGGTGCTACAACATCTATTGTTACTAAATGAGCAGCACATTATCCAGTGTGTGTGTGTTAGGGTGCACTATTCCAGTGTGTGTGGCCTATCCCTGCGGTTCCTTCTCTGGCTATTCTGTGACCCATGCCAGTGATCCCATCCCGAGAGCAGCGTGGGAGAGACTGTAGGAGTATGTATAACTTGTGACAGAAGTGTGGGGAGCGAGTGACTGAAGGAATGTATGTGACGTGCACAGCAGTGGCGGGTTGAAACTGCAGGAATGTGTATAGCTCCTCAGAGCAGTGAGACATTGTGCAAAAGTATGAGCTGCTCTTGAAGGCAGTGTGGTAGAGAGTGCCGAAATGCATGTAACGGGCGGCAATGTGTTGGGGTGAGCCTACAGAAGTGCATGCAACTCGACGAAACATGTTTAACTCGATACCAGGCAGATATGGATTTCATTCATGTATGGTCGGTTTGTGCATCCGTGTGTGTGTTTGAGAGCCAGAGAGAGAAAGAATGTGAGTCCTCTGAATGTTTAGTAGAGGGCCGGCAGAGGTGTGTGGGCTTGGAGAGCCACAAGTGGGGGAGGTATATTCCGCTCTTCACCATCCCGAAGTAGATAACACAAGTACTACTGCCATGATTATTATCAATACACCTTTTATTTTAAAGTCATTTCTGTTTTTTTGTATTTTTTGTCTAAATATTATGATGTAATTATTATGTAAAGCACCCACCCCTCTAGCAGGGTGCCGGACTTGTGTAGTCTCTCGGTTGTATAAATAAGGGACACAGTTACTTTAAATCTGTGGAACGCACATAGTAATAACAAGCATTTGCAATGCAATAGGTCTCGCATTTGCGAGAGTTTAAGCTATTGGCATTGTAAATGACAATGCCTTTTATTTATCTATTTTGATAATTAACGCATAAACAAAAGGCATTGTCATTTACAATGCCAATAGCTCAAACTCTTGTAAATGCGAGACCTATTTCACTTCAAAGAAGCAGCCGCCATTGTCCTGGGCTGCTTGTAGAAGTGAAAGCGCACATGGCACGCTGAATGTTGCAGGAAAGCATTTTGTGCCTGCAGTAGGAAAAAGTCAACAAAGAAAATAGTGCTTTAAGACATACTGTGTAACAACCGAAGTAAAAGGGCCAGTCGCCATGGGAGTTTACAAATGAAAACAAGGTGGTACTTAGGAGGGACTAACAAGCCTATTAACGAATCAGAAGCCAGCATTTACAAAGGACAAATCGAAGACCGTAATAATTACAGGCTGGATAAAATATTCTCCCTGAGCGGTTAAGGCTAGAGGTACTTTACTCTAGCCTTAACTGGCTTCTCCATGGCAGTCCTCTAGTGCCACTGGACATACTCATACTATCAGAAAACCACTCACTATCCACCTAAACCTGATCACTCAATACAAGCCAATTAAAAATATGGGCGGAGAGGGGGCGGAGCTTCAAGTCCATACTCGAAAACAGCATGCCTCGCAGAGCAGGGCATGCGGTGCCCAGGCTCAACCTATAATGAGATCACCAGCTTATAATGATACGTGCCAACAAACTTGAGGCTCCACAGCAACATCAGGCCAAGTAAAAAAAAATAATCCCTGGTGTCATCATGGACTAAAAACTATCCTCCTTAAAATAATTAGGTCGTCTCCTTTGCTCATCTAGGATGCCATCAGAAACTATAGGCCATTTCCGCACTTGTAACAATGCTATATATTATGCAAATGGCCTCTACCTATATTACCCCTGCTTATATGAACGATCCAAAAGACAGCAGTAAGGTTATAACTGAATCTTCAGTTAAGGAAACACATAACACTGGTGATCTAAGTAGTTGACTGGCTGCAAGACAATTTACGTTTAAGGGAATTAGCATTGTACACAGAGCCATCCAAGGGAAAGATAAGCAAATGAAACGCCAGGGATTCTCCTAGAATACTACTCTACACTCAGGACTAGCACATCCTTTCATTATGCCTTCCTGTATGGGAAAATAAAAGTTACCAGTGGTGGAACCTTGTTCTTAGTGCAGGTGGCAGAATTTACTAACTCCTTACCTGTCAAGAGACCAAATATCCAAGATGCAAAAAATCAGGAAAGAAGCAAAAACCTAGTAATTTTCGAGATGACCGCCCGGAACATCTGACCTCACAACAGAGCAAAATTGCGGTCAGAACAGATTACTGCGCCTCAGATTTCCCAAAAGTCACTGCTACCCTACAATCTGATTATGCTCATGGCTGAATGTAATAAGTCCAGGCTGGCCAACTGTGTCACAGGAATTGCCTGAACTGTAGCCTACCAAGAAAGACCGTAATAATTACAGGCTGGATAAAATATTCTCCCTGAGCAGTTCAGGCTAGAGGTACTTTACTCTAGCCTTAACTGGCTTCTCCATTACAGTCCTCCAGTGCCACTGGACATGCTCATACTATCAGAAAACCACTCACTATCCGCCTAAACCTGATCACTCAATACCAAATAGGACAGGCAGTTACTGTTGTGAAGATATCTGCTTCGTATAGCTAGTATAGAGGACTTCCTTATAGTCCATTCCTGCATGTCTCCATCTCCGTCACTCTAAAATGAAACCTGATGGCCTATAGTAACCCTCATATAGGGGAAGACTGTAACACAGGCCACCCGGATGGATCTCTTTCCTTCTTTGTCTCTCATCTTTACCCATCTTTCCTCCTTCGCAGAGCAACAAGACTTGGGGACCGGTGGCCCAGTTGCTATATACAGCTTAGGACGTAGATTCAGGAAAAAAAGAGAAAAGGGTTTTCTGCAATCCCCACAAATTCAACAAGGTTATGCAGAGCAAAGTGGAACAATCCGCTAATTGTAATCCTGATCTGAGGGCCCCTGGCTCTCATGTTTATCCCTTCATCAAACCATTAAACTCAACACCCGTAGGCTGCTGAGGTCACTCCTGCGTGTCATCAAAACGCTTCCCATATCGGCGCGCATTTAGCTAGCCACGCACTCCCCACAGTGTTCGAAAGGCACCTGGACGCCACCCAAAGAGGTATGAAGCGCTATATAACTACCATTACTGTTCGGGATAGTCTGATCTACTGTGTATAAAATAAAATTAGATTGGTTTTTTAATCCGATTTCTGAATTGCATTTTTCTTTACAGCTGTATACGTTTCTTTTGCTGCCAATATTACATTTTTGAGGCACAGTGTTTTCTCTGGGAACTCAAACTGGCACTGTCCATGAGTTTCGACCTGATTCTTTTATTCTTTGTGTGACGGTGTGGTGTAGACCCATGTTCTGTTGTGGGTGCAGGTTTTGCGTATGAAACTGGGTTCATATACGTAACGGAACGACAGATATTTTTAAATACATTTATTGCAGCTGGCAGTGCAGTGTGGGAGTCTCAGCTCGCATCTCCCTTTATATGAACTAATAAAGAACATCGGGGGCCATATTATACATGGGGCACAAACGTCCGCTGCGCCCCCGGGGCACCTAGCGTAGCACGTCCCCAGTTACCTATCTGTCTATAGTCAAATGGTGTGATACTTGCAGCTAAACCATTCAGAACAAGCTGAACAACGGAGGCGACATCGCAGGGCGCACTCCCTGCCTCCGGTGCAGATGGCGGCGAAACCGGAAGTCAGGCAGCCTTCGTTGGGACGTGGGCGGGGCCTGTCAAAGAAACAGGAAGGAACCGCCAGAGAGGACGTCCGGAACCCTGCAGGCTCCATGCTGAAGTCCCGGCCCCATCAGAGGGACCGGGCGAAGAGCGAGGCAGACTGCATGGCACCAGAGGCAAGACGGGGCTCCCGAGTGGTGAGGAGAGCCCAGCGGCGTGCCGAGGAGACGGCCAGGGAACCAGCCGGTGAGTGAGGGCTTGGCTGGGTGCATTGCCGGCGCCCATTCTCTTAGCGGACCCACCAGACAGCGGGCCGCTCCATCATGGGGGCAATTTTGTTTTGGAAGGCGCACGCTGAAGGACACACCATGAGCGTGCACATCGGCTGTCTGAAAGAGACGCCGTGAGCGTGCACATGGCCTGTCTGGGCGCCGTGAGATGTGCACGCGTATGGTGCGAGCAGGAGTTGTGAGAACGCCGCGAGCCGTACGCGTGCACATCTCCTGTCTTGCCATACGCGTGCACATGTCCTGTCCCCCTTCCAAACTAAAGTCGACAACAATAGATCTCGCTAGCGACAGCGCTTTGCGCTGCATCGCTAGGCGAGACCTAAAAATGAATGAAATTAGCCAGAGGCGGAGTTGGAAGTTACGGAGGTTACAGAGGCGGAGTTTGAAGTTACGGAGGTTAATCAGTAACCGGGGGTGGGGGGGGGGGGTATGCAGCAAGCCTGGGGTCTGGCTGATGAGAAGGGACCAGTTCTTCCCGCTACGTGTTAGGTATAGCACATGTTGAATAGAGCTGCAAAAATTAGGAGTTACTATCGCTCCATTCAGTGGTACTCCTTTTATCAGTCTTAGCAGGACCTGCTGCTTAGACATAAAAATTCGCGATACATAGACCTTTGCTGCTTGCTTCACATGGAAAATTGTAAACACAGTTTTCTCCTATGCATATTTCAGAATGTTGTTTGTGGCAAAACATGGAGGAAACTGAAATTAGTTAATTAATCGCTTTTTTACTGAATGATAAAATAAACAAATGTGCACACATGGTCTGATTCAGCGGGAGGAGGGTGATTGGGGAACAGGACAAGGAACCAGATAAGTAAGATAAAAAGTGTATTACGCTTTGACGTTAACAGGACCCCTTATAGCGCCGCACTGAGAAGTACTTATTAAAAGTGAAAGTTTTTTACCACTGGTAGTCTGAACTCGCATATTTGAAAGTGCTTTCATGCCCGATAATCAACAGAAAAGAGTGTTGGTGAAATAAAATATTTGCCGAATATCACACCATTTAATCAGGGAAGCCGCGATTTATCCAGGTTCTCTGGTTTCACTTGGTACAAATCTGTCACTAAATGGCCAGTGCTTGATGTGAGCCAGTAAATGGGTATCTATTTGTCTTTCATTATGTCGAGTCATTACACCTCAGTGCATTTCTGGCATTGGAGCGCTTTACACGAGCCCCAGTTAAATTACACAAGGCCACGTGCATTGTTTATAGGCACGGGGTGATTAAGTGATTTGTCCAGAATCACAGGATGCTGAGCACACGCCGAGACTCCAACATTTACAGTTGCCTACTCTGACTAACACCACATCCTGGGTAGAGTGCGGAAGGGAGGCAGGCAGAAGGAACATGAAAGCTCGGCTCGTTATGGGCTCGAGGTTCCGACAGGACCTCGAGCTCAGCCAGAGCCGGGCTTCAGGCTCGAGCTTTCAGTGATCCGACACCTCTAAAAGCCCCACAATTGGATGCACGATGGGTTTTTTGGATATAAGAAGCAATATACTCATATGCATTTTAGTACAGACGTGCACGCCTGCACCGGTTTAATGCTCCAGTAAGAAAATCCGTCCTTGTGTGTTTTTAACTCACCTGTGTGTCAGCCTGCAAATTATTGGCCTGGCGTTCATGACTGACAGCATCAAAAATCACTCATCCGAAAGTATTTTTTTCCACATTTAAAAATAAATACAGACCAAGAAATAGATGTTTTCCTGTCTCCATTTAGCTGTAAAATGTGAACTGTGAGCCTGATATATAATGGATACAGTACCCCGTGGCGTACATTGTAAGGATATTTCAAGTCGCCAAGGAGATCTGTGACCATAGGGGAACGAGGCCAAAGGTCTGTGGAACTAGCCAAACACGCAGGGTGCTTACACCCAGCAGTTTACATTCTCACAGTACATTTTGGTGACAATATTTGTAGTCAGCAAAAGTTTTAACTATCCAAATTGTTTTAAGAATCTATAAATGTACTCATTTTAGCACCCTTGCAAGAATGAAAGGCTGAGCTGGCCCTCCTGGTTTTGCACTCATGGTCTGTAAGCTGCCTTGCGTATGTTTTTACCACTCCTCCCAAAAATACAGACCCAGGCGCATCAGGAAGTGCACAGCTGCCTAATGTCACTACGTCATGGGCTGACTTTCAGCCAAGAGCCCGGGGCATGCTGGTAGGTGTAGTTCACCATCTTCCATCATAGGACTGGACGTTCTGGGCCCGGCTTCCTCTTTGATGCTGTCTGACAAAACTGGACTAGAGCCCCCCTCACGACCCAATGATATGGGGTGAGATGACAGAATGGAGGGGGGGGAGGGGGTTGTCCTGCTGCTGAGTGACCCGGAGCAGGCCCTACTGGCATGGGCCTAGCTTGTCGTACTGGCACGCGCCCCCGCATGAGCACGCGCCCTGGCTTGTCGGGCACCCTCAGCTTCCAAGTCACCTTTGCCCCAGACTTTGAAAAAACACATACACACCCCACTTGAAGCCCATGCCACACTAACTCCTAAACAAACCAGATTTTGTCAAAAATTGCATATGTCACTTTTACATCATTAATCGTATAACGCAAAACATGACCGGATCTCAGCACGACTTCTAGGTAAAACTTCTCTGGCTTGGAGGAGTCCGACAAAGGCTGAATTACAATTTAAATCACTTAAACATGCTTGGCTTAAACAGAAAAACAGTTCTCAAACAAGCTGCAGAAATGTGTGTACCGTGGGTAAAACCAAGCTTAAATCTCGGATGGGCTCCTCCTTTCACCCTTTCAAGTTCGATAAAAATGAAAGCCACAGAGGTGGTTATATGGTGAAACCTGTAATTTTAGTGCTACAACCACGCACTGCATGGCGCTGGCAGCAGGCGCTACACAAATCGCATGGGTATTCATGTTTCCATTTGACTGACTTTTCTGGCCCCACAACTGAATTAAATTACCTTTATGTTAACGCCGGTACTTCTAGAGCGTAGACTTTCCCGTCATCAACACTGTGGGTATTCAGCCGATAAGCCGAAAGGCTGGAAGTGCTTCTAAAGCTATTAAATCAGAGCCTGCCAGACACACACAGCGTTTCCCTTGCGGGAGCGAGCCAGGGGCACCATGTGTTTGCAAGTTAATTACAAACATATGGTGTCAAAGCTCGCTCCCGCAAGGGAATCGCCAAACGTGCACGCGTTGCCATTGAAAGCAATGCAACGCGTGCACGTTTTTAGGGCGAAAAGCCAATCGATTCCAAAAGGTCTTTTTCCTATGCAGCGCATGCGCACTGCGTAGGCGAAACCTAAAAAGGAAACTTACCTTGTTCTAGTGGACAAGTTCTGACTTCATTCCCTCATGAACAGTTAAAGGTCTGCTGGCAGACATGGTTGGCTGGCCCATCTATTTTTTTTGTAAGTAGCCATATGACTGTTGAGTGGCACAAATTTGGTTGAAAAAACTAAGGTCCAGATCTAAGCTCAGCTGTTTGTATATGGATCTAAAGCCATTTGGTTAGATTTGTGTCTTGTTGCAGCCATTTAGATTTAGACTCACAACTGATACAAAAAAGTTGCCTTAGCCAAATTAGGGTTTGCATTGCACCTTCCACCCGCACTGAGCGCATGGAAAATCTTTGCTGCTTGTAGGGATCTGATGCTTCTTGCTGCTGCTTGCCCCATTAGCGAGGCTTGCTTGACATAAAGCTGCCCCTGGAAATTCTTAGCTTACCATACTCATTCTAGTTACTCAAATATGGCACTCCAGGTAGGAGAGAGACACTCTGTCGCATCTAAAAAACATTGGGCTCACATGGAGGTTTCAGGAGAAAAGTGAAACGTGCAGTGGGTCATCTTCAGTCAGGGCAGCAACCTGCCAAGTGCTACGTTCCTCACCCTCAGAAGAGGGTCTGAGCCATGACACATCTGGGCCTCAATTGATTGGGAATTAGCATCTTTCGGATCTTGAGATGGGATTTGGTTGCTGTTAGACCTGGCAACCTTGGCGTGTTTTTCTCCCTAACTTTTTGCCTTCAACCCTCCTGTTTTGGTTACTTCGTTTTTGCTGACTTTAGGACTCTGCGCACTTTACCACTGCTAACCATTGCTAAAGTGCATGTGCCCTCTCCCTAAAACATGGTAGAATTTGCTTACACCCAATTGGCATATGTAATTTATGTCAGTCCCTAGTAATGTGGCACTACCTGTGCCCAGGCCCTGTAAATTATATGCTACTAGCGGGCCTGCAGCACTGATTGTGCCACCCATTTAAGTATCCCTTTAAACATGTGTCAGGTCTGCCATTGATACCTGTGTGTGCAGTTTTAAACTGGCATTTTGGCTTGGCAAAATAAACCTTTTGCCAGGCCTAAACCTTCATTTGTAATACATATACGTTGCCCCTAGGGCAGGCCTGGAGTGTGTACACATAATATCAGTAACAAAAATATTGGAGTGCAAAATATTGTGTCAAGAATAACAAGAACAAAAATATTGTGAAGGTAACTTTCTATAGGTAGGCAAAGTTTTACTATGTATAACTCCACATATATGTACCTTGAAGATATTTATATCTTATTAGATGTGGAGTTAAGAATAGTAAATCTATACTTACTTGAAGAAACGGGGCGTGAAACTGATTCGCCTACTCCCTCACGGCGTGTGGCTACATTGAATCTAACATTCAACGCGGCGACATCTTCGTCTAATAATCTTCTTCACTGTCCCGCTGGGCCCTGGTTCTTGTAGTTCCAAGTTAGAAAAGGAGATACAATCTGACATTTGGCGGAACTATTCAAGACTTTTCTATTAAAATGACTGCCCAGAATCTTAGCAGGACTTCAATTTATTCGGGATGGTGAAGAATTTCCTCCCAACCCGGAAGTATATTAGAACGAAGATGTCGCCGCGTTGAACGTTAGATTCAATGTAGCGACACGCCGCGAGGGAGTAGGCGAATCAGTTTCACGCCCCGTTTCTTCAAGTAAGTGAGCGCTACCGCTAATTATGTTTGCAACATTGTAACCCAAGAGCGGAGATTAAAACACTCGTGTGTTGTTACAGAGAACTGCTAACGCCTTCCTATTAACCGGAAAGTCGTCCACAAGAACACGCAGTATAAACCCAATGGCAGACGCTTAAGATGTCTAAATACAGACTAATAGTAAGTCCATGTGCTTCTCACACCCTTTACGTAATACAACTCCTCTGTGTTTTCTTAAAAATATGTAAACCAGTGGTTAAATGAAATCTTTTGTGTTTTCAGACCCGACGGTCGGCAACATGAGCGCTTTTACATTTTCGAAAAAGACGACCTCAGCAGGTACTGAGTGTGCTTTACTTTTAATTCGACGTATCTGAAAATGAAGGGCAACATATTAAATATTCTCCTTATGTTTTGTTTTGCTTTTTAGACATTTCCAGTCCTAGCCCTGAAGATAGTCCCCTAAATTGTGTAGGGACTTGAAACGCGTTGGCATATATTACCCAAGGGAAAAACAAGCTCTTTGAAAAATAAAGACAACCTTACAGGGAAATCATCATTGAATATGCGACCTTGTTGGCTTGAATTCTTATTCCCTTAGGGAGGCAACCCCTGATTGTGGTCAAAACCTGGCAATGAACTTTTGAATAGAGTTGCTGTCAAAAAGTTGACTGGTCATATTTTCAAATTTGTTTCTGTTATTTGTGTTTTTTGTCATAAGAAATCAATTTGTTATGTGTGGTTTTTTTTTTGCGTAATGTATTGATGTAAGCAAGAGGTGTTATCTTGATCTGTCTGAAAATGAATTACCTGAATAATTTCAAAAACTGTAAACTGAATTGACAGAATAAATTATGTAGATCAATTGATCCAGAAGTTTGGTCTTAGGTTGCTAATGGAAAGCAGCACAAAAATTACCAGCTAGATAATCTTTGTATTTTGATTGTTATTGGCCCAGTCTAGCTGTGTGATCAAGGGCCCAACTCTTTGTCGAATACTTTAAAAAAGTTGGCATTTTCCTGCCTTAGTCATTTAGTGCCTATAACCTGTCTCTGCGTCACATGACTGGGTGTAGCTTGAATAGGATGTATCCTGCCTTCGCACAAAGGACTGCATACCCCCTATGGATAGTATGGAGTGAGGGCAGGGGAGGCAGGAAACCAGTGCAACTTAAAGGGAAACCTCTAGAAGCTTCTCCCACTGCAAATGAGGCACTTGGTATAAATATTGGACCTCAGACCCCAACTCTTTAGTACACTTCTGGACCTGTGGAGGAAGAATGACTGCAGTGCTGCTCAAAGAACTGACACTTTTCTACACTGTTTCTCTGCTGGGCTACTGCCTTGCTGGACTGCTGCCTTGCTGGATTGATGCCCTGCTGCCCTCCTGCCTGAGTCAGAGGGATTGGGCCTGCACCTGAACCCAGGAATCCCAGAGTAACTCCAAGGGCTTGTCTGCTGGCCTCCTGTTGAGAGCCACAGGGACATAACAGGCTTGAACCAGCACCCAGATCCAGCTGGAGCAAGCCCCGGATGCCCAAATGGTGCCTGGTCCTGGACCCTTGCTGTGGCCTCAGGGTAGCTGAATTGACATTTTTGGGCTTTTAGTGACAGCAAATGGGCCAGTTCGTGCCAAAACTTTTAAAGTTTTAAAGAAAAATTTATTTAGCTTAAAATGGCATACAATAGAATAATACAAAGCAATTAAACAAGAGTTACAGAAAGGGCAAGATAAAAATAAGAGAAACAGAGAGGGAAAAAAAAGGACATACATTGCCTAAAAACAGAACATTACAGTCTGATTATTTGTCAACGTTACAAACTTGAGGGATTATAAGGGGACGTTTGATATTAATAGGTCTTAAAAAAGTTTGTGGGGAAGTCAGGGAGGTTGTAGAACTTCCTGAAGAAGAGGTGGGGGGGCAAAAGCTGTAATGGCGGAGTAATCTAGAAATTGAGTAACAGGTGTCCATAAGGCCTTTAGTTTTAACACAAGAGATAAAGGATGCATGTGTGCAGTATCCAATCGGTGGTTATGACAAACTGCGTACCACCACGTCCTAAAAGACAGTTGTGTAAAATCTTTCCAATTATGGGTTATTTGTTGGAAAGCAAGTGCTAGTAACACATCTAGCATCGGCATATGAAAAGGAGCATTAGCCCAATCCTCAGAAACACTGCCTAAAAACACATTTTAGATAGAAAAAGAGACGTTGCTTTGAAAAATGAGATTAATTTGGCGCCAAACTTGTAACCAGAAAGCAGAAACTAGGGGGCAAGTGAAAAGTAAGTGCATCAAGTCAGCTTGTGGTGCAGAGCAAGACCAACAAATGTCAGGGATATCTTGGTTAATCCTGTGAAGGGTATGAGGTGTAATAAAAAGTCTGTTGTAAATGAAAAAAAGTGTTTGTGTAGTGTTAGCAGCACAAGAAGACTTCCTAATTTTAATCCAGATTAATTTCCAGGAAGGTATGGATATTGTGTTAGAAAGATCTTCTTCCCACTTAAATTCTGTCTCGGTTTTGGATCTCAAAATGGGGGATTAAAGTAAATGAGAATAGATAAGGGATGCCTTGGGGCACGTCGGTAGAATGCCAGATAATTTTGTGGATGATGGAGAATCAGTGGATGAGGTAGATCTTAAATAATTATAGGCTTGAACCATAATCTCCTGTAGAAGAACAAATTTAGGGGTCTATTACGATGGCGGTCGGAAAACCTCCCCGACCGCCATGGTAGCAGGAAAAGACCGCCCGCATGGACCGCGACATCACCGCCGGTCGAATTACGATGACCCGCGGTCGAAATATGACTGCGGCGGTCGGATCGCTGGCCTTAACATTGCAGCGGTTGCTGCTGCCCGCAGCACCGCCGCGATGCCGAAAGGAGCATGTCCTGCATTTCCCTGCACTGCGTGGCAGGCACTGCACAGTGCCTGCCACCTGGTACAGGGAAATGTAGGGGGGGACCATGGGTACCCCCCCACTGCACCCCCCCTCCCCCAACACATTGGGCGCCCGCAACGGGCCCCCGGAAGACAATCTCCATATGCCTTTCCATGGCGGTCTGACCGCTGAGGAAAGGCTGGCTACCGCCGGCATCATAATCCTGCCGGCGGAGCCTGCTCTGCACCGCCACCATTATCCCGGTCCTGCTCCGTCTGTCAGGCAGGAGTGCGGAAGGCAACCGGTGGAAAACCGGCAGTCGGAATTTCCCACCGCCATCCTAATTTGACCGGCGGTTTTCTTGGTTGCGATCGCGGGCGGATGTCCTCCGCCGGTACGGCGGGTGCCACCGCCGGCCCGGCGGTGGTCATCCGACCGCCATCGTAATAGACCCCTTAGTTAGGAAAGTAGACCGAAGGTTAAAAAGATTCTGTACTTGAGGAAAAGTAAGAAAAGAATCTTGATCAAATAATTGATGAACCCAGATCAACCCCTTAATTCTCTAAGATTGCCAGTAAATAGGATGTCCTTTCACCTTAATAAATGGGTTATTCCATATCGTAGAATTAAGAAAAGAGACAAGATCTGTGGGTGAAAAATGTATTACAGAGGATAATAATTTGCAAGTATTATTGATAATAGGGTTGGACATTTTCCGAGGTTTCCTTATAAAAGACAAGAATTCTGAAAAAGAATATGGTGACAAGAAAGCTCGTTCTAAATCAACCCATAGCGGAGTATATAGCGAAGAGGGTGCGATCCAATGAGAAGATTGTCGCAAAAGGAAGGACTTATGATAATTTGGAAAATCGGGGAAGTCTACTCCACCTTCAACTTTAGGTCGTTTCAGCTTTGCTAGAGACATACGCGGTTTCTTGTTACTCCAAAGGAAAGCAGATAGTATTGAATTAATTTTCTTATAGTATTTAAGAGGAACACGTAATGGAATATTAGAAATAGTGAAGAGAATCACAGGGACCAACATCATCTTAATTATGTCCAGACGACCCCACCAAGACAGATAAAGAGGATGCCATTTACTAGTTAGAGAAGTCATTGTCTGAATACAATTGTCCATATTAACTGAAATGCAGGACGTGATGGAGGAAGAGAATTGAAGACCGAGATATTTAAGTTGTTTGGGTTGCCATGTAAATTGAGAGGAAGAAAAATCGTGACTAAAAGTAAATTTATTAAGAGGTAGAATTTCGCATTTGTCAGTGTTTAGCTTATAGCCGGAGACAGATGAATAAGAAGCAACTTCTGACATGAAAGCGCGGAGCGAGGAATTAGGTTGAGAAATAAATAATAAAATGTCATCAGCGTATGCAGCCAATTTAACCTGGTCTAATACATGGATAAATCCATGAAAGTTAACATTCTGAAGGATCCAAGATGAAAATGGTTCCAGTGCTAGATTGAAAAGGAAGGGGGAGAGAGGGCAACTTTGTTGAACCCCTCTATGGAGGTTAAAAAAATAATATGAGTCCATTAGCACAAATAGCTGCCTTAGGGGAAGAGTAAAGAAGAGAAATGAGAGTCATGTACTTCGGCCCAAAACCAAACCAAGTTAAAGCTTGAAAAATGATGGACCATATGACACGATCTAAAGCCTTCTCAGCATCTAAAGCAATGGCAGCTAGAGAATTGGGCAAGTTTGCAGATCTAGAAATAATATAAAAAATAAATGAGTATTATCTGAAAGAAATCTACCTTTGATAAAGCCAGATTGTTCCTTGCCTAAAAGACCAGGGAGAAGGACTTCTAGCCTCAAGGCCAATGCCTTGGAGAAGATTTTATAATCTAAATTGACTAAGGAGATGGGACGATAATTCTTTCAAAAATGTGGATCTTTACCTGCTTTCGGGATTAAACATATATAGGCGTCTAGAAACAAGCCAGGGGAAATAGCCAAACTGAGAAAAGAATGAATTAACAAACAGAGTTTAGGAAGAAGCAGTTTGGAAAAGTATGTATGAAACTCAGCTGCAAAACCGTCTGGCCCAGGGTCTTTGTCTTTTTTTAAGGGAAAATAGTGCAAGTTGAAGTTCTGTTTGGGTAATATCTGTCTCTAGGGAGGAGAAATCAACTTGAGAATAATCTGGCTTTGAAATAGAGGAAAGATAACTTAAAATTGCAGAATCAGAAGGTGTGTGCTCCGTTCCGTAAAGATCCGTTTAAAATTGTTGAAATTGAGTTAGAATATCTTGGTCGTGGTGATGAAAGGAGCCATTATCATCAATAATTGATTCAATGAATTATTTATTTTGCTTAATTTTCAGATAGTTAGCTAGAAGTTTTCCAGCTCTATTTTGACCTCCATAATCCTTAGCACTAGATTTGAGAAGATATGAAGCAGCGTTATCAGTGGATACTTTATTAAAATTAATTTTGACTTTAATTAACTGATTTAGAATTTGTTGGGAAATGGATGTATAGTAAGAATGTTCTAAAAGCTTCATTTCATTAAGAAGTAGCTTAAATTAGGATTGTGACAGACGTCTTTTTTTTTTAAGCAAAGCTCATTATAAAATCTCGAGCTGAGGCGTTGAATGTATCCCAAACAGTATGAAAAGGAATGCCTTCTGTCTGATTGAGGAGGAAAAATTCCTGAGAAAAAGCTGTGAAGGAGGAGGTGAAAGAGGAATCCAGTAGTAGGGAATTATTAAATCTCCATCTTTTAGGGAAAGTATATTTGGGTATGATGTCTAAGTGTACAGAAAGTGGGGCATGGTCGGATATCAGAATGGAGCCAATGTCCGCTGAATGTGAAGAGTGAGTGAGGTGGTGTGATACAAAAACATAATCAATTCGAGATTGTGTATGGTGCACTGGAGAGAAAAATGTGTATTCCCTCAGCGTTGGGTTACGTAAACGTCTCTGAATAGCTTGTGTGAAAGTTTTCTGTGATTTGTTTGGAACGTAATGCGATGTTGAATGTCTGTCCAAAAAGGGATCAACAGGTAGATTGCAATCTCCGGCT
The DNA here is from genome assembly GCA_963921515.1 of Calotriton arnoldi. Taxonomy (NCBI): domain Eukaryota; kingdom Metazoa; phylum Chordata; class Amphibia; order Caudata; family Salamandridae; genus Calotriton; species Calotriton arnoldi. The sequence continues at coordinate 648,653 of CAWUFW010003765.1, forward strand.
AGAACCAGACTGTCTTCTGTTATTGCAAAAGCTTGTGAGAAATTAGAGTCCAAAATTTACAATCAGGTGCATTGGGTCCGTATATGTTAAATAAAACGATTGGTGTTTTATCACATTGCATTTTAAGTATTAACCATCTCCGCTCTTCATCCTTTTCCTGAGAAATCAATTAGATTTTCAAAGATTTATGACAAAGTATTGCAACTCCATGCTTTTTCCCCAGAGCAGGAGAACAGAAAACCTTGCCCACCCATCCTCTTCTCAGTTTTGCACTTTCAATGTCTGATAAATGAGTCTCCTGCAGGAAAACTATATGCGCATTAGGTTTTGCTAAGTGAGTGAGAACACGCTGTCTTTAATTGGAGAATTTAAACCACTGACATTCCAGGAAACCATTGTCAAGACCATTGTGAACAGACAAAATGTAGAAAACAATCAGTCCTTGATTGAAAGAGAGCATAACTAAGCCTGAGAAGAGAAAGAAGAGAGAATGTTCCACAGAGAATAAGATAAGTTAGAAAGTTTCAGATAAGAGAGAAACGAAAAGATAGAAAGGAGGAAAAAAAGAGAAAAAAGGAGACGAAAGACCTTGTGATATGAGAGTGAATACATCGAACAATAATGTAACACAAACTGGGTAAGCAGACAAACAATAAGGATAACATACCTAACAAAAACCTTATGAAGGTGGGGGAGGGACCACACGAGGAAGACATCACGTCTGGTCCAGAGGGAGTGACATGACGCGGGAAGGGATGCGATGCAACAAATAATGGGGAACGAAGGCATCCACGACAAATAGACATCACCTGTAGGGTAAAAAAGAACATTTTAAAATGTTAATCAGAGAAAAAACAGCCTATTAGATCATTATATTGAAACAAGAAAACTCATCAGCATCAAAAATAGCATAGTGAATTCTGAAAAACGATATTAGCAACAACTAAGCTTAGCAACAAAAAGCAGTCATTTTGTAGATACTGAGGGAACGACGTCCATAACATCAGCTCTGCAGGACGTAAGGAAATCCCACAAATGAGAAGGATCCTCATAAGTCATTGTTTTATTATTATGAATAACTTAGAAAAAACATAGATGAAAAAGACCAAACTGGGCTCCTATCGAACGAAGGGCAGGTCTCATGCTCAGAGAGTCTCTTCTTCTGTCTGCTGTAGCTTTGGCATAATCTTGGAAAAATATAGGGCATTACCAGACCATGTGATTTTCTTAATGCGACGTGCAGCCGAGATGACCTGCATTAAATCTGTGAAGTAGAGAATGATCCATCTTGGTCTCTTGGTGGGTGAAGCAGCCAAAGGAGGGCGACCCAATCTGTGAGCTGTTAAGTTGCGAATTCTCCGGTAACTGTAGGTTCTGAGGTAAAAAAGATATGAAGAAAGAAATAACATCCGTCCCTTCCGTGCCTTTGGAAGACCATAAATGCGTAAGTTATGACGTCGATTTCGATTTTCAAGGTCTTCGACTTCTCTCTGCAGTGAAGAGACTTGTACCTGTAAGGAGTTTACTTTAAGAGATGTATCATTGAGGTGTGAGATTTGTTGTTCCGCTGAAGACAAATGCTCTTCCATGAGTGACCAACTTTCAATTAGAGTTTGCAATTTAGCATTAGTGTCCCCAATAAAAGGTCAAGCGAGGCTGCAGGCGCAGTTTTTGTAGGTGAGGGTGGGTCTTTCTTGAGCCGCTTAACTTGTGATTTATTGGCTTGAACTTGAGATGACCCTGTAGGTGAGTTATGAGAAGAGGTCATATTCGACACGACACTTGAGGTAAGGTTTTCCATTATGGATAGACAGTCAAGGCCGGCAAACGTCTTCGTATTTTTCCTACCGAAGACGGAGTTGTAGAAAGGATAACTTTAGACCTGTCCATGTAATAAAGTCACACAAAAAATGACCAAAACACGAATCCAATGTGGGGAGATTAATACTCTTCCACAGATATGTCAGCAACTGATGCAGCAGTTAGAGATTTCAAAGACGAGCATGCCATTGAGAAAAAAGGAAAAGAAAAGCATAGCGTAAAATGAAATTCTCCACAAATTTTTTAACAGAAAGCTAGAAACCTGTTAATGTTGACGCAGTAATCCAGTTCCGGCATCAGCTTGGGAAAGAAACAAAAATGTCATTTAGAACTTGTCAAAAAGTCCTGGAAGTAAAGAAACAATCCTTGCAGGAGACAATGCCTTTAAGAGAATAGGAGACTCCAATGTAGCCATTGCATTTAAAGAATATGAACAGCCTTCAAGGGAGGAGCTTGCCATAACATTTCCTCAGAGAACAGGCTGGCTCCTCTCATGGTTAAAATGGCAGCCTCTGAGGGAGAAAGACAAGTCACTTCAAACTTGACTTTTGGGCCCCCCGCAACTTAAAAAACACATAAACTGCAACCGCTGTGCATACTCTATGAAAAACGGGCCACACAGTGGGAAATTGAGCAGGGGAGCCGCCGTCGCACCGCCGACATCCGCGCCGACCTCCGGAGCCTCAGGAAGACGCGGCCATCTTCACCGCGAGTCAAGCCACACCACCGTGCCAAAACATTTATGCTGGCACTGCCTGCCAACGCGAAGTTCCGTCAACCCAACCCTTCGCGCGACAGCATCGACCGCTAGTGGGGAATGCCTATGCGGCCACCTAATAGAGCCAGCTCTGTTCTGTAGAGATCCTTGCCCTTATGACGCTGAACAGTTCTTAAACAGATTGTTTTCAATACTGTTTTCCTTCAATTTATTTTGAATGTGAATGATATGACCATGCAATATCCATTAAAATAGCTTGTTTTAGGTCAAAACAGGACCTAGCATACAAGAAATAGGAGGGGCTCACAAAGATTATTTGCAATAATATTAGTGAGCTGGTGCTGCATTGTAATATTGAAAAAAACACATTACTGTCCTTGAATATTAGATGCAAACAGATTTAGAATTTGGACCAGTATGCCTGTGCACTGGCCAAAGAGGGCATGAAAGAGCTGAAACTGGATCATAAATTCATAGCTGTTCCGAACAGGCGCCCCCAAAATACCTTTGCCCCAAGGCCGCCGAAATTCTTAAGATGTCTGTGATGTCAACAGGATCTTCACGCTACAGCAAAGACTGTCCATGGTGTCAGTCCTGCTCTTCGTGCTACATCAACGACTGTCTGGGACGCTTCCCTGCTCCTTGCTTCCGCCTCCACCGTGAACGGGACTCTTTGAGCTGGACTGAGAAGGTAACTTTTCAGCGGGACTTACCTGGTCTCTGTATGCGACACGTGCTCCATCGAGGTCGGCCTGAATTTGTGACTTTCTCCCTGTCTCGCACGACCAAATAGCTGCAAGTGGTGCTTTGGGCTTTTTGGCGCTAATTTCACTAACATCTTTAAAATTGCATATCTCTAGTTTTACTGATTAAATTTTTGTCCTTCTGGTCTTTATTTATTTATGAAATTGTGCTCTAGTGTTCAAAATTGATGTGGGATTTTTTCTTTTGTTGTGTTTTGACTTTAGTACCGTGTGCAGTGATGCATAAGTACTTTACACATTGCCTCTAATTTAAGCCTGACTGCTCTGTGCCAAGCTACCAGAGGGTTGAGCCTAGGTTAATTTGGGGTTTGCTTGTGCCTCACCCTGACAAGGATTGTGGTTGCTGCTTTAGTAGGGTTTCACCTTCCTAAGCCAGCAACCCAAGTTCTCACAGGTGCGAACCCTTGCTATAAAATGTGGCCTCTTTTTGTCTCAGGATTGGGTCAAGCATGTTTATTGATTATATAATTTCTGTTCAGGTTGCTCTTTTACCGCTTACCATACTCCGGTATATTTGTACAGCAGTAAACGCAATCCGTGCCTTGGAGGCTGTGTAGCTACTGCTCTTATCACCAACTTTGTTTTTCGCTTCATTCTTATTTCACCCATGAGTCATGATTGAGGCACCCATGAGATCTAAATTTACTAGCAAGCCTCCCTTGCACAGAGTGTCATTTGGATTACTTGAACATCTGTTAACCCCCCCTCCTTTTGTGTAAACAAAACCAGCACCCTGCTGCCCTTTTGGCTAAGTTGGTGTAAATTAGCTGCCTATATGCTTTAGTCCCTGCTATGGCCCTCATCCCTCAATTTGCCCCACTATATAGGAAGCTGGCTCTGTATCTACTATACCAAAGTGAGGTATGGTGTTTAAAGAGTCCAGTGGAATCCCAAAGGTAGGCAAAGGTAAAAGTAGATAGCATCTTACTCTCTATTTGTGGTAGCATGGGTGAGCAGTAAGGCTTTATCAGAGGGTAGTGTTAAGCATTTGTTGTACACACTGAATCAGCAAATGATTGTCACACACTCAAAGACTGAACTCAGACCAATTTTGTTTGTATAAAAATATTCTTTTAGTTATTTTATTTCCTAGAACCAAGCAAGCCTGGCACAGGTAAGTGATTTATACTTTGCAGTAATATTACAGTTTGAATTGCAGTTGTTTATATACTTTGGTTTGATTACAGTAGAATTACTGGTAATGCAATGCTTTGAAATATTGTGCATATACTTTGTATTGGCTTTTCAGTAGAATGTCAAGTAGATCACTTTACAGATTACTTTTCTTACACAGTGTAGTATACCTGGATACTACACTGGGACATTTCCTGTAAACAGGTAAGTAAAAGCGTTTTGTTTTTTTGTTACAGTTTTTGAGACTTTTATAGATTTTCCAACTCCACACTGTGAAACTTTTTCATAGAAAAACAGCCAATGTTATCCTAAGGGAGAAAATAGTGTTATCGGTTCAGAGGTAAGTACTTTGTTGTGGGAGTTCTGTTTCTGGGGTTAGACTCAGGGGTCTGCCAGGGTCAAGGATGCACTCTTGTTACACCCTCAGAGGCACTAGGGCGGCCGGGTGCAGAGTGCTGAGGCCCAATGTTATCTAATGGGGGTTAGGGGGCCTCCGGTTGGTGGCTGTTTAGAAGCAGGCTACTGGGTTGTGGGAGCAAAGCTCCTGGACTTAAGCTCAGGGCAAATGGGGGTTCAAGATAGCACAAAAAGTGCACCCTCAGAGGCACTAGGGCGGCCGGGTGAAGGGTGCTGGTTTGTCGTCGGGTGCCCTGTTACTTTCAATTGGAGTCTCCGGTTTTCAAACACACTGCAGGCTCGGGGACGAAGGTCTTCTGGGTTCGACCACCACTTGGAGAGGTACGTTGGGATGCTGGGGGTTGGCTAGACACCGTCGGTTGGGCCACCCAAGGCCGTGGAGCATCGGGTGCAGAGGTGTCTTTTAGGGTCAGATCTTCTTACCAGCTCCTGGTCGTGGTTGGGGGGACCTTCCGCATTGAGGCTGCAGGCGTCGGCTGGAGGCTTGAGGCAGGTCAGGGATCACTGGATCTTGGGTCAGGATCGCTGGGGAGACATCCTCGTGGTGTTGGGCCACTCGAACTCGGGCCGTGGGCGTCGGGTGCAGAGTGGTGCAGACTCGTGGATTTTGCCGGAGCTGGAGTCTGTGGGTGAACAAATCCGGCGTTCACGGGAGACAAAGTCTTATACTTGGAAGGCAGGGCAGGTCCTCGGGGTTCTTGAGGTTGATGGCTGCAGGACACACCGGAGTTTCGCTTCTGCAGGTTCGAGGTGGTGACAGGCCGGTAGGGCTGGGGCCAAGCAGTGGGCGTCCTCCTCTTCTTAGCTTTGGCACGGCTGTTCGGTCCTTCTTCTTTTCTTCTTGTGGTTTCTTGTCTGAGGAAGAAAGGTTCATGGGTGCCCTTAAATACTATATTAAGGGGCGTTACAGGTAGGTAAAAAGGTTGGGACCACTGGGTCCCTTCCCTGGGGTGGGTACACCCCCTATTGTGCCACCCTCCAGTGGGAGGGGGGCATATGCCTCACTCTGGTTGGCTGGGTCCCCCCCATCTGCAAGATGGCGGGTACTGAGACTTGTGTTTCACCTCGCCTCCCCCACCTGAAGGGTGGAGTTGGTACAGGTGGGCACACCTTCCTTCCTCACTTGGTTTTCCCGCTGGTTCTCCCGCCCAAAGTGGGGGTCAGAACCGGTGGGGACAAGTTGCTGAAGGCAGCAAAAGGCCTGGGGAAGATCACAAAGGTGGCAAGCCTTTGAAGCTTCCCCTTCGTGGATCCTGCCCATCCTGGGGGAGGAGGCTTGGCACCTCGTCCCCGGATTTACATTGTTTGAGGCCCCCAAAAGCAGCAGGCTCTCAACCCAGGGGTCCAGAAACATGTCTGGTGGTGAAAGCTGAAAGCAGACACGTTTCTCTCCTGTTTGCCTGCTGTTGGGGCCGTGACTGGGAGACAAGGACCACAAGTCCCAGGCCTCTTTGCGGATTGCTGCCGCACACGCAACTTCCATCGCGCCAGGAGGCGCTTTAAAGTCAGTCGAGGGCTCCCGCAGCACGGGACGCCCGTTTCTCTCCTGTTTGCCTGCTGTTAGGGCCATGACCGGGATACATGGACCACAAGCCCCAGGCCTCTTTGCGGCTTGCTGCCGCACACGCAACTTCCATCACACCAGGAGGCGCTTTAAAGTCAGTCACGGGCTCCCGCAGCGCGGGACGCCCGTTTCTCTCCTGTTTGCCTGCTGTTGGGGCCGTGACCGGGTGACAAGGACCACAAGTCCCAGGCCTCTTTGCGGCTTGCTGCCGCACACGCAACTTCCATCACGCCAGGAGGCGCTTTAAAGTCAGTTGCGGACTCCCGCAGCATGGGATGCCCGTTTCTCTCCTGTTTGCCTGCTTTTGGGGCCGTGACCGGGGGACAAGGACCACAAGTCCCAGGCCTCTTTGTGGCTTGCTGCCTCACACGCAACTTTCACCGCGTAAGGAAGTGCTTTAAAGTCAGTCGCGGGCTCCCGCAGCGCGGGACGCCCGTTTCTCTCCTGTTTGTCTGCTGTTGGGGCCGTGACCGGGTGACAAGGACCACAAGTCCCAGGCCTCTTTGCGGCTTGCTGCCGCACACGCAACTTTCATCGCACCAGGAGACGCTTTAAAGTCAGTTGCGGGCTCCCGCAGCACGGGGCGCCCGTTTCTCTCCTGTTTGCCTGCTTTTGGGGCCGTGACCGGGGGACAAGGACCACAAGTCCCAGGCCTCTTTGCGGCTTGCTGCCGCACACGCAACTTCCATCACACCAGGAGGCGCTTTAAAGTCAGTCACGGGCTCCCGCAGCGCGGGACGCCCGTTTCTCTCCTGTTTGCCTGCTGTTGGGGCCGTGACCGGGTGACAAGGACCACAAGTCCCAGGCCTCTTTGCGGCTTGCTGCCGCACACGCAACTTTCATCGCACCAGGAGACGCTTTAAAGTCAGTTGCGGGCTCCCGCAGCACGGGGCGCCCGTTTCTCTCCTGTTTGCCTGCTTTTGGGGCCGTGACCGGGGGACAAGGACCACAAGTCCCAGGCCTCTTTGCGGCTTGCTGCCGCACACGCAACTTTCATCGCACCAGGAGACGCTTTAAAGTCAGTCGCGGGATTCCGCAGCGCGGGATGCGCGCTGGCGTGCCCGGGCCAAGCCCGGGCAAAGCCCGGGCCAAGGGCAGGCCCATCCTTGCCCGTCATTGACAGGAAGAGACAGGGCAGAGCCACCCCTCTTTCTTCTGGCATTAAGACTGTGGACTGTATCGCGGACTAGCACCGGCTGTTGAGGTATTGTGTTCATTCCCGTACTTAGCCCGTTGTGCTTACAAGCGGAGGCTCCGCATTGAACCCAGACGTGAACCACATTGCTTGTGCCCATTTTGCGCTTGCGTACTAACGCTGTCTGATTGTTGTTCGGTCATTGATTAGATCTGTCCTATTTAGCTGAGCACTTGAGCCCAAGTTGGTAGGTCTGGCCTGTTTCCTCCTGATAATAGCCTGAAGTTTAGAAGGATGGGGAAGAGAAAATCCATGGAGGGAAGCGGAGGCGGGGGTGGAGGTAATGGTAAAGGCCGGGCTGATAAGGGAAAAAAGGCCAGGAAGTCACAGAAACATGCAGGCAGTAACTGTGTCTTAGACCGAATAGACACACTTATTAGTGAGTGTGAGGATATCTTAGAGGCCGAACCAACTACGCATTCTTCTCTTGACAAATCCCCTCATCGACCCACCCGACCTACTAGCCCAAGCTGCCACCCTGCCATCCCAGCAATGTTGCACAAATCACCCAGAAAAGGGGCCCCCACACCAATTATGGAGGAAAAACCAGACGCAGTGAGGGCTTGCCAATCCATAACCAATTACCTTGGCACTAATCTCCAACAGTCGGGACCTGCTATTCTTTGTGTAAACAGATTTTCACCCCTGTTGGACCTGACTGACATCGACAGGGAAGATAGGCTCCAGCCACCCCAGCCACCCCTGACTCTTAGTACAGGGATAGGCCCAAGACCCAACTCAGAATCCCAGGACACGCACCAACTTATTAATACTCTTAGACTTGAAATAGGGACTATGAGATCTATGATTAAGGGCCTAACTACCCTGGTTAATCTCCTACTGCAAAAGGATTCTTCCCGCACACAGAGTGCTAACCCTAAAATAGGACATCTCCCTCAATCTCATCATGTTAATCATACTGTATATGAACCAGTCACTCACGGCAAGGGCACCTGCCCCAATGGTTTTACTTTGTCCCCCCCTGCAATCTTGACCCATAAGCTAGCGCCACTCCTCCCGATGGCTAAGCGTCTAACCCACTCTAGTACAAGCCAGCAAAATGACAGCCGTAGTATAGCAGCAACGCAGGATCAGCAAACCCGTACTAGACCTACTTCCTCACTTCAGGCACAATACCCCCTGCGCAGTGCACAACATCGGCCGTTCGACTCGAACATTCCTAATTTGTCCCAAGCTCCCAAAATCTACATGGTTAATGTACCCAAATATGACATTAGAAAAGGTGTTGAAAATGCAGACTCCATGACTAATAAAGCCATCCACTGGATTCGCCATGTCAGGGGCTGCTGCTCAGTTATACGGGATGACATCATTAGGGCTCATAGGCTTACCTCTCCAGCCCAACCGGTAGACTATATTGAGCTCACCCTGAACGGGGCTGATCTTGCAGAAAATCTTCTCGCCCTGGAATATCGCACTAGTCCTCCAGAAACTTCTTCTATCCAGTTTAGGCGATCCTTACCTGGCAGCCAGTGTAGGCAACCTGCTATACAAACACCTACCCTGCTGGCAGGATGCTCCTCACTGGAGGCTAATGATTGACTACAGAGTGAGCCCCAACCACATCTGGGATTTCACACTGCCCCCCCCAATTTGTAGGGTTACCCTCTCTAGTACCCAGATTCCATGTATTGGCCCTGATCTGGCGTTTAGAAATACACCCGCAACATCTTTCTCACTTGAAGGTCACAAGTGGCAAACCACCCAATATGTCTACTGGGCAAATGTTAGCTTCCCATACGTCATCAAGGCTAGCTGTGATATCATGAAATATCGCAGGACTGAGGTCAAAGGTCACATCTCCCATCTGGCACACCTTCATTGAGTGTCATGACATCTGTCTCTTCCAGGAATCCTGGTTGATGGACTCCCTCTATTGTATAGGCTATTTAAACTATTACATTCCAGCTACCAGTGGGGGAAAAGGTCGACCATCAGGGGGATTGACAATTTGGGTCCGCCAAGCGATTGGTCACAACATCCAGGTACTCCCGACTCAGAGTAAGGATATCCTTGCAATTAGACTGAAGATGGGTCCGCAAGGTAATATTGACATTTATAATGTTTATGTGAGAGGATTAAGGGGGAAGATGTCGGACGTTTTAGCGGCTCTCGACGATCTTCTTGACCTGCATTCCTGGGATTCCAAAGTCTTAATTGGGGGGGATTTTAACTCGTCCTTTGAGCCTCTTGCCTATGAGGAGTGCGATCTCACAGGAGAGGAAGACGCCCAGTGGGGCATCCCAAAACTGGAATTAGCACCCATTAAAAAATGGACGGATGTGGCAATCCAAATTAATTCCATTTGTCTGGAGAAAGGTCTACGGGCGGCAAATGGAAGATCCCCATCAGACAGACATGGGGCGAATACTTTTAATAATGGGCATAGTGCTAGCCGCATAGACTATTTATTAATCAACCTGCAGCTATGGCACGCTCTTGGGGACATGATCGTGAAGGAGCGGTTAGAGAGCGATCACAATCCTTTATGTGCGACCCTTGATCTTCTACCACAGAGGGCACTTACACAGCCAGGAAGCGAACTGTTCACTCTTGATGTGGTCCCCACAAATGATATGAGACGATTAAAATGGGTGAAGATATTAGAGAAGCCCGAGCTCCTAGCTACTATTACTAAGGACATTGAACGCGCCATAGCTGAGCTAGAAGTTTGCTCTGCTAACCCTGAGGTTCTTGAGCTTATAATTGCTACTCATAATAAATTCTTCACCCATCTACGCACTTACTTTGTTAGGCACTGTAAGGCTAAGAGCACTCAACAACAGAAAGTATGTCATTGGGTCAATGAGGAATGTAGAGTGGCGCGTAGATCCCTAGGGGAAGCGATCAAAGCAGGGGACCCTGTCGAAGTACGATCATCCAGGCAAATATATAGGAGTACCCAGGAAAAGGCTAAGAAAGCATGGGATGAAAATAGATGGCAGGACCTCAGACTGGCATGTGCCAGTAGTAGTTCCAAGCAGTTCTGGAACATAGTAAAATGGGATAGGGGAGGCCAGCCACTACAGCCACAAAACCATGTAGCCCAGGACCAATGGGTCGATTACTTTAAACCCCAATATGCCCGTAGCACAGCTGAGGGAGATTCGGCCGAGCCCTCTTACTCGTTCTATCAAGACACAGCTTTTGATGGGGCTGATGTTAACATCACCCTTGGAGCAGTAACGGGTGGAAGAGCACCGGGCCTAGATGGTATCATGGCCGATATATTCCTCTATGACAAGCCTAAATGGTGCAGGTACATTGTTCTATTAGCTAATGCAATCGCCCAAGGTGCACCAGTCCCCGACTCCTGGAAAGGGGCTGAGATTATCCCCGTTTTTAAAAAAGGGGATAAATCCCATCCATGCAACTATAGGCCTATCAGCCTAATAGACTCTCTGCAAAAGATAATGGGGCGATTAATTCTAAATAAGGTCCAAGAGTGGATAGATGAGCAGGACATTTTATCCCCACTTCAGGCTGGCTTCCGGGCACACACCAGTACTATCGACCAGGTGTTCCGATTCATCCTAATATACTGGAAGACGGTGGTTTTAGGCAAGGGCAGCTTGTATGCTGCCTTTGTCGATCTTAAGTCAGCTTTTGATCTCGTCCCCCGTAGTAAATTATGGGCAGTGCTGCAAGAGATGGGGATGTCTCCCGAATTGCTAACCCTTATTGCTAGACTTCACAAGGGCAATTTTGCCCAAATTTCGTTGGGGTGCGCAGGGTAATGTTACCAATCCTTTTCCCATAGAGAAAGGTGTGCGCCAAGGCTGTGTTATGGCACCCACACTATTTCTCTATTTATTAACGGGATTGCAAAATTTTTGGAGTCTACTTCTACTGATGCCCCAGTCCTAGCAGGAGTAAAAATTCCTATTTTAATGTTTGCGGATGACACGTTAATTATCTCAAAAACTCCGAGCGGTCTCCAGCGAGCTCTGTTACTTTTTGAGGAGTTCTGTCTTTCACGGGGCTTGGAAATTAACGTGTCAAAAACAAAATCTATGGGGCATATTTACGTTCCCTGGCGCATCCCTGCATATCAGCAGGGATGCACCAGGGAAAATGCGTCACGCAAGTTTACCCTTGCGCCACGTCCAATGCGCCGCATTTACAATGCGGCGCATCGTGGTGCAAGGATAAGCAGATGCGTGACGCATCTGCCGGCGGAAGGTTGGCTCAGTGCTGAAGCTTTGTCGCAAGCGCGACGCAACTCCAGCACTATTCCAACCTTCCCTATCCCTAACATGGTGCGTCAATCCTTACGCCTGCTTGAAGCAGGCGTAAGGATTTGACGCACCAGCGTCGGAAAAGTGACTGCGTGAAATCTTGTAGATTTCACTGCGTCCCTTTTCCGAGGCGTTCCTGCGCCGGAACGCCCCCACCCCCTGCGCCGGTACGCCCACATGAAACCTGACGCAGGTTTCATGTGGCGCAGGGGTTTACTACGTGACGCATCTCCCTAGATGCGTCACGTTGTAAATATAGCGCAACGCGGCGCATGGTTTGCGTCGCCGCTGCGTCACATGCGTGACGCAACGGCGGCGCAAAAGTGGCGCAAGGGGCTTGTAAATATGCCCCTATGTCTTTTAATCCACATAGAGCATTCACAGGAGGCATACTTATGAACAACCATCCCCTGGAACAAGTTAGTGCCTTCACATACCTGGGGATTATTATGCAGGATGATATGAGGTGGAATCGACAGCTTGATACGGCCACGTTGAAGCACCAGCAACTATCTGGAGCCTTACAAATTGAGTTTAACACCTCCCTTACAAAACCAGTCAGTCCGGTGCTGCAAATATATAACATGAAAGTGGTCAGCTCTGCCCTATACGGGGCAGAGCTTTGGGGATATGAAAATCTGTCCAAGCTAACTGTTGCAGAAAATAGGTTTCTACGTAAGATCACCAGTCTCCTGCAAAGCACCCCAGTGCGTCCATTGCTTCATGACTTAGGTAGAAAAGCATTGGCTGATACAGCGAGATTGCGCCCTCTATTATACTGGCGAAGAATCTGGTGTACCCCAGAATTGGCAACTTACGCTGCAGGCCTCAAAGACCTAATTATAGCAGACCGTTTTCACAAAATTAAATGGTTACGGGAGGTTAGAGCCTCCCTAGTAAGCATTGGCATGCCTACACTGTGGGAAAACCCACCATGTGCCCTGTTCCCCTCTAAGGAGATCCTAAAAGAAAAATACTGGGATTTGGTGACTCAAAACATATATAGAAACAGTGACACGTCCTCACTCACAGGAGGATTTTTAAAAGTTAAACCAGTCCCAAGCCTGGAGCAGTATTGGGATACAATAACCAAACCACACGATCGGAAGTTATACTTCCAAATTAGGGTGGGTTCATTACCAATAAGGTCCTATACTGCAAGATGGGTCAATTTTGGTGATAAAACATGTCCCGTTTGTCAGGCCCATTTGGAGTCACTGGCCCACTTATTGTTTGTCTGCCCAGCATATTCTGCCCCTCATCGAGCATGGCTGATGCCAATTTGTGGGATATTAGGCACCAGAAGGAGTGGCGACGCGCAAAGAATATTACGCATGGACACATCGACCCCCATTGTCATTGCATTAGCAAAACTTTTGGGATGGACCAGGGCTATTAGATCACGGTCACTCCCTGTAAATTGAAGGCCTGTATTTGTCATTGTTCATTTGTTATTGTTTATTTGCAGATGTGTATATGGAGCTGGCTATAATACACACAAAAGGAGGGGTGAGGGTACGGACTCACCTACCCCAAACCCCCTGTAAACACTTAATGCACCAGAAGGAGTAGGGAGTAATAAAATATGTAGCGTGATGGCACATGCTATATGTGATAATACGGCCCTCACTCACACAAATGTGTGACATGCTTCATCATTGGGCTGCTACCAAAAACACCCCAGCGTAGCCACGCATGGGGTGGAGCAATAGGGTGAGGGAAGACAATACAACACACAAAAAAAGGACACAAAATAATTATACAGTGACTGGGAACGTCGGTAGTGAAAGTGCAGTGTGAAGTGAATTAAAACTAGCTCGGAAGTGTCGCTGTGCCTAAAACTTTATTCCTGGATCTTCCGGCCAGAGTTAAAAAATGTGAAGGTTGGTGGTGATTGGGAGATTCTATGTGCTCCTAGCACCCCTCCTTAACTGCAAGGTGGTCAACATGTTTCGGCCGTTAGTGTATGCCCCTCGTGTAGGGTCACGCCGGCCTTCCTCAGGACTCTACCTGTCCCAGTATACTCTCACTCTCACCTCCAATTGAGATAAGAGGATAACTTAAGGTCAGTTCCTTCCGTGTCGAGAAATTTTCTCCAATGGGTCATGTAAGTACTAAGGAACCGGTAAAAAGAACAGAAGGAGACAACCAGTCAGGAGTAGTAGTCTCCTATAAGTAAACGCAATGTTGTGTTGAAAGATTCATAAGAGCCACAATACAAACCGGGGTGTCATTCATACCACACGGAATGACTATGGTGTCTGTCCCATCTATTATTACGTGTGCAGAAGGAGAGGTTAAAAGAAACTGTAAGATCAGTGATCATATCTACAATTAAAAAATTATATACATATATGATTGTATATCTACATTTATCCAGCATCTTAAATCATCAGGCTTATGTCCACACAACCAAAGCTGCTGGCCATTAGGGGTCCGGTGTGTATCTTTATTCACCGAGTTTACCCTTAAGTCAAATTAGAACTGGCGGCGGGCAAGGGGAGACCCCCTGTAGTCACACTCTTTACAGGAAGGGGATAAAAACAAGAAATAGTATATGAGATCATTATACGCTGAACTTGAGTACACAATGCGAGACCTCTATTTATTTCTAATATGTCCTAACTAATGGTCGGAGTCATGGTTGAGGCAATTAGGGCTATTGAAGTGGTGCAGGTGGCATGTTATAGTCGATGGTTGTTGCTACTAGATCACAAAAAGCCAAGTGAAGCTTATCGTTCTATGGGGCAGCTACCACATACAGATTACCGGTGCGAGATGAGAGCCCGGACCCTGGGTACATCGTCACATGCTGGTTTCTTGAAATGTATCTAGCGTCAAACAGTGGTATTGTTGAAATAAAGTACGATATCAGCATAGTGCCCCTAACATTCTGGTATGTACTGACAGTATTCTAACACTACCGGAGGTATTCTACTCAAGTCGGTAGATAAAACCCACCCTTTGTGTCCCCCCCACACATACACACACTCCTTACTACGCCAAAGGTGGTGCTCCGCTGGCACTGCTCACCTACGTCCGCCGTGTAGAGTGACAGCGGAGGCGAGCGTGAGATGTTTTATCCTTCTCAAGCGGAAGCTCACGGTTCCGGTCACCTGATGTGCGTCGTGCACTTGATGACATAACCTGCGACCATGTCTGTGCGCGTCGTCTAGAGCGCTCACCCTACACTAAGGTATTACTAGCTCACGGTTCCAGTCACCTGATGTGCATCGTGCTCGTGATTACGTAATCTGCGGCCATGTCTGTGCGCGTCGTCTAGAGCGCTCACCCTATACTATACTATTACTAGGGGTTCCAATGCCAGTCGCCGTATGAATGTGGACATAGGTCCGTGGGCTCCTTCAGGTGATCAACAATGTATGTATATACATATATATTCAGGAGATGTTACCTCAGTTATTTCAACTCCTCCTAGACTTCCCAGAATAAAAAATACTGGTACACGGGTTAAATATATGGAGGCAAATAATAAATGGAGGCAAGTAAATACCGTGACTTAGTGGAGAGGAAAAAAAGGTTAATCATGTAATAGTAGGATTGAACCCCATTGAAAAGGTACATTAATTGAATTCAATGACAATACCCTATTTTAGTCAACCCTTGCGAGAGGCCATAGTGTGGGTGGATCCTTAAAGGCAGAGGTATAGTGTTTTATGGTGGTGTGATAAAATTACTGTACGGGGGAAGCTGATTTACTGATAGTTGGAGCTAGGTATTAACGATTCAGAGCATTCCATGGGATATCATCATTGAGTCCCACTTCATGGCTGCGGAGGCGGTACACCCATTTTTGTTCCCTCAAGAGTAGGGCTCTAGTTGTGTCCCCTGTAGAGCTGTCAAATCTCAGTTTCTCTATGACAGTCCATGTTAACTCTTCAACAGTATGATGTTTCTCCAAATAGTGTGCCGTCAGTTTAGTATTGGACCTCATGCACCTTATGGTACTACGGTGTTCCATGATGCGTGTCTTAACCCTGCGGTTAGTCATGCCTACATACCGCATCTGGCATGGCCAGGTAATGAGGTAAATAACACCCTCCGAATTACAATTTGTCTGCGTCCTCTGTTCCCAGGGGTAGGTAAGGCCCACATCAATGGATTTAGTATTGTTCGTGAGGTGGCAAACATTTACAGCTTCCACATCTCGAGTGGCCTCGTACTGGAGGCAGTTGACCTGTAGTCAATGTTCTACTAGATGGCGGGAGAACAGGTCTAGTATGCAATAACATGTCTTTTAAATTGGCACTCTGCTTATAAGAAAATAAGGGTTTCTCAATCTTCAGTCCATTGGTATTGAGTATTCTCCAGTGTTTCAATATTACTCGTCTGATTTGGTGTGACGCCGTATTAAAAGTAGTAACGCACACTGGTTTGTCAATGTTAGGTCTGGTAGCTATCTCCAGAAGATTTTCTCTGTCGGTATTTGTGGCTCTTTTCCTAGCTTTCTTGATGGTACGTTCCGGATACCCCCTTTGGGAGAGTTTTCTAGAGAGGACGGTAGCTTTCTCTTTAAAGCTGGATTTCTCTGTGCAATTCCGTCTCAGGCGAAAAAATTGGCCCACTGGCAGGTTTTCTCTGACAGATTTCGGATGGAAACTCGCAAAAGAGAGTAGGGCATTCTTATCGGTGGGTTTGTGGTAGACTCTCGTATGTAGTTTTCCTCCCTTGGGTATAATCATAAGATCCAGGAAAGGTAATCCTGTCTTAGTGACCGTAGATGTGAAGTGAAGTAAGGGGTTTCTGTGATTCAACCAATCAAGGAAGAGGCTTCCATCACCCTTCCATATAAGAAGCACATCATCGATGTAGCGGCGCCATACTTTAATGTTTTCTCTCCATGGGCAAGTCAGGTCATAGATCACTGTTTTCTCAAAAGCACCCACGTACAGACCCGCCAGGCTCGGGGCGAAGGTACTGCCCATCGAGGTCCCGTGGGTCTGTAGATAGATGGTGCCCTCGAACTCAAAGTAATTCTTGGTTAGTGCTATCTCAGCTAGATTCAATATAAAGGCCCGTGGTGTTTGATACTGCCAGTCTTCTGCAAACAAGATATCCTCCAGGACCCTGAGGGTTTCTCTCTGTGGTATGTTAGTGTATAGTGCCTCTATGTCGAGACCTATGAGGAATTCACTGTGAGGGTCGAAGTCCAGATCTTTCAGATGATTCAAAATGTCCAAGGTATCCCGCAAATATGCTGGCAGCTTCTGGACCAGAGGTTTTAGAAAGAAGTCGCAAAATTGCGACAGCGGCTCCAATAAGGATCCGATACCCGACACGATAGGCCTCCCTGGCGGCGGTCGGGCAGGTTTATGTATTTTGGGCTGAATATAAAAATACGGTGTTCTCGGTTGGTTCTTAATAAGATATTCTGCCTCATGTTTGGAAATCCAATTGTTCGCTGCACCTTCCTCCACCAGGGTGGCAATTTCTTTTGTAATGTCAGGCGTAGGATCTCCTCCTAGCCTTTGGGAGTTCCTGTCATCCGATAGTAAGCGTAGACATTCATTGTCATACGTGGTCTTATCCAAAACCACTATCGCTCCTCCCTTGTCCGCTGGTTTCAAAATAATGGTCGGATTGTTCTGAAGTTCCTTCATAGCCCCCTTCTCAATGTTAGTCATATTAGAGAAGGAGCGTCCATCCTGTGTCCGTAAGTTCTCCAAATCGTGGACCACAGCTTGTTCAAAAGTGCCTATCTCCTGTGGGAGGTTAGCCAGCTGTGGTGTGAAGGTAGATTTAGGACGCAGGGTTGTGTCTCCTGTTGCCAAATTCCTTTCCTCCATGTCCTCAAAGAATATTCTGAGGCGGACACTTCTAAAAAAGGTTGCCAGCTCTTGACGTAACTGGAAATGGTCTAGGTGATTCGTAGGGACAAAACCCAGGCCCTTATTAAGGAGATCCTCCTGAGTCTTGGTGAGGGTCGTTGATGAAAGATTAACCACTAGAGATGTTCCCTGCTCGTTCCCGGTTGCATGCTCTGGGCCATGCTCCTGGTCACCCGTTGGTTCAATTCCTGGTCCTGGTCCTCCCAGGTGACCCTCTGTTGCCCTCTCTGTTTGCCCCTGCCATGTTCCTGCCTCTCCCTAAAAAAGGCATCTGTGGTTGTTGAAATTGTGCTGTTTGGAAATGGGGGTTCTGAAAACCTGGATGTTGAGGGAAACCCATCATTGGCCAGTTGTAACCCTGGTTCGGATAGTTTTGAAAGGGGTTGGGAAAGAAGGGTCTTGGTCCCCTTTGATATCCACGGCCCCTCCCTCTCCTACGCTGTGGGAAATCATAGTCACTACTGTCACTGAAACTGCTCGCAGTGTCCCGACGTTTGCTGCCCTGCGAGTTACCCTTATTTCCATCTGCTAACTTTTGTTGGGCATACTCGTCAGTAGTGTACGGGTAGACCTTCTCTTTTGAAAATTTCCTCAAGTCTTTCTGTAATTTTGTTATCTTGGATTGCATCAAATACTGGCTAACCATATATTATGTACTGTAGCATTGCCGGGTACATTTGGATACATGTTATCTACCCGTGATTCAACTTCTGTATGCTTGTATTAGCTAAATTTTATGAATTGCAATTGTTTTTATAGTTTTAGCATTTTTAGTCCTTTTAAATTGCATTAATTGTGTTTTATCACTCTGATGACAGATTTTAAACACTACAAAAAGGGTTTTTTAACTGTGATTATACATTGTGATTTATGAAATATTTAATTTATGTATTGTGCTTTTATGACATATCTGTCGAATAAAGCTTGTTGGATTGGATTGTAAAGCAGCCACTCAGCCTGGACACTAGTGGTAGGTCGTTTTTCAGGGGGCATCTCTAAGATGCCCTCTGTGTGCATTTTTCATTAAATCCCACACTGGCATCAGTGTGGGTTTAATGTGCTGAGAAGTTTGATACCAAACTTCTCAGTTTTCAGTGCAGCCATTATGGTACTGTGGAGTTCGTAATGACAAACTCCCAGCACCATATACTCTTAATGGCAGCACTGCACTTACAATGTCTAAGAATTGACTTAGACACTGTAGGGGTACATGGCTCATGCCCCTGTACCCTCACCACTGGTATAGTGCACCAAAACATGCAGCCTGCAAAGGCAGTGTTTGAGTGTAAATGTACAGGACCTCTAAGGGTGGCACAATAAGTGCTGCAGCCCTTAGAGGCCTTCCCTGGTCATAGTGCCCTGGGTACCTGTGGTACCATTTACTAGGGACTGACCTGCGGCCAGAGAGTGCCAATTGGGTTTGGTCTTCAATACAGTTTTAGGGAAAGAACATAGGCCCTGGGTACCTGATTGGCAAGAGCCCAGGCACACTCAGTCAAAGTACATCAGCAGTTCAGCAAAAAGTGGGGGCAACCATGCAGAAAGAGGGCACTTTCTCACACAAACCCCCCCCCAAACGAAAGAGGATGAGACTAACCTTTCAATAGAGAGTCTTCATTTTCTAAGTGGAAGAACCTGGAAAGTCCATCTGCATTGGCATGGGCAGTGCCAGGTCTGTGTTCCACTACAAAGTCCATTCCCTGTAGGGAGATGGACCACCTCAACAGTTTAGGATTTTCACCTTTCATCTGCATTAGCCACTTGAGAGGTATGTGATCAGTTTGAACTAGGAAGTGAGTACCAAACAAATATGGTCTCAGCTTCTTCAGGGACCAAACCACAGCAAACGCCTCCCTCTCAATGGCACTCCAACGCTGCTCCCTGGGGAGAAGCCTTCTGCTTATAAAATCAACAGCGTGGTCTTGACCTTCATCATTGGTCTAATATAGGACCGCTCCTATCCCTAGCTCAGAGGCATCAGTCTGCACAATGAACTGCTTGGTATAGTCTGGAGCTTTGAGAATTGGTGCTGAGTACATTGCCTCTTTCAGGGTGACAAAGAACTTTTGACAGCTAACTGTCCAGTTTACCTTTTTGGGCATCTTCTTGGAGGTAAGTTCTGTGAGGGGAGTCACAATGGACCCATATCCCTTCACAAACCTCCTGTAGTACCCCGTCAAGCCAAGGAATGCCTTGACTTGGGTCTGGATTGTTGGAGCTGCCCAGTCCAGGATGACCTGGATCTTGGGCTGTAAGGGTTGTACCTGGCCTCCACCAACAAGGTGGCCCAAGTATACCACAGTTCCCTGCCCTATCTGGCATTTGGATGCCTTGATAGTTAGGCCTGCAGTTTGCAGGGCTTTTAAAATCTTCCCAAGGTGGATCAGGTGATCCTGCTGGGTGGAACTAAAGACAGCAATATCATCTAGATAAGCTGCACTAAAGGATTCCAATCCAGCAACGACTTGATTCACCAACCTTTGGAAGGTGGCAGGGGCATTCTTTAAACCAAAGGGCATGACAGTGAACTGATAATGCCCATTAGCCGTGGAGAATGCTGTCTTTTCTTTTGCTCCTGGTGCCATGCCAATCTGCCAGTACCCTGCAGTTAAGTCAAAGGTACTTAGAAATTTGGCTGCACCCAATTTGTCTATCAACTCATCTGCTCTTGGGATAGGGTGAGCATCTGTCTTGGTGACAGAGTTGAGCCCTCTATAGTCCACACAGAACCTCATTTCTCTCTTTCCACCTTGTGGATGAGGTTTGGGGACTAGAACCACTGGGCTTGCCCAGGGGCTCTCAGAGGGTTCAATAACCCCTAACTCCAGCATCTTGCTAACTTCAGCTCTGAAGCTTTCCTTGACTTGATTAGACTGTTGATAGATTTTGTTCTTGACAGGTGCACTTCACCAGTGTCCACATCATGGGTACACCAGTTTGTCTGACCAGGGGTCAAGGAAAAGAGCTTAGCATACTGCTGCAAGAATTGCTTGCAATCAGTCTGCTGTTGGGCAATGAGGGTGTCTGAAAAGACAACTCCATCCGCTGACCCATCTTTGGGGCTGTAGGAGAGGACGTCAGGGAGAGGTTCACTCTCTGTCTCCTGATCCTCATCAGTCACCATCAGCATGGTGATGTCAGCCCTGTCATGGAAAAGCTTAAGGCGGTTCACATGGATCACCCTTTTGGGTGTCCTGCTTGTGCCCAGGTCAACCAAGTAGGTGACCTCACTTTTCTTCTCTAAGATGGGGTAAGGGCAACTCCATTTGCCCTGGAGAGCCCTTGGTGCCACTGGCTCCAAAACCAACACCTTTTGACCTGGTTGAAATTCTACCAGTGCAGCTTTCTGGTCATACCAGTGCTTCTGAAGCTCCTGGCTGGCCTCAAGATTCTTGGATGCCTTTTCCATGTACTCAGCCATTCTGGACCTTAGGACTAGTACATAGTCCACAATGTCTTGTTTTGGTTCTTGGAAAGGCTTCTCTCAACCCTCTTTTACAAGACAGAGTGGTCCCCTGACAGGATGGTCAAACAGAAGTTCAAAGGGGGAAAACCCTACTCCCTTCTGAGGCACCTCTCTGTAGGGGAAAAGCAAGCATGGTAAGAGGACATCCCATCTCCTTTTGAGTTTTTCAGGGAGCCCCATAATCATGCCTTTCAAAGTCTTGTTAAACCTCTCAACAAGACCATTGGTTTGTGGGTGATAGGGTGTAGTAAACTTGTACTGCACTCCACACTCTTTCCACATGTGTTTTAGGTAAGCAGACATGAAGTTGGAACCTCTGTCTGAAACCACCTCCTTAGGAAACCCTACCCTGGCGAAGACACCAATGAGGGCCTTGGCTACTGCAGGAGCTGTAGTAGTCCTAAGGGGAATTGCTTCAGGATACCTAGTGACATGATCTACTACCACTAGAATAAACTTGTTTCCTAAGGCTGTGGGAGGTTCAGGTGGACCCACTATGTCTACACCTACTCTTTCAAAGGGAACCCCAACCACTGGTAGTGGAATCAAGGGGTGCTTTTGGGTGTCCACCTGTTTTGCCACTGGCTTGACAGGTGACACAGGAGCTGACAAACCCCTTTACTTTCTGAGACACCTGGGGCCAATAAAAGTGGCTAACTAGCCTTTCCCAGGTTTTGGTTTGGCCCAGATGCCCAGCTAGGGGGATGTCATGAGCTAAAGTTAGTAGTAACTCCCTGTACGTCTGAGGCACTTCCACTCTCCTAGTGGCTACAGGGTTGGGGTCTTTGGCCTCAGTGTACAGTAGCCCCTCCTCCCAATAATCTCTGTGGGTACCACTGACATCTCCCTTTTCCTGGGTAGCAGCTTGCTGCCTCAGGCTTTCAAGAGGTGGACAGTCCTGCTGTCCAAGGCACAGCTCTTCCCTAGAGGGCCCCCCTGGGCCCAAGAATTCAAACTGGTAAGGGCCAAGCTCCATGGGCTCAGTTTCCTCTGAGGTGTCCAAGTCCTCTCTCTGAGGAGAGGGGTCCTGATCCTCTTGCTGTACAGAAGCTGGTTTCTCAGTCTTCTTATCTTTTCTCTTGGAAGGTTAGGCCATACTTTCAGGCTCCAACACTTCGTTTTCACCCTGTTTGCTGCTCTGTGCTCTTGTTTCTACACACACCATCTCAGGGATGTCCAACATTGCTGCATGGGTTTTCAATTCTACCTCAGCCCATACTGAGGTTTCCAGGTCATTACCAAGCAGACATGCAGCTGAAAGCTTTGGATAGACCACAACCTGTTTCAAGGCAGTAACCTCCCCCCACCCCCTCACCCCCCCAGTCTAATGTCACCATAGCCATTGCATGGTTAGTGGTGACACTGTCAGCATTGGTGACTGGTTATGTTCTCCCAATCAAGTATTGCTCTGGAGAAACCAGTGTATCTCTCACCATAGTGACACTGGCACCTGTTTCCCTCAGGGCTTCTATTCTAGTCCCATTGATTGAAGGGTATTGTAAGTATTTCTTTAAGCTGGGTGGCCACACAGCTAAAGTGGCAAACTCATCTTCCCCTTCTTTGATTAGAACTGCTTCAGCGTGCAACCCAATTTGCTCTTGGCACACTGCTGATCCCATCTGGAGACTGGCTACATCAGGAGTAGCTGTAGTAGGACTAGGGGGCTATTTGTTAGGACAAGTAGCATCTCCAGTTAAATTTCCCAACTTCTTATAGTTGTTACACCAGGCCTTTGCAGGATCAAGGTTCTTTCCCCTGTACTTATTAGTAGATTGGGAAGAGTTTTGGGACCCACCCCCCTGTGCCGGTTTTTGGGGCCCTTTTGAAGACTCAGGCTTTTTATCTTGGGGATTCTCACCACCTTCCCCCTGGGGAGGTTTGGTAACCCCTTTCTTTTGGTCACCCCCAGTGGTTGTTTGTGTCACCCTTGTCTTGACCCAATGGTCTGCATTCTTTCCTAATTCTTGGGGAGAAATTAGACCTAGGTCTTCCAAATGCTGATGTAACTTTTCAATTAGTGCAATTACCTAAAATATGTTCTTTCATAAACAAATTGTAAAGTCCATTAAAATCATGCACATTGTGTCCAGTTAACCAACCATCTAGTGTCTTAAATGAGTAGTCAACAAAGTCAATCCAGGATTGGTTTTGGGTTTTGTGAGCCCCCCTGAATCTAATTCTGTATTCCTCAGTTGTGAGCCCAAAGCCCTCAATCAGAGTTCTCTTCATGAGGTCATAAGTAAATTGCTGCCACCATTGATGGGTGCTAGGCCCCTCTCTGCTTTCTCTCTCTTTCTAGAGCCAGGAGTCTGGTCTCTAGATCCAATCTTTTGGTCAACCTTGCTAGCAGGTTGTCCTCCTCTTTGAGGCTGTCCTCAATGTCCTCAGTAGTACCTGTGTGGACTCTAGGTACTGAGAGGTTTATTCTTGGATTCAGGGCCACTGGGGCCCTTCTCTCCCTGTGAAGTAGGAGGAGGGGGTGGTTTATCTCCTCATCCCCTCCATCTTCTTCCACATCTGAGAGGTCTTCACCATTCTCAGAGGGATGGTCCTTAGCATACCCAGCCAACAGCTACTGGAGCTTTTGTTTGGTGGGATGGGACCCCATGGTTATATTTTTAATTTTGCATAGGGACCTTACCTCTTTGAAAGACAAGTAGAGGTAAGGGGTGAGGTTGAGCTCCTCAACCTGGTCCTCTATGCCATTGTGGTTATCTTCACTAACAGCTGGGTTCTTGTTAAGAGACATTGTTAAAAATACTTCAAACCCCTCTTATCCCTAGGTAAAGTGACTTTTTATTTTTCTAAAATTCTAAAGGGACTTAACCAAGGTCCTATCAAGACATTTAGTAATTTGTAAAAATTTGTCAATTCAAAAATCAGAATTCTAAAGACAATTTAAGAGCTCTGTCGTGTGATTCGGTGGTAACCAAGTTAGTCCAACAAATGCAAAGTTGTATATCCCACCGCTGATCCACCAATGTCGGAAGCTGGCTCTGTATATACTATACCAAAGTGAGGTATAGTGTGCACAGAGTCCAGTGGAACCCCAAAGGTAGGCAGAAGAAAAAGTAGATAGCACCTTACTCTCTATTTGTGGTAGTGTGGGCGAGCAGTAAGGCTTTATCAGAGGGTAGTGTTAAGCATTTGTTGTACACACTCAATCAGCAAATGACTGTCACACACTCAAAGACTGAACTCAGACCAATTTTGTTTGTATAAAAATATTCTTTTAGTTATTTTATTTCCTAGAACCAAGCAAGCCTGGCACAGGTAAGTGATTTATACATTGCAGTAATAATACAGTTTGAATTGCAGTTGTATATATACTTTGGTTTGATTACAGTAGAATTACTGGTAATACAATGCTTTGAAATATTGTACATATACTTTGTATTGGCTTATCAATAGAATGTCAAGTAGATTACTTTACAGATTACTTTTCTTACACAGTGTAGTATACCTGGATACTACACTGTGACATTTCCTGTAAACAGGTAAGTAAAAGCGTTTTGGTTATTTGGTTACAGTTTTAGAGACTTTTATAGATTTTCCAACTCCACACTTAGAAACTTTTTCATAGAAAAACAGTCAATGTTATCCTATGGGAGAAAATCGTATTATTGGTTCAGGGGTAAGTACTTTGTTGTGTGAGTTGGGTTTCTGGGGTTAGACTCAGGGGTCTTCCAGGGTCAAGGATGCACTCTTGTTACACCCTCAGAGGCACTAGGGCGGCCGGGTGCAGAGTGCTGAGGCCCAATGTTATCCAATGGGGGATAGCGGGCAGCCGGTTGGTGGGTGTTTACGAGCAGGCCACTGGGTTGCGGGAGCAAAGCTCCTGGACTTAAGCTCAGGGCAAATGGGGGTTCAATATATCACAAAAAGTGCACCCTCAGCGGCACTAGGGCGGCCGAGTGCAGGGTACTGGTTTGCTGTCGGGTGTCCTGTTACTTTCAATGGGGAGTCTCCAGTTTGCAAACACACTGCAGGCTCGGGGACGAAGGTCTTCTGGGTGCGACCACCACATGGAGAGGTAAGTTGGGATGCTGGGGGTTGGCTAGACACTGTCGGTTGGGCCACCCAAGGCGGTGGGGCGTCGGTTGCAGGGGTGTCTTTAAGGGTCGGATCTTCTTACCAGCTCCTGGTCGCGGTTGGGGGGACCTTCCGGATTGAGGCTGCAGGCGTCGGCTGGAGGCTTGAGGCAGGTCAGGGATCACTGGATCTTGGGTCAGGATCTCTGGGGAGACCTCCTCATGGTGTTGGGCCACTCGAACTCGGGCCGTGGGCATCTGGTGCAGAGTGGTGCAGACTCGCGGATTTCGCCGGAGCTGGAGTCTGTGGGTAAACAAATCCGGTGTTCCCGGGAGACAAAGTCTTTTCCTTGGAAGGCAGGGCAGGTCCTCAGGGTTATTGAGGTTGCTGGCTGCAGGACACACCGGAGTTTTGCTTCTGCAGGTTCGAGGTGGGGACAGGCCAGTAGGGCTGGGGCCAAGTCAGTGGGCGTACTCCTCTTCTTAGCTTCGGCACAGCTGTTTGGTCCTTCTTCTTCTTTTCTTCTTGTGGTTTCTTGTCTGAGGAAGCAAGGTTCAGGGGTGACCCTAAAAACTAGATTTAGGGGGCATACTGGTAGGTAAAAAGGTTGGGACCAATGGGTCCCTTCCCTGGGGTGGGTACACCCCCTATTATGCCACCCTCCACTGGGAGGGGGGCATGTGCCTCACTCTGGTTGGCTGTGTCCCCCCATCTGCAAGATGCTGGGGACTGAGAGTTGTGCTTCACCTCACCTCCCCCACCTGAGGGGGTGAGTTGGCAGAGGTGGGCATACCTTCCTTCCTTACTTGGTTTTCCCGCCGGTTCTCCCGCCCAAAGTGGGGGTCAGAACCGGTGGGCACCAGTTGCTGAAGGCAGCAAAAGGCCTGGGGAAGCTCACAAAGGCAGAAAGCCTTTGAAGCTTCCCCTTCGTGGACCCTGCCCATCCTGGGGAAGGAGGCTTGGCACCTTGTCCCAGGATGTGCATTGTTTGAGGCCCCCGAGAGCAGCAGGCTCTCGACCCAGGGGTCCAGAAACATGTCTGGTGGTGGCAGCTGAAAGCAGCCACTCAGCCTGGACACTAGTGGTAGGTCGTTTTTCAGGGGGCACCTCTAAAATGCCCTCTGTGTGCATTTTTCATTAAATCCCACACTGGCATCAGTGTGGGTTTAATGTGCTGAGAAGTTTGATACCAAACTTCTGTTTTCAGTGCAGCCATTATGGTACTGTGGAGTTTGTAATGACAAACTCCCAGCACCATATTTTCTTAATGGCAGCACTGCACTTACAATGTCTAAGAATTGACTTAGACACTGTAGGGGTACAGGGCTCATGCCCCTGTACCCTCACCACTGGTATGCTGCACCCAGCTAGAGGGGTGACTGATCTATGCCAGGGCAGTGGGTTGTAGGCTTGGCACACAGGGATGTGAATTGTTTGTTTCCTTATTAGTCTGTCTGTTAGTTTATTTCTATTTTATTTATGTTATGCACATTTCCTTGATCTTGTCTTTCTGACCATTGCTGTCGTACTTTTATCCATGTATCCTCTGATATTATATTTGCTTAAGCTTCTCGTGCATGCAGTGATGATGATGTTAAGTTTGCCTTATAGCATTGGAAACTATATATCTATATCTATATTATTATAGGTTGATTGAGTGTCCCACGCAATTCATGGTTTACGACTTGCCCTGAGGAAGGTGTGGCCCGGGAGTAGGGTCTTCACCGAAACGCGCGTCGGCTTTGGTCTTTCTAAACCCTGAAGAGATTTTCTATCCTCTATTTGGACCAGTGTATCAGAACATTCATTTACTTTGCTGGCTTCCTTTTAACTTGGGATGATTTGTTATATATGTTAGTTGAATGAAAGGAGCTCATGTGATATGTATGAGTGTGCTTGTATGAATGAAGATTGTGTGTGGGGTACGTTATTCATTGTAATTCTTTCACTGTTTTTTAGTTATATGTATATATCTTTTTGTGTGTAATATAAAATCAAATTTTATGATACCTTTTGATATTCTGATAATAAAAAGATAAAATTATTCATTGTATTTATTGTGGTTTTCTCAATGCATGCACGGGATTGCTTTTATCTAATCTATAAGGACTCCTCTGTGGGCCTCTATAATCCTTGAATGGGTGGGTAGCTCCTTCTTTTTGTACTGCACACAGGGATGTGTGCCATGTCGACTCTTCACTTTGCTCTGCACCAAAACACGCAGCCTGCAAAGGCAGTGTGTGAGTGTAAAAGTACAGGACCTCTTAGGGTGGCACAATAAGTGCTGCAGCCCTTAGAGGCCTTCTCTGGTCACAGTTCCCTGGGTACCAGTGGTACCATTTACCAGGGACTGACCTGTGGCCAGAGAGTGCCAATTGGGTTTGGTCTTTAATGCGGTTTTAAAGAAAGAACATAGGCCCTGGGTACCTGATTGGCAGGGGCCCAGGGCACACTCAGTCAAAGTACATCAGCAGTTAAGCAAAAGGTGGGGGCAACCTTGCAGAAATAGGGCACTTTCTCACACACTACCACACCATTCAGCACTGCAAACCAAAACAAGAAAAGAACACCTCTCTGTTTACTCATGCATGACAGCAAAACACTTCTCACAGAGGCACATAACAATGCACAACTCTCTCCGTAACACACACCTCGCTCGGTGTAGCTTGCAACCGTTGTGAGCAAGCGCTTTAGTGCCCCGTATAGGAGTAGTAAGAGCTATATCAATTTGACAAAACAATAAAAGGAGTAAACTCCCTTTAAAAGCATTTCTATACACCTGCAAACGTTAACGTACTTCTAGGAATGAATTGAGATTTAAGTTAATTCCCAAAACAAACCACTAGTACATCTGGAAAGCTGGTCTAGTGCAGCTATCTTCCCGTACTCCTGGGAATTTTTTTACGTTTGTATTAAAAAGATCAAAGAGGTGGAGGCATAGCCATCATCCACAAAAACAATATTTCCGTGGCGGAAATAGACACCTTCACCTACAACACCTTTGAGTGCCTAACCGCCAACATTAACACTAGCAACAACAAAACACTCATCTGCCACCTCATTTACCACCCCCCAGGCAACACCACCACATTCACCGAACACCTGTCTGGCCTGATTGCCCACTGCTCTCTCCGAGATATGAACAACCTTATTCTGGGCGACCTCAATCTTCACTGGAATGAAGAAAGCAACCTGCTAATCCAGAACCTGAAGGAGCTGCTTCACAGCAACAACCTTACCCAACACTGCTTAGAGGAAACCCATAACAAAGGAGCAATCCTAGACGCCATTATCGCCCAGCACGACACTGTCATGATAGACCACATCCTGCCCGTGGACTGGTCCGACCACCACTTAATCCTTTTCCACCTCACTCAGCCTATCACACCTAAACCCCCCACCCAAGACCCTCCGAAATGGACTAGAAACTTCACCCAGATTAACATGACTGACCTAGAGGGAAGGGTTAACTCTCTCCTCACTGCCTCCACGGACGATCTATCCACAACAGAACTCACCGCCCACTACAACACAAACATGACATCCATTCTAGATCAAGTAGCCCCCTTAAAACTAAAAAAAATCAGGAACATCCCATCCAGATCTTGGTTCAACACGGACATTAACAACGAAAGAAGACAACTAAGAGATACAGAAAGACTATGGAGGAGCAACCCCTCCTCAAACCTACTCGAACAACTCAAAGCAGCCCGAAGGAAATACAAAAAACACATCTGCAGCGAAAAATCCACCTTCTTCTGCGTCTCCCTGGACAACGCAAAAAACAGGCCCAACGAACTGTTCAAAATCATCAGACAACAAACCTCCAACCCCCGGAATCCTCCCTACAGGCCTCCAAAGACCTGTGTGAAAACTTCGCCAACTTCTTCGAAGAGAAAATCACCAAGATTGAGCTCTCACTGGACATCAACGTCAACCTCGTCTGCAAAAACCTGCCTCCAGTGACAGTAGATAGCTCGCCCAAGCACCCCACAAAAACCTGGAATTCCTTCAACCCCATCCCGGAAATCGAGATCCTCAAACTGATCTCCACCTCCAAACCAGCCTCTCACGTCCTTGACCCGATTCCCACCGAACTGACCAAAAAACTGAGTCTCTCCAAAGCCCCGTTCTGGTGCAAGATCATTAACAGCTCCCTGAGAACCGGCATCATACCTGAATGCCTCAAAGTTGGCCAAGTCACGCCACTACTAAAAAAAACAGGCCTTGACTCCAAGGAACTGAATAACTTCAGACCCGTCTCCAATCTCCCCCTCCTATCGAAAATCCTGGAAAAATGCGTCCTCCAACAACTGACTCAGCACATGGATAACATCACCCTTCTTGACCCCCACCAATCGGGTTTCAGAAAAGGCTACAGCACCGAGACCGCGATCCTTAACATCACAGACCACATCCACAAATCCCTCGATACCGACCAATGCTGCCTCCTCATCCTCCTAGACCTATTGGCAGCTTTTGACACGGTTGATCACCAACTTCTCATCAAGGCTTTACAAGAAAGGGTAGGAGCTGATGAGGTGGTCCTACGCTGGTTCTCCTCCTTCTTACACAGCCGCTCACAAAGGATTAAAAAAAAAAACTTTACCTCCGACCTACACCCTGTCAACAGGGGCGTCCCCCAAGGTTCAGTGCTCTCACCTCAACTGTTCAACATTTACATGGAACCCCTCACCACCATACTCAAAAAAGCTAACATCCCTTTCCACCTCTATGCAGATGACACCCAAATCTATCTTGAAACCTCCTCCATTGATGACATTCACAGACTAAATGTCACTCTAAAAGAAATCCAACATTGGCTGTCGCTTAACCACTTAAAACTCAACCAAGACAAAACCGAAATACTCCTCATCTCCAACAAAGAGGAGAACCCTCATATTTCAGAATGGCTAAAAGCTTTGGATGCTCTTAACGGCAATCACACTGTGACCCACTCCGTTAAATCATTAGGAATTACCCTAGACTCAAAACTCGACATGGCCAATCACATCAAGAACTCCACAAAGAGTGCCTTCGTCAACCTGAAGTTACTTAACAAAATAAAACCATTCATCCCAACAAACGACCTCAAACAAGCCACCCAATCACTGGTGCTATCCAGACTCGACTATGGGAATGCCACCCTCACTGGTACAACAAAATCTCACCTAGCCCCCCTCAAAACTACTCTCAACGCAGCAGCTAGAATGGTCACTGGAATCAGGAAATACGATCACATCTCACCAGCACTCAGAGAACTAAAATGGCTCCCAATCGAACTGCGTGCCAGATACAGAACTGCCTGCCTCACACATAAAGCCCTGCACACAGGAAAACCTGAGTATTTGGCTGCCAAACTCAAGAGGGCTGGTCAGACAAGGAACCTCAGGAGCTCCAGCACCCTACTACTCATCCCCATGAAAACACGCAAACAAAAAACTGCTGCACGGTCCTTCGCCGGAAACGCACCCAACATCTGGAACGCCA
Organism: Calotriton arnoldi; assembly: GCA_963921515.1. Classification (NCBI taxonomy): domain Eukaryota; kingdom Metazoa; phylum Chordata; class Amphibia; order Caudata; family Salamandridae; genus Calotriton; species Calotriton arnoldi. The sequence continues at coordinate 679,362 of CAWUFW010003765.1, forward strand.
TCCCAGTCGGTATCAGGACTATCCCGTCCTTCACAAAATTCAAAAAACAACTTAAAGTCCTTTTCCTCAACCGCTCCCCCCCGAATGGATAGCCTCCATCAAAACGCTATCCCATGCTCGTCGTCTCTTCCTGACATTGTTGCTCTAAGACTTACCTCCTCCCTGCTATTCGACCCCCAGCTGCTCCTCCCCCCTCCTTAATTGGTTCAACCCCAAGACAACGTGCACTCTATGAGGTTATCTCAGGACTCACGGACTACCTCAATGCTGCTCAGCACACTTGGACTTCAGAACCTATTATGTAGAATCCTGCTTTTTTGTATCAGCCCCAAGACAACGTGCACTCTATGAGGTTATCTCAGGACTCACGTACTACCTCAATGCTGCTCAGCAAACTTGGACTGCCGAACTTATATGCTGAATACTGCTCATTGTATGAATCTTGCTCAAAAACTGTTGTGAAGCGCTCCGATACCCTCGGGTCAGGCTAGCGCTATATAAAACTCCTTAATAAATAATAATAAATAAATATTATACACCACAGTGGAACTCCATGCATTCTGCACCAGAGAATGGCGACATCTCCAAACGGTTGCACATTTGTTCCCCCCCCTCTTGTGGAGAACCCCTCTCCCTGCAGGCACCTGCTCAAAGGAAGCTTATGCCAGCCATTGGCACGAGCAAGTCTGCGAACATTTCCAGGGTTGTAAAGTCTCACAGGAAGTTTGTGAATTGCCCAAAACTGACATGTTTGTAAGCAGTCACACATTTGCAAAGAGTACCAAGCTTTGAATGACCCTCTTGATGTTATGCGGTAATATGGAGGAGTAAGTGACCTACGGCTGCCAGGTCACTTTTGGTGAATGCCTGGGTCTCATAAACCCTGCTGGTTTCGATGATACATTTTCCCATTAGGAACGAAATGCCTGTGTGAATCGAGTCCCTCGTTGTACTGAACTAACCCAGCAGCTGGCCTTCCTTTACCATACCCATAGGTGACTGCAGTTTATATGATCACATTAGAATAGCATTGGTACATAAAATATAGTTATACGGGACAAATAGTTATATGGCAGTGTAACACAATACATTTAGGAATAAATATATATAAACAGTTCTTCTAAGAAACTAGCAGTTGTGATAGCCAGCTCAGGCCTTTTATAGGTGGCAGGTATCACTGGATACCACAATCAGACACTCAAGACCTAGACAACAAGAACTCTAACTGAGAGATACTTCTTTCTTCAGACAAAAAAGCCAAAATGGAGAACTGCAAGGGTTACACATAGAAAGTCACCAACATGAATGTGTTTTCAATTAACCCTGGCCGCGCATTTAGTACTATTATGTGGCTCTGTATAATCCTCATTAGAAGAATCAAATGTTGAGAGCTCACTTGATGACAATGGAGCAGTGGTGGCTATAAACATTGATGCAGACCTGATGCTGTCAACTTTTCAATGTCTTCATCTGCCTCACCTGACTCCGCCTCCAGACTCCCCAGACTATGTGGATTGCGCAGGTGAATGTGAGGGCATGGGTGTGGAAGAGGGAAAACTGTGACATTTTCTCTCTGGCTCCTCCATTGGTTGACTTTGTCACTGGAGCCAGGAACAAGGGAAGAGTGGATTTTCCTTTGCTCAACTGTATCCCTTGGTCTTGACAAATGACGTCAGTCTCCTATCAGTATCAGTATCCTGCTGTCCATCTTTGACAGTTTCTGCTGTGGCCATGCAGGCAGCAGTACTTGTTAAGCACACACAACCAGAGCTGTGAAATGAAGGCTCAGAAGCTTCTCAACCATGAGGGGCTTTAAACCACCTGTGTCTCCCAGGAGACTTTTTAAAATTACAAAATTCAGCACTCATAGGAATGTTATGGTCACTGCCGGCCATTAAAGTCCTGCTCCCTTGCTATAGGCCCTGGTCTTCTGCTCGGGCCCATGATTCTCGAACAGGCGTTTAATAGCTGGCATAGCCCTCTATGGCAGGCCATAAAGCTGTTATTAAGTTTTGTTGATTTGAAGAAAAGAGCAAATACATGCAGAGTGATAGAGCGCTGATAGCACTCTATTTTGTATGAGTGCACTATACTCATGGTTTAAACGCACTCTCATATATTCGTATTGTTTGCAGTGTTACACGACTATTAAGAAACATTTATTTGAATCATTTGATGTTGAAAACTAGTGAATGCATTTAAGTAGAACTTTGTATGTATTACGATTCCTTCATGCATAATGTGCAGGACGATATTATTTTTATATACCGTAAATGTGGTTAGTTTAGGTTGCCTGAATTATAGGCCCAAATTGTTAGATTTTGATTCTCCTTGCTCTTGAGAAATAAATAATTAAATGTTGTTGTGTTCAAGGTTAGAATGTTCTCATCCTACTGCAGGTGAAAGAAACACATCATTATTTTCAGAGTTAAGGAGAGACCCGGAATGTCTTTGAAGATGGCTGGGAAGCGAGAAGGGAGGATGCCTTGCGTATCTGGTCTGTCGGAAAGCCAAGGCCACTGGAAAGAAGATATCATTAATTCAATTTGTGCCATGAAAGGAAAGCTACTGCATAGAGGTGCAATGGAAAGTTTTAAGAATAATGACGTATTGTGGGTTGAATCCCATCTTTTAGTATGATGCGCAAGGACAGAGAGACCAGACTTCTGCTAGCTTTAGGAGGAGAAGGAGCATCTTAGAGCAAGCTCCATAGCCATAAGCTAAACGACCCATTTGACGTGAGTACTTCTTAGGAAGTCGACACGTGCTGACACCGTTGGGGAATGATAGAAGAGAGACAGGAAGGGCCCTCATCTAGAGCAGTGTAGGGAAAGATTTTGACTTCTTCCAATGAGTCGAGAACTGAATATCGCATCTATTCTGTGTTGCGTTGTGATTTTGGAATTTATAATCATTTGCCTTTTGGGCCGAATTACCTATATTCGCAAACTTGGCTCAGTATTAATTTTTCTGTACCTTTATTCTTTGCTATTGAGATGTATTTACATCCAATTGTTTTTGGCCTTATAATAAATATTCAAACTGCACTTTGGAGTTGGTGGTCTTTCCAGGCATGACAATTTTGCTGATATTCATCTAAGTTGTTTCCTCCTCTCAACCACTTTAGGTAAATAAAAGATCGATCGCTTGTGCTATATTTAGTAGGGAACATCAGGTGTGCAATTTAGCGTAATCAAATGGTAGCAGAGGATGGTTTACCTTTAAAGTGGTTTATCTCTAAGGTGAGGGGAGTAATCAGGAGTAGGGTTGAAGGTTGAAGAGCCCTGAAGTGGAGTGGAAGACGGCGGAGACCGGAGACTGGCGGACGTTGATGGTGCGGCGGAAACAGTGGTGGTGTGAGTATGAAAGAAATTGTGGTGTTAGATTGCGGTGATGAGTAAGTGGGTGATGTCTTGCGGAGTTGGGATGTCTGTTGAGTGAATGTGGTTTTTGGTTTACTGGTCCGGACACGTGCGGAGCAGGAAGTTTTTGTGAGCGGACTCCAGAGAAGTCCAAGATTCCGGGATAGTTTGTATTGTAATTGTCTGATCAAATGTGGGTGTTGTGAAGCGCTATCAACGATCCACTTGTGTTAGGGAACTTTGTGTGAATGAGGAATAGGTCACGGTAGAAAACCTCAGGTATCGGGGGTGGACTATGGCGATTGAGTGACCAGCGCAGGTCGGGGGTCACAACGGCTGAATGTTCTTGTGAGAGTGTTCTATCGATCTTTAGAGACAGACAATTACTTGTTTTATGTGACTGTAAGTTATTGTAATTGTGTAGGAACAGTTACTTGGTTTAATAACTTTTGGATATACAGTTACTTGTGGTATGAATGTGTGTAAGTGAGTTTTGCTGTGAAATTGTAAGGTGGGTGAGCCGCTGCAAGGAGTGAGAAGTGACGTCAGGGTGCGTCACACTGTGATAGGTTGGTTGGTGTAACGCCGCGCTGGGATTGGTGGAAGTTCGTTTGCAGTGGAACAGCGTATTTAGGGTTTGCAATTGATCGAGTTTACAATGAGATGCTTTAGGGTATTGCGAGATTTGTGCAGAGGCGACACAGGGGTAGTGACTCGGGTAGGAGAAGAAGCTCCGCCAGAAGACACACCGGCACATTACATGGCAACGAATGTAGGACTTCATACGATAGTGTGGCTTCAGAATTGGCATAAAATTACAGAGAAAGAGGGTGAATTGGCTTTCCCTCATTATGGGTCTTTTCGTATGGAAGTGCTGACCCAGCTGAAGGGGGTGATGAATGCACTGAAACCTCCCCCTAGACCCACACAATTTGAGGCATTAGATGCATGGATGAGAGCTGCTGTAGCAAGAAGGAGGGAGGCTTCACGAGGAAGAATGAGGAAAGCAATGAAGGCATATCATGATGCTAAATGGGATACCCAGTTGAAAAGATGGAGAGTAGACACCATAGAGGGAGAACGTTTAGACCCATTTCTTACGTTAAAAGAGGGAGCTGAAGGGAAAAAGACGACAGAGGAGGACAGTGATACAGATGACAGCTTCCTCAATAGATTGTTAGCTGATCGTCCTCCACCATGTGACTCTAGATCAGAGACAGAGAGGTTGCGCCCATCAGAAGAGCTTTTAGGTGTGGGACAACTGGCTTCAGAGGAACAATTGGCAGGAGTAAGAGGCAAGATTACAATGATACGCCTTCCGGGAGGGTCTGGAGGAATGAGGTATCCAGACCCTGAGCCAGTACCACCTGCAGGAAACATGCAGATACCAGATGCTTTGTCGGTACCAGTCACAATATGGCCGGTGGTTCCGATATACACTCCTAGAGAAAGAACCGCTGACAGTCAACAGCAAGTAAGTGAAGGGGAAGAGACAATGTCTGGAGGGACCCTTGCAATGAGTGGGACTGGGTTAAGTCGGATACCAGTGGAATCTAGTACTCCACTGCCAGCTACAGCTGATCCATCAAGGATGGATAGTGGGTCAGAACGAAGACGGACAGGAGCTCTAGCGAATTCTAGGTCTGACCTTCGAATGTGGGTTCAACCGGTGAGAGAGTCAATGATACCGAAGGAAGAAACAAGTAAGAGGCAAGAAGTGCCTAGAGTACTGTTTGAGCCACAGGTTGTTTGTGCAGGTGACCATTGGAGAAGTCGAAGCTTGGAAAGAGAGAGACACCCAGCTTCAAAGACAGAAGAGGGTGCGGTTTCTAGGAGAACCCAAAGTTGTGACAGGGAAGATACAAGAAACGAGGAAATTCAGAAAGTGTTAAAAAGCGCAATAAAAGCGCCAATGCTAGACGTGGTACGATTAAAGGCAGAACTAGATGAGGTGATTGAAGGCAATTTACCCCTTATCAGAATTGAGACATACTGTTCGTAGCAAAGGACATGACAAGAAAGGCCAAACGAGCTTATGATGCATTGTTGCTTTTGACACAAAGGTATGAGGTTGATTTGTCAAAGACCAAGCTGACACAGGGTTCTTGTAGATTAAATTACACAGATAAGGAGTTAGAAGAGAAGCGAACGATTGGATTGAAAGCACAAATTAGAGAACTAGTGATAGGGATGCGAACATGGAAAGAATTAGACAAATGGAAAGAAAGATGGGCAAAAAAGAAAAGCTTCCAGACTGGAATAGGAAATACTCCGCCTCCGGGTGGAGGGACGGGAGCTGCAGGAAATTTCCCCCTCAGGGAGGTACAGAATGGAGGGTATGTACATGTGCCATGGAGTAGGGGTGACTTAGCAGCATTTACGAATGATTTTCCTCGGCTGAGTGAAAAACCTGCTGAGTGGTACAAATCGGTTTGTAAAGATTTCGAAAGTACTGTGGATTGATTTAAACACCTTGTTTGATATAGTAGTGCCGGCGGATTTGTGGGCGGCATGTAAGATTGCCATTGAGTGGCCTACTGCAGAGCCACCTAGAGATTCAGTGACCCATGGTCCTTCACCTGATGTAATGAGAAAATACGAGCAAGTGATTACGTGGTTACAGTCGAAGGTAGCTCCTCAAACTGTTGATTGGTTGAAGATTGATCGCACCACTCAAGACTCTAAGGAATCAGTACATGATTATTATGAAAGATTGTTGTTAGCTTTTAAGCAGCATAGTGGATTGGATACAATTGAACAGAAAGATATGGGACAGTTTGTCTCGAAGTTTGTGATGGGACTGAAATCTGATATTAGTTTGATGATACAGCAGCACTTGATATGTTGGCAGAATAAGTCGGTGGACGATATTCTGCGTTATGCTAAATATTGCAGTGATCAAGTGGAATCGACACAGAAGAAATTGAAGGACAAGTTGATGTTAGTCCAGTTGAGAAACGCTGATATGACGCAGGGGATTGGAGGAGGTAGAGGTAGAGGAGGTGGAAGAGGAATGGGACAACAGATGGTGAACCAACCTGGTCAGGGTAGAGGAAGAGGAATGGGTCCAGGTGTAAGTGAGTGGGTGGCCCAACAGAAAAGGGTCACTACCTGCCATTATTGTCACAAAATCGGGCATTGGAAGCGCGAGTGTAGATCGAATCCAGCAAATCAAATACAGATGGAAGGTGAGGGACAGCTGTCCCAGACTGTTAATACTGTGACAAGACCCAGGTCTATGTATGGAGGAGGATATGAGCCGCAGGTGCAAGTACCTCAACCTCCTAGGATACCCATGCAAAATCAGTTATACCATCAGATGCCTTATTTTGAGATACGAGATAGATTTGATCAAAATCAAGATTTACAGGAGTGCCAGAGGGAGGTGCACGAGGAATGCACCTTAGATGCGATCCTAGAAGTAGATCAGAGTGGGCCGATTGTAGATGCAGATGTGAATGGATATCCTGTTACCTTCTTATTAGACACTGGAGCTGCTCGCTCCACGGTGAGAACTGAAGTAGTCCCAAATTTAACTCTTTCGGGACAATCGATTCAAGTAGTGGGGGTTAGTAACCAGAAAATGACCAATCCATTGACAAATGAATTACCCGTGAGAATAGGACCATTTTGGGATAAACACCAATTTGTAGTGTGTAATTCAAGTTCGGTCTGTCTTTTGGGACGAGACCTTCTGTGCAAGCTCAATTGTACTATATCATGCACTCCAAGAGGTGTGGAATTGCAAACATATGATGACAATGCTGATTTTAAGATGGCTAACATGAGTCTATGTGCAGAAATGTTTGTGGTGCTCACAATAGCAGAATTGCCACATGACTTGAGAGACTCAGTTGATCCGAAGGTGTGGGATTTTACAGGCGAGGATGTAGGTCTGATGAGAGGTGTTGAGCCAGTTAGGATACAGGTCAAACTCAATGCTGAATTCCCACGAATGCCACAATATAAATTAACTCCAGAAACTGTGGCCGGAATAAGACCTGTGATTGAGACTATGATTGCCCAAGGTATTCTTAAGGAGATAAGAGGAAGTCCCTGCATCTCACCTATCATGGGACGTGCAGAAGCCAAGTGGCAAGTACAGAATAGTGCAGGATCTGCTTTGGGTTAATGAAATTGTGATCCCATGTTGTCCTGTGGTACCGAATCCAGCTGTTATTCTATTCCAGATACCATGCAAAGCAGAATGGTTTACAGTGATAGATTTGTGTCATGCATTTTCTCCATACCATTGCATGAAGAATGTCAGTTTTTATTTGCGTTTAGGATGGACGATCATGTATTAACATGGGAAAGAATTCCTCAGGGGTATACAGAAAGCCCCTCCATTTTTAGTCAATGTCTAAAAAAGAATCTTGAAGGACTGGTGATGGCCCAAAACTCAGTCTTAGTGCAATATATAGACGACCTTCTGGTCGCCTCAGAGACTGAGGATGCTTGCAGAATTGACACTGTGGTGTTGATGAATCATGTGGCAAAGAATGGATACAAAGTGTCTCCAAACAAATTACAATACTGTTTGTCCGAAGTTTAGTACCTAGGACACCGGATTGAGAAAGGAAAACGAAGGGTGTCACCAGATCGCATAGAGACGAATCTGCAAATGGGAACTCCGAAAACACAGAAAGAAGTCCGCATGCTTTTTGGAATGGTCGGCTAATGTCGACAATGGATCCCAAATTTTTCCTTGCAAGCAAAGCCTCTGTTGAGATTGACTCGAAAGGATGTTAGTGATCCGGTACCATGGGATGACGAGTGCTTGAAAGCCTTCCGTGAGCTGAAGGAAAGTATCTGTCATGCTCCAGCTCTCGGAATGCCGGATTATAACAAAGCGTTTTCGCTCTTTTGCTGTGAAAAGGAGGGATGTGCGTTAGCAGTCCTAGTGCAGACACATGGGGGTGCCCGTAGGCCAGTAGCTTACTTTTCAGCTACATTAGATCCTGTAGCTTCTGCGTTGCCCGGATGTCTGAAATCCGTTGCTGCAACCGGTGTCAGCATTGAAAGATGTGAAAGCATAGTGATGGGTTATCCACTCATTGTTTATGTGCCCCATTCCGTAGAATTGTTGATGACCAGAACAAAGACACAGTATCTGACCAATAACAGACTTACCAAGTATGAGCAGGTTATCTTGGCCGCTGAAATGTTACCCTGAGACATTGTACTACCCTGAACCCTGCTACATTGTTACCTGTTCCAGCAGAGGAAGGAGATGAGGATTGTGAAGAGCATGACTGCCTAGATGTTACTGACCTATCTACCAAACCCAGACCTGACATTGTCGATGAACCTTTGCCCCAATCTGATTTGATCCTTTTTGTTGATGGTTCATGCTTAAGAGACAATGAAGGGTATTTGAGAGTAGCGTTTGCTGTGTGCACCATCATGGGAGTAGTGGAAGCTGCCTGTTTAAATAGAGTATTCTCTGCTCAGGTGGCCGAAATTGTCGCTCTGACACGTGCCTGTATCATTGCAGCTGATATTCCAGTGACTGTGTATACTGACAGTCAATACGGATTTGGTGTAGTTCATGACTTTGGGCAGTTATGGTCACAGAGAGGGTTCCTAACGTCCTCAGGGTCACCTATACGTAACGGCGAGTATGTGCGTCAACTATTGGAAGCTTTGCAGAAGCCCAAAGAGATAGCAGTTGTTAAATGTGCAGCTCATGGAAAAGGAGAGGACTTTGTCACTAAGGGCAACAATTATGCAGATGAGGTAGCACAATTTTGCGCTGAACATGCTTGTATTTTCAATGGAGAATATGTGGGCGAGAGCACAGAAGAGACCGAGCTCAGCATGATGTTACCTATAGCCGATACTTGGGATGAGGTGAAGCGGTTGCAGGATGAAGTCTCAGAAGAGGAAGCTGCTTCATGGGTCAGAGCAGGTTGCACAAAAAGAGACAATGGCATTTGGGTGTCCACAGATGAGAGAGCAGTATTACCCAATTGCCTACTGAGCCCAATGGCAAGGCAAATTCATGGAGCAGTTCATCTGGGGAGAGATGCTATGGTGCGAGTGTTTCGGCAGACGTGGTTTAACCCACGCTTTCGTGTGTGGGCTGAAACGGTATGTCACAGGTGTGTTACTTGTCAACAAATGAATGTTGGAAAGAGAACTGTGGTTCCATTGAGTCACATTGGAAGATCTGGAGGTCCTTTCAATAGGATACAAATAGACTTTATTGAAATGCCGAGATGCAATAGGTTGAGAGACGTTTTGGTGGTGATGTGTATCTTTTCGCGTTGGGTGGAAGCATATCCAACTAGACGATGTGACAGTCTCACAGTAGCCAAGTTGTTGTTAAGAGAATTGATCCCGAGATATGGATTTCCGACATCAGTGGAGACAGCTAGAGGAACTCATTTCCACAGTGAAATTATGAAGTTGTTGTGCTCTGCTTTAAACATTGATCAGAGGCTGCATTGTAGCTACAGGCCGGAGGCTTCAGGTCTTGTAGAGCAGGTTAATGGCACCATCAAGTCAAGAGTGGCAAAGGTGTGTTCATCAACTTCATTGAAATGGCCAGATGCGCTGCCTCTAGTGCTCATGAGCCTGCGTAGAACCCCTGATAGGAGAACAGGGCTTTCTCCCACGAAATTTTGACCGGAAGAGCTATGCTTTTGCCTATGGTGCCAGCTACAGCATTGATAAACATCACTGATGATTTAGTGTTGGATTATTGTAAGGGACTGGCTGATGTGGTTACTTCTGTATCCCACCAGGTCGAGGCTGCGACTGCATCCACCTCGAGAGACCTGCTACATGATCTAAATCCAGGTGATTGGGTACTAGTCCGCAAGCACGTGAGGAAGAGTTGTCTTGATGCTCGCTGGCGAGGACCATATCAGGTGATATTGGACACAAGTAACGCTGTGAAGTGTGGAGGATTGCCAAACTGGATACACGCTTCCCACACTCGCCGAGTTCAAGCGCCTGCAGAGGAAGAGAGTCCCCTGGTTCCGAGGAGCATGTATGAACCTGACACAGACCACGACGAAGGCATAGACCCAGCTGTAAGAGTTTCGGATGAAACGGACCAGCCAAGTGAGCGCGAGTGACGAGAGCTGAGTGCTCCTGAACTGAGCCAAAATCCTGAAATAGATGATATTGCAGAAGTGAACTGTGCACCAAAACAAGGTGAGAGGTCTATTTCAGAAGGATCAGATCAAGAGGAAGAGAGGAGAACAGATGCTAGAGCGGAGAAGTGGCCAGCAAGAAAAGAAAGGCTGAATATAAAGCTCGCATCTGAGAAAAATCTCACTCCGATTCCTGAAACATCTGAATCAGATCAAAGTGACGCTGAAGAAAGACCGGATGGTCTGAGACGTTCCAGAAGAGAAAGAATAGCGTCTCGAAGATACGCATCTCCTGAGTGGACATACCTGGTTGCAGATGCAGGGCCCAGCGAAGTCCGGGAGGTTGGGAGCTGGTACGGTGAGCTACGAAGGGGACACCCTTTCGATTGAAATACAGTTGCTGGTCCCAGGCGTAGAAGCATTTGGAAAGTTAACTCTGCAAGTTCCAAATCCTCCAAAGCTAAGTGGATTGCGTTTCCTGATCCTCAATCAGGTTATTTTCCCTTCATTTGGCCGACAGCACACCGCACAAGAATTAGGAGAAATTAGTGCGGAGATTTTGCAATTTGTCCTCGAAATACTTGGATCAAATATCATTAACGATGAGGCTTGAATCATAACCAAAGAAAACATTAGGCCTTAGAAAGAAGATAACTTAGACCCCAGTTTAAGAAGATTGAAAATTAGGGACTTTCTAGTAGATGATGGAGTGAGGAGTAGGGCTGACTACATCTCTTCAATAGGTTTAGTATTAATCGAATGAACTTGGACATTAATTGCATGAAAGGAGAGAAGTGAGAAAGACATTGTTCTAACAAAGAAAACAGAAAGAGACTGTGTTTTCCCTTTTGTGCTTCGGAACGGATCAGTAGAAACCATGGTGTCCGAAAATTCAACACGGAAACAGAAGTGCATCATTGGCACCCTCATTGCAGTGGTGCTTATTGTTATAACTGTGGTGATTGTTACATCTCTAGTTGGATCTCAGGATGTCAGACAAAATAGGGTACAGGCAACACTCACTACATCAATCTCTGAGATAGATGAGGATGCATCCGCAAGGGATCTAGAAATGATTAAGGAAACTAGTCGTAGATTACATGTTGATTTGTCCAAGGGTGATTTTACTTTGAATGCGTATGCTCGATTATTGTATGAGTATGTGGATACCATGGAAGCGAAGGATTGCTATGTGTGTATGCAATTACCAGCCTCAGTAGAAGAAGGCATTCGATACCATCATTTGCCTTTGACCTATGCATTACATGTAGTGTGTTGTTGAGCATGTTTTATAGCAAAGCACATTTCGAGTACTATTTCTCAAATTATGATGTGGTACTCTCAGAAGTCCCCGTTCTTAAATACATGAATAAATATGACTATTATAAGGAAGTAGAGCACATGTCAAAATATTTCGTGCCTATCATCACTTTAGATACGTCCTATGCCCATAGACACAATTTAACCTGTATGTTGACTGACATTGAAAAGAAATGTATAGATCAGATAGAATATTGGCATAGACAGACTCTATTTAGACCAGATCCAAAGCACAAAGTTACCCCATGGACTAAAGAAGAATTAGATCATAAAGCAAAGGGGAGCTTTGGACCCATAGCATTAGATTTCCAGCAGAAGGGAAAGTTGTGTATCAGGCACCCTACCACATATTACGATAAGATATTTGTGGGTGAGAGTGACTGTGAGCACATCTTCTTGGTCGAAGAATCAATTAGAAAAGCATTATTGGACAAAATAACAATAGTGCCCAATGTGTATTTTGTGTGTGGAAAGAATGCCTATGTGAAGTTGCCCAAAAACTGGTATGGCACGTGCTATTTGGCTGTGGTATTTCCCAAGATTTTTCATGTGAATGATTTATGGCCCCTAGAAAGAAAAGGACTTCACAGAGGAAGACGCAGTGTGAGTGCAGGAGAAGTGATTGGGGACATATTTGGAGCCATGATACCGTGTATGGGTGTGATTTTGAATGATTTGAAAATCAGAAAGCTGGCAACATTAGTGGATAAGCTCTCAATAAATACAGCTCAGATTTTATTACTTGTAGATGGGGAGATGGTTTCGATAAGGGCTATGGTTTTGCAAAACCGTCTTGCCCTAGATGTGCTGCTAGCAAAAGCCGGAGGAGTCTGCAAATTGCTGAAAGTTCAACAGTGCTGCACTTATATTCCTGGCAACAGTCGGGATATAAGGAAATATATCAATAATATTTCAGATATACACCAAGAGTTACGTGAGATGGCTGCCGAAGGACTCTGGGAACAAGTGGGGAAAGGATTTGGCAAGATAGGCAGTTGGTTTGGAAGTTTGGGACAAGGAATAATGGGATATATCTTGAAACCTCTTATAATAGCTGTCATTTGTATAATTGTCCTACTAGGAGCCATCAAGGCTTACAAATGGCAAAGGGCATGACATCAGGAGACTGTTTCGAGAAAGCGAGAGCTCCAACTCGAACGACTGCAGGACAGTCATTACCAGCACCTTAAGGGGTTAGAACAATTCAGACAGGGACGACAAGCTACAGCTTCTGTTTAGGTCGGTCTCTTCTACAAGGAGAAACTACAGGAGAATAGAAAGTTGGTGTTATGACACTAGTCATAAGAGGGGGGAACTGATAGAGCGCTGATAGCACTCTATTTTGTATGAGTGCACTATACTCATGGTTTAAACGCACTCTCATATATTCGTATTGTTTGCAGTGTTTTACGACTATTAAGAAACATTTATTTGAATCATTTTATGTTGAAAACTAGTGAATGCATTTAAGTAGAACTTTGTATGTATTACGATTCCTTCATGCATAATGTGCAGGATGATATTATTTTTATATACCGTAAATGTGGTTAGTTTAAGTTGCCTGAATTAAAGGGCCAAATTGTTAGATTTTGATTCTCCTTGCTCTTGAGAAATAAATAATTAAATGTTCATGTGTTCAAGGTTAGAATGTTCTCATCCTACTGCAGGTGAAAGAAACACATCATTATTTTCAGAGTTAAGGAGAGACCCGGAATGTCTTTGAAGATGGCTGGGAAGCGAGAAGGGAGGATGCCTTGCGTATCTGGTCTGTCGGAAAGCCAAGGCCACTGGAAAGAAGATATCATTAATTAAATTTGTGCCATGAAAGGAAAGCTACTGCATAGAAATGTAAATGTAAATCCAGTATTTGTAAAGTGTAAACAGCTACCCGAAGGCATCCCGGCGCTGGGGGACGTCGGGAAGATTAAGCAAGCTATTGCCCAGAGTCACATGGTGCTGGGCTGACCTGCCGCTGGTGCCGGGGATCGAACAGTGAGCCCCAGATTCCAGCGTCAGTCCCCTGGCCGCGGCGCCACACCTCTTCCCTGCATAGAGGTGCAATGGAAAGTTTTAAGAATAATGACGTATTGTGGGTTGAATCCCATCTTTTAGTATGATGCGCAAGGACAGAGAGACTAGACTTCTACTAGCTTTCGGAGGAGAAGGAGCATCTTAGAGCAAGCTCCATAGCCATAAGCTAAACGACCCATTTGACGTGAGTACTTCTTAGGAAGTCGACACGTGCTGACACCGTTGGGGAATGATAGAAGAGAGAGAGGAAGGGCCCGCATCTAGAGCAGTGTAGGGAAAGATTTTGACTTCTTCCAATGAGTCGAGAACTGAATATCGCATCTATTCTGTGTTGCGTTGTGATTTTGGAATTTATAATCATTTGCCTTTTGGGCCGAATTACCTATATTCGCAAACTTTGCTCAGTATTAATTTTTCTGTACTTTTATTCTTTGCTATTGAGATGTATTTACATCCAATTGTTTTTGGCCTTATAAAAAATATTCAAACTGCACTTTGGAGTTGGTGGTCTTTCCAGGCATGACAATTTTGCTGATATTCATCTAAGTTGTTTCCTCCCCTCAACCACTTTAGGTAAATAAAAGATCGATCGCTTACGCTATATTTAGTAGGGAACATCAGGTGTGCAATTTAGCGTAATCAAGAGTAATGAAAACATGGCAACAAGTAATGAAGAGGAACCATTATTGTAATCAGATGTAGGATAGTTATCAGGGTATGAATTCTGCATAAGACTTAAGGCAACACAATTTCAAAAGTAACTTGGTACAATTGATAAAATGACAACCCATATATATGAGAAGAACCGACAAATACTGATATATCAAATAGAGTATCAAAACTTATATTTTATTGGTTCAATATAAATACTAAAAAGACCCAATCATGCTACTCCATTCGTATCAACATTCATACCATGAACATAATCAAAACACCATAAAAACAATAATTTTATGACAAAGAAAATAATCACAATTGATATATAATTAAGAGAAACAAATGTGGCAGGACGGTAGTAGATTGTTCTGTTCTACGCGCGTTTCGGCACAAGACAGTGCCTTCGTCAGGAAAAAAGGGCCACAAATTTTCTGATGGAATCTTAAACGAAAAACAACAGCAACCAAAAGAAAATCAATGGATTCTGTTGGATCGTAGAATTATTCGTTGTATCAGGATACACTCAAAAGATGCTTTAAACTATGCGTTTTCAAGATAATAAGAATGATATATGCCACATTTGTTTCTCTTAATTATATATCAATTGTGATTATTTTCTTTGTCATAAAATTATTGTTTTTATGGTGTTTTGATTATGTTAATGGTATGAATGTTGATACGAATGGAGTAGCATGATTGGGTCTTTTTTTAGTATTTATATTGAACCAATAAAATATAAGTTTTGATACTCTATTTGATATATCAGTATTTGTCGGTTCTTCTCATATATATGGGTTGTCATTTTATCAATTGTATCAAGTTACTTTTGAAATTGTGTTGCCTTAAGTCTTTACATTGCATTGTTTAAGCCCTGCCTTAAGGAACTGCACCCTTGCACAGGGGGCCTCTGTCTTTACACTATATGAATTCTGCATAACACAGTAATTGTGTAATGGAGTCTTTTGCTTGCAAAATGTCTGTCAATTCCTAAAAAAACTTTAACATTATATCTTGTAATTTAGAGGTTATAAAAGCAGTGCTAGATATTAAACTGTACACTGTACAGAATGAAATTTGCTATTGTGATTTTGCTGAATTGCCATTTTCATACATGACCATAAGCCAATGGCATCCAGTCCATTGGCTATGCCAATGCTTATTTTCTTTTTAATGTTTCTAAAATCTTGATTACACAATTACACAAATATTGGAAAAAATTGTTCCCCTGTGTTCACAAGCACATGTAATCTAATGGGAAGTGAATTTGTAAAGGGCGGTATCTGTGCAAACAAGAACTTGTAGGCGCTAAACAACTTGATTTACCGAGTCCAGGGTATGCAGAGAAAAGATAAGAGAGAAGTCCAAGGGCCATATTATCAAGAACGGCGCAAACATTATCCCCGCTTTAGCGGCAGGAAACTGCCACTAAAGCGGCGATAAGGGGCTTGATAATATGCCCAATAGAATTCCAATAGAAGCCCAGGTTTGATGTCCTTGACACCAGAACCTGGGCTTCTATTGGAATTCTCTAGGGCATATTATCAAGCCCCTTATCGCCGCTTTAGCGGCAGTTTACTGCCTCTAAAGCGGCGATGATGTTTGCGCCGTTCTTGATAATATGGCCACAAGTCTGTTAAAAAAAAAAAAAAAAGATTTTTTGAGAATCGTGCACGGTCCAGGGAGGCATGAAGCTCGCGAGGCAGTTTTTTCCATCATTTAGCAGTGATAACAACAGCAGAGCTGCCGCCTCTCCTAGATCTACAAAATTTGAGTGGGTGGATGTAGAAAGAGTGCTTGATCAAAGAATGGGCCAGAGAGTAAAAATGAAACTGTGTCTGTGGACTCTAAGGACCCGTGTTGTAAACAGCCCTATGTATGTGAATAAGGCCTTTAAATTTAATCTTATCTATGATAGGTAACCAATGAACGTCCCTTAGTGTGGAAGAGATACAAGAGTATCTAGGAAGATTCAAAACTAAACTAGTCGCTGGTTTTTTAACTAATTGAAGTTTCCTAGTTAGCATTTTAGGCAGACCTAAGTATAATGATTTTGAACAGTCAAGTCTGGAGGTGATTAGGGCATGGATCACAGTTTTTTTCCTTTTAGTCGATAGGCAGACCCAGCAAGGTTTTGCGCATCATTTTCAGGAGACCATTGGAGGTGGGCGTTACAGCAGTGATTTGGTGTTTGAAAGAAAGAAGGGCATCAAATTTGACACTGAGATTCCTGGCCACTTCAACCGGGGAAGGAAATAGCCCCAGTTCTTTTGGCCACCAGAGACCGTTCCAGAGATGTTGATTAGTCCCCAATACCACCAGTTCGGTCTTATGTAAATTTAAGATAAAAAAAGTTTTTTCATCCAAGAGGCTTCTTGTGTAAGACATTTCCTGAACTTAAGTTGGCTGGCAGTGTTCCCTGAGGTTGGTGAAATGATCAGTTGACTGTCGTCAGCGTATGACAACACTTCGATGCCAAAGGCACGAATCAGGGCGACGGGGATCAGATAAATGTTAAAGATCCTCGGTATCAGTGATGAATTCTGAGGCACGCAGCAGTCCATCAGGACAGGATCCGAGGGGAAAAGTGGAAGTCCAACTGCTTGTTACCTAATAGAGAGAAAATTAGTGATTCACGCTACTGTGGGGACGTCAACACCTATCTCCTCCAATCGACAACTGAGGATGGGATAGGATATGGTGTCGGTGTTAGATCAAGAACAATAAGGGCAGCTGTACCACCGTTGTCCAAAAGTTGTCGGAGATGCTCAGATACTGTAAGAAGCATGGATTCTGTGCTGTAAGAAGCAGGGAATCCAAACTGTGACATGGCCAAAAAGGTATTAGTTTACACAGGTAGCAGTTTTTTTTAAATGCGTTTTTGCTATTATATAGCTAATGGTATTGAATTGGATACAACTGAGTCATGACTAGTGTTGGAAGCATTGACTGTGCTGGTGGCTGATGGTTGTCACAAGGCACACAATTCACCAGATCTGACAGTCGGTCCACCTTGCAAACTAAGGTAACGTCTACGTTTCAGGAAAATACTATTTCTTAATGTAATTGTGATCTGTAAAGCAGCCATCACTCTTTAGATGCTATCCAACAATTTCTCCATGTTTTCGAGGAAATGTATTCTGCCACACAGCTTGGGCGGAGTGGAGCACCTGGACATTTCAGAGTCAAACCTCAGGTAGATTTGCAGCAGGAGTGGTGTGACGATTTATCCCAGTGCACCTGGTAAAAGCCCTAAGGGGCATGGGGCCGTGCAACCCCTGTCCCTTAAAGGCTTCAATTTAAAGGACAGGGGTTTGCATGCGTTTACATTGCAGATACGAATGCTTGAATGCGGGTCTTCTGACCCTGCAAGCATCCGCCTCGGCACTTACGACTCGTTGCAATGAATCACAACCCGATTCTTGCCTTTCAGTATTAATGACGTGGACCGTTTCTGATTATTCTATTCGAACAGCCCCTTTCCACTGCAAGTGCTTTGAGCATCAACGCCATCTCAACGGGATAGGCTGCTCACAGTACAATGCAAAAGTTGCATTAAGTACCATGGGGCATAGTATCTAAAAAGTGCGCTAAACATCGCAAAGCGTGTTTAGCGAGCACTTTTTTATCGCCGGCTATCGTCGGAATAATTTGCCATGCTAACGCTGTATTAGCGACATTTAGCACTATGGCGATAATTATTCCAGCCATAGATGTGTTTTCCATGAAACATCACTGGTTTTCCAGCGATGTTTCATGGAAAACGGCGATAACCTTGCTGATACGACCCTGTGGTCGTATCAGCATAATCCACCCCCCCATGTTAGATATGGCTAACACCTGCTAATTGCAGGTGTTAAATAAATGGCGATGACCCCGGTTAGCGCGACTTTTCACGTCGCTAACTGGGGCCATGGACACTTTGCTAATAGGCGATAGGCCTGTTAGCGGGTGTTTCCCAGGTTTGTTCGTCGGGAACGCCCACTTTGCATGTCATTAGCGATAAATATCGCTGACATGCAAAGCGGTAAAAACACGGGCGCTAGTGCCCGAAAACTGTCGCTAACTGCTGTTAGAGACAGTTTGCTGATAGGGCGATAAGAATATCGCCGCTTTAGCGGCAAAAAGTGCCGCTAAAGCGGCGATAGTGCCCTTGCTAATATGCCCCCATATCCTTTCTTCACTGGGCCTGAGATTAGCACAGGGAGTAATGCAGAGAACACAACAAAAAGAGAGGATGTGCAGAACAATAGAGTGTGAAGGAAGAGGTCAAGAATGATAGAGACCACAGAGAAGAAACGAAAGAATGCAGAGAACAACAAAACAAGCACCGAATAGTGTAAAAGAGAGAGAATAAAAATAGCCCACGTCGAGAGGGCTACGCATAAAACGCATATTTTACGCATAAAACATATGCACTTTGTATGTAACACTTTCTACATGTAGGAATCTGTGCAGTTGTGTGTCAAACATTATGAGCACTTTTTTTAAATTTCTGTGCACTCAATCAGAATCGCTGCTTTGCACGTTGTAGATAATGGATTGTGTGCACTTAGTATGTAACTGGTTCTGTATGCAGTAGGAAGGGCTCTCTGCAACTTGTATGAAGGTTGTATACAGTTGGGATACACACAATTCTAACAATTGTACTCAGTTTAGTAGCCACAAACGTTTCTATGGCTTAGTTCAACTCATCACACGATCTAATATTCACTCCAGCAAGGAAAAATCAATATGTGGGTGGGTCTGGAAAAGAAATACCTACAAAATGACGAGGCAGCAGTGGAACGGGTTTCTTCCATTGCTGGCATTATTTCATCAGTATACCAAGGTGAAAATTCAGTATTATGTAGTTTAGTTTCCACCTACGCATAATTGTATTTCTTTCACATTTACACACGCAAAATTATATCTTTGTATACGGGGAGCTTGGAATTCAAAAAGGGATCCTCTGGACTACTGGGAAACTTCACTTTTCACAGCTTCCCATGACTGCACCTGTAAACCTCCTGGAAAATTGGCTTTGAATTTTCAGAAAAGTCCCTATTTACTACAAACGTAGGAGTAGATCTTAGGGAGTAAATTTACAACTTTTTTTCAAGAATCACGATCTCTAAAACGCTTTTATCAATCTATGATGCCATCACAGATCGGAGGAAAATTTATATTTTGCACACATGCTCATTTGCAAAGCAGGTTGAGTATGAGCAAGCTGCCTTGCACAGAAACATCTGCCTTTCAATTAAAATATTTGCCCAGGGGAAAACTATGGGTTATTGTATGTCCAGATTGTAGTGCATCACTTATACACCAAGGGAAGGGCCAAGACCAGCACCAGCCGCTCCTCCTCTTACTGTATGCGGTCCTGAACTAGTGCGCGGCTTCCACAAATGGCAACGCACCTTCCAGGCAGGAGGCAGCAATGTCCCCTGTCAGCATTGCAGGATCTGAGCTCCGCCACTCATAAAACTTATGAGCAGTGGAGTCTCTGGTGGAAATGTAGGGGCATATTAGCAAGAAGCTCGTTAAATTATCGCCGTTTTAGCGGCAGGAAACTGCCGCTAAAGCGGCGATAATGGGCTTAATAATATGCGTTATGGAATTCCAATAGAAGCCCAGGTTAGATGTCCTGCACATCTAACCTGGGCTTCTATTGGAATTCTATAACGCATATTATCAAGCCCATTATCGCCGCTTTAGCGGCAGTTTCCTGCAGCTAAAACGGCGATAATTTTAACGAGCTTCTTGCTAATATGCCCCGTAATTCTTTGCATTGACACATGTGGGTCCTTTACAGCCTGAACAGATACATGTCTTCCCATCACTTGCATGGTTAGAATTGCAGTCAGCTGACATCAACAGGCTCCATGCAGAGCAACTGTTTAGCTGATTACAGTCAATGCTAGTGGAGCATTAGGCGCATGCCTGCTGCTTTAGTATGCGCAGGCGACCAGTGTGACATTGTGGGTAGAGGATCACAACTTGTTGACGGCCCTCCCTTTAGATGAACAGTGTCTTATTAGAAATGCGGTTTGAGGTTGCCAGAGTATGCAGCCTATACAAGCAGGAACCACCACTCTAGTTAGGGTAAGCTAGATACACACTAAAAGATAGCCTGTACTCACCCTCTGGTAGTTTGGCACCGAGTGGTCAGGTTTATCTAAAGAGGCAATTTGTAAAGTATTTGTGCAACACACACATACAGTAAAACAATGAAAACACCACAAAAATACTCCACATGGGCTAGAAATATAGATTATATTTTTATGAGTAAAACAAGACCAAAATGACAAAAATACAACAAGCACAACCGGAGTTATGAATTTTTAAACAATAAATAAAAAAGTAGTGCTTAGAAGCAAATAATGCTTAAGGGTTACTTGAGGTAGCACTGGACCGGGGTAAATCCGAAGTTCAGTCCAGCTACAGGACTCATGCAGGTCCCGCTGAAAAAGTACCTTGGATGGAGCAAGCGTCGACGTCAAAGGCTCATTCCGTCAGTTATGATCCACACATCCGCTGAAGGCTTCGTCGATGAACCCCTTTATGATGAAGGCGGTGTGTTGTCATCATGCCACGCAGTCTGTCGTCGTCGAGCCGCGCAGTCCGTCGAGGTGATGTCATCGATCGGCTCCTTCGACAGCGTCGAAGGGCAATGCGTCTGTTCAAATCAGTGTAAAATCATCACTTCGTCGATTTTGTTGGTTCTATAGATCAGAAGTCACCTTTTAAGGGCCCAGGGCTGGATTGGCACCACTTGGCAGTGCAGGACTCACAGATGGCAGAGTCCAGGTGCTGTTGCAGATTTGAAGGAAGTCTTTGATGGCCCTGAGACTTCAGAACAGGGGCAAGTCAGCAAGCCTTTGCAGTCACTCTGGGTTCAAGTGAGATGGGTCCAGTCCTTGTCCTCAGCAGGGCTGAAATCAGTAGGCAGCAGGGCAGCACACCAAAGCAGAAAAGCAGTTCTTCCAGAGCAGCAGTCAAGCAGAGTGGCACTCCTTGTAGCACTATAGTCTTTACTCAGAGCAGAGTTCCTCACAGGTCCAGTAGAGTACTGTCTTGATAGGGTCAGAGCCCCAGTACCTATACCCAGTTGTGCCTTTGAAGTGGGGGTGACTTCAAAGCAGGCCCTTGAAGTGCACAGGTCACCCTTTCTTCCCAGCCCTGGCTCCAGACTATCAGTAGGGGGTAATCGGCCCTTTGTGTGGGAAACAGGACACTGCCTATTCATGTTTCCTTCTCAGCCTCTTTTCCTGCCCAGTAAGAGCTATCGGAATGTAGATGAGTATCACACCCACCCTTCCTGTGTTTGTGGCTGTCTAGAGTGAATGCACAAAAATGTAGCTGTCACCCACCCCAGATGTTTACTGGAGACAGGCTGCAAAGCACACAGAGCAGTAAGAGCAGTAAGAGCAGAGAAATGTCCACTTTCTAAAAGTGGCATTTCCTGTGTTTGTGGCTGTCTAGAGTGAATGCACAAAAATGTAGCTGTCACCCACCCCAGATGTTTACTGGAGACAGGCTGCAAAGCACACAGAGCAGTAAGAGCAGTAAGAGCAGAGAAATGTCCACTTTCTAAAAGTAAATGTAAAGTAGCAAGTGCACACCTTCCCTTCAAGGGAAGGTGTGCACTCGCTACTTTACATTTGCTTAGAAATTTTTCACATCCCGAACGCGAGGTTGCACCCCAACAGTGTGTCAATTATTGAATGGAGCTATTTGAGAGTACCACTTTGGAGACAGTATAACATCTAACCATCTCGAGCGGATGGCTGACAGTGTTATCAAGTTTGGACTGCATTTATTTACGATCCAGAAGGAAGCTGCTTTGTTAATATACGATGGATTTTCATTTTGTTGAAAGTGATTGATTTATTTATCACGGGTGATTTTACATGTTTTTTTATGTTTTGTTTTCATTGTTTACTCTGATTAGTTTCATTGCTCACAAGCGATTATTAGCATTTGTTTTAATTTAGTCGGGTTTACTGTTTACAGGGTTAGTGCATTATGGTAATGTGAGGTACCAGTCTTTTTTATTAGCAAGCAGAGGACATGGCAGGTCACAGGGTTTGTTTTAATTAGGGAGCTACAGGGAAAACGTGTGTGTGAGTAGGCTTTAAATAAGGTCTTAACGGGCGGGAAGTCGACGACTCCCTGAACACGCAGGATGGCATGCACACTTTAAACTGCTGGTTGCGGTGTAATGAGGTAAATTAGCATAGTGTGCTTTCTATGGACGTTAGGTTAAAGGGTGGGAGAACGTTTTCCTGTGTCACTTTTCTTTTAGTTTTCATTGCGTTTGCAGTAATATTCACGAGGGGAGACAGGTGGAGAGGGGGTTATGAAAAAAATCTGGGCACAATTTTCATTATTACTTACAGGTTTAAAATGTACAGTATCGTTGTTTATGCAGTTCTTTTTGATTTGTTTCAGTACCCCTGACGAAGAACTTAAACAGTTCGAAATGCATTGGGTTGTTTTACAAGTGCCGGCTCGAAGGAATGTTGAAAGCACGTGTCTATGTTTAAGCTTGAACGGCAGCATTAGACATTTAAAAATGCGAAATAAAACATTCTAGTTCAACATCGCTGTCTCTGGAGTGATTCTATGAGGATGGAATATATGGATTACTCAACATTTATAAATTAATTGGATTACTATTGATTACTATGGAGTACTTTGGTCAAAATGTGGTTCATTTCAAGAGGAGAGTTTCCTCACCCAAGCAGTGCAGCAGCTGGGGGCGGAATAGTCGCCCTCTTCGGCAGTATCACTTTCTAAAAGTGGCATTTCTAAAATAGTAATTTGAAATCCAACTTTACCAGTAAAGAAGATTTATTATTACCAGCTCAACGATATGAAACATGATGCAGCTACTTTTTTCTAATCAGGAATTACAGCTTAAAGTGTATTAAGGAATTCCCAATGCTATCCTATGAGAGGAGTATGCCTCACAGTAGCAAACAATGAATTTGGGTGTTTGTCACTACCAGGACATGTGAAACTTAAAAGTGCATGTCCTACATTTTACTTACACAGCACCCTGCCCTTAGGGCTTCCTAGGGCCTACCTAGGGCCTACCTTAGGGTGACTTGTGTGCAATAAAAGGGGAATTTAAGGCTTACCAAGTGATTTTAAATGCCAAGTCGAAGTGGCAGTAAACTGCACACACAGGCCTTGCAATGGCAGGCCTGAGACAGGTTTGAAAGGATACTTGTGTGGATGGCACAATCTGTCCTGCAGGCCCACCAGTCGCATTGAGGTCACAGGCCCTGGGTATATAGTATACCACTTTACAAGGGACTTGCAAGTAAGCTAAACATGTCAACTGGGTATACACCAATGTCACCATGTCTAGGGGAAAAGTACATGCACTTTCACACTGGTCAGTATGGGTAAAGTGCTCAGAGTCCTAACACCCACAAAAAGATATAGCAAAAAATGGAGGTAAGCAGGCAAAAGGTTTGAGGAAGACCACCCCAAGGATGACAGGTCTATCCCTTATATTAAGTTATGCAGATTTGTAGAGCACACTATCACTTGGGAGGGTTTCCTGGCATTGAGCAGGTGTGAGTCTAGCCTAACCTAGGGTTTACTGAGAGTACTCAAAAAGCCAGGACTTAAGCTTCCTGCGGAATTCAAGAAGTGAGGCGGAAACTCTTATGTGAAGAAGCACGTTGTTCCACACTTTAGGAGAGATGTAAGAGAAGACCACCAGATCTGTTTTTCCATATGCATGGGATTTGTGCAAGTAGGAGTCCGGATGAGCGGAGGTGGTTTGTGAAAGTAGACGTGATTATTGAGGTATGCTGGGCCAGTGTTATGTAGTGCCTTGAAGGTGTCGGTGAGGAGTTTGAATTCTGCTCCTTTGTGTATGGGGTGCCTGTGGAGCTCCTTTAGATGTGGTGTGCATTGTGGGAGGTCATAGAGGTTGTTCCCATAATCCAGCTTGCTTGTGAAAAGGTCATGTGTGACGGTTTAATGGGTGCTGATTGGGAGCCATTTGAAAATCTTCCTCAGCATCTCCAGGGTATGGAAGCATACGGAAGGCAGGAAGTTTTGGTCCCCAATTGCAACAACTTGGGTCTTTTGCCACTCATGTCCCGCCTCTGCACTGCGGAGCCCCTAGCTGGGAACCAAGCACACCTATTTAGCATTTGAGTTTGAGGATAACAAGGTAACTCAGGGAAACTGCTATGGCCTAGAGGCACATCACTCAGCAGCGCAACAAAAAACTTTCAGTGCTTTTTCTCATGAAAATGAAAAATACTTTATTATTCACACTACTAAATATTGCACACAAATTTACAAATCTACACAGAATGGCAGGTGGAATTGCCTATGATGACACCATCTAAACGGCCTTGCAACAGACAGGGAGTGCACACTAAAGAAAGGTCCCATAGGTCAGATACCATCTAGATGTGCCCTGTAACCTCTGTGCTGGCGTTCCTCTAATGGTTTACACACCAGCAAACCCTAAAACCAACACAGTACTCCCTATGAACTTAACACAACCTAGTGGGTGCAGTTAATGAAAATAAATCCTATTGGCTTTGTCAGGATGTCAACATGATAGTAAAGACATAATCAAATGGTCAAAAGACAGTAAAATCTAAGTTAAAACATTTCTGAACCCCCTTTTTAACATTCAACCATATTGGAATGATATTACTATCAATGAAGTTTCAACTGTTCAGCACAGTACAACTATGAGTCTTTCATATAACTTCACACTTGCTACAGACCAGCTACATGACCTAGAAACAAGCAGCCCAAGGTCATTAGACTAAGAATCCAGGAGTGTTTCAAAACTTGGGAAGTGCCTCCCGGGGTCATAGATTCCTCTATCCAGGAGATTTGGTGTGAAAAGTAGAATTTACAAACAAGGCACCTATACTGGCAGGCCCCAGCGTAGGTGAAAATCATTGGTGGTGCCCCTGCTCAATGCAGGGGGAGGTGCGGGGGTTCTATTTTCTACAATATGCAAATTGTCTCAGTCCACGTAGTGCCTATAGTGCCATCTGGGCCTCTGTGTGACCCTGTGTGACCCTGTATACATGTTATTTTGCTTTTATTTTTTACTGGGTGCCTCTGTCCCTCCTGTGGTACATGACTCCTTAGACACAAATGGCACAAGTTTGTTTGCTGGCACTGAGTTTGTCTTTTCTTTGGTCAGCCACCAAAGACAGAGCCATGATGTTGTGTGCTCTCCACTCCTCCTGATCATGGGAACAAATATTGGGGGTGACTCCTAACAGAGTTCCTGGGGAGCTTTTAGCGTATGGAGTGTAGTTACTCTTTGCGGCACTGCCCTAGCCTGGGGGTGGGGGGTGTGGGGGGTAGGGATTGAAGGTTTGGGAGTGGAGATTATCGGGTACTTTGGTGTATGTTCTACCCCTGGCAGATACTTCCTGTGTGGTATGCAGTATAAAAGGAAGTGTCTAGCATCTTGTTAGTGCTGTGTAGATTCTGTCTTGGAATTTTCAGAATTTATTACAGAACCTTAGGAGCCATGTAACCAGGTACTCTTTGCCTTCTGTTACTTGATGGATGCTTTGAGAACTTATTAATCCATGATTCAAGGAAAGGACTATTCATTATTAGAACATTGGAATGTTGAGCGCTCCATTGAAAACAATGGAGTGCTCCGGGCTTCTAATGCCCAGTAGAAGCCTGAAGCATCAACATTCCAAAGTTTAACAAGGGCCTCACGGAGCCCGAGGGGATTTCAACCCCATCGGGCTCAGTGAGGCCTTTGTTTTACAAATTAGAACATTCTGCCCTCTATGGGTAAAATGTTCTAATAGCCTGAGAGCCCTCCATAGCGGGCTCTACCTGCCATTAAAGGCATGCTCCCTTGTTAAATGCCCTGCTGGAGCGGGCCTTTAATGGCCAGTAGAGCCCGCTACATCGGGCTCTAAGACTATATTAGAACATTGGAATGTTGAGAGCTCCGTTGAGGACAATGAAGCAAGAGGGGCCTATATAAATTGTTAAAGACCAGCTGCTCTCAACATTACAATGTTCATATACACAGCCTCTGCCTCTCTCTTTCCCCTGCCTCTCCAAAATACCTGGATTGGGAAGGGGACAGTGAAAGGCAGAGCTTGTGCAGCAGGACACACAGGATCCTTACCCCCTCCTTTCTCTCATACCTCACAGTGTCACTGGAGGCTCAGAAGGAGGGAGGGGGTAATACTGCTCAGAGCCTGGCTCAGCTGAATGAGGGAAAGCAGTTTAGCTGATCCCAGAAAGAACCAGGGGCTGACACCAGCCTCCTTTCACAGCTCTTGCTGTGAATGTTCAACTGCTAACAGTCGTCTCCCTGCGTGCGGCTGTTATCTGTTCAACATTCACAGCAACAGCTGTGAAACAAAGGTTTCGGAACCACTGGGGGTTTCAACTCCCTCAATCTCAGGTACGCCCTTGTTTTTTACTTGAGAATTCTGCCCTAATGAGGCAGAATGTTCTAATAGGCATATAGCCCGCCATAGCAGGATTCAACGGACATTTAAGGCCAACTCCCTTCTTAAAAGCCCTCACCTTCGGCTCGGGCCTTTAATGCCGGGGCATGATGGCGCAGGCCTTTAACGGCTGGTATAGCCCACTACGATGGGTTATAAGGCTGTAGTTGATCATGCTGTAACACTGTACACTAAGACTTGATTCTCTGGAAGCAATTAAGTACATGATAGGATTGTGCTGTAATGTATCCTATGGAAGTCTACAGTATTATTTGCTTCAATATTACTGACTTGCTCTGAGGATTCAGCCACTCCTCTTCTATTCTGAGATTGTATTTGGTTTCAGGTATTGTATAAACATGCTAATTTGGTCATGTATTCATGCCATTTCATGAAGGATATTATTTTTCCAGATACTTGAGCCGCATGTGTATATGCTACTTATATAACACTGACTAAATTATGGTGACCCTACAAATAAGTGTATGTTATTGACTATATGGAATTGTCTTATTATTCTTATCAATCACCTACTAAATCTCTCCTTACTAATATTGAGACTCTTGTCCCCACTCAAATGCAACTTTGAAGCTAGAGAGTATAAAGTTCCACAAGGAATACTTCAAAATTCGTTTTCAAATCACACAGGGCTTCAGGACACTCCTCAGTAAACCAAAAATGTCCATAATCCTGTCCTTTAGGAACAATATGTCTTGACACTTGAAAACTAAGGTCCATTTGGCGAGGTCCAGTTGCAGCAACATTGTAGCATGAATTCCTAGCAAGGGTGGTGAGCACCATAGGGAACTTATACCTGAAGATCCAAGTTGGCTACCATCACTCTAGAAACACAAGGTTCCTTGGCCTATTGGGACAAGCACAGTGTCTTCCCAGGGCGATTGGAGCCTGACTCCAGTTAGCGCTAACATTCTTTAATGACCGCCAAACTTTCCGTCGCTGAAATGAACTCATTGTGAATGGCCTCAAGGTATCGCTGCCTTGCACTCAAACCAAGGAACCTTGACTGCCATTTTGTACATAGTTAGTTATTTATTTCTGTAGCACAACCACACCTAAATCTAATAATATCTGAGATTTGAAAAAACAAACCTAGATTCTATTGTGTAAAAAGCCACATTTGCTTAATTTGAGATGATCATTCTGTATGTACACTGTGTTCCAGAAACCTGCATCCTGTTCTCAGAAAGTGTGAATCCTTAATTGATCCTTCCAGGAAAGGTGCACAGATATCAAATGATTGTTCACTGGGCAGAGATAACATTGGTTAAGGAAGTGTGGAGGAAGTATATTTGGACTCTTGGTCGACTCTCATGGTGTGCCTTGTGTACAATACATAGAACCGTACCATATTATGTCTTGGTGGATCAGTAAACACAGGACTGTTTCAAGTCTGAGTTTATATATTCACAGAAATGTGTCTTGGTTGCTACCCTTAGTGCTGCATTCACCAGTCACTGAAGCCACTCGTTATGATCATGGGGAACCACAAATATGCTATAATCTATTAAGGCATGATCATAGCTGTGGCCATCGCCTTGTGTTTTTTTTCTCAATAAATAGCCTGATTGCACATAATACTCAGCTTACAATGACAAATCATCACCATCAAAAATGTGTGGCAGGAGAAAGATGATTTCTTATCCCATACACCTCATATCTGATGGAGGCCATTGACACACACCTAGTATTTGTATTCAGCTGTCCTGAATCAAACAAGCCTTCTCCCCAAATATAAGAAACTCAATCTTATTATCATTCAGTTTTAGAAAATACTGGTTTATGCAGTCAATCATTGCAGTGAGACAGATGTCAGAGTGATCATGTTGGGTTGTGCGGATTGACTGATATGCAGAAAGAACTGTCTTAGGCATCTGTAAGGAACAACTCAAAGCTAGTTGTTAAAAAGACTGCCAGACTTAATTAAACATTGTACTACAATAGTCACAAAGCAGATGCCTGGAGGACGCCCAAAGATACAGTATAGTAGGCTAAGCAGAAGTACTTTAAAGACAGCCTCTGGGAACTTTGAAAGAGAAAGGAAGAAGCCCTCTTTGTTCAAACAAATTCCTCATTGATCACCTCACCAGCAGAATCTAGTAGTCCACAAAGTCGAAATCTGTTGAGACGTTTAAAGGAATGCTGGAAGTGACTTCTCCATCATCTGTGATCTGGCAATGTTCACCAGTGACAAATGCAAAAAACAGATTGTAGCCTGAAAGGAACCCATTGAAAAAAACACAGCTTTCTAAGTAAATTTGCAGTTTTCATACAGCATTCACAGGGAAAGAAATTGGGTTTTTGGTTGAGGGGGGTGTAAAATCCTACTCAAGCAACAACCACAATCCTTGTCAGGGTGAACCATAACAGTCACTAATTTAACCTCTGCTTAACCCTGTGGTAGCTTGGCACAAAAGTACCCAGGCTTAACTTCGAGGCACTGTGCAAAATATGTATGCAGCACATAAACAGTAGTGAAAACACAACACAAGAAAAATCCCAAACCAATTTAGGGAAATATTATACATTTTAATGAATAAACTGACACCAATACAAATGAAATCCAATCAGTAGAACCAAAGTTATGAATTTTGTAAGGCTTTATGTGAAAAAATAGGGCCTAAAAGATCAAAGCACCAGCAGTGGGTATCTGGTCGTAAGAGACTGGGGCAAAGACAAAAGTTAAGGCTGACCGTGATGCAGCGCGGTCCAGGTATATGAAGCAGTCTCGGCTTCCATTCGGACATGGAAGAAATTTTGAAGAATATTTCCTGAGAAGGTAAAGGTAAGCAGGGCAAGGCAGCCAGCGGTATTCGAGGAGGCATCATCGTCAGGAAGCCTCTGGATGGAGTCGCGTTGAAGAATTCTACCTTATGACTTTGTCACTTTTTTGGAAGTCAAAAGTCTCCAGTGGGATGAAACTGTAGCCAACAAGGGCTCCATGAGGCCGATACCTTTGCTGAGAGGTCCCGTTGAACAGGATTTGCTGCTCTGGAAAGGAATGTAGAGGGAGCTACCGTGGAGTCAGGCCGACTGGCGATGCACCTTAGGTGGATCAGCGAGCAGGTAGGCCCCAGTCTTCGGTTGGTTCTCAGGCTACTTTTTGGTAAACATTTCTGTAAGTTCTAACTTTTAAGGTTAGGCAGGAGCAGCACCTTCAGTACCCTCCCCATGGGTCTAGGACTGGAGGGGCACCACTTGGGGGTTCAGATCTCACTCCTGCAGAGGTCAGGTGCAGGGTTTAAGGTCTCTGGAGCATGTTATATCCCTGTATCTCACACAGGAGGCCAGCTAACTAGCCCTTGGAGTCACTCTGGTAGTCCTGTATTCAAACAGCAAGGCAGGCCTCAAGCAGCATGGCAGTCTTTTGGGGAGCAAGGCAAGCCTCAAGCAACAGGGCAGTCCTCTGAGGTGCAAGGCAGGCCTCAAGCAGCAGGGCAGTCCTCTAGGGTATAAGGCAGTCCTTCTAAAGTCTTTCGCAGGTCCCGGAGTGTCCTGAAGTGTTAGTCTGAGGGTCCAATATTTATACCTGATGAGCTTCCCCTTCCAAGGCTCCAAGAAGACTTAGGTCACAAAAGAATAATGTAAGGTTTCTTTGTGTGTGTGGTAGGCAAGCCACTTTGAAGTACAAATGGGGAAGGGAACAGCTCTGCCCCACCATTGTTCCAGAATGCCTCATCCTGCCCACATTTAAGCCCTGTTGTCCCACTGTATAGGAGGAATACACAAAGCCTAACAGCAGGGTCTTGTGACCCAGGGCTCTGGCAGCAGGCACCAAATGGTTAGGACAAGAAAATGCAAATTTCTAAAAGCGACATTTTTAGAACTGTGACTTAAATTCCAACTTTACCATTAAAGAGGCTTTTAAATTATAATTCATTTGAGTCCAAACATGACATTTTTACTTGTTCCCAAGCAAAGGTTAGCACTTACTAAATGTAATAAGGTAGCCCAATGTTTTTCTATGGGAGAGGTAGGACTCACAGTAGTGAATTTAGGAGTTTTTCGCTATCTGGACATGTAACACATAAAAACACATATGCCACTTTTTAAGCATAACACACCCTACACTGTGGGCTGTTTGAGCCTACCTTAGGGGTGACTTATACGTATTAAAATGGAAGGTTCAGGTTTGGCAAAATAGTTAATTTTTTCATGCCGAATTGACAGATTAGAACTGCATTACAGGCTGCAATGGCATGCCTGAGACATGTTTTAAATGGCTACTTTAGTGGGTGGCACAATAAGTGCTGCAGACCCACTAGTATTGTTTAATTTACAGGCCCTGGGTAAATGTAGTACCATATACGAGAGACATATAAGTAAATTAAATATGCCAATCAAGTGTACACCAATTTTACCAAGTTTTTTGGAGAGAGCACCAGCGGCAACAAAAACAAATTAGGAAAACAGGAGAAAGGAAGGCAAAATGTTTGCGGTGACCCTTCAGAGAGGACCAAGTACAACACACAGTACCATCTCTCTATGGTGATTATAAATCCTGGACCACATTGTACATCTTTATTGGTATGCTGTCAGCTACAGGAGCTGAAATGATGGTGTGTGCTCTGAGTAAGAATAATAAGTGCTAGAAACTGGATCTCTGCTTGGCAGAGGTTTGCACCCTGTCCAAGTACGTACCACAATCCTAGTGAGAGCAAGCCAGATACACAACCTAAATTGACCTGTGCTCACCCTCCGGTAGCTTGACACAGAGCAGTCAGGCTTAAATTAGGAGGCAATGTGTAAAGTATATGTGCAACACTTAAATTACAGTAACACAGTGAAAACACCACAAGAAGACTCCATATCAGTTTAGAAACATAGAGAATATATATCTGAGTACAACAAGACCAAAATGGCAAAACTCCAATGAGTAGAACTTGAGATATGAATTTTATTTTTAAAGATTAAATCCAAAGCCAGTGCTTAGAAGTCAATAGCACTAAAAGGTTACTTTAGGTCGCGCTAGACCAAGGTAAATCCAAAGTTCAGGCCAACCGCGATGGAGGGTAGGCAAGCTGCAGAATCCATGCAGGGTCCGCGGATGGAACAAGTATGGTGTCGAAGACTCAATGCATCGGTTCTGATTCACACAGTTGTGTTGTCGAGTCATCATCGAGCCTCACAGCCGAGTCCTGTGTGGTCTTTGAGCCATGTAGGGATGTCCTCAGATCGACACTGCGTCGCCGTCGAAGAGCACTGCATCAGTTCCGATTGGTGCAAAGATGACGATGTGTTGATTTTGGAACAAAACAGCTGCAGAACCCATTTCTGAGGCCCACGACTGGAGGGGCACCTCAGGCAAGAGAGGACTCAGAGACCAGAGATAGCAGAATCCAGCACCTGAAGCAGAGTTGAAGGAAGTCTTTGATGGCCCTGAGACTTCAAGAACAGGAGGCAAGCCAGCAAGCTCTTAGAGAAATTTGGTTTCAAGGATGTAGAGAGCAGGTCCAGCCCTTCTCACTCCCAGGCAAGAACAACACAGCAAAGCAGTTAGCTGTCCCTCCTACAGCACAGCAGCTGTTCTTTCTGGCAGAATGTACTTGGTTCCAGCAAAGTTCTGATTGAGTGGTGTCGGGGATCCAGTACTTATACCCAGTTGTGCTTTTGACGTGGGGGAGACTTCAAAGAGGCCTTTGAAAATCACAAGGTCCCTGCTTTTCCTACCCTGGCTCCAGACTCACTACAGGGGGTATGCAGCTCTTTGTGTGGGGACAGTCACAGCCCTATTCAGGTGCAAATGTCGCTCCTCCCTCCCAATCTACCTCAGGAAGGCCCATCAGCCTGGTGATGGGCCATCAAGATGCAAATGTCACACCCCAGCTCCCTTTGTGTGTAACTGTCTAGAGGAAATGTACAAAGCCCAGCTATCACCCAATGTGTATTCAGAGACAGACAGGGGCACAGAATGATTAAAGTAAGAAAATGGCAACTTTCTAAAAGTGGCATTTTCAGACTTACAATTTAAAATACGAATCTACCATCAGTTGTGATTTTAAATTGTGAGTCCAGAGACACCAAACTCCAAATCTCTAGCTTTTTCCAATTGGAAATTATACTTAAAGCATGTTTTAAGGCAATCCCAATGTCTATCTATGGGAGAGATAGGCCTAGCAGTTGTGAAAAAGGAATGTTGCAGTTTTTTACTACCAGGACATGTAAAACTCAAAAGCACACGTCCTATCATTTAAATACACTGCACCCTGTCCATAGGGCTGCCTAGGGCCTGCCTCAGAGATGACTTATATGTAATAAAAGGGATGGTTTGGGCCTGGCATGTAGGTTAACTTGTCAGGTCGAAATGGCAGTTTGAACTGCACACGCAGGCTCTGCAGTGGCAGGCCTGAGCCATGTTTAAAGGGCTACTGAAGTGGGTGGCACAATCAGTGCTGAAGGCCTTCCATTGCGATACAAAAGGGGATGATGGACGGAACGTTTGAGCCAATCAAACACTCACCCCCAGTCAACTGATCTGGGTTTAATCCATCATCATTCTTTAGCTCACTCCACCACCCCAGTTCAGACATGGCCATATGCAAATCAGTCTGACCCTGTGCCTCATGGGAACAGTCCAGCCCGAACTGCCAAGCCATGTCTTCCCTGGACCGGAAACAAGCATCCTAGGACCGGTTTCTGGCATTCCAGCCGTCATCAGCCAGGCTTGCTTGAATCCAGTGGCAAAGTGAGCAAGGGACCCACGTCTGGGCATACCCCCGCCAACTTAGGGCGAACAAAGCGATACAAAAGGGGATGATGGACGGAACGTTTGAGCCAATCAAACACTCACCCCCAGTCAACTGATCTGGGTTTAATCCATCATCATTCTTTAGCTCACTCCACCACCCCAGTTCAGACATGGCCATATGCAAATCAGTCTGACCCTGTGCCTCATGGGAACAGTCCAGCCCGAACTGCCAAGCCATGTCTTCCCTGGACCGGAAACAAGCATCCTAGGACCGGTTTCTGGCATTCCAGCCGTCATCAGCCAGGCTTGCTTGAATCCAGTGGCAAAGTGAGCAAGGGACCCACGTCTGGGCATACCCCCGCCAACTTAGGGCGAACAAAGCGATACAAAAGGGGATGATGGACGGAACGTTTGAGCCAATCAAACACTCACCCCCAGTCAACTGATCTGGGTTTAATCCATCATCATTCTTTAGCTCACTCCACCACCCCAGTTCAGACATGGCCATATGCAAATCAGTCTGACCCTGTGCCTCATGGGAACAGTCCAGCCCGAACTGCCAAGCCATGTCTTCCCTGGACCGGAAACAAGCATCCTAGGACCGGTTTCTGGCATTCCAGCCGTCATCAGCCAGGCTTGCTTGAATCCAGTGGCAAAGTGAGCAAGGGACCCACGTCTGGGCATACCCCGCCAACTTAGGGCGAACAAAGCGATACAAAAGGGGATGATGGACGGAACGTTTGAGCCAATCAAACACTCACCCCCAGTCAACTGATCTGGGTTTAATCCATCATCATTCTTTAGCTCACTCCACCACCCCAGTTCAGACATGGCCATATGCAAATCAGTCTGACCCTGTGCCTCATGGGAACAGTCCAGCCCGAACTGCCAAGCCATGTCTTCCCTGGACCGGAAACAAGCATCCTAGGACCGGTTTCTGGCATTCCAGCCGTCATCAGCCAGGCTTGCTTGAATCCAGTGGCAAAGTGAGCAAGGGACCCACGTCTGGGCATACCCCCGCCAACTTAGGGCGAACAAAGCGATACAAAAGGGGATGATGGACGGAACGTTTGAGCCAATCAAACACTCACCCCCAGTCAACTGATCTGGGTTTAATCCATCATCATTCTTTAGCTCACTCCACCACCCCAGTTCAGACATGGCCATATGCAAATCAGTCTGACCCTGTGCCTCATGGGAACAGTCCAGCCCGAACTGCCAAGCCATGTCTTCCCTGGACCGGAAACAAGCATCCTAGGACCGGTTTCTGGCATTCCAGCCGTCATCAGCCAGGCTTGCTTGAATCCAGTGGCAAAGTGAGCAAGGGACCCACGTCTGGGCATACCCCCGCCAACTTAGGGCGAACAAAGCGATACAAAAGGGGATGATGGACGGAACGTTTGAGCCAATCAAACACTCACCCCCAGTCAACTGATCTGGGTTTAATCCATCATCATTCTTTAGCTCACTCCACCACCCCAGTTCAGACATGGCCATATGCAAATCAGTCTGACCCTGTGCCTCATGGGAACAGTCCAGCCCGAACTGCCAAGCCATGTCTTCCCTGGACCGGAAACAAGCATCCTAGGACCGGTTTCTGGCATTCCAGCCGTCATCAGCCAGGCTTGCTTGAATCCAGTGGCAAAGTGAGCAAGGGACCCACGTCTGGGCATACCCCCGCCAACTTAGGGCGAACAAGCGATACAAAAGGGGATGATGGACGGAACGTTTGAGCCAATCAAACACTCACCCCCAGTCAACTGATCTGGGTTTAATCCATCATCATTCTTTAGCTCACTCCACCACCCCAGTTCAGACATGGCCATATGCAAATCAGTCTGACCCTGTGCCTCATGGGAACAGTCCAGCCCGAACTGCCAAGCCATGTCTTCCCTGGACCGGAAACAAGCATCCTAGGACCGGTTTCTGGCATTCCAGCCGTCATCAGCCAGGCTTGCTTGAATCCAGTGGCAAAGTGAGCAAGGGACCCACGTCTGGGCATACCCCGCCAACTTAGGGCGAACAAAGCGATACAAAGGGGATGATGGACGGAACGTTTGAGCCAATCAAACACTCACCCCCAGTCAACTGATCTGGGTTTAATCCATCATCATTCTTTAGCTCACTCCACCACCCCAGTTCAGACATGGCCATATGCAAATCAGTCTGACCCTGTGCCTCATGGGAACAGTCCAGCCCGAACTGCCAAGCCATGTCTTCCCTGGACCGGAAACAAGCATCCTAGGACCGGTTTCTGGCATTCCAGCCGTCATCAGCCAGGCTTGCTTGAATCCAGTGGCAAAGTGAGCAAGGGACCCACGTCTGGGCATACCCCCGCCAACTTAGGGCGAACAAAGCGATACAAAAGGGGATGATGGACGGAACGTTTGAGCCAATCAAACACTCACCCCCAGTCAACTGATCTGGGTTTAATCCATCATCATTCTTTAGCTCACTCCACCACCCCAGTTCAGACATGGCCATATGCAAATCAGTCTGACCCTGTGCCTCATGGGAACAGTCCAGCCCGAACTGCCAAGCCATGTCTTCCCTGGACCGGAAACAAGCATCCTAGGACCGGTTTCTGGCATTCCAGCCGTCATCAGCCAGGCTTGCTTGAATCCAGTGGCAAAGTGAGCAAGGGACCCACGTCTGGGCATACCCCGCCAACTTAGGGCGAACAAAGCGATACAAAGGGGATGATGGACGGAACGTTTGAGCCAATCAAACACTCACCCCCAGTCAACTGATCTGGGTTTAATCCATCATCATTCTTTAGCTCACTCCACCACCCCAGTTCAGACATGGCCATATGCAAATCAGTCTGACCCTGTGCCTCATGGGAACAGTCCAGCCCGAACTCCCAAGCCATGTCTTCCCTGGACCGGAAACAAGCATCCTAGGACCGGTTTCTGGCATTCCAGCCGTCATCAGCCAGGCTTGCTTGAATCCAGTGGCAAAGTGAGCAAGGGACCCACGTCTGGGCATACCCCCGCCAACTTAGGGCGAACAAGCGATACAAAGGGATGATGGACGGAACGTTTGAGCCAATCAAACACTCACCCCCAGTCAACTGATCTGGGTTTAATCCATCATCATTCTTTAGCTCACTCCACCACCCCAGTTCAGACATGGCCATATGCAAATCAGTCTGACCCTGTGCCTCATGGGAACAGTCCAGCCCGAACTGCCAAGCCATGTCTTCCCTGGACCGGAAACAAGCATCCTAGGACCGGTTTCTGGCATTCCAGCCGTCATCAGCCAGGCTTGCTTGAATCCAGTGGCAAAGTGAGCAAGGGACCCACGTCTGGGCATACCCCCGCCAACTTAGGGCGAACAAGCGATACAAAGGGGATGATGGACGGAACGTTTGAGCCAATCAAACACTCACCCCCAGTCAACTGATCTGGGTTTAATCCATCATCATTCTTTAGCTCACTCCACCACCCCAGTTCAGACATGGCCATATGCAAATCAGTCTGACCCTGTGCCTCATGGGAACAGTCCAGCCCGAACTGCCAAGCCATGTCTTCCCTGGACCGGAAACAAGCATCCTAGGACCGGTTTCTGGCATTCCAGCCGTCATCAGCCAGGCTTGCTTGAATCCAGTGGCAAAGTGAGCAAGGGACCCACGTCTGGGCATACCCCCGCCAACTTAGGGCGAACAAAGCGATACAAAAGGGGATGATGGACGGAACGTTTGAGCCAATCAAACACTCACCCCCAGTCAACTGATCTGGGTTTAATCCATCATCATTCTTTAGCTCACTCCACCACCCCAGTTCAGACATGGCCATATGCAAATCAGTCTGACCCTGTGCCTCATGGGAACAGTCCATCATCCCCTTTTGTATCGCTTTGGTCGCCCTAAGTTGGCGGGGGTATGCCCAGACGTGGGTCCCTTGCTCACTTTGCCACTGGATTCAAGCAAGCCTGGCTGATGACGGCTGAAATGCCAGAAACTGGTCCTAGTATGCTTGTTTCCGGTCCAGGGAAGACATGGCTTGGCAGTTCGGGCTGGACTGTTCCCATGAGGCACAGGGTCAGACTGATTTGCATATGGCCATGTCTGAACTGGGGTGGTGGAGTGAGCTAAAGAATGATGATGGATTAAACCCAGATCAGTTGACTGGGGTGAGTGTTTGATTGGCTCAAACGTTCCGTCCATCATCCCCTTTTGTATCGCTTTGGTCGCCCTAAGTTGGCGGGGTATGCCCAGACGTGGGTCCCTTGCTCACTTTGCCACTGGATTCAAGCAAGCCTGGCTGATGACGGCTGAAATGCCAGAAACCGGTCCTAGTATGCTTGTTTCCGGTCCAGGGAAGACATGGCTTGGCAGTTCGGGCTGGACTGTTCCCATGAGGCACAGGGTCAGACTGATTTGCATATGGCCATGTCTGAACTGGGGTGGTGGAGTGAGCTAAAGAATGATGATGGATTAAACCCAGATCAGTTGACTGGGGGTGAGTGTTTGATTGGCTCAAACGTTCCGTCCATCATCCCCTTTGTATCGCTTTGGTCGCCCTAAGTTGGCGGGGGTATGCCCAGACGTGGGTCCCTTGCTCACTTTGCCACTGGATTCAAGCAAGCCTGGCTGATGACGGCTGAAATGCCAGAAACCGGTCCTAGTATGCTTGTTTCCGGTCCAGGGAAGACATGGCTTGGCAGTTCGGGCTGGACTGTTCCCATGAGGCACAGGGTCAGACTGATTTGCATATGGCCATGTCTGAACTGGGGTGGTGGAGTGAGCTAAAGAATGATGATGGATTAAACCCAGATCAGTTGACTGGGGGTGAGTGTTTGATTGGCTCAAACGTTCCGTCCATCATCCCCTTTTGTATCGCTTTGGTCGCCCTAAGTTGGCGGGGTATGCCCAGACGTGGGTCCCTTGCTCACTTTGCCACTGGATTCAAGCAAGCCTGGCTGATGACGGCTGAAATGCCAGAAACCGGTCCTAGTATGCTTGTTTCCGGTCCAGGGAAGACATGGCTTGGCAGTTCGGGCTGGACTGTTCCCATGAGGCACAGGGTCAGACTGATTTGCATATGGCCATGTCTGAACTGGGGTGGTGGAGTGAGCTAAAGAATGATGATGGATTAAACCCAGATCAGTTGACTGGGGGTCAGTGTTTGATTGGCTCAAACGTTCCGTCCATCATCCCCTTTTGTATCGCTTTGGTCGCCCTAAGTTGGCGGGGGTATGCCCAGACGTGGGTCCCTTGCTCACTTTGCCACTGGATTCAAGCAAGCCTGGCTGATGACGGCTGAAATGCCAGAAACCGGTCCTAGTATGCTTGTTTCCGGTCCAGGGAAGACATGGCTTGGCAGTTCGGGCTGGACTGTTCCCATGAGGCACAGGGTCAGACTGATTTGCATATGGCCATGTCTGAACTGGGGTGGTGGAGTGAGCTAAAGAATGATGATGGATTAAACCCAGATCAGTTGACTGGGGGTGAGTGTTTGATTGGCTCAAACGTTCCGTCCATCATCCCCTTTGTATCGCTTTGGTCGCCCTAAGTTGGCGGGGGTATGCCCAGACGTGGGTCCCTTGCTCACTTTGCCACTGGATTCAAGCAAGCCTGGCTGATGACGGCTGAAATGCCAGAAACCGGTCCTAGTATGCTTGTTTCCGGTCCAGGGAAGACATGGCTTGGCAGTTCGGGCTGGACTGTTCCCATGAGGCACAGGGTCAGACTGATTTGCATATGGCCATGTCTGAACTGGGGTGGTGGAGTGAGCTAAAGAATGATGATGGATTAAACCCAGATCAGTTGACTGGGGGTCAGTGTTTGATTGGCTCAAACGTTCCGTCCATCATCCCCTTTTGTATCGCTTGGTCGCCCTAAGTTGGCGGGGGTATGCCCAGACGTGGGTCCCTTGCTCTCTTTGCCACTGGATTCAAGCAAGCCTGGCTGATGACGGCTGAAATGCCAGAAACCGGTCCTAGTATGCTTGTTTCCGGTCCAGGGAAGACATGGCTTGGCAGTTCGGGCTGGACTGTTCCCATGAGGCACAGGGTCAGACTGATTTGCATATGGCCATGTCTGAACTGGGGTGGTGGAGTGAGCTAAAGAATGATGATGGATTAAACCCAGATCAGTTGACTGGGGGTGAGTGTTTGATTGGCTCAAACGTTCCGTCCATCATCCCCTTTTGTATCGCGAAGGCCTTCCATTAGCATTTCATTTACAGGCCCCAGGCACACATAGTGCACTTTACTAGGGACTTATAAGTAAATTAAATATGGCGATTGTACATAAGCGAATGTTACATTTAAGGGAGAGAGCACTTGCACTTTAGCTCTGGTTAGCAGTAGTAAAGTGTCCAGAGTCCTAAAGCCAACAAAAATTAGGTCAGAAAAAAGGGATGAGGAAGGCAAAAAATTTGGAGGAGACCCTGCAGAAAGTATTAGAGCTAAGTAGCAGTAGAGCATGACATTGTGATTGCAGTTTTGTAGTCAGCTTACCATGCTCCCTGGTGGAGGGTGTTGTATTGAGACCAGATGTCGCCCTTGCAACCAGCACTGATACATGGGATGACAAGCAGCAGGTAATCTTTTACAGATGTAGTAAAACTAGATGGACAAATGAATATGGTGAAACAGCAGAGATAAGGCAACAAGCTCATGGGGCACAGGAAGTGAGGGAAAAGTAACCGAAAATGGAAAACAAACATGTGAGGATGCAAAGTTGAGACACTAACTTGAATGAGAGCAGAAAGAGAATGCTCCCACAAAATATTGCCACGCACAGATTCATGTTTACAGTGGTGTTAAATAGGCTCTGATGGTGAGGAGCTGGATGTGACTCTCACTAACCCACAGTGGTTAGTGGTCAAGCTGTTTTTAAATGCCACCGTCCCATCTTCCACAATCTACAAGCCTGCCATACCAGGTGACCTTGAAATCCTTTAGGGAAACTTGATACAATGCCTCTTCTTCCACAAGATCTCATTAGACGAGGCACCACATACACCCTTTCCAGCTTGTTCTGTGATGCAATCCTGACACCTCTATGATGAAGCATGCCACCTACTGCAGGTGAGGGGGGTCTGCATCCTTTTTACATGAAAACAGAGCTACTTTCTCTGACTAGGAAGCCCTATCAGTTGGTAAATCTGTAATCCCACATAAGAGCATCACAGTTGTTTGGTTTTTGAATTACGAGGAACAAAAACTCCCTGAAGGTATATAGCACGACTCATCCCTTAGTTTGGGATTCCCAACATGGTTGAGAAACGAGAAACAACATGTTAAACCAGAAAAGTGCCCTTGTCTCTTCCTGGCCACCCCTTTCAGGACAGTCTCCCTCTGGATAGGATATTTATCGTCTTGTAAGTCGGTGACCTGTACACTTTGGTAACGTCAATAGGAAGACATCTTACTGCCCTCTTCCATCACCATTATGAATATTTCTAATATCCTGATAATAAAGACCAGGGTCACACAGAGCTGAGTGCACCTGTTGCCTTTACTGAAGTGCCCATTATTTTAATTAATTTTCTAGACAGCCTCCTTCAGTACCCTTTCTACCCAAGAGACATTTGAGGCTCTGCGTTTAAGTCACTTTCTCGTTCACCCTTTCGTCCAATGTATCCAACATTTTTTAAGGTGTTCCAGGGATTATATCCTCCGCATCACTCTCACTGGCAAAACCTGGAAATCTGAGCCCGCAATCTTCTCTTCCTAATAACTGTGTTATTCCCCACCTCAGGCATCTTTATACCTGCCAACCTTAAATTAATTTCCACTGTCTGATCCTACAGGTGAGAGCCAAGGACAAGGTGGCATTACCTTGGAGCACCAGCACTGTCAAAGCATCCACACCATCTCTAACATAGATCAGAAACACAGATGTAAGGGGCTGCCTTGGATGTCCTGAGAAAATTGCAAAACCAACAGAGAGGAGACTTCACACATGAACTGGAATCCTACTGTTTATTAGGGTTTCAAGCTGACTTTAGTGTTCACTAGGTTGAGTGCTTAATTTATGCCAGTGGTTTCTGCTGCTAGGCACCTGCATTTAATTGTCAACACCGGCACTTATGAAAGTCTGTCACAATGCGGCGCTGTCTGGCTAATTTAGAGATGACCACAACAACAGTCAATTATTAATTCAGTGTACACTAAAATGACTATTAGCTGCCGCTCATGGCATTCTTATAGCTATGGGGGCCTGGAATAGTCCGAATTGTCACACTTGTACGAGTGTGATGGTTAGTAGTTGTGTTGTTACTATCACTGGCAGCATGGCCGGGGCAATGTGCGGTGCAAGCTGCATTGGCTTCCTGACGAGAGCTATGACACGAATTATTTTTTACAATTTAAGCACTGGTTAAGCCTCACCGCTGGGTCACTACGCGAGGGATGCAGATATTGTGTGACACGCAGCATCAACATGTTAGTTTGCAGGTCTACACAGATCTAGCCATCCTAGATTTCAGACAGCAGATCTATAGCTTTTGACACAGATGTTGCAAATGTTTATGTATCCCACACGCCAAGCTTCTTCCTGGGTACCCAGATGATGATCCATGCACTTCAGGCTGCAGAAATACATCTCAGAATGCACAGGTGACACAGGCACCTGGGTAAAGAAGTCACTCATCCTCATAGATATGTTCATATTTTTCTCACTATAACCAGAAATGAATGTTTGTATTATGCATACAATTTATAAGAACTCTGAAACACAAATAGATAGGCAGAAATAATGTCTGTGGTGCCTTTCTTGGTTCAATATCTCAGTGCCAACCCTCTCTGCTTGATCAGAATTTATAGATGTACAATCATTTTGGTTCTTTCATAGTAACTGTGGGACCGGACCTAAGGAGACAAAGAGAAATAGTTAGAAGAGAAGGCATAAAAGACTGACGAGGCAGGAGGTACCGAGAGAGAAAGGGTTAAGGGAAGGGAAGAAGGCAGGGCCAGGCAAGGAAAAGGAAGATGTGTAGATACAGAAGGGGAAAATGTACAGGACAGCTAGAACGCTGACGGCCAGCAGGAGGCAGCCATGGGGATTGAGTCAGGGTAGCGAGGATGTGTGGTGGCTGCTGCTCTTCAAACTGCGAGGCCACATAGCTGATGGGGCCCCGTGTGTCTAGGATATGCTGTCCCATGAGGGGATGTGTTCAGGACCCCACGCCAGGAAGAATAGCTGCCACCTGTGACCTGATCACCCTCTCCTGCATGACTTTTCTTGTTCTGACTTTTCCTTTGAATCACCGCCGGGTTCGCAACTCCAG
This sequence comes from Calotriton arnoldi, assembly GCA_963921515.1. NCBI lineage: Eukaryota > Metazoa > Chordata > Amphibia > Caudata > Salamandridae > Calotriton > Calotriton arnoldi. The sequence goes on from CAWUFW010003765.1 coordinate 722,250, forward strand.
TCACACAGCATCCATCCACAATACTGTTGACTTCCGGCCACGTGGCAAGCTTCTATGCACCACTGAAGGCGTGCCGGGCAGACCAAGGAGATCTCGCTAGAGGTTAACCCAAGGTTTTCCAGAATGTCCGCTTCCTTTTCAATGAAGTTCTTTTTCTTAAGCAGGACGACCTGCACCTTTGAGTAAAGTGAGAGCAGAAGAGAAGAGGGTCGGGCTTTGGCCCCTCACATTATGAATGTGTTTTAGATTGTTCTCGCTGCCTCGTGTTTGTCTACAGTCAAGTGTATCTATTATCCCCCTCCCCCCATTTAGGGGTTGTGAAATATCCCGCCTACAGTTAAGTAAGTGAGATGCTGCGCACATCCACAAAACGTACAATTGAGACACATATTTATTTACCTTTGGAGAACCAGGCTCGCTGGTTCTACCCCATCAATAAACAATTATTTAAAAAAAAGTTCTGAATACATTTAATGTTTTTTTAGTACTATTACCACTGCTACCTGCTACAACGGGTACCCTACAAATAGTTTGCCTAAACATTCTACCTTCCAAATTCAAAATTTGAAACCGTAAATTCTAGACACGCTTACTTGTTTAAAAATCTTGACAGTTAAGTGTGGCTTGTAAAACAGCAATAAATTATCTTCTAACACTCACGAGTTTGTTCTCCTTTGATCTGGAAGTTTGGGATGGTCGGCTCTGTTTTGGTGTCCCTCAGGGGCTGAGCCTGTGAGCCAAGCGTGATACAACATGTAATTATTTTGAAATGTTTGAAATATATGCAACAGAAGGTTAATTAAACATTATTATACTTTCATATTATACTCATAATTCCCTACCAAAGCCTCGAAGGTGTTGTGTGTTGTTTACATGTGTGTGTCTGCCTTTTCTGAAATACGAACTGGTGTAAGGGCTCTGTGGATCACATTCTGTACCAACTACCCACTCCTGTCACCTCCACCCAAGAGCCAATCTATGTTAATTCTCAGCTTTCCCATGTCCCATACCAAGGTTCTCTCTAGCTTTCCTAATCCTACCCAAGCACCCTGGGGAGATTAACCCTTGCACAATCATGCACTTTATCTATCTGACTGTTGGGCTTTCATCCTCTCCCCAATGTCATTTCGGACAGGGCGCCGGGTTTTTAGCAATTTTACACATGCAAAGATGACCCTTTTTTATCTTCGTAACTTTTGTATTTGGGAAGCATCTGTTATTTATTTACTGTTTGATGGTTTTTAGTAACTAACACAATAAATCTAATTTGATTTGTGTCTACCTTGTATGTACGTGTGTGGTGGAAGTGCCTGTGTGTCTATACACCAGTGGTCTTTAAACTGTGGGGCTTGCCCCTTGGGGAGGAGCATGAAGGGTTGTCGTGGGGCAGGTTCCAGCCAAGAGCAGCACTTAGCATATCCCTGGAGAATGCAGACAAACTTTACACTGAAAAAAACACACAGCGTTGTGATTCAGTGGAGGAAAAAAGAGCAGCAGTAAATTGTACTGGGCCTTTAGTACAATCCTTTGTCAGCCATTTTCTGGCTGGGCGTGGGTGTCAAAAGAGTGATTTAAATATTCCCCAATACTCAGGTGCGGCCAGCACAGGTAAGAGCGGTGGGGTAGGGGGGAAGTCGACAGACGACAGGATAGGTAAAATTAAATTAAAAAATAAATAAAACCACTTACCTTGCGCTCGCCGCATCGCCAAGTTGGCCCCTGCCCCACCCGCCCCACCGCTCTTACCTGTTCCGGCCGCGTCTGCCATCACTACACCCATTCAATACTAAAAACATATCTCACTATGTACCTTTTTAGGGTGACAGATCTGTCAGTCACAAGTTGGCCATCACGTATTCAGTGCTCGAAAATAAATGTTAAATATATTAGAAGCTGCCATGTAGCCACACTTGAGAAGGTTTTTCTATTTTATATTTAACTCTCAGTGCGTTGCATTTTGGACCAATAGTTTTGCTTCTAACATTGTACATAACATGGGCTTAAAATCATAGGCATTTCTCAACATTTATTAGACACGTTCAAAGTCCCTGCTTACCATATATTTTTATTTTCACATACAAGATTTATTGTAAAAAAAAAAGTAAGACAGAACAATGCTTTTGCACTGCTCTTTGAAAGCCCTATCCTTTGATCTCACTTGAAATGTTTGGCTTGCTTGGTATGAATTTATTTATTGTGATAACTTGAAAGGCACAAGGGCATATACATTTAATATATAGAGCTAAGATGGTATTCCCTCAAAACCCACCGGCAATATTTAACTTTTTATATGTGTGAAAAAAATATGTTTGGCATTTTGGGGGTCAAGACGAAATTATTTTACACATGTGTGGGCTCGAAAATAAAAGGTTTGAGGACCAGGGCCGTGGACTGATTTGTGTGCGTCCAAAATGTGGAATGTGCAAGAATAGGATTTGCATGCTTACATTTCTATGTGAGTTTAAATTCTACTATGTGCACAGTGTAAGGGTTGCCTCTACGTGCGTTTGTGATGAAACCATATAATCTGTATAAATAGATTTCATTGTGTGAGAAATGTGTGTATGCGTGGATTATATGGAACCCTGAACATGCAAGTCTGCTCATTGTTGAAAGCCTGGGTGTGTTTGTGCATATTGCAATTTTTATAGGCAAGACCTTGGGTATATGAAGCCCATGGTGCTTAAACTGAAATGAAATGCAGACCCCTTTGCGGATGGGAGCAATTTATACGTGTACAGAATATTTTATACACACCTGTCAAAGTATGTACGCCCTTGTGAGAAAAGAGTACACTTAGGACCTGATTCACAAAGGGCCTCGCACCCGTGGAGGACCTGCAGTCGAGGGGGAGTCTTTGTACTCGGGGTTGAATCTCCACATTGAGAATTCTCATTACGGAGATTCCGCCCGAGTGTGGAGACTCCCCCCCGACTGCGGGACCTCCGCCACGCGTGTGGAGGCCCTTTGTGAATCAGACCCATAATGTGCAGATATTCTTGTGTTTGGGCACAATGGGCCTTATGTTCAAAACTATTTTGCAGTCACAAAGGTTCCGAATCACAAAATCAGAGTCTTTGTGATCTCAAAATAGCTTTTGAGTATGTTCAAAATCCAAATTGTGATTCGGTTCCTTGTTACCATATCACTAAATAGGTTTGCGACTACATACTGAATTGCAAATTGAAAGGGACATGTTTAGGGCGTCCCTTCCAATTCGCGATTTGTTATGGTATGTAGCAATGGTTAGCGGCCACAATTGCAAATCCTTGATAGGTCCCTGACACCTCAACTCAGGTGGTAACCTACTCACAAACTGGAAGGTATCCCATAGGAACCCCACCCCTTTGTAAATGTTGTAAAAAACATTTTTGTTTTTTAAACGCACCTCGTTTTCCTTTAAGGAAAACTGGCTGCGTTAAAAAAAATACTTTCATTGAAAGCAATCACACACATGGTGGTCTGCTGACCTGAGCAGGCCACGATCCCTGAGATGGCAGCGATTTGTGGTGGTTCACAATTTACGACCTACCTCATGCATTTTAATAAGGTAGGTCAAATTGCGAACCCCTACCAATTGGAATTTAGCAAACTAACATGGTTGAACAAATGTCAGTTTGCAAAAAAACAATGCATTTGGTAAAAGTCGGTGACAAATTGAGACTACTTTTACAGACGGCATTGTACGAAGATAACGCTTTTTATACTTTGTGAGTGTTCTGTTTGGACAGTTCATGGTTTGTTGAAGGTTAGTGTTTGTGCGTGTGATTATATTTCTGCATGTGGGTTTTCATAAAACGAGACATGTTCTTGTTTAACGTCTAAAACAATAAGACCAACACTTGGATTTTGAGGAGCGCAGTTGCATAATTCAAAATGATTGGGCCCCCCTGCAGAATGTGATGAGGGGCCCTCTCATATCTCACAGATATTCATTGGCTTTGGGCCTCTACAGTGGCGGCTGCTCCCGTGGACAGAGGAGCGTCCCCCCACTGTTTTCTCTCAGTGCCAGAAGCAGAAACATACAATGGTATTTATAATACTTCTGTAAGAAAGCAGAAGGGTTTGGTTGGGGGCTGGCGGGTGGGCGGTCCTGCTCCAGGCAGGGGAGGAGTTGCTTGCCGACTGTTGTGGGCGCTGACTGTCATACGCACTCTACCTTTTTCTCCATGTAGGCTGCATTCAGCCTGCATGTAGAAAACAGCCTCCCCATAGACGCCTGTGTGGTCGGCGTCCCAGCCAATCACAATGCTGCCATTGCAGCGTTGTGATTGGCTCAGGGGAGGAGAGGGAGGTTGCCTGCTTCCTGTGAGGAGGAGAGAGCGAGATGCGACGCGGGACCGGAGGCGAAGGTAAGTTAATTTCTTTTTTTAAATTAACCCCCCCCTCGTCCCCGCGCACCCCCGCACCTCCTCCCGCAGTTCATGCCGGCCGCAACTGGGACTCTAGAAAGGTTGGGGCCCCCTGGTATGTTGGGGTCCCCCCTGCACTGCAGGAGCTACAGAGGCATGTGTTACGCCCCTGGAAGAGCATGCTTGTTCTGTTTGTGCTCGTGTTCGTCTTACATGGAGTTTGTGTTGGTTTCCCGACCGTGCATGTTTATCATATAAAATGCATGTGCATGCACGGCATGTGCGCAGTTTGTGTCACATTATATTCTTGTAAATCCCCTTAGTGTATGATGTGTGCGTGGCACATACATTTTCTGTTTATTTCCTGTGAGTAAGCACATTTGAATACCACAAAATTGCCTGTACGTACTCTTAGTGTAACCAAGTGTAAGTGTCGGATGGAGTGCATGCAGTGATGCCTTGCTTATTTTCAGCTGAAAGACTTTTGCCAGCTTGTGAACATCCTCAACACAACCCTTAAGTCTAGGGTTTGTGTTGTTTTGGAGATGTGGACACCGTTGATCACGGGGTGACATATTGCTCAAGGATAAAAAGTCTTTCAAAAAGAAACAGAGGAAGATATGATCAGATAATTACAGTGCCCCTTAGTGGCTTGGAGGGAGGATACATGTACACTGCACACCAGTACATACTTGTACAAATGATTGTACATAGAGAGTGCAGTCACAATAGGGTCCATTCACCAAGGCATCTTCATTGCAATTCTGGAAAATAGAGGGATCCCGCTGAATGCCGGTTCTGGCGGCTATCACTGGGCCAGATCTGGGATAGGGCCGACCCAGGAAAATAATTTGTCCTGGTGTAATTTTATGACACCAAGACACAATTTAGTAGCGCCTGCACATTGTCTACTTTCCATTCAGAGCAGCAACATGCAGGCAATTAGGGAGCTTTCTTATTTTCACTTCCACCTGGGGCCAAAAAAGGCCTGAATTAAAGGGCCATCAGCCCTTCTTTTTTGAAGTATCATCCTGGCTTTGAGCCATCTCGAGCCTAACACCTAGACACTAATACAATAGAAGGAACCAAAGGCCCACAGTTTATCACTTCCCAAGAACTTTCGAGAAACTATGGCCTGGAGACAGGATTTTTAAATTTGTCCTAAGAGATGTGTATGCACTGTAAAAATGTCAGATATACTTGTGTGTAGGATTAAATATGTCAGATATGCCTGTGTGTATCATTAAATACACAAATAAAATGACGTTACTTGCATGATTTACAGTTTGCATGCAGCTCACAAATAGATCACTATGCTATATTAGAAGGATTGCAACTTATGAACCGAAAGTAACAAAATGATCTCAGTATCAAAAGCAGTAGCCCATATACCTGTCTTCATAAAATACAAATCTGTGATCTGCATGTTACACAATGTGCGTTGCAGCAGCCACATTAACCTTGTAAGCTACTTTATGAGTCATAACTTTGACTGAATAAAACACAGAACCCTCCCAGAACTACATTAACCGTAGAGTTATCTTACCTCTATTATAATCCCCTCAACATTGCTGGGCACACAAAAATCTCTGCAGCAGATGTCTTAACCCTGTAAGATATTTTAAAATGCAGCCACACTGTGACCAAATAAATCAGATCAGATTTACTGTCACATTTGTCCTTGTTGCCAATTTCTTTGATTTAAAATTGTTTTATAAGTTGACTGTCAGGCTCTACTTTTCAAGCTCTGCCCCTCATGACCCCCTCCCTTATCCTCTGCCACAGCTTGACCCCAATTTATGGATTCACGGACTAATTGTTTTCCAATTTCAGCACTGTTCACATGCGAGGAAATCTACACACGTACTTACTCTTATACTTTTGAGTCACTTTGCTACTTTTGGCTTTTCACCATTCACAAGTGTAAAGTGACTCAAAAGTGTAGCCGTAAATGTCTCCACCCCCTGATAGGGAGTGGAGTCAGAAAAACATCAAATATGACCATGAAGTTGCTACTAGTAGTGACTTTAGAACCTTATTGAGTTTCTGCAAACGTGGCGGAACTCTCCCTATGCTAAAGTATAGGGAAATTCATAAAGTTTAGGAAAGATAAAAAAAATGAAAAAACATTGTATGTTAAATGTTAATGTAAAATAATTTTATATATGTTTTATAAATATGGAATATATTTTTTGAAATTAACACTGTTCTAATAACAACTAAAATGTTTATATGTTTATATTTATTTATTTATTATGTATTTATCATGTATTAAAAATTATTACGTTATGTATACAATTATTTTTTCAATCCATTTCTATAAACATTTAAAGTTACATTTATTTTTAAATTGGAAAAGAGTAATTACATTATTTTAAAATAAAATAATTAAAAGGAAATAATTATAATTTCTACTTTTTGACATTAAAATCATCATCTTTATTCTGCTGCAATGCATTAAAATCATTTTATATATAATTAAAAAAATAAAATTAGTACATTTATTTTAACATTCTTTCCTGTGGGGTTTTATTCTAAGTTCCTACATCCATTATTTTTTATGGGATGGTGTTGCAGTACCTGTGGGTGGCCATGGATGGTGCTGGACTTACTTCCGATCTGAACTGGAGTGCATTAAGAACTCTTTTGGGTCCTTTGTGGCTGTAGTAACTTTTGAAATGTACTTTTTGAATAGGGAGAGGCTTATTTTTTGTGGGTGGGTGCATGTCCTTCCTTAAACCCCTTCCTAGCACTCCATTAACCCCTATGCTCTCCTTTCAGACCCCTCCCCTTTAGTTGTAAATACTACCCATTTTTCAGCCACTCCCCCTACCCATCTTACATGTACTACTGAAACGTATAATTACGTGTGCAGTGATTTCACAGTCGGGGTGGAGAACACAGAATACAGTTGTGAATAGTCCCTAATGAGTTTCATAACACACGTTTAAAAATGTATGTATCTATTTTATTTATATAGCACACAGGTAGACAGCCCTGTCCTGCTGGGCCCTTCTTTGTTATGGTTTGGTGTGTCCTTGTTATCTGCTGGACACAACATTCGCCCCTTGTTCTCTATTTGGAGTTGCCAAAAGAATAGGTGACTCTTTCCTGTTGCTACTGTGCTATTTAGGGCTTCTGATTGAATATTGGTCATTACATTTTGGTTTATTACAACGGGAGACATTACTTCAAGGTAAGTACATTTACCTTTACTTTAGATAGGGAGGATTTTACAATCGAAGTGCTCTTACCTCACATTCTTAAAATCAAACTTCTTTTTTCAATTACTTCTAGGTATAGGGACATATACTTATGTATATGTTTGTATATTTATATATGGAAATGTAATTTATTCATTACCTTTTTTATTTAACTTCTATTTTAATTAATTAAGTAATACTGGTGCGTAACACACACACACACACAATAATAATTTACATTATATTACATTATAATTCTAATTTTAACATGACTTAATGATTTTATAGTTTGTATTGATGGTATTTACAATTTGTTTCACAAAATTAATGACATAGGTGATAAAATGTTATTGCTGAAACTGTTTTGAATCTAACTAATTATATATTTAAAAATAACTAAAAAGCAAATAATTCATCAATTTAAATAAAAACAATCTAACCTTTTAATTTATTATTACTCCTCAAAACACTTCACTTTCTGAACTTTAAAAAGACCCTTAGCCGCAAGTGACTACCAACACCAAAACTTAAAAAATCCATCACCCCCACATCACAAACCATCCTCAAACTCTAAAAAACACCCTTATGCCAAAGCACTTCCTACCCCAGCCCCCTAAAAAACTGACACCCCATAATCCTACCAACCCCCTGAACCCCAAATAATCCCTTATACCCCAATCACTACCCACTACTGAACGATAAAAACTCATTACGCCATAACAACATCCACCCCTGAACTCTAACATCAAAAACATAATTCCTAAACTCTACCTATCTCTGAACATTAACAACCCCCTTGACCCAAAGTCAAAACAATTACCCCCAAAATACTACCTACTCTAGGAACCTAATAAGCTTAATATTATTTTTGAAAAACTGATGATTTTAATTATACATTTATTTTAAATATAATTATGAATTCATTTTTCTTTAAAAAAATCGAATTATTTATATATGTAAAATAATTAAGATACATGTTTCACCAAATTAACTTTAAATATTATTTTCATTATTTTTCATTATAAATATAACAATTATTTAATATTACATTGCACACTTTACTGTAGATGCAAATCGTTTTTATATATGTTTTTTATATCTATACCTATTGTAGTGTAGCTCCTATTTCCCTAATAGGCTCTGCGCATTGGAATAATATACCCTATAGGTTTGACATAGGACTGAGGTCGGTATGTCCCTATCGAGTATATTAGACTTAATTACTTGTGCCAGCTAGCTCAGAGGCCACTAGAAACTCCTTGAAAAACAAGAAGGGAGTAGTTTCTGGCAGCCGCAAAACATGACAACTTTGGGGTCGATTCCGATCTCGGCCGGAAGCGCACCTAACACTATTCGTCCGGAAAAAAACCAAGCCGAACGCGTGTTTCCCGACCGATTCGAACAGTCGTCCGAACGAGCAAGTACGATGCGCATAACTGCTCAGATTCCGAGCGAGCCGTACGTACCCATTCCAGCTCCTGTTCCCCGCCCGAGCCGGATCCGTAAACGCCGAATCGAGCCACACGGAAGCAAATATACAGCACCTTCCGGCCGGACTAGTACGATGCGCCTTCCGTACGCGCCGAACCCGTCGCTACGTCCGGCACGTCAGAGCATCCGGGAGAGCTGCACATAAGCTCTGATTCGCGCCACAAGACGTTCCACGGCTACGAGACGAACAAGCCAGCGACGAGTACGAGTCGAAGCCACGAGAAACCCGAACGAGACGACCCAACCATGAATCCCATCGCTCAGGTCCTACCAATACTCTACATCTATTACCGGAACTGGTACGGACGCGTACGGCGCAGACGGTAAGTCAAACACCCACTACACAAACAAACGACACGTACCCGACATATGTCACACATACATAGGGATGCAGAAATGACGTACACTAGCAACAGCCGAACCATAGGGGCGGGATGGCCATCACCAATGCCATACACACCCATAGAGGCCTGATGGCTACCACTACCACCACCCCATCTCATGTGGGCCTGGATGCCTACCACTACCAACACCCTACTCAAGGGGGCCTGGATGCCTGTCACTACTACCATCCCCACTCATAGGGGGATGGATGCCTACCACTAACACCACCCCTACTCATGGGGGCCTGGATGCCTACCACTAACACCACCCCTACTCATTGGGGCCTGGATGCCTACCACTACCACCACCCTACTCATGGGGGCCTGGATGCCTACCACTACCACCACCCTACTCAGGGGGGCCTGGATACATACCACTACCACCACCCCTACTCAGGGGGGCCTGGATGCCTGTCACTACTACCATCCCCACTCATAGGGGGATGGATGCCTACCACTAACACCACCCCTACTCATGGGGGCCTGGATGCCTACCACCACCACCCCTACTCATGTGGGCCTGGATGCCTGTCACTACTACCATCCCCACTCATAGGGGGATGGATGCCTACCACTAACACCACCCCTACTCATGGGGGCCTGGATGCCTACCACTACCACCACCCTACTCATGGGGGCCTGGATGCCTACCACTACCACCACCCTACTCATGTGGGCCTGGATGCCTGTCACTACTACCATCCCCACTCATAGGGGGATGGATGCCTACCACTAACGCCACCCCTACTCATGGGGGCCTGGACGCCTACCACTAACACCACCCCTACTCATGGGGGCCTGGATGCCTACCACTACCACCACCCTACTCATGGGGGCCTGGATGCCTACCACTACCACCACCCTACTCATGGGGGCCTGGATGCCTACCACTACCACCACCCTACTCATGTGGGATTGGATGCCTGTCACTACTACCATCCCCACTCATAGGGGGATTGATGCCTACCACTAACACCACCCCTACTCATGGGGGCCTGGATGCCTACCACTAACACCACCCCTACTCATGGGGGCCTGGATGCCTACCACTACCACCACCCTACTCATGGGGGCCTGGATGCCTACCACTACCACCACCCTACTCAGGGGGGCCTGGATGCCTACCACTACCACCATCCCTACTCAGGGGGGCCTGAATGCCTGTCACTACTACCATCCCCACTCATAGGGGGATGGATGCCTACCACTAACACCACCCCTACTCATGGGGGCCTGGATGCCTACCACCACCACCACCCCTACTCATGTGGGCCTGGTTGCCTGTCACTACTACCATCCCCACTCATAGGGGGATGGATGCCTACCACTAACACCACCCCTACTCATGGGGGCCTGGATGCCTACCACTAACACCACCCCTACTCATGGGGGCCTGGATGCCTACCACTACCACCACCCTACTCAGGGGGGCCTGGATGCCTACCACTACCACCACCCCTACTCAGGCGGGCCTGGATGCCTGTCACTACTACCATCCCCACTAATAGGGGGATGGATGCCTACCACTAACACCACCCCTACTCATGGGGGCCTGGATGCCTACCACCACCACCACCCCTACTCATGTGGGCCTGGATGCCTGTCACTACTACCATCCCCACTCATAGGGGGATGGATGCCTACCACTAACACCACCCCTACTCATGTGGGCCTGGATGCCTACCACTACCACCACCCCTACTCAGGGGGCCTGGATGCCTACCACTACCACCACCCTACTCATGTGGGCCTGGATGCCTGTCACTACTACCATCCCCACTCATAGGGGGATGGATGCCTACCACTAACACCACCCCTACTCATGGGGGCCTGGATGCCTACCACTAACACCACCCCTACTCATGGGGGCCTGGATGCCTACCACTAACACCACCCCTACTCATGGGGGCCTGGATGCCTACCACTACCACCACCCTACTCATGGGGGCATGGATGCCTACCACTACCGCCACCCTACTCAGGGGGGCCTGGATGCCTACCACTACCACCACCCCTACTCATGGGGGCCTGGATGCCTACCACTACCACCACCCTACTCAGGGGGGCCTGGATGCCTACCACTACCACCACCCCTACTCAGGGGGGCCTGGATGCCTGTCACTACTACCATCCCCACTAATAGGGGGATGGATGCCTACCACTAACACCACCCCTACTCATGGGGGCCTGGATGCCTACCACCACCACCACCCCTACTCATGTGGGCCTGGATGCCTGTCACTACTACCATCCCCACTCATAGGGGGATGGATGCCTACCACTAACACCACCCCTACTCATGTGGGCCTGGATGCCTACCACTACCACCACCCCTACTCAGGGGGCCTGGATGCCTACCACTACCACCACCCTACTCATGTGGGCCTGGATGCCTGTCACTACTACCATCCCCACTCATAGGGGGATGGATGCCTACCACTAACACCACCCCTACTCATGGGGGCCTGGATGCCTACCACTAACACCACCCCTACTCATGGGGGCCTGGATGCCTACCACTAACACCACCCCTACTCATGGGGGCCTGGATGCCTACCACTACCACCACCCTACTCATGGGGGCATGGATGCCTACCACTACCGCCACCCTACTCAGGGGGGCCTGGATGCCTACCACTACCACCACCCCTACTCAGGGGGGCCTGGATGCCTGTCACTACTACCATCCCCACTCATAGGGGGATAGATGCCTACCACTAACACCACCCCTACTCATGGGGGCCTGGATGCCTACCACTAACACCACCCCTACTCATGGGGGCCTGGATGCCTACCACTACCACCACCCCTACTCAGGAGGGCCTGGATGCCTGTCACTACTACCATCCCCACTCATAGGGGGATGGATGCCTACCACTACCACCACCCTACTCATGTGGGCCTGGATGCCTGTCACTACTACCATCCCCACTCATAGGGGGATGGATGCCTACCAATAACACCACCCCTACTCATGTGGGCCTGGATGCCTACCACTACCACCACCCATACTCAGGGGGGCCTGGATGCCTACCACTACCACCACCCTACTCATGTGGGCCTGGATGCCTGTCACTACTACCATCCCCACTCATAGGACGGGTAATGCATGACACAACCAGCATACTCCAACATAAGGAATGTCAGAAAAAGACATCCCCCCAACATCATGACAAGAGTGTGTAGTCTGTGTCAAATGCCTACAACACTGAACATGACATTGAACATACAATGTGACCCCCTATCACATGTGTCACACATAAATGTGTGTGGCCTCCACAATGCAAGCAGACCAATTTTGACCATTGTGGCAATGGGGTCTAAACCCCCATCATCACAGTGACCAAAAGGTAAGTGTGGGGTCCATAGCTGAAGCACATTTTGAACATTGTGGCAATGGGGTCTAAACCCCCATCATCACAGTGACCAAAAGGTAAGTGTTGTCATGGAAAAAGCTGCAACTGCCAAACAGCATGGATGATTCCTGGTCACACAACAACAAACACATCTGTGGCAAAGTAGTGCTTGTGTCCCATAGCAACATAGATTGGGTGAGGCAAACAGTGCAGTGCAAATAAAACATACCTTTGGCCATGTGCAGACAAACATCACCCATGGGGGCTGACATTGTCAACATTTATCAATTACACAATGACAGAAGTGACCATCATAATGCAGACCCACATATCTGCACCAATGGACACACAAATGTAGATATCCTGTGGAGACTGTAGATGTGAGGTGAACAAATACCATACCATGGCAGCAATGGGACATACAAACCATGATTATTGTGCTGACTGATGACCTAGGAGTCCCAGGGACAGCAGGGGAACCCTCCAAACAACATACAGCCAATGGCACACTAAAGATATGCCAATGCAGTGGTGCAGATGCACAAACACAAACAGGCAGCCTCACACTGCATATCAAACACAACAGGTGATGGGGGGGGGGGTGTGCCAGTGTCCCCAGGCAACCACACAACACATGAGGAGGCCTGAATCCCAATTACACAGATGTGTATACAGTGCCACACAAAAGTAACTCATGGATCGGATTCCCCTATGTGGGCAATCAGGCATTGTTAGATGAGAGGGAGCCCAAATTACACATGTCACACAAGCTTGTAGGAACAGCAACTAACACAGCAAGAGACAGACCCACCACAGCACTACCCCCAGGGACCCGACATTGTGGTGACACTAGCCTGCATGATAATCCCACTGTGATGACAAAGGTAGATGTCGTGCACACTGTGAACCACAGCCATGTGTCCTGAGCAACTAACTACCATCACACCTACACAAGCACAAATCAATCAGCACGGCCTGTCAGCCAAGGCCAATATGGAGGTAGGGGTCTAGCCGTGCAACAACTCACATTTGCACACGCTCAACACCACACACCTTGATCTCCACCAATGTGCAGCAGTGAAGCTCACATGGACTGGTGACATTGCACATGCACCAATGACAATCCCAGGGGTGGTGGTGGGAACTAAGGTGCAGAAACCCATCACACATGGCCAGTCAACAAGACTTGTGAATGTCTGACACACTGCACAGGACGCCGTACATGGGCATGACGTGAAATCCACCCCAATCAATGGGATACTGGCCACAGTCACACACCAATGAAGAAGCCAAGGTGACCCACAAAGAACACACATAGACAACTTCCCACATTGCAGCTCTGACCCTGAGGAGTGGCAGCAGTCACACACACAACGTGTCACAATCACTGAAAGCTACCACAAACTGTAAATTACATGACTTGTGTAACCAACAAGTGCCAAGGGGAATCCTGACTGTGTCCCATCTGCGTTTGCCCACATCCCCAGCCCTGACAACAAAGACAACTAGGGATGACAACCTGATGAACATTAGTTTGCCATGCACCCACATCCCGGAGAAACCAGGTCCAAGATGCTGGATGAACACAGGACAACTCAGCAAGCATCACAAACAGGAACATCCCTAGGGACACAGCCTGTGTAGGAAAAGGGAAGGGAACACACACAGACATGCTCACACAACACACAACACGGGCCCAGGCAATGTCACGGGATTACACACTGCCATGAGGGCACTCCACTCCTGTGGAAGGTCCGCTGTGCCAAACCTTGTCTGTGCACGGCTCAAACATGTCAGCAGAACACTCGGTAAGTGAGTCAACAACTAAAACACACTGAAGGCTCTGCTCACATCAGCCTGGGTACGGGAGTGTCACGTCAGTCATCTGCATACACCCAAAACACGTGTCAAGCAAGTTGCACTGTATAAGATGAGTCCTTCAACATTGATGTGCTAAACTGCATGTCCAGTGGAGATGGGCACACAGTCAGGGAAATAGAAACATTGAACAGTGGTAAGCCCACCAGATGTGCATCAGTGTAAGCCAAAGATGTTAATTTACAAATGCAAAACGTACATCCCTGTGTCAAATGCTGAACATTACACCCTCAGACTGCAGCAAAGGATGCTATAGATCCAGACTACATTAGGACACATATCCCATGGACCACAAGGAGTCCATCACAGCAACACTTAATTTTCCTGATCTGAACACTATTACAACTGCAAATGCATGATGATACTCATCTACATCATGTAGATCCAAAGAAAAACCACAAGTAAACAAAAAGAGGCTTTATTCAGCAAATGTTAAACTAAAATTTGAAGTCCAAAAGAAACTAAGGCCAATGGCCAGTCCAAATACACAGTCCCAACAGGGTGATACGTGACAACTTGTCACCCATTGCTTGCCTGCACTGGTACGGACAGGGGACATCCCCCTCGGAGGGGCATACAAGGGGCAGGCCAGGCACCGCAGGGACAGGATCAGGGGATGCCAGAAGGAGGCAGTGAAGGGGTGGTGGGTGCAGGAGTGTCACCGGCAACTGCAGTGGAGGTGTCTGACTCAGTGGGGGCCGGCACCACTGTAGGGCACAAGTCCGATGGTGTGGGTGCTGCAACCACTGCAGTGGGCCGGTCAGATGGAGTGAACTAGGTCCCCACTGCAGTGCCCGAGTCAGACGGGGTGGTTGTGGACTCCACTGCAGTGCAATACTCCAAGGGAGTGGATGGGGGGGCAGATGAGGTGGGCAGGACAGAGGGGGGGGACCCGGTCTCCACACCAGTGGCACAAACAGGCAGAGCATCTGGTTTGGGGGTGGAAGAGCAAGTGGTAGGGGGGGAGGGCCTAAGCAGTTTGGGGATGCGGTATCGGTGTGTGGGGGAACCTGGGGCAGGGTGTGGCGGTGGAACCTGTGGAGTGATGGCCTGGGGGATGGAGGAGAGAGACTGTGTGGTGGAGCTGCGTGGTGGTGGTGGTGGGGTCTTGCCCTTCCTGGTCCGGGGGACTTTCGAATGGGGTCCTCTGTCTGCCTGTGCCTGGGGGAGGGTGTCCGGGTGTGAGGGGCACTCCCCTCTGTGTGTGGTGGTCGCCTCTTCCGCCTGGACTTCGTGTCAGATGGATCTGTGGGGAAGAGGCCAAGCTCACAGAGGAAGAGCTTCTGGGAGGGGGGGGTTGCAGGTGAGGCAAGGGAAGGGGTTTTGGAGGGAGAGGTATCTGAGGACTGCGGAGTGCTCGTGGATGCGTGTGTGTGTCTGGGCCCCATCCCCTGTGAGTGAGGTATCAGTCCCCTGACAGTACGTGCTTGTGCATCTGGATTTTGGCTTGTGTGTCTGTGTGCTGCTTGTGTCTGTGCTGGTGCGTGCCGGTGCCGGTGTGTGTGTGCTTGGGACAGGTAGGGTGCTGGGGATTGTGGATGGGGCAGAGGTAGGAGGGGTGAGGGACTGTTGCAGGAGGGACACTGCTGCCGTCAGTGAGGAGGCTATGGACTGATTGGTCCGATGTAGGGCAGACATGCCAGATGACATGCCCTCCATGAATGACACCAGTTGTGTCAAAAGATCTGTGTGTGCATGGAGGACACTCAGCATTGATGTCTGCCCTACATGGATCTGTTTCAGCAAGTCCACAGACTCCACACTCAGGGCAGCAGGGGGGACAGAGGCAGGGGGTGCGGTGCCTGGCATGAAGGAGACACGCTCCCCTACACAGGAGCTTCCACGGACATGTGGGATGGGAGCAGATGGGAGGGTGGAGATGGTGGTGGTGGCGGGGACAGACTTGCTTGACGTTGCCTCTGGTCTGCTGACACCCGCCTCCACAAGGGAGTCCTCACTGGAAGTGCTGTTTTCCCCAGCCGAGGTGGTCGTAGCTGAGGTCTCCTCAGTGTGGCTCCCCTCACCCTCCGTGCCACTGGGTCCCTCGCTCTCCCCTGCAGTGGACCCAGTCTGGCTCTGCCACTCCTCTTGGTCTGTGGAGCTGTCTCCTCCTGTGGCCGTGGATGTATCTGCAAACAATCAGGATAAACAGAGCAACATTAGTCACCTGTACTGACCACACACACCACAGTAAGTACAGCACATCACAGAGCAAGCCCTGCCATCATTTGCTAGACATTGCAATTAGTGCTGACACTGATTTGAAGAAGCCCATTGTCTGCCTGACAGTCAGTCATGCCACACATATCCTACCTGTCCATGCACACATCTGTCTGCTGCCTGTTGTATGCGACTAATCATATGTGCACACATGCACCACATACACAGTTGTTGGACATCCAAGAGAACATATGGAAATGTGTCACTCCAAACACATGCCATCTCCTGCCACTGACTCAGTACATGTGTCAGGAAAAGTGATGGGTAAAGTCTCAGTTGATATGCGGGTTTTGGTTCCATCACCAGACACAATGATGTCCTCATGTCCTGATAGACAATGCAACAATGGTGTGCATGCAGGACATATCACACCACTGCTGGATCACCCTTTGCGATTGGAATGTCATGGCACAGGCCTGTCTGGCAAGTCAGTCATAACTGTCTCCTGTCACAGGGGCAGTGCATACACACAACACCAGTCTGCACTGTGTCACAATCATGGAAGTTTTTGAAATGTAAGCCCTGTAGCTGACAGGTGCACATGTGCAGCCCTGGCCACCCACATCATGAGGACTGAGATGATCCCACGTCAATCAAATGAGACATTTGAGTGACTGCAAACACAAATCCATACACATGAGCACTTCACCGTCTGATGAGAATGAACCAAAGCTGCCTGCACCTCAATGTTTCATACAACATTGTGCACAGTCAAGGGATCAGAGACCTATGCATTAACCTATGTGCAGATCCCATAGTCACAACTCAGATGGCTGGCCACCCCAAATTGTTAAACACTCCAGGAGTCCAAATAGCAAGGCCACACCACGGTGACACAGAGGCATACACCTGAGTGCACTCTTCACAATGCCCAATATGTATGCTGACACACGGGAGTGGGAGAACAGAGTGCCTTCGATGTACGGAGTAGGCATTACAGTCCTGGTCCATGTGCAACATGGTATTACCCTGAACACTAGGCAGGTGGCTATGCATGTGTCACACACATGATGTACATACTTCTGAGGCTCCTACCTTGGTCTCTGCAGCAGCATGGGTGTGTGGCACATACCCCAGACATGTGGTGAGTCAGAGCAGCAATTGGAACACATATTAAAGCCATACCCAGAGTACATGTCAGATCACAGGCATTGTGAGCAATTGTACCACCCATGCAGCCCACCACAAAGTTCCTGTAACTGATGCTGTCCCCAACTTGAACCACAGGTAACTGCAAGTACACAGTACCCAAGTGACCTAAGTCACAGACTGTAAGGGCCACACCTGTGTATCAGATGAGGAGGGGGCATGACACAAGTGAGGGACATGAGTCCAGGACGACATGACAGTTGTACTGTGGAAGTGGAACCAGGCTAAAGGAGTGCATAGAGCATGTCAGTAATAGTACACAGTTGAGGCTAGCACTTACCCCCTCCTTGCTGCTGTCTGGCCTTCAGCTGCCCATCCAGGTCAGGGAAGAACACCGCCAGGATCCGGAGCATGTGGGGGGTCAGGGTCCGGTGTCCACCCCTCCTGCAAGGAGGCGACAGCTTCAGCTGGACCCTTGCGATCCTCCGGGTCCAGCCACGAAGGTCCTGCCACCTCTTCTGGCAGTTGCGGATCCTGCGCCTGTAGACCCCCACAGATCGTACTGCCCGGACGATGGTCAGCCAGATCTCCTGCTTCTGGTGGGCATCAACCTGTGAGGATGACAAAGTGAAAAGGCCATTACTACACATGCAACATTTCCGTGCATCACACAGTTGGATATACATGTCTCAATCACAGGGGCATATGATCTACACAGGTAGTGCAACTATGGCTATGAACAGTTTGCCAGCAGTTACTGAATGGTATCATTGCCTGGGAAGTCAAACCTTGTTGGAATGCACTGTTACTGCACTACACCTGTTCAGTGTATGTGACTACACACTTTGGGGGGTGACAACTACTCAGTGAGCATGCTAGCCACTGGTGTACACACTGTACGTCTTGCTAGTCAGACAACATGCACAATTAGTAAGGCAGTGGACAGCACACTCACCTGCTCCCCTGGTTTCTCATACAGCTTGCTGTACTGTGGAAGGAGGCTGTCCAGCAGGGCCTGGTTCTCCTCAGTGCTGAAGGCTGGGGCTCTATCCACAGTACGTGCCATTGCAGTAGCCAGAGGATGCAGAGACAGCAGCAGTGGTGGTGGCAGATGTCGTCCTGGAGCATTTAGTGCAGGCAAGTGAGCTCTCAGGGGAACAGCCAGCATTATATGTGTGCTGCAGAGGCAGATACTGTCCCATGTGTCCAAAGTGATAGGTCCAAGTCGTTTGCATCTTCTGAATCTGGCCAATCCATGGAATTGCACCACTTATACACGCCCACAGCATCCTTCAAAAGTTCAACTTCATGACACCCATGAATTTGCAACATTGTTGTGGGTGGCCAACTGAATTCACTGCATCCGACTCGTTAAAGCTTCGAAAACGCGTCCGTCACCATGTCAGGCCATAGCCAATGGGTGCGCACCGATCGGACCATTGCTGTACGACGCGTATTTCGAAAAACAACACGCATCCGTCTACATCATATGCAATGGCCAATGCGTGCGCACCGATCGGTCCATTGCTGTACAACGTGTATTTCGGAAACAACACGCATCCGTCCACATCATATGCAATGGCCAATGCGTGCACACCGATCGGTCCATTGCTGTACAACGCGTATTTCGGATGACAACACGCATCCGTCCACATCATATGCAATGTCCAAAGCGTGCGCACCGATCGGTCCATTGCTGTACAACGCGTATTTCGGATGACAACACGCATCCGTCCACATCATATGCAATGGCCAATGCTTGCGCACCGATCGGTCCATTGCTGTACAACGCGTATTTCGGAAATAACACGCATCCGTCCACATCATATGCAATGGCCAAAGCGTGCGCACCGATCGGTCCATTGCTGTACGACGCGTCCCTGTACAAGTCACTCGCATATGTCACCATGGTTGTCACTGGTGAACGTATGCCAGCCACATTTACTTGCCAGGGACTCAGGGGCACACCGACAACACCACAGCCTGTCCACACTGTATCCTAAGGCATGTAAGGCTGCATTACCTGTGTGTGTATGGGGGTCAACATGTAGTTTTTGGTGGCACTTGGGGGCAGCCACTCCCAGGCTGTGCACGTGTTCATGGGGACAGAATCCTTTGTGTGTTGTGCACATGACCACTGTGATGTGCAACTGTTCAGTTCAGAGCATGTGGCATGGTCACATTTCCAGGTTGTGTATGTGTATGTCATGTCACATACACCCTGAGTCCCATGTGGGAAGGTATGTACGTCACAGGGTGACCCATTGCCACAATAGTGATGGCCCTCCACAGTCTGTGTGCATGTTGTGTTTCCGATGTCTCTGATTCCATGTGCACAATGGGAGACAGTCTCCACATCCACGTTGTTTGTGCATGGACTTTGATGTTGTGCGTGTGTGTGTCACAGACGTCCATGTCTGTCCTGCAGAGGCAACAGGGGCCACTACCTGTGGGAGTCATGGTTGTTTTGCTGACGTGTACATGATACGCCATGTCATGCCAGTGTCCATGTGGCAATACAGGGTCCCTGGGAATCTACCTGTCAATGAGCTGTGATGCCTGTGGCATATCTGTCCTCATATGTCACTGTGGTGTGTGTTTGGAACGTGACAGCAGTACATGGGTACTGTGACACAGCCTAATGATTTCCCATAGCACAACCTGGAACTTGTTGTCAACACATGTTGAACTGTGATGTTAGATGTTGGCCATGTAGGTGCCATATATGTCCATACAGAACGGCACACACATCAGGTACTTGTGTCTCGTAATGATGTATCATGTGATATTGAGTATGGTCAATGCCACATATGTGGGGTGACTGACAATCTTTCTTTCTTCACCTATGCACTGCAGGGCACCAGCTGTCCATAGACCATTCCCTGACCTTGCAACCATGGTTGAACGTGACTGCATCCGACGGTACCGCTTCAACAGGCCGCTGATTGAGGAATTGGCGGTGCGGTTGGCCCCACATATGCAACCTGGCCGGCCATACCCTACAGCGCTGACCCCCAAGGTGAAGGTGATGGCAGCCCTACACTTCTTTGCCACCGGTACCTTTCAACACACTGTGGCGTCTGCTGGTGGGATGTCACAGACCATGTTCAGCCGTGTGCTACGCAATGTTTTGGAGGCAATGTTGAGATACCTGAACCAGTACATCTATTTCCCTAAACGTCAACAACTCACTGACGTCAAGAGTGACTTCTATGCCCTGGGGAGGATGCCACATGTCATTGGCTCCATTGATGGGACACATGTGGCTTTGGTACCACCACAGGCACATGAGCAGGCATACAGGAACAGGAAACATTACCATTCTATCAATGCTCTGGTGGTATGTCTTGCAGATATGAGCATCTCTCATGTGTGTGCCCGTTTCCCCGGTTCTGCACACGATGCCTACGTGATGAGGAGTAGTCGCATCCCGAGGATGATGTCACAGATGCAGAACCAGCGTGCCTGGCTTGTCGGAGGGTACTGACTTTGTACCATTGTGTGTGTTCTGCAATGTTGTATTTCACCCTCTTTTCCAACTCAGCTAATGTGCAATTGTCTGTATGTAGGTGACTCCGGATACCCCAAAATGCCGTGGTTGCTGACACCCCTCAGGAACCCTGTGACACCAGCCCAGATGCGCTACAATGAGGCACATGGTCGGACCAGGAGAGTGATCGTGCGGATATTTAGTCTCCTGAAGAGCCGCTTTCGCTGCCTAGACAAGACAGGAGGGGCCCTCCCATATGCCCCAGCAAAGGTGTGCAAGATTGTCATCGTCTGCTGCATGCTAAACAACATGGCAGTGCGGAAGGAGTTGCCTCTCATCCTGGATGACGATGACCAACATCCGCCACCTGTGGAGGATCCTGGCCTGGGCCACGATGCCAGTGATGATGATGATGATGAGGGTGATGTCCGCACACAGCTCATCACCAACTTCTTCAGCTGAATGTGAGTATCCAGAGATGTCATGTCAATGATGTGAGTTTGCATGATATGTGTTGGCGGTGCTCTGTTGCTGTTTTAGTGTGGCCATGTGCTACTTGACTGGATGCGTGCAGCGATGTGTCCTTACAGGTAGTCTGTACTCCCCAACAGTGTTGACATGCTAACTTGGTTTTGTGTAGGTATCTTGTGACATGTATTGGGCATGAGTATTGCAGTTCTGTCCTGTTCTTCAGTGCTTTTGACTGTGTGTCATGTCTGTCCTTCACAGGGTACTTTCAGAGTTGTTTGGTCAACTCGGATCCCCCGACACCATGATTCAGCTTTCAGGGTGGAAGCAGTCGTTTCCCTACAGGTGATGTGCCACACACCCCTGGACTTTATTTCTTCTACACTTGTTGACTGTGTGGCCACTGCCACGTGGGATTACCTTGCATCTGTAGTGGAAACAACATGTTGCAAATGTGTAATAAACCTGTGCTTCACTTTGGGATGTGCGTTGTCTGTGGTCACACATCTGACTGACATTTGCTTACTGCACCTGTGGGCTAGTTATCACAGACTCTGAATAGGTGTGGTGTCTGTGCATTCCACTGTATTTCCTGGCAACATCAGTGTAGGCGATGAGTCAGATGGCCCTGGTGTCTATGTGTTGTGTAGCCCTAGTGGTGTGTCTCCCTCATATGTGTCACGTCGCCATGACTCACATGACGGTGTTGACCTTGCTGTAGCAGTTAGCATGCACAGTGTCATTTAGCAGATCATCATCTCCATGACAAAAACAACGTTGGAATCACAACAGAGGCAAGTATGGTGTATTAGTGAGTTTATTTACATACATGTGTGAGGATAGTGCACAGGATAGTGGGTGCTGTACATTGGGATTGGAATCCAAAGTTCCCAGATGAGTTGGAAGTGTTGGTAGCAGAAATGTCCTGAGTAAAGTCCACAGTCATCTGATACATTAGTCCAACTTAAACTCCCCATGTCATGTGGGAGAGTTGGGTTGCATTCAACAGGGTGAACAGTTTGCACACAAAGGAGAATTTCCAGAACAGGTGTTGGGTTCCTGGGGGATGTACATGGCCATCGGCCTCTCAGTTGTCCTTCCTCGGACGACCCCTCTTCTTTCTGGGGGACCCTCACGTGCAGGCCGCTGCGGTGCAGAGGACTCTCCACCAGAGCCATCCTCCCTCCCTGTGGCAGTTGCAGTTGTTGCGGCACCAGATGTTGTGGGCACACAGGGAGGTGTGGACATATTGGTGCTAATCTGGCGGAGGCATGTCAATATGTCCCTCTGCACCGCTGTCAGTTCTTCCAATGTGTCCCACTTGGACTCCATGCCAGACATGTGTGTCTCCACACGGGACATGTGTGTCTCCACACGGGACATGTGGGAGTCCAAGCGGGCATGATGGGCAGCCTGCTGCTGTTGAATGTCCTTGAGGATCCCCACTACCTGGCTGACCTCTCCGGTGCTATTCTGGTACGCATCAGCAATGCGTGCCAGTTGTGGGTCATCATGCAGTCCAGACCCCTCTGCAAACAGCGACCTCTGCCTACCACCCCTCCCACCACCCCTGGCCACACGTGCGGGACCTGCGGTGCAACGCACAGGTGACCCTAGGCCCCCTTGGGGGTTGGTACTGGGGTTGTTGTCCGTTACTTCACGGTGGGCTGGGGTCCCTGTGCTGTTGTCATTCAGTGTCCTTGGTCTGTCCGTGTCGGCGGGGGTGGTCTGTGTGTTGGCAGATGTTGGAGGAATGGGTGCAGGGGATGCAGATGGTGGTCCTGCTGGTGCTGCATGATGACTCACACCGGAGGTGCCAGGTTGGTCTTCGCCATCCGATGAGGGCAGAGGCTGTTCCACACCAGAGAGCTCAGGGGTCACCGGAGCCTGGGACAGGGACTCCTCCTCATCTGCTGCTGTGTCCCCATCATCACCTGTTTTTGGAAGAGATACACAATGTATGTTATGTTTCTGCAGGCATCAATGGTTCAAACACATGACAGTTGTGACTGTACCTCTGGATGTGGTCCTGTACATTGCATTGTCCTAAGTTGTCACAGTCAGAGGTTGATATTGGTGTGGCTCATTGTCCTGCCAACCTGATGCATTTCAATGTGGATGTTGAGGTGTGTGCATGACCAGCATTGGTGGTATTTGGTTGACATCCGGACCTCCTTCTCCCCCAGCCCAGTTATCCCACCATGAAGCATGCCACCCTTGCAGTGGGTGCAGGTTAACTCTCAGGATGTCAGTCAGTGGTGTCCTGCTGTTGGTTGGTGCCCAGTTCCCAGCAGGGCCTGGTACTCCCCACAACAGAGCACCTTTGTCAGACATCTTAGAAGTGGCTTTTCACTCCCTGTGAGGTGTGCATGCTTCAGTGTGAGCTTGCTGGGCCATGTGGGTGGGGATGTTGAGCTGTGACTACCACTCCCATCATGCTATTGCCTACACCCCCCTTCCCAGCATGCCCATACTTCCTTCCTTTTGAGTGGACTTCACTGTGTGTGAGTGTGACAGCAATGGCAAGATGGCTGACAGTGTGGTCAGGTTGTTTGTTGGTGCACAGTTCCCAGCAGGGCCTTGTGCTCCCCACAGCTGAGGCCAGTGTCAGACATCTTTGAAGTGGCTTTTCACTCCCTGTGAGGTGTGCATGCTTTAGTGTGAGCTTGCTGGGCCACGTGTGTGGGAGATGTTGAGCTGTGACTACCACTCCATCATGCTATTGACTACACCCCCCTTCCCAGCATGCCCATACTTCCTTCCTTTTGAGTCGACTTCACTGTGTGTGAGTGTGACAGCAATGGCAAGATGGCTGACAGTGGTGTCCTGCTGTTGGTTGTTGCATAGTTCCCAGCAGGACCTTGTGCTCCCCACAGCAGTACCCAGTGTCAGCCATCTTGTCAGTTCTTTTCCACTCCCTGTGATGTGAGCATGGTTCAGAGTGGTGTTGATGGGCCAATTGTGAGGGTGACCAATATCTGTGACTACCACTCCCATCATGCTATTGCCTACACCTCCCTTCCCAGCATGCCCATACTTCCTTCCTTTTGAGTCGACTTCACTGTGTGTGAGTGTGACAGCAATGGCAAGATGGCTGACAGTGTGGTCCTGTTGTTTGTTGGTGCACAGTTCCCAGCAGGGCCTTGTGCTCCCCACATCAGTACCCAGTGTCAGCCATCTTGTCATTTCTTTTCCACTCCCTGTGATGTGAGCATGGTTCAGAGTGGTATTGATGGGCCAATTGTGAGGGTGACCAATATCTGTGACTTCAACTCCCATCATGCTATTGCCTACACCCCCCTTCCCAGCATGCCCATACTTCCTTCCTTTTGAGTCGACTTCACTGTGTGTGAGTGTGACAGCAATGGCAAGATGGCTGACAGTGTGGTCAGGTTGTTTGTTGGTGCACAGTTCCCAGCAGGGCCTTGTGCTCCCCACAGCTGAGGCCAGTGTCAGACATCTTTGAAGTGGCTTTTCACTCCCTGTGAGGTGTGCATGCTTCAGTGTGAGCTTGCTGGGCCATGTGGGTGGGGGATGTTGAGCTGTGACTACCACTCCTATCATGCTATTGCCTACACCCCCCTTCCCAGCATGCCCATACTTCCTTCCTTTTCAGTGGACTTCACTGTGTGTGAGTGTGACAGCAATGGCAAGATGGCTGACAGTGTGGTCCTGTTGTTTGTTGGTGCACAGTTCCCAGCAGGGCCTTGTGCTCCCCACAGCTGAGGCCAGTGTCAGACATCTTTGAAGTGGCTTTTCACTCCCTGTGAGGTGTGCATGCTTCAGTGTGAGCTTGCTGGGCTATGTGGGTGGGGGATGTTGAGCTGTGACTACCACTCCCATCATGCTATTGCCTACACCCCCCTTCCCAGCATGCCCATACTTCATTCCTTTTGACTCTGCTTCCCTGTGGGGTAGTGTGCCTGTGCTGACAGGATGGCTGACAGTGTTGTCCTGGCGTTTGTTTGGCTACAAGTCTCAAAAGTGTCCCTGTGCTTCACACAGCATAACCCAGTGTGGTTGTTCTTTGTGGGATATTTAATTAGAGTGTGAGGCATTGCATTCTCCCAGGTGAGTTGTGTGGAGTTTGTGTTAAGGGGGTGCGTGAGAAAAGCTGCTGGTAACTATGGTCAGAGCTGTCAGTCCTCCTTCCCACCCAGCCAGATATCCCACCATGGAACGTGCTTCCATTGCAGGGAGTGCAAGTTGGCTTAGAGGATGTCAGTCAGTGGTGTCCTGCAGTTGGTTGTTGCACAGTTCCCAGCAGGGCCTTGTGCTCCCCACAGCAGTACCGAGTGTCAGCCATCTTGTCAGTTCTTTGCCACTCCCTGTGATGTGAGCATGGTTCAGAGTGGTGTTGATGGGCCAATTGTGAGGGTGACCAATATCTGTGACTACAACTCCCATCATGCTATTGGCTACACTCACTTCACCAGCATACACACAATTCCTTCCTTTCAGTCAGCTTTCCTGTGAGGTGGTGTTCTAGTGGTGGCAAAATGTCTGACAGTGTTTGTTGGTTAGATTTGTGCCACTGCCTTGCTCTATTTGTTGTTAGGTTTGTACATGTCATGACACAGTTACATATCACTATGAGATGGCATGTATTGTGTTTATCTGACTAACATACACATGTTGGGATGATTATCTTTTGGTTGCTGTGGATTTGCTAAGGGTGCATGGTTTGACTATCCCCTTGACAGTGATGTGTGTGTATTGTCACACAATATTGTGTATATTGGTTGTGTACTCACCAGGCTCTGGGATGTTTGATAGTCTATATACGCTCACTGGTGGTAGGATGGCCCGCACCTTCTCCTCCCAGGGCCTGAGGTATACTGGTTTGGCAGGAGGGCCACTGCGATTACTCAAGGCGTAGTCTTTCTTGAGTAGGTCCTTGACCCTCCTGCGCACATCATACCACCTGTTCTGGATGTCTTCCTTTGTGCGCAAACATGGTGATTGTGCATTCACCCTGTCGACGATCCTCTCCCACATCTTGGTTTTCTGCGACATGGGGGTCTGTTGGACCAATGTACCAAACAACTGTGGCTCTACCCTGAGGATCTCATCTACCAGGACTTCCAATTCACTGTCTAGGAACTTTGGATTCTTCTTTGGGGGCATGGTGATGGGTGGTGGTGGGGATTGATGTGTGTGTGAGTGTGCAAGTGAGGGTGGGTGAGTGTAGGTTTTGCTGGGTGTATGTGAGGGTGCTATTTGGGAGGTGCTAATGGTGTGTGACTTGTGTGATGGATGAGTTGTGAGTGTGTCTGTGGTTGCTGTCTGATGGTGTTCTGTGCTGGCAGGTCAGTTGAATTTGCTAAGGATCATGGTAGGGATTTGTGGCCTTTATATGGGTGGAGTTGGGGGTGTGTCCTTGTTCCATGTTTTTTTTCCCCTGTATTTATTGACTTTGTCATTGCTTGTTTGGCCCTTTTTTTTGTATTTTTTCCTTTGTATTTTTTAGGCATGTAGGAGAAGTTCTTCTGACCGAGTAGGACGCTGCAGTTGGCTTGTGCGGGCTTCTCCGAGTCTTTCAAGCTGTGTTCCTGATGGGTTTCATGTGCGGCGTACGCGTCGGTCGCGGAGTATTGGGTTGCTTCGGCTCGGTTTTGTATTTATTTTTTATTTTATACAATTTATAAAGCGCACAAATACCCAAGGGTGTCTCGGCGCGACGGACAGCAAGCATGAACCAAGATCTGTTGACTATTGGCTAAAAAGCCATGTTTTTATCATTTTCCTGAAGGTGAGCAAAGTCGGGCTAGTCTTGATTTGGAGAGGGAGAGTGTTCCACAATTTGGCGGTGGCGACAGTAAAGCGTCTGTCACCCCATGAGGCTTTCTTAGTGCGGGGAACCCTCAGCAGGTTCGCAGTTGATGAACGTAGGGATCTATTGGGGGTGTAGGCACCAAGGGCTTCCATCAAGAACATAGGTCCAGTGTTGTGCATGGCCTTGTAGGCGATGCAGAGGGCCTTAAATTTGATTCGACTTCTTACAGGTAGCCAGTGGAACTGTTGCAACACCTTTGAGATTGATTTATACTTAGGGGTGCGTGTCGGTCGTACGGCTTGGGCTCCGTGCGACTCGGTCTGGTTTTACACGCATTGCATCGTATTGCGCGGGTCGGAGTTCGCGGGTACGTTTCTGTCGGGTTCATTCCTGGTGCGTGTCGGTCGGTTCGATTCGCGTAGTTTCCCGGCCGGATAGCTGGTTTCCGTGCGGTTCGGTCGTTCGGCTTGTGTTCCGTACGAGTCGGTCGTAATTCACATGCATTTCATCGTACTACGCGGATCGGGCAGCGCCGGTACGTGTCGGTTGGACAACATTCCCGTACCGAGTCGGTCGGTATGTTTTCCGGCCCGAATCGGAATCGGCCCCTTAGTTTCCCTTTAGAATCAGAATGTGTCCCAGAGTCGTGGAAACAATAGATAACTATTTCACTCAGCTCAATCGTGCATACTTAGTTTTCCTCAAAGTTACACAGAAAGAATAGACGGGCGTTTCAATAAAAGATTTATTGAACATTCTTGTTTCTCGTGTAAGTGATATGTGCTGTTACGATCACAAGACAGTATGCAAGATAAATAATGTACAGCGTAAGCAGTAGAAATAAATAATACTGCGCTAGCATGATCTTTAGTAGATATTCATTTACATAAATAACATAGACTAAAAATGCGAGTACTCATACGATGCGTTTCTAAGCTAGTTCTACCCCAATGTACCTAACCTAACCTAGGTGTAGGGAGAGGTATGAAGTAGGTGGAGTATTCCTTACTATGGTATACTAAGAGTATGTTAAGCCTAATATGCCTAGTATGCCAAGAGTCCCTCTAGGTTTCTAGTCAGCTCCATACCTTGAGAATGAGAGAGGTGGGAATCTCTTGCCAGACTCGAGCTCCAACACCCCGTGAGGGAAGTCAGATCACTGGAAGCTGGACTCTCTGCGTGCAGGGATGACGACGTCTTCTCAGTGCGTCAGGCCGGGAAACGGGCTCCTCTGAAGTCGAGGTCTCCTCTGATTTACAAGGGCTAGGGAAGGTATATTTATACCTGAGAGGTACCTCAGAATGTTAGCATTGACGTGAATCGGACAGCGGAAGACGTCATGAATGAACCCCTAAGGTATAACAGTTCATGCATAATAGATGAGTCCATGAAGAAATCAATAGTCCTGTGCTAGGGAAACTCCCGAAGCCTAAGGGTCTGTTCTTCAAGAACTCGTTGTGACGTTAGGGTGGACGGATGTCGGAGACCATGCCTGTATTTGGTGTGCACGGTTTAATGCCTAAATAAGGACTGGGATTTTATGCCTATATAAGGGCAGGGCAAATTGTGCCTATATAAGGACATGATACAGGAAAACCTATATACGGACACCCTAAGAGGAATACAACACCCACTCCACTTTCGTGTGTATGATAATAATAAAATGCTAAACATTTAAAATGCTAAACATTAAATGGAGTACCGCATATTAAAAAATATTTCTTAAAAGCATTAAAAAACATATTAAAATGCAAAAGGTACTGTACATATTAAGCATTGCTTTTCATTTCAGGCATATATTTGGAAATTAAATGCAATTTGAATGAAATAAGCAGTAATATTTACATTGGACAGAAAATGATCGATAAGTTGTTCAAAATCAAAGTCTTTTCATGTCATGAAAATTAATGAACTTTTTAGACACATAAGATGACAAAGTGTCCGAGGAAGTACCGCGAAGTCTGTACTATAAGGCTAGTTCTACTTCAAGCAGATTGAATTGCCATTTAGCTCGAAAAAATGGAAAAAAAGTTCAATTTGGGAAGAGTTCCAAGTTTTTTTGTTTTTTTTAAAATATGAAGGCCAAATTTTACTGCGTCTCTAGTTCACTGTGGGTGGAATCAGAGTCAGTGTACGGGTCTGGTGTAAACATGAGATCATCTATTTCTGTAAACAAAATATCGTCCACTGAAGTTGGTGTCAGTTGGAACACATCGTGTAGTAGGTTAATTGCACAGAGATGTGAAGCATCGCTTTCAGCATAGGATGCCACAGCAATGTTCGCGTCCGTTGTTACCTGTGTGCCTGTAGATCCATCTCGTACCTCAGCAGCAGCTGGAAGCATCTGTGAGATCTCAATGAATGCCGTCATCAGGATTGGTAGCCTCTGGGGACAACACAGACCATGGGCCGTTATCGGGTCCAGCAAAGTATCGATATCTGTTGGCGTTGCTGATGGAAATGTTAGACAGGTGTCTAACACGCATTCTTCACCGCATAGCAGGCATCGTAGCACAGGTAATATGCAATCTTGCCAGATTGGTCTGAATGACAGGAACCACGTGGTATTAAGGTCCCGTAGACGAGTCATGCCCAAAAGCTGTACTATTCGCTCACGGCACTTTCGTTCAAGGAGAGCTTTCTCCATTTCGCTCGGAGTGATGTCTGCGAATAGGCTGGCCATAGCGTAATAGCAGGAAGAGAAATAGAATTCCGGCAACAAGTGCGAGAAGTAATGGTATGCCACCAAACACCGAATGTGCAAAGTTCGGGATGATACCGAGTATTGCCTGGAAAGGTGCTAACAGACTGGAACAGATGCTCTTAAATACATGTACAATTCCGCTTGTATCAGACATGTTAAAGATACGTCCTATCATTTCCACGAAATGTATAGGGCAGTTTGTACGTATTAAAGTCTGTATCTCAGCCGAAGTCCTTGCTACTTGTAGATCATAGGTTTCTTTGGCCGAGGTCAAAGGCACTGTTTGCTGTAAAAGCATGGCTTTCATTCTGCTTAAAGTATCAGGGGGCAGATTTACAAGCCCCCTGCGCCACCAGTACGTCACTTTTCGTGACGTACTGGTGGCGCAGGGGCTCCTCGATATTTACAAGGAGAGGAAAAGCCACCATGCGTGACTTTTCCTCTCCTTGTAAATACCGTCCCTTCACACGCAGCACTTTGCGGTGAAGGGGCGTTCCATGGGTGTTGCTGTGGGTGTTCCCACGCAACACCCATGGAACAAGACACATCTCCAGAATTACGAGAAATCGTAACTCTGGAGATGCGTCTGAAAGCTACGCCAGCCTAGAGGTGGCGTAGCGAGGCGCACCGAGGAGAAATGTTTTCATTTCTCCTCGTTTTTCCTCTTTCAATGCGTGCTGCATTCTGCAGCACGCATTGAAAGAGGAAAAGCCTGTACTGATTGTTTTTGTGCAGAAAGGTGCCCCTTCCTGCACAGAAACAATCTCCCCATGGCGCAGGCATCCTTGCACCATGGTGCAAGGGTGCCTGCGCCGGCGCTTGGCAGCTGTTTGTGCGCCAGCGCAGGGGAGAGCACAGGAATGCGACATATTCTTGTAAATATGTCGCATTCCTGTGCTCTGAAAGTGCCGCAGCGTGGCGCAGCCAAAGGGCTTGCAGCGCCACGCTGCGGCACTTTCTTGTAGATCTGCCCCTAAATCTTTTAAAAGAGACGTTCAGCGAAGGCCACAAAGGCGACTCCCTGACTGTGTCTATTGGGGCAAACAATACTTGCATACAGCAAGTGACCCTGGAGTTGACCGTTACTAGATATGGGATGCCTGGCAACATGCCGCAGCAACTCTGATCATTCAACATGAGGAAACTCCCATTGGAAAGTTGTCCAAACGTTGGATTAATCACAGCAGACAAATTTGCCACAGAACCATTGCAAGCCCCGTGTAAAGAAATGTCCTGACATATAAGTGAACCGCTCAGTGCACTTTTACAGTGTGTACCGCTCAAAAACACTTCACGATCCCCACTCCAACATCTAAATGTATACTGTAAATTCAAAGATGTCTTAATGTATTCCTTACCCAACCTTTCATATTTGCCTACTTGCATTTGTCTGAGGCAATACTGAAACTGAAAAGTAGTCACAGGTAGTGTTATTTTGCCATGAATGAGCCATTCTGTAGCTGGTTTTTCTGCCACTGTGAATGGTAACTTTTCCAGTTTTTCAATGCTCAGCACTGTATACTTTGCTCCCCTTTGTGCCAGTTCGATCTGTTTATCAGTTAGATTGTATTCTGCAAACAGAGCTGACGTGTTGATGAAACGCCAAGGCATATAGCCCGCACGCAAAGATTGCAGCGTCCAGCTTAATAACACAATAGAACGTAATTGAGATTGGCCTTGCTGTAACATCGCCAAATCTTGTTCTAGTATGTCGATAGCAGAGGATACAATGCTGTCCAATGAATATATTCTGGAGGACAAAGTTGTTAACCCATTGTCGACCACAGAGAGTGTTTTCTCTAAATTAATACGATCAAGTTCACGTATTCGTTCTGCGGCCTCCATCTGTGACACCTTCCATGCTTCATTATAAGCAGCATAAATGCCGGCATATATGAAACATTTTTGACGCTGTTTTCTTGGTCCAAGCAATAAATCCCTAAGGTCTGCGTCTTCTTTAAGTAAGGATAAGTGTTGTTTCACATCCTGTAGTGTAGATTTCTGCAGCCAATCGAGGCATAATTTACCTACACTGTATGTTGTTACTACCCCCGGATACTGTCTTTGGACGTATCTTGGGTCTGGCCTATGAATAGTAAAGCCCTGAGTTTTATTCAGGAATCTTTCCTGACAGTTGTTCGTGTCTGTGGGCCAGATCAACCATTTTCTCCAATCATGATTAGATCTGTTGAGTTGTAGTATTTTGTCAACTGTCACCGCTGCTTGTGTATTGTTATCACTCGCAGGTGTTGGTACAGAAGGTGTTTTCATCTCTTTGATCTTGGCTAGTCCAAGACAAGATGTTTGTTGGACAGTTTCATTCAAAAACATTATTTGTTTAGGGATGACACAGGCTCTAAATAAAGCTTCTATCCCCTGCACTTGCCAATCTTTAGTACCCCAGACAGTTTTTGTGTCTATTGTGTCTTTCCATAAGTCGAAACCCTGTCTAGACAGTTGGGCAATAAATGCTGCAGAGTAAATCTGTTTTGTATTAGTTAACATAATTTTCAGCCCTGTTTTGTTTACATTCTTATAGTAAAACGTTTCTGGATCAGATGTATTGTAACCTGAAAAATATGGAAACTTGTTAGCAAATGTTTTTGAACTACCTTGTGGTGGTGTAGGACAATGCTCCAATTGGTTAAACATAATCACATTTCTAGGGTATGCAGATTTATGCAAATAATGATGACCATAGTGGTTATAGCAATACAGCTGTTCATAGTCTGATGAACCCTCTAAATATTAATTTTTAGAAAATGCAGCAGATTTGTCTAGGTCAAACATTATGTCGTTTACAGTCTCAAAGTCCCAATCATCAGAATAGGTACTGGACGAAATGAGATCACTTAGTGAAATTTTAAACAAATGTGGAATGTTCAATTTTTCCGTAGGGCCAAAAATATCAAAATCTGTTTTGTCCCACACTATACCATCCTGTATAGGAACAGCTGTGATATTCACTGTTGACAAGTCTCTTGCTTCACGATGGGAAGATTTATGTGGTTTCAGAAGTACGTTCACATCTTTTCCTTCAGCGTTCACATGGATGTATCTGCCAATTATAAGCACGCTCATAGTTGTAACTAAAGCTAGCCAGAGCAGGAAAACAAATAGTCCAGAAATTATCCAGAGTTCAATCCATGGGGAAACCAGATAAGGCTTTTTCAGAAAGTGAAGAAAGTCTTGTACTTGCTGCTTGAATGTTAATGATGCTGGCGTCGTTTCAGGTGCACTCGGATCTTCTGAGAACGTATCAAAGTTAATGAAATAGCCAGAAGCAGTTCTGTCAATTGTTGAAATTGCATCAGGATTTGTAGAAATCGCTGGGACCAGTTGATCACTTGCTACATTGGTGTAGACAGGTGTATTTGGACGAACTGTTACTTGATTTTCAAGAGGGATGAGTTCCATTGCATTGTTGCTTAGTCCTTCATCTGTTACTGCTGAATTCTCGATGGTTATCAGTCTTTCAGTCTGAACCTCTTAGATAGTAGCGAGAGGAGTGCGTCTGCTACTAGGTCGGAGTCCACGAGGCCTACTATTTAGTATTGGCCACATACTGTGGTTTGATGAGGTCGATGAACACAAATCTTTTCTCCTTTCTTCCAGCAAGGGGCGGCAGAAGTACTGTTCTTGTTCCTTGAACTGCTAGGACAGGTACTGGTTGTCTGTAAGAAGGTCCAAATTCCTTCTTGTCCGCAATCTTTTCTCTGACTAGATCCCCAACTTTTGGAATCCAGACAGGCCTTGCTGGGACCGCCGGTTTTTCCCCAGTGGTGGTTGGCTGCAGGAATACGTTGCTTTGTTTTGATCTCAGTTCATTGAGTTCCTGTAAAACAGCCAAACGATCTTTGATATCAAACGGTTTATTTTCCACCACTGTGCCTACGTGATCGAGGTCTGGTACCCACATTCTTGTCCCAAATAGGACCTCATATGGAGTGACCCCCCCTAGAGAACTTCTTGGCAGGTTATTTAATGAGCGTTGGACCCCATAAAGATGTTTGACCCACCCATCACCCGAACCTAATACCCTAGCTGTTATAGACTGCTTTATGTCCTGGTTTTTCCTCTCCACAACCGAATTTCCATCAGGATGGAATGGAGAGGAGTACCGCAATGCAACGCCCAGACTGGCCGTGGCTTCTTTGTAAGCCCAAGAGCTAAACGCAGGGCCCTGGTCAGAATGTAGTGTGCCTATTGCGTATGTGCAGATAAAGACTCGCAAATCTTTTATAACAGTTCGAGCGTCAGCCGAGCGCTGAGGCCATATCCATAGGAACCTTGATTCAGTATTTGTGGGATTGCATTTGTCCAGTAGGACGCAGGCGCGTACATAGTCTAATGCTGTCTAACAATGGTATCTGTACTGGGCAGCTACATTCGTAGCATGGTGTCTGGTGGCTTTCTCGCTGTAATTTACAGTCTAAGCAGTTATTGATGAATATGTGTATTTCTGTATTCATCCCAGGCCACCAGTACATCTCTTTTAATGTCAAAATTGTTTTAGAGATCCCTTGATGTGACAGACCCTCCCCCAAATGTGCTTCATAAATCAAAGCTGCTCTACGTTCCATGTTTGGAATTACCCTATCCCCCACTCCAGGGATTCGAGCAAAAGGAACGCTGTTCGCATCAATTACATAAGAGTACTTGAGTGGAAACTTTTTGGTAACGCTGCACCACTGCCTTTGCTTGTAGCATTGACAGCCAACATTATCTCACTGTCTATTTTTGTTTTTGAACGAGTGATCGCAGCTACGGAAGCCGTCTGAACAGCCCCCTTTGCGGCTTCGTCAGCCAATGAATTCCCTGCAACGTGAACGCCATCACGTTGATGACTCAGTGTATGGATCACGTGAGCCTTTGGTAGTTCGTTTTTCAACTGAACTACTTGTTCCCAAAGCGTTTTGTGCTTTATTGTGCCACCTTTCGCATCTTTGAAACCATTTTCAAGCCAGTTTTGTATATATTCATTATACGACTGAACACAGTAAAAGGAATCGCACACTATTAGTGTGGGGAATTCTCGATCTGTACTTTCAAGTGCCAGTTTGAATGCTTGTAGTTCAGCTCGCTGAGCTGTACAATCCCCTAGAGATTGAGTTTTTGTGACCATCGGTCTGAAGATGCCATCTCGCATGCGACCTTTAACGATTGCACACGCTGCACTGTAAGCTTGCTTACCCCCTGTTGCGGGTTGTGCCGATCCGGCAGTGTAAATTATGAATTCGTACTGATCGAAAGGCAGAATTTCAGTGGGCAGAGGACATTCTTGTTCATATTGCAGGAATGCTTGTGTTTTTAAATCGGGATCAAAAACATATTCAACATCTGTTGCAGCAAGAGAATTAACCCATTGCTTTTGTGACCGCTTCTAAAGCTGGTACTGGGGTTACGACAATAATGCGTTTCCCTTGGGCTAAGGCTCTTTCTTTTGCTACAGCGGTTTGAACTGCTGTCAGAATTTTTTCAGTTGAAGTGAAGCGCATTTCCGCTTGTGTGTACAAATGAGATTTGTATGCGATTGGTATTTTTTCACCCTCATTAAATGTTAAGTAGGTGAATCCGCATTGACCCGAAATTATTCGGATCACCAGGTTGCGTTGAATTACGCGTGTTTGTAAGTGATTTGTTGCTAACATGTTAGCTTGGAGTGAACGAAAGAATTCTGTGTGTTCCTGTGTCCAATTTTTGATTGAAAAATCAGGTTTGATTAATGCGTAGAGAGGTTTAACCCTTTCCGCGTAGTTTAGAATGTATGTTCTTCCAAAATTTAGGAAACCCAGGATGGATTGTAAGTTTTTTAGTGTTTTTGGAGGTTGGAGCAGCGCACATTTCTCTAAAAAGTTAGCTGCCAAGCTCTTGCCTTCACTTGAAAGCTCATATCCTAGAAATAGGACATTGAGATGGGCAATTCTGGACTTTTTGAAGTTGAATTTGTAGCCCTCAGAGGCGAAGCCCAGTATAATGGTGCTTACCCTGTTCAAGTGTTTATCCAGGTCATCGTCTGTCAGATAGATGTCATCGACATAGGACAATGCCTCATTGTCATAAATTTGTAGTAACTCCGTTACCCTCGCTGAGAATAAACCTGGGCTGTTCTTGAACCCTTGTGGGAGTCGACAAAATTGATACTGGGTCCCCATTATTGAGAAAGCTGTTAAGTACCTGCTTTCAGGTGCTATGTTTTGACAAAAGATACCATTTGAGATGTCTAATGTGGTTTTATATTTTTTACGCACAATGTTATTCATTAATGCTGTGCTATGTGCATTTTGCACTGCAAAAGTTTTAGAACAAGTGTTTAAGTGTCTGGAATCCAAAACTAGACGATAGGTGTTGTCTGGTTTGGAGACAGGAAACAAAGGATTGTTCATTGAGGAGGTGCATGTTTCAATCACCCCTTGGTATTCAAGTTGATCTAGGATCTCCCTGACCTGTTTATTAGCTTCTTGTTTTATTGGATACTGCCTTTGTGCAGTTAGTTCATGTTTCAGATGTATTTTATGGTGAGGTGAGTCCTCATCCCATCCTACATGATTTTTATATAATGCTGGGGCCTGGGCTACTGCCCATTTCCTGGCATATGTATATTTTAGGTGTTTTGGAATATGGTTAGAGAAGGCGGGCATAATAATGTCCTCGCCGTGTGGGCACTCTCTGACAAATTGTGGTGGCCAGTCTTTTTCTGCTAGAAGTATGTCATAGCCCCTTGAAAGTTTTTCCCAAAAAAGTGCTTTCACCTGTCTAGGTATGTCTCCCTCCATCCGGAGTGTTATTTCATATAACGTTTGTGGAGTACTAACCCTGGTGTCTACAGTCTCAACTGTAATGTACTCATTCAAGTCCACTATCTCCAGAAGTTCCTTCAGGTTCTGGCGAGCTATTGTGACTTCTGCTGCACTGTCCAGCATTGTCTGAGCCCTTTCTCCGTTCTTGAGTTGTGTTCTCAGTATTCTCGGCATGTCTGATTTTCAGACCTGCTACTTTCTTTTTGGAGAATTGAGGTTTTGTTTTATTTTTTGTAGCGTGTTTTTCTTCCTTGGATTTCACACGTTCTTCTCTATGTTCTGACCGTCCTCTTCTTTCCGAAGTCTGTGATGAGATCTGAAAGGTACGAGAGGAACGTGTATCAGTATCTTGATACCTGTCAGGTTTTCTCAAATTATCCCTATTCCTGAGGTTAAACCTCCTTTCAGAGGGCTCCTTTTGAGGAGACCTACCTCGGGATTGAGAACGTTTCTCGTTTGAATTTTGTTTATTAGTCTCCCACTTCTTTTTTTAGAAGATGTAGGAGTTTGTTTAATAGAGTCCTTCTCAGGACTTTCAGATAGTTTCGGCTTCACTGGTCTGCCACCCAAACTATCTCTGCCTAATTCTGCATAAGATTGTTCAATTATTCAGGGTAGCTCAGTTTGATGTTCTGTAACATCAAATTCCCTTAATGTTTGGCGGATCGCCACTGCTGCTGCCTCCCCTTTAATATTAGATAATATTATTGTTGAGAAATGGTCGAAATTTTTCAGTAATTTCATACCTAAATTCAGAGCAGGCTCTGCCCCGTATTCGTTTTGAATTTGTTTCAGGACATCAGGTATTACCGCAATTGACGGAATGCCATGTGTTTTAGTATAGATGGCAGCAAAGACTGAGCCCCAAGTGGTGCAGTCTTCCAGTTGTGGTGTGATCCCCATTGGTAAACTGATCGTTAGGATTCTGTGTTTCTCATACGGGCTAGTATTTGGAAATACTGCTTCGATTTGAGTAATTTTTTGAGCTATCCAGAATGGAATCTGTTCACGTTTTGTGGGCATTTTACCCATGACTGCTTATAGAGTCTGTGGTGTAATTTTTAGTGTATTCCCCTGTTGAGGAGTTTGATTTGGAAGTGTCAATGGTGGTTGTACTGTGAAAGTCCGCATGACATATTGGACCAATTGTCTGTAAATTTCTATTAACTCTGTAAGTTGAGTAAGTAGTTCCTCATCTGACATTATTTCGATTTCAGGATGAGGTGTGTAGCCGGCTAGAATCGGCCATGTTGCGCCTGGTCTACCTAGTGGACCGAGCCTGGTAATGTTTCTGTGATGTTTTAGGGCGCCTTTAAACCAGAGCTGATGCTCCTGGTATGTTAATGGAATTTCTATATCCTCGAAAGGAATGTATTCCTCCGGTGGATCATCTTCTTTGTAGAAGTGAAACATTTTTGTAACTGGATTGGATTCAGGAAATATTACCCATGAATAGAATACCTCTGTCTGAAAGGATTCGTGTGCCTCTATCACGAAAACTGCTCTACCACCTCTTGGTGGTAGGCCGTTTTTTATGAGTTTTAGAGTGATGGCTCTTCTTAAGTTTTGAGGGATGTCTATAACACCCTCCTCGGTTTCAATAAAACCTGTGATGTTATAAGCTGTTACAGCTGGGTGACCCGCAACGTCACCGTTTCCGGTGTCATTGTCGGAGTCAGGCATTTTGTTTTTTGAAAAATGTAGAACAAGTTTCAAGGAAACAAAGATAAGGTGCACAATATTTTGGAACACTGTATCCTTCAACATTGAGCAAACCAAACAGCTAATATATAGGGTGCTTCCCTATGTAGCCGTGGCGGATACTTAACCCTGCCCACTCCAGACGTCTTTTGGAGTATATGGGTAGGGGTCTCTGAGAGAAAAAGCACGGCTGAGTTACTCAGTATCTAGCGTTAAATTACCGCCTTACCAAAACGTTGGGCGCCATGTAGTGTAGCTCCTATTTCCCTAATAGGCTCTGCGCATTGGAATAATAAACCCTATAGGTTTGACATAGGACTGAGGTCGGTATGTCCCTATCGAGTATATTAGGCTTAATTACTTGTGCCAGCTAGCTCAGAGGCCACTAGAAACTCCTTGAAAAACAAGAAGGGAGTAGTTTCTGGCAGCCGCAAAACATGACAACTTTGTTTCCCTTTAGAATCAGAACGTGTCCCAGAGTCGTGGAAACAATAGATAACTATTTCACTCAGCTCAATCGTGCATACTTAGTTTTCCTCAAAGTTACACAGAAAGAATAGAAGGGCGTTTCAATAAAAGATTTATTGAACAGTCTTGTTTCTCGTGTAAGTGATATGTGCTGTTACGATCACAAGACAGTATGCAAGATAAATAATGTACAGCGTAAGCAGTAGAAATAAATAATACTGCGCTAGCATCATCTTTAGTAGATATTCATTTACATAAATAACATAGACTAAAAATGCGAGTACTCATACGATGCGTTTCTAAGCTAGTTCTACCCCAATGTACCTAACCTAACCTAGGTGTAGGGAGAGGTATGAAGTAGGTGGAGTATTCCTTACTATGGTATACTAAGAGTATGTTAAGCATAGTATGCCTAGTATGCCAAGAGTCCCTCTAGGTTTCTAGTCAGCTCCATAACTTGAGAATGAGAGAGGTGGGAATCTCTTGCCAGACTCGAACTCCAACACCCCGCGAGGGAAGTCAGATCACTGGAAGCTGGACTCTCTGCATGCAGGGATGACAGCGTCTTCTCAGTGCGTCAGGCCGGGAAACGGGCTCCTCTGAAGTCGAGGTCTCCTCTGATTTACAAGGGCTAGGGAAGGTATATTTATACCTGAGAGGTCCCTCAGAATGTTAGCATTGACGTGAATCGGACAGCGGAAGACGTCATGAATGAACCCCTAAGGTATTACGGTTCATGCATAATAGATGAGTCCTTGAAGAAATCTATATTCCTGTGCTAGGGAAACTCCCGAAGCCTAAGGGTCTGTTCTTCAAAAACTCGTTGTGACGTTAGGGTGGACGGATGTCGGAGACCATGCCTGTATTTGGTGAACACGGTTTAATGCCTAAATAAGGACTGGGATTCTATGCCTATATAAGGGCAGGGCGAATTGTGCCTATATAAGGACATGATACAGGAAAACCTATATACGGACACCCTAAGAGGAATACAACACTATACATATCTATATATATTACAGAATGGCGGTAGACACTCTATAGTTATAGTTAGGATCCCCAGAGATAGGAACTCCTCAGATTTTAGCTTGGTAATATCTTTGCCAGTGTTTCACAACTCTCCATGAAACTTTAAAGAGCTATTGCTTTTTCTACAATGGCTGACGATCTAAAGTTTCATGATGTAGGCCACTCTACGGTTCTCTGCACCACTGTATGCCACTCAACTCCATGCCATTCTACTCTATGCACTCTCTGCTCTATTCCCCTCTGCTCTATACCACTCTGCTCTACACCACTCTACTCTACCCCACTTCATTCTAGTTTACGACACTCTACTCTATTCCACTTAATTGTGCGCCTTTCACTTAATGCCACTGTACTCTACTCTACTTTACACCACTCTACTCTTCCCCACTATACTGTATGCTACACTACTCTACCTCACTACAATCTAACTCACTTCACTGTACACCACTCTAGTCTACGACACTGTACTCTGTGCTACTCTATTCTATGCCACTCCAAGCTACTCTACTCCACTCCACTCTACGCCACTCTTCTCCACTCTTGTCTACTCCATTGTATTCTACTTTACACCACTGTATGCCACTGTACTCTATATCACAGTGCCACTCTACTCTAGTCTGCACCACTCTACTGTATGCAACTGTACTCTACTCTGCATCAGTCTGCTGTAGGCCACTGCAATCTACACCACTGCACTCTACACCACTGCACTCTGTATCCCTCCACTCTACAGAACTGCACTTTACCACACTGGACTTTACTCCACTGCACTCCACGCTGCACCCCTCTACACCACTGCACTCAATGTCACTGTACTCTACTCTGCACCACTGCACTCTATGCCGGTGCACTTTATGCCACTGCACTGTATTCTGCCCCACTCTACGCTTCTGCACTCTACTCAGCACCACTCTATTCTATGCCACTGCACTCTGCGCCACTGCACTCGATTCGGCACCATTCTCTACACCACTAAACTCTGAGCAACTGTACTGTACACTGCATCACTCTATCCTACACCACTGCACTCTATGCCACTGCACTCTACACAACTCTACTGTACACCACGCCACTCCACTCTGCACAATGGCACTCTAGTGTACGGCACTCTACTCTAAGCCAATCTACTCTATGCCACTGTACTGTACGCCACTCCAAGCCACTGTACTCTACTCTATCAATCAATCAAGCAGTTTTTATATAGCACAGCTTATCACCCCAGGGGTTATCCTGCCACTTAGGTCCCATAGGCCCTTTAGTCGAAGAACCAGGTCTTGAGTTCCTTCCTGAAGTTGACGAGTGATGGTGAGGTTCAAAGGTGGATGGGGAAGTCGTTCCAGGATTTGATGGCGAGGTAGGAGAAGGATCGACCTCCACTGCAGCTAAGGCAGATATGTGGTACGTGTGCGAGGGAGGCGGATCGGAGATGTCTGGTTGGTAGGTGGAATGTCAGGCATTGGTTGATGTAGGTTGGCCCGATGTAGGTCGGTCCGATGTTGGCTTTGTAGGCAACTCTAACCCACTCTACTGTACTGCACTCTACTCTACTCCACTTCACACCATTCGATGCCACTTCACTCTACACATCTTTACTCTACAGCATTTTTAGCCTACCCCACCTCATTGTACTCCACTTCATTATACCCCACTTCACTGAATGCCACTCTACTCTTGGCCACTCTACTCTACGCCAGTGTACTCCACCCCACTCTACTCTATCATATTGCACTGTACACCACTCCAGTCTACGGCACTTTATGCCACTCAAAACTGCTCTACTCCACTCCACTGAATGCCACTCTACTCCACTCTACTCCACTATATGTCACTCTACACCACTCTACACCACTGTATGCCACTGCACTCTAAGCCACTCTAGTCTGCACCACTCTACTGTACGCCCCTCTACTCTGCACCAATATACTGTGCACCACTGCATTCTACCCCACTCTACTCTACTCTGCACCACTCTATTCTACACCACTCTGCTCTGAACCACT
Source organism: Calotriton arnoldi (assembly GCA_963921515.1). NCBI lineage: Eukaryota > Metazoa > Chordata > Amphibia > Caudata > Salamandridae > Calotriton > Calotriton arnoldi. The sequence continues at coordinate 764,658 of CAWUFW010003765.1, forward strand.
GCACTTGATGCCACTCCAACCCACTGTGCTCCACTCCACACCACTGTCCTCCACTCTACACCACTGCATTCTACACCACCGAAATCCACACAGCTGCCCTCTACTCTGCAACACTGCACTCCACTCTTCACCACTGCACTCTATGCCACTCTACTCTACTCCACACAACTCTACTCTATGCCATTCTACTTTACTCCACCTCACTCTACCCTACTTCACTCTCCGTCACTCTACTCTATGCCAATGTACTCTATGCATCTCAACTCTGTCACTCTATGCCAGTTGAAGCAACAATATTTGTCAGGCATTGATCCATCGGAGCGCCTACCTCAGTGTAGAACGACAGCGCTGGCAGGACTACATCTCCCAGAAGGCCGTCCTTCTGGGAGGGATGAAATACCACGTACAACGCAGGGAGCGTTGTACGTGATTCCAGTTGACTCGGGAAATTGTCAAACGCAGAGCGGCTGCTCTGCTGAGGTCCCGCTGGTACCGCCGGATCTGGCGCTCTCTGTCCAAGGCGCCGAATGTTCTATTCCCACTTTCTAGTCTGCTGCAGAGATCGAGGGGAAGGTGTGTGTTCGCTTCTGCCACTAGCGCTCGGAGGAGCGCTGAACATTTAGAACGTGTTTTCTTTTTCCGCCCGCGGCTGCAGCGGGAACAACGTTGAGGCTTGGAGGGAGGTGCCTCTGGAATAGTACTGACTCCTTACCTATCCCCTGGATTATCGACGGTTGGTCTGCTTTCTTCTTTTCCTTTGAGTCAAAGAGGGAAAGGAGGTGTCGGAGCTCCATGGTATCCTGCGCCTGAATCATTCCTGGGAGGTACCGCCTTTTCTTTTCTTGTTTTTTCTTCGTTGCATTTCAGTCGTGACATTGGAGTAACTCTCCTGAGTGCTGTCTTCCTGTATTCCGTCTAAAATTCCAGTAGGAGTGATTTATGCCGGGATTGTTTGCAGCATCTTGACAGAACTTCCTGATTCCTCACGAAGTGCCCTTTAACTCCTTCCTTTACTGGAGCAGGCTGTTACCTTTTTTCTTCTAGTTTTGAGGGTGTGTGGTAGAGGGTATGTATGAGGATATCACTTAATTATTTGCCAGAAAGAGAAAAGTGGACGGTGTACTAACTGGTCTGTGTTTGGTTTATAGGTGCTTATGTTTTGTTGCCTGCGGTGAGAGAAGTATCTTCCCAGACAAAGAGGTTCTATACAGTAGGGGATGAACTCTAACAGGTACTGAGACAGCACTAGTGAGATATTATGAGAGTAGTTAGCCTTGTATATCCTACTAATCATTTGCTTATTTTTGTTACAGGTCTCCCCTTTTCCCACGCTGCACCTACCCTATCCCTATCCCTCGCTTGATCGCCTCAATACTCTGGGTATCATTTAAATCAGAGTTTGGGGATGTCAGGAGGTGGACCCCTTTGAGCGTCGCCCAGATCCTGAGGAGTGCTGCGCCGTGACAGAATCACGTACCCACGAATATTACTCCTCCCGGTCTGGGCCAGTCCCAAAGATGGCGTCTTTAGATGAAGTATTACAAGCTTTGGTAGTGGTACAGCAGGAATTGGCAGCTTCTCGCGCTGAGACTGCGGCTTTGAGAGAGAGGGTGGATAGACAGTTAAGGAATCCATTCGATGTGTCATCAGCCACTCCTCAGATACAGGTGACGGTTCCGCCGCCCATTCCTTTGGCTAGTCCGGAGAGGTACTCGGGCGATCCGTTAAGGATACAAACATTTCTGACCCAAATAGCATTGCATTTTTCTTGTAAACCTGCCTCTTTCCCCAATAATCTTTCTAGGGTGGCTTTTGCCATCTCGTATCTGACAGGGGATGCCGCCAATTGGGCAGTTCCTTTGGTCAGGAACGACGATCCGTTGCTTTCGGATTGGGCGGCCTTTCGGAGGGAATTCGAGAGGGTATTCGATCGCCGGGCTACCACCTTTAGCGCGGATAGAGAGCTGCTGGAACTTCGTCAGGGTAATAAGGACCTCGTCTCCTATATGACGGCCTTTAACCGCCTGGTGGCAGAAACGGCCTGGCCAGAGGAGAAAAGGATGTCACTCTACTATCAAGGGTTAAGGGATGAGATGAAGGATGTGTTAGCACGTATCGATCCGCAGCCCACCACATGCACCGATTTGATAAATCTCACCTTGCGGTTAGACCATAGATTGGCTGAGCGGGGAGGGGAGGGGACCGGAGAAGAGGCGAGAGAGCCGTGGTGGGGATGGGGTATGAAAATCGTTCCTCTCATCCCTCGTTGGAACCAGGGCCAGAACCGATGGATGTGGGGGCTCTTAGACCCCCGTTATCTAAAACGGAGAGAGAGAGCCGCCGGGCGCAAGGCCTCTGTATGTATTGTGGGAAGAAGGGGCACTATGTGAGGGATTGTCCCCTGAAACCCAAGAAAAGGAACACGTATTATTCCAACAAAAGAGTGGCAACCGTGGAGTTTGGGTCCACCAGTCCTGGAGACTCTGTCGAGACAGAGTATCCCAGAGGGGAACCAGCAGAGAAGGAATGGAGATTGCCGTCATTAGCGGTTACTGAGGTAAAAAACACTGAGTCCCACATAGTGCTGTCCATGATCCTTAGGACGGGACAACAAGACCATCAGGTATGGACCATGATAGATTCTGGGGCCACTGGGAACTTCATAGATAGCGGTTTGGTACACCGACTGGGGTTAGCCAGAGTGCCTAGCCACAAACCTGAAAGGGTGTTAGCGGTTGACGGCACCCCGTTGAAGTCAGGTCCCATCACAGAACACACAGAAGTGGTTGAGCTGGTCCTCAAAGGGGATCCCCAAGATCACGTGGAGGATATCATGCTGAATATTATCGAGGCGCCTCAATACAAGGTCATCTTGGGCATGCCATGGTTGTGGCAACATAACCCTACCATGGATTGGAGACTGAAAACCGTTCGCTTTCAATCACCGGAATGCCTAGATATGTGCATGAAAGACAACTGTTCACACACTTTGGCCCTAGCCCGGATATATCAAGTTGCCACCGCAGCAGAGAAAGAGACAGAGTTACCTCCAGAATATGCCATTTACCGGGAGGTGTTTTGCGAGGTCAAGGCCGAGATCTTACCCCCTCATCGCGACTATGATTGTCGCATAGACCTGGTGGCTGGAGCCAGTATTCCATCATGCAGAGTCTATGCGTTATCCGAACCCGAGACTAAACACTTGCGCGAATACCTCGAACATTATAGTGCCATCGGCTTCATTCGCCCGTCTCGTTCCCCAGCCGCCTCTCCTCTTTTCTTCACGGTGAAAGCCAACGGTGAGTTAAGGACTTGTATCGATTATCGGTCATTGAATAAGAACACGGTGAGAAACCGCTATCCGTTGACGCTCATCCCCGTATTGCTGGATCAGGTGAGGGAGGCCAACATCTACACCAGACTTGATTTAAGGGGGGCCTATCACTTAGTACGCATTCGCGAGGGGGATGAGTGGAAGACCGCATTCAAAACACGGTACGGGTTGTTTGAATACTTGGTTATGCTGTTCGGGCTGTGTAACGCCCCGGCGGCATTCCAGTACTTCCTCAACGACGTGCTCAAGGACTACATAGATCGAATCGTGATCGTGTACATCGATGACATTCTGATCTATTCAGTCTCGCCGGAACAACATACCAGACATGTCATCCTGATCCTCAAAAGACTGCAAGAACATAGCTTGTTTTGCAAGCTAAGCAAGTGTGAGTTCAGCGTGGTTGAGGTCGAGTTTTTGGGGGTCGTTTTGAGTCCTCAGGGGTTAAGAATGGCTGAAAGAAAAGTGGAGGCGGTTCAGGATTGGCCTGTTCCCAAGAGTGTGAGAGAGGTGCAATGCTTTTTGGGTTTCTCCAACTACTATCGGAGGTTCATCTCTCATTTTTCACAGTTGGCCGCTTCAGTAACTAGGTTGTTGAGGAAAGGAACGTCTTTTCATTGGACCTCCGAAGCCATGGAGGCTTTTACCCAACTGAAAAAGGCCTTTTGTACCGCACCCATCCTGCGACACCCACAGGTCGACATACCTTTCGTGGTAGAAGCAGACGCCTCTGAGGTGGCGGTCGGAGCCGTGTTGTCACAAAGAGATAAACACACAGGGCAGCTGCATCCGGTGGCGTTCCTTTCTAAGAAGCTGAGCTCTGCCGAGACCAATTACACCGTGGCCGAAAAAGAACTATTGGCCATTAAGAAGGCCTTCCAAGAGTGGAGACACTACTTGTGGGGGGCCCATCATCCCATCACAGTATACTCGGACCACCGAAATCTTCAGTTCATGAAGACAGCCAGACACCTCTCACAGAGACAAATGCGGTGGATGCTGTTCTTCGCGGAATACGATTTCTTGATCACCTTCCGTCCTGGATCAGATAACAAAAAAGCGGACTCCCTGTCCAGGCAAGGAGAGGGTAATGTGCCCCGACAAGACCGTCCGGAGGCAATCGTGAACCCTGAGAAGGTCCTGTGTGTGGTCACTGTGGAGCACTTCCTCGAACAAGTCACGACCAACCGGTCCCCGGATCAATGGCGGTGGTGGGTGGACCAAAGCCCTCATCGGATCCTCAAGCATGGCGTACCCTTGCACAACAACAAACTGTACTTGCCTACCCACACGCTCCAGTTGAAGGCTTTCAATTGGTGTCATGACGCAGTACTTGCGGGTCATCCTGGACAAAAGAAAACGCTACACCTGATTCAGCGACATTTCTGGTGGGACGGGATGGCTAAAGACGTGGAACAATGGGTGTCACAGTGTGAAACGTGTGCTCGTGCAAAAGGGGAACACAACAAAACCAAGGGGAGACTGATGCCTCTGCCTACTCCTTCCCAACCTTGGCAAACGATCAGTCTGGATTTTATCCTTGGTTTACCAATGGATCAAGGGTTTGATGCGATTTTGGTTGTCGTAGACAGCCTAACTAAAATGGGTCACTTTATCCCTTGTAGGAATCTACCCACTGCGGGACAAACAGCACAACTACTTTTGACGCATGTAGTGCGTCTACACGGCCTCCCGAGGGTCATTATATCTGATCGAGGACCTCAGTTCATTGCCAGGTTCTGGCGGATGTGGTGTAAGGCTCTCCAGGTGGAAGCCGCTCTATCCACCAGCTTCCATCCGCAAACCGATGGTCAAACAGAGCGGCTGAATCAAACCCTAAAGACATACCTGCGGTGTTATTCAAAGGACGCAACCGATTCCTGGGTGTCCCTGTTATGGTTGGCCGAGCTATCCTATAACAATGCTTGGCACAGCTCTATTGGGGAAACACCGTTCAGAGCAAACACAGGGTTCCATGCCACCACTCTGCCTCTCGTTATACCAAGTGAAGTACGGAACCATCCTACTGTGATGGCGCAGGTGGAGTCTCTCATGCTGATACACCGACGAATACAAACACATCTTGACCGTGCCAAGCAGACCTATAAGAAATGGGCTGATCGCCATCGACAAGATGGACCTTCGTATCAGGTGGGTGATAGGGTATGGCTCTCTACTAGGAACATCCGCTTCCGATACCGCAGCATCTTTCACCCTAGGTTTATTGGCCCGTACACCATTATTCGCAGGATCAAACTTGTGGCATACAAACTGCGCTTACCAGCATCTTTGAGGATACACCCGGTGTTTCATTGTGGTCTGCTCAAACCGGCGAAGTGTGCGCGGCGCAGGGCGGCGCCTCCTGTGATGAGGGACGGACAGCTGGAGTACGAGGTGCGACGCATTCTGGATTCCCGGTACCGCCAGGGCCGCCTATGGTACCTGGTGTCCTGGAAGGGGTATCCGTCCGAGGACGTTTCCTGGGAGCCGTGTGTCGGCGTCCACGCCCCTCGTGCGGTGCGACTGTTCCATTCCCGCACTCCTGGGAAACCTGGATCTAGGAGGCGCGGGGGAGGAGGACGTTCTGTCAGGCATTGATCCATCGGAGCGCCTACCTCAGTGTAGAACGACAGCGCTGGCAGGACTACATCTCCCAGAAGGCCGTCCTTCTGGGAGGGATGAAATACCACGTACAACGCAGGGAGCATTGTACGTGATTCCAGTTGACTCGGGATATGGTCAAACGCAGAGCGGCTGCTCTGCTGAGGTCCCGCTGGTACCGCCGGATCTGGCGCTCTCTGTCCGAGGCGCCGAATGTTCTATTCCCACTTTCTAGTCTGCTGCAGAGATCGAGGGGAAGGTGTGTGTTCGCTTCTGCCACTAGCGCTCGGAGGAGCGCTGAACATTTAGAACGGGTTTTCTTTTTCCGCCCGCGGCTGCAGCGGGAACAACGTTGAGGCTTGGAGGGAGGTGCCTCTGGAATAGTACTGACTCCTTACCTATCCCCTGGATTATCGACGGTTGGTCTGCTTTCTTCTTTCCCTTTGAGTCAAAGAAGGAAAGGAGGTGTTGGAGCTCCATGGTATCCTGCGCCTGAATCATTCCTGGGAGGTTCCGCCTTTTCTTTTCTTGTTTTTTCTTCGTTGCATTTCAGTCGTGACATTGGAGTAACTCTCCTGAGTGCTGTCTTCCTGTATTCCGTCTAAAATTCCAGTAGGAGTGATTTATGCCGGGATTGTTTGCAGCATCTTGACAGAACTTCCTGATTCCTCACGAAGTGCCCTTTAACTCCTTCCTTTACTGGAGCAGGCTGTTACCTTTTTTCTTCTAGTTTTGAGGGTGTGTGGTAGAGGGTATGTATGAGGATATCACTTAATTATTTGCCAGAAAGAGAAAAGTGGACGGTGTACTAACTGGTCTGTGTTTGGTTTATAGGTGCTTATGTTTTGTTGCCTGCGGTGAGAGAAGTATCTTCCCAGACAAAGAGGTTCTATACAGTAGGGGATGAACTCTAACAGGTACTGAGACAGCACTAGTGAGATATTATGAGAGTAGTTAGCCTTGTATATCCTACTAATCATTTGCTTATTTTTGTTACAGGTCTCCCCTTTTCCCACGCTGCACCTACCCTATCCCTATCCCTCGCTTGATCGCCTCAATACTCTGGGTATCATTTAAATCAGAGTTTGGGGATGTCAGGAGGTGGACCCCTTTGAGCGTCGCCCAGATCCTGAGGAGTGCTGTGCCGTGACAATATTCCACTCACTCACTCACTCACTCACTCACTCACTCACTCACTCACTCACTCACTCACTCTATGCTACTCTACGCCACTCTACTTCACTTTGTTCTACCCCACTTCACTCTACATCACTCTGGTCTATGCCACTCTACTCCATGCCGCTGTACTTTTTATAACTCATGCTCCTTTGTACAGAGGGTTCTAAATTGGGTAGGCAGCCTAAATCAACTATAACTCTCACCTTCACCATGCATTGCTTATGCCCTTTTTTATTACATCAGTTATAGCATGTTTAAGCATAGCATTTATAACAACACCATTTGGTGAAGCACCGCCAAGAGGTACTTCCATTCCAATGTGTCAAACACTTTGGTGGCGTCAAGAAAGACCGCCACCTCCGATAAATCTGGGTCTATATCTTGCAATACTGTGAATAAGGTGAACAAATTGTGCGATGTGGATCTCTCAGGTATGGAACCTGATTGATCAGGCAGGACAAGCGATGTTATCAAGAGGCTCAGCCTGTTTGCTAGAATCTTAGCCAGTATTTTTGCATCACAATTAAAGAGCGACACAGGGCAGTAGGAGTCACAGAGTGTAGCATTTTTGTCTGGTTTAAGCAAGACAATAATCACAGCCTCTCTCATAGAGGGCGGAAGTTCTCCCTCCTGCCTAGCTTCGTAATAGATTCCTTTCAGCAATGGTGTAAGGATGCCTATATATGTTTTATAAAAGTCTGCGGGGAGGCCGGCAGGGTCGGAGGCCTTGCCTGATTGTAGCTGCATTATGGCTTCTTTAATCTCATCCTCTTCTGTGTCAGCTGATAGCCATCCCAGTGCCACGTCTTCCAGATAGGCGTCAACATCTACTGGGCTCGCACGTGACAAGCTCTAGAGTGCAGCATAGAAGGAAGCAAATACTTCCAATATATCTGATGTTTCTTGTACTAGGGTGCTTTCTTCGTTTCGTTCCCCATAATGGTATTAGCAAAACGAAGTCTGTGCACTGTTGATGCTGGTGCACGCCCTGGACTTTCTCCCTCTCCATATGTCCTTGCTCAATCATATTTGCTGCGAAAGAGGCATTTGTGCTCCGCAGCCTCCTGAAACTCAGTTTGGCCTATTCTGATGTTTCTGGCCACTCCTGGGTTACCCAACTGAGTCTCCAATCTTTTAATATCCCTCTCTAAATTTTCAAATGTGGTTCTGAGGGCCCTTAGTATTCCACTGCTTTTTGACATACACACCCAATGCATAGTGACCTTAAATGCCTCCCACACAATGCCCACCCTGGGGACTGTATCTTTGTTTCTGGCAACGAACGAAGTCAAGAATTTCGTCCAACAACACTTCTCTGAAGAGTATATCCAGCAGTACCAGCGGGGAGAGGTGCCAATTTGCCAAGGTGCAAAGAAAGAGTTGAGTTTCAGAAGAACCGGGGGGGTGGTCCGAGTAGGTACGTGCCAGATGTGTGACCTCTCGGACCCAGGGACCCATTCCTCGTGATAATAACCAGTCCCACTCTGGACCAACTGGCATGTACCCCCGAGTAATATGTAACTTCCCTAGTTAGCGGGTGCACCCCTCGCCATGCATCGAGTAGCTCCCCCTCCTCAATGATCCCCCAGAAATGTCGGGCCACCCCTCCGTGGGATGAAGAGGAACACACATCCTGTCCAAGTCAGCATCAATGGCTAAATTGAAATCCCCCACCCCCACAGCACATATGTTGATTCTGCATCGGCAGTTAGTCCCCATAGTTTATCAAAAAAGGAAGGATCATCCACATTCGGACAATAGCAATTAGGAACAGTGAGGGAGAAGGAGGCCACTCTGCCCCACGTCAGCATGTAACATCCCTGGGAATCACTATAGGAGCCATGCATGATGTAGTTTGTGCCCCTCCGTACCAGCGTCAACGTGCCTCGTAAGTACGGTGAGTATGTAGCAAACTGTCTGTGGGAGGCCCATCTTGCAGCGAAAGTAGCACGCACGAGGTACACAATGTGTGTCCCTTGTCATAGGGCTATGTGTATGTTGTGTCTTTCTAAATACGCTATTATATGTCGGTGTTTTCGTGGGTCCCCCAGCCCTTGCATATTCCACATGATGAAGTTGATTGTAGGGTGTCTGGCTCTTCTCTCCTAACGCTTGTACCAATCATCTGTAAAAGTGCAGTGTTATATCAACGTGGCTTGACAATGTCAACAATATTATGCTGGCATGTTTGTTAATTCTGTCAGCAAGTGTATAGGTGAGCATGCACTAGTAAAAAAGTAAAACAGTCCCCATCTCTCCCACCTCCCACACTAGTGCCCCTATCCCACCAGGAATGGCAATCCCATCCTGCCTCAATGAATAAAAGATATAACCAAAATTCAAAACTTGGGGTAACCTGTGGAGGGAATCACCCAGAGTGCCGCATGAAACCCCCTTGTCAGGGCGAGGGTGTTCAGGGGTAAAGCATCGTATGCTCCAGGTGCCTAGTCAGTCACTGACATACGTTTGTCCATAGCCTTAGACGTAGTAAGACAATAGTATGTCATTCAGAGTATTAATGGCAATCATGCATATAGTAAGTAGATCTCTTAGCTATTGACGTAGTGCCCATTCTTTGTTCAGGTCCGTTGATTCAAGTAGCAGCAGCTCAGTCATACTCCTCAGCTGACATCTTGTGTAAGAGCATCACGCTAGTCCTGTTCCGATAGCGGAGATGAGGGTCTGGGGCTGGACGTCGTTCAATCTCGTAGAGAGCTGCGCGCTCCCTGCCACTTCAGAAATTCTCCCGCCTGCTGTGGGTTGGTGAAAATGTGATCTTTGCCCATGTGAGAGACACAGAGCCTAGCCAAGTACAGTATGGCATAAGGGATGTTGGCTAGTCACAGTTTTTGTTTAATGGGCATGAATTTGCAGAGCGCTTCTTGTATATAGTAATTGTGTTTCCTTCAAATTGTAGGTCGCGCTCGTCTCGGGCAAGGCGGAGGGTTGTATCCCTGTCTTGATAGTTTAGCAGTCTAGCAATGATTGGTCGGGGGCAGTCCCTGGAAGCGGTCTTGCCATCAATGCTCTGTGAGCCCGTTCAACAATGACTAATTTTGCGAAGGCATCTGCCCTATGTATGGTGGTAAGTAATCGCTCCACAAAATCTTCCATTTGGCCTGTATTGGTAGTATTGGGGATTCCAAGTATGCATACGTTATTCCTCCTAGACCTCGCCTCTAGTTCCTCATTTTTCGCCAACATTATTTTAAGTTCTTTTACAATGTTGAACATTTATTCTCCCTGGGTGGTCCAAGCATCTTCCATGCGGATATTCTTTGTTCTGCCTCTGTAATCCGACCATCTTGCCTTTCAAGCTTGTGCGTGATGGCATCCATTCTGGTACACATGCTATCCATCTAGCTTTCAATGGAAGTAAGGCTTTGTTGCATTGCAGTGAGCACAGATTTTACATCCCTGTGTCCTCTGCGTCCTCCACGGAAGCCTTGTCTTGCCCCGGATGATCAGTCCCATTGCAAGTGGATTTCCGGGAGTCGAATTGCAGCTTTGTCTGCCCCCCATCCGCTTTCCCCATTCCGCAGGATGATAGCGCATATGGATGTCCTAAATCCCAATGGGTCCAACTGGCTGCCGCCGCAGCCATCGAGCTCCCCACCAGACCGCGGTGCCTCACCAGTCAGGAGATGAGAACACCGCAGGGCCTATTGACACCACCAAGATCTAATGTGAGGGCCCAGAAAGACCCAGGAAGATGCCACAAGCCAAGCGCGGCAACCAGCGAGCAGTACTTCACTCTTCTCGTCCGCAGACATTTGCTGTCTTTGCAGAATGGGTGAAGTGAAGTTGTAGAGGTCAGGTTCGTATTGTGCGGGGTGACTGGGCGGGGAGTGGCGTGTCCACTTGTTGCCTCGGAAGTGCCGCTTGAGCCAGTGGTGCTCTCAAGTACAACCGGGGAGCATTAGGTAGAGGAATGATGGGCAGGTTTGCCTCGTTACCCAGTAGCTGTGTTGTGGCTTAATATTGCAGTGACTTTCAGCGTTTCGCTATGTGCTGTCAGTATCACACCTCTCCTTTACTGTGTGCAGGTGCGTGCCGCCACTGGACCCAACGCTTTGGGGAGCCCACCGGTAAGTAGAGCAGGCAATATATCAGGCTTCCGCAACTGCTCTTCTGGTCCCCAGCCAGGCCTCCTCCAGACACATAGGTCGTCACTCGATCAATTGTATATTTCCAAGCCGCAGAGCTCAGCCCCCCCAGCCGATGGCACCGCGCCCTCCCCGGGCCCTCTTCAAGATGAGCTGTGCTGCCCACAGGCAGAGGACAATGCAGGAGCAATGGGCAATTAAGCGCCGTAGATTTGGGCCAGTATGGCGTCGGCTCACAGTAACTCGCCGAGCACCTCCGGTGTCTCACCGGACTCAGAAACATGCTGTCTCAAGCCACTATGCTAGGAAGTGCTCACCGCCAAACGGAGAAGCGCTGAGACAAGTCAGGCCCACTCTGCAGTCCGCAGGTCTTTCCGCTGCAGTCCGACCGCCTCCAGGCTCATGGACCTTCTCGTGTTCAACTCACTGTGCTCCGCCAGGCCGCGGGCCGGCACAGCCTGCTCAAAGGCGCTGCGCACCCCTCCGGGCCTCCTTCAAGGTGCACTGCTACTTCAGTAAGGATGTCTGCACCCAGGTGTCAGGCAGAGTGACCGCGCCCAGTCTCACCCCCATGGCTCATGTGAACGAGGCCTGTCAGAGGGCGCTTTGTTACAGCAGCGTTCAAGTCTGGGGATCTGCAGCCCTCAACCAGCCACAGCCGCTGCATGGCGCAGCGGTCTCCCCAATCACCTGTAGTAGCTTCTCAGCCTCTTCACCGGCAGCAATTGTAAGGACTTCTTTGAAGTGTCTCTCCACCACAGTGCAAGAGCAATCCCACGGTCAGGTCCCGCAGCACCGCAGACAGCCGCGTGTGTCTACCCCCCCCCCCCCTCAGGGGGCCAACTAGGTCTCAGCCGCTGCTGAGCACACTTTCTGCCTCCCCACTGGTCGAGGGTCGGGGAAGTATGCCAAATACGAATAGATTGGGGTGTCTTAGGCATTGAGATGGTACTCGATGAACATATCTGGAGCAAGATTTTGACGGATATAGGCCCGAACTGCAGGAGCCTCACATACGTGCTGCCATCTTGCTCGCCAGCTCTCTAGCGCCCCCATACGTTTTATACTTTAAAAAACCATTGAAATTCACCAGTTGTAGTTATCTTAAGGAGCTATAACTTGTGCAGCAAAGTAACTATAACGTGCGGCCTGGCCATGTGCTGCTATTTACTTCCCAAATTACATCACACGACATGTTCTATGACATCTTTGATAACATCACTTCAACATCTGAAATGACATCATTGATAAAAATACTGTGCATGGTGGAGGCCCAGTTTACTGCATGAATTAAAGTTACTTGAGATAACTGTAAATGGTGAATTTCAGTGTTTTTTAGTTTAAAACTGTATGTTTTAGCTGACATTTTCATCTAAGTATAACATCCCTTTAATATATGATTTGCTCAGTAAATTTATAGGGTTCACTCTGGTGGTCCTGGGTACATTTTGCAGATCTAGTTCTTCTCACTCAAATAAAGGGACAGTAGGTCAGCACAACAGGGCAGCAGTCCTTCATGGCAGCAGTCCAGCAGAGTGACAGTCCTTTCAGCAGCACAGCAGTCCTTCCTGGGAGAGTCGTCCACAGGTTCAGAAGTGTACTGAATAGTTGGTGTCTGAGGTCGAATATTTACACCTGGTGCCTTCTTTGAAGTGGGACAAGCTTCTTGAGATTTCCCTTTGAAGCGCTCAGATTTCCTGCCTCCTCTGCCCTGGCTCCAGACTAACTGCAGTGGATATGCAGTCCTTTGTGAAAACGCAGGGCAAAAGCCTATTCAGATGTAAGTGGGGCTGTGCCCAACTATGGCCCCCCATCCTCCTAGTGATGATCCATCCAGGCAAACCTAAGCTCTCCATTTTGTGTGGCTGTCTGGGAGGAATATAGAAATACCAAGTGCCAACTACACCTAGTCATGTGACCCAGAGACAGACTGCAGGCGCTAAATGCATAAGGGAGAAAAATGCCAACTTTCTAAAAGCAAAAAAGGAGTTAGGCCCAAAAGGACAAGGAACAGGTAGGGCCATAAATTTGGAAGAAAAAAGAGGTTGACCTGAACCTATTGTCAGTTACCAGCACTATAAACTTAGGCTGTAATGATCAAAAAATACATTCTTTCTTTTTGATCAGGTTTTTATTAACCCTTATTATTTTAAGAAGAGTTATTTAATTTTTAAACAATACTTTCCAGTATAAAAAAGACACATTATCATATCTCGAATATTTTGTACAGTGATCAAAAAAACATTCAGTGGACTAATTCACAAAATATGAAGAATATACACAAATTATATACACAACACTGCAAAAGACACAACAAAAACAATTATTTTGTTCAACAATTCAAAAATTGTGCATATTAAATCAAAAGAACAACAATTCATGTAAGAAAGAGGGGGAATGAAATTTAGATCCCTCGACATCAAAACCAAAATCAATCAGAAAATGCCATGAATGGACAATGCCGACGCGTTTCTGATCCTAGTCCACCAGGTACTAGGACTCTCATCAGGGCTTCTGAATTTCATAAACTGTACACTATACTTCACTTCTATGAGCAGCGGTGTTTATCTAGAGTGATCAAACAAACATCACTGTTATTAATACTCCTTCAGTGCTCCATTAAAAACAACTGCACCACAAATTAATTGGGAATTAAAGTTTGTACCTGTGATGGTACTTTATATTCCCTGCTTGATACCTGGTACCGCATTCAATCAAAACTCTGCAGGATTTCTATAGGGAAGTGGAAGGGACCCGTTATATATAGAGGAGACTTCAGCTAAGTACTATGTAAAACATTGTTATCTAGTAGCCACATTCTTTGCGTGTATGCATACCTGAAAAACGAGTTCCTGCTCGTGATTTATACAAGCTTCTTTCTTTAAAGGCGATTTCCTCGTATTCTGTTACAAAACCAAAAGTGGACACAAATCATTTCTTATTTAAGCCCAATTGTTTAACAAAGCAAGGCAAATGTCTTTTACTTTGCCGGAGCTTACCTCTCAGCATGTAACAGCTGCTCGTGTCGATAAAACACTAGCTTGCTGAAAAAGACGTCCAAATAGTGCCCGTCACATATTTCTGAAAGCAGAAATATTTCATGGATTATTATGCTGCCCCGGAAAACGCATGTATTCAGGAACTGTTTAAAAAGAAATGTGCGAGGGCTTACCTTTAGTCTACAACAGCCTCTCGTAAAGTTCACCCTGCTTTGTGGCTCACTCTGAATGTTTGGCAGTTGACATTTAAAACGAGGCCCCATCATGATATAAGGTTCTTGGGAAATGTGGTCCCTCCATAGAGGACCAATCACTACATGGTGCACACAATTGTCACAGTCGTGCATCTTGGGAAACGTAGTCCAGATTGGTACTTCACAAATGGCTCATGAAATCAGAACAATATTGTAAATGCTTCATACAAGGTGCGTTTAAATTTTACATTTTCGTTAGCTCAGTCATTGTATTAAGGCCTGTGAAGGCACTATTATACTTCAAAATTAAATATGCTTCTTTCTGAAGTAGGAAGCTGTCAACATCTAGCATTCGTTTAAGCGATTTGAAAGAGAAGAGCACTGTCCACTTAAAGTCATTCTCACTATGAGAATTTGCAATAAAGTGGTCAACCATAGGAGCGAGTTACCACCTTTTTCTTAATGCGGGAACGGTGTTGAGTAATCCTCTGATTAATCTGTTGATTTGTCTTCCCTATGTAAATTTTAGGACAAGGACACACAATCGCGTAAACCACGTTCTTGGTTTTACAATTCGTGAACGCTGTATGTTTCCACTTTATGGAATTATGTACAAACTCAGTGCCTTCCAAAGTTGTATTACAAGCAGCACAATTACCACATTTCTTGTGGCCCTCAATAGACTTCATTTGCCACTGTGTGCGTAGATCATTTTTAGCTTTTGTTGGGAAGATGTCAGCCCTGACAACTTGTTGCCGTATACTTTGGTTCCTCTTCATGGCGAATAATGGTCTTTGGTGAATACACTCAATATTTTGTAACAAATGCCAATTTTTTTAAATTATCTGTTTAAACTTATTTGTCGCTGGACCAAATGTTGAAACACAAACTAGTCTATCAAGGGGAGGTTTCTCCTTAGTTTGTAGCAGGACTTCCCGAGGTGTATTCCATGCTCTTTTTATGGAATGTCTGAGCAACTTCTTCGGGTACCCTCTTTCCGACATTTCTTTACAAAAAATCGAGGCATTGGTCTCAAAATCTGATCTACTAGAACAATTCCTCCTTATCCTGAGTAGCTGACCATAAGGGAGATTTTCTTTAAGACTCCTCGGATGTGCACTCTTATGGTGTAAAATGGTATTTCTGTCTGTGCTTTCCGGTGGAGAGACGTGACCAGCTTGTTATCATTTGAACGTACCTCCACATCTAGAAAAGTCAGCATTGTTTGACTATATGATATAGAGAATTTAATATCCTCATGTCTCACATTAAGCCACTCATGAAACATTGTTAGCTCATCTAGTGACCCCTGCCACAGGCACCAGATGTCATCAATGTAACGCAGCCACTGCTGCACGTTGTTCAGAAAGGGGTTATTTTCGTAGATAAATTTCTCTTCAAACTGAGCCATGAAGAGGACCGCCATCTCCGGCGCGAAGGGACAGCCCATGGCGGTCCCCTTCACCTGGATGTAAAACTGGTCCTCAAATTTGAAATAGTTTTTCATTAGAGCAACTTCTGCTAACTTTAAAATAAATGCAGTGGGGACCCTATGTGGTTTTTGTCTACTTTCAAGGTATAGTTCAATTACCTGCAGTGCTTCTTCCTGGGGAATCTGGGTGTAAAGAGAAATCACGTCAAAAGACACCATCAATTGTGTTTCACCATTAAATTGGGCCCCTTCTACTTTTGTGATAAAGTTGGTGGTGTCCCGCAAATAAGAGGGAACTTCAATCAAAAAAGGCTTAAGAAAAAAATCAACATATTTCGAGATCGGCTCGAGAAGAGAGTCGCACCCCGAAACTATGGGTCTCTTCGGGGGGTCATTAAGCCGCTTATGTATTTTCGGGAGAAAATATAGGACCGGAGTCCTAGGGAATTTTTTCATCAGGAAATCAAATTCCTTGGTTCCCAACCATCCTTCTTCGAGACCAGATTTTAATATTTCTCCTATTCTTTCTTGAACTGCCCTTGTAGGATCATCTTTTAACTGACGATACCACTCTTGATTAGTCACCTGTTTTTTGCCCTCTGCTAGATACTTATCCCTGGGCCAGATAACCACCGCACCACCCTTATCTGCCTGCTTGATTACCACTGTTGTATCCCTTTTAAGATCTTCCAATCCCTTCTGCTGTTTCTGCGATATGTTTCTTTTACAAAATGTATTCTTTTGTTCAAGCTGACTAATTATTGACAGGACAATCTGTTCATACGCATTTACTTCTTTAGGAACACCATTCAATGGGGGAACAAAACTAGACTTATTTCTTAGGCCAGTCACTTCACCGACATTGGTGATCTCCTTGTCTGCAAAAAAGAGAAGGTACATCAAAAAAACAAGTGTCTTTTTTAGACAAGGGCCAACAAAAACAAAGAGGCAGATTTAAACCAATATGGGACGTGAGAACCAGAAATCGGTCTTACAAGTCGTAAAACCGACTTCCATAGTTAATCTTTCTACGAAACAGCTGACAAAGGAGGAGGATGAAGTGCTAAACTTGGGTCTGAAGTTTGTACCGAATAGACCTACAGATTATACTAAACTTAAGTTGGAAGCAATTGAGTTTTGCAGGAAAATTCGTCTAAAGGCCTTTTTTGCAGACAAGGAGATCACCAATGTCGGTGAAGTGACTGGCCTAAGAAATAAGTCTAGTTTTGTTCCCCCATTGAATGGTGTTCCTAAAGAAGTAAATGCGTATGAACAGATTGTCCTATCATCAATTAGTCAGCTTGAAAAAAAGAATACATTTTGTAAAAAAAACATATCGCAGAAACAGCAGAAGGCATTGGAAGATCTTAAAAGGGATACAACAGTGGTAATCAAGCAGGCAGATAAGGGTGGTGCGGTGGTTATCTGGCCCAGGGATATGTATCTAGCAGAGGGCAAAAAACAGGTGACTAATCAAGAGTGGTATCGCCAGTTAAAAGATGATCCTACAAGGGCAGTTCAAGAAAGAATAGGAGAAATATTAAAATCTGGTCTCGAAGAAGGATGGTTGGGAACCAAGGAATTTGATTTCCTGATGAAAAAATTCCCTAGGACTCCGGTCCTAAATCTTCTGCCGAAAATACATAAGCGGCTTAATGACCCCCCGGGGAGACCGATAGTTTCGGGGTGCGACTCTCTTCTCGAGCCGATCTCGAAATATGTTGATTTTGTTCTTAAGCCTTTTTTGATTGAAGTTCCCTCTTATTTGCGGGACACTACCGACTTTATCACAAAAGTAGAAGGGGCC
This sequence comes from Calotriton arnoldi, assembly GCA_963921515.1. NCBI lineage: Eukaryota > Metazoa > Chordata > Amphibia > Caudata > Salamandridae > Calotriton > Calotriton arnoldi. The sequence goes on from CAWUFW010003765.1 coordinate 782,310, forward strand.
AAATTTAATGGTGAAACACAATTGATGGTGTCTTTTGACGTGATTTCTCTTTACACCCAGATTCCCCAGGAAGAAGCACTGCAGGTAATTGAACTATACCTTGAAAGTAGACAAAAACCACATAGGGTCCCCACTGCATTTATTTTAAAGTTAGCAGAAGTTGCTCTAATGAAAAACTATTTCAAATTTGAGGACCAGTTTTACATCCAGGTGAAGGGGACCGCCATGGGCTGTCCCTTCGCGCCGGAGATGGCGGTCCTCTTCATGGCTCAGTTTGAAGAGAAATTTATCTACAAAAATAACCCCTTTCTGAACAACGTGCAGCAGTGGCTGCGTTACATTGATGACATCTGGTGCCTGTGGCAGGGGTCACTAGATGAGCTAACAATGTTTCATGAGTGGCTTAATGTGAGACATGAGGATATTAAATTCTCTATATCATATAGTCAAACAATGCTGACTTTTCTAGATGTGGAGGTACGTTCAAATGATAACAAGCTGGTCACGTCTCTCCGCCGGAAAAGCACAGACAGAAATACCATTTTACACCATAAGAGTGCACATCCAAGGAGTCTTAAAGAAAATCTCCCTTATGGTCAGCTACTCAGGATAAGGAGGAATTGTTCTAGTAGATCAGATTTTGAGACCAATGCCTCGATTTTTTGTAAAGAAATGTCGGAAAGAGGGTACCCGAAGAAGTTGCTCAGACATTCCATAAAAAGAGCATGGAATACACCTCGGGAAGTCCTGCTACAAACTAAGGAGAAACCTCCCCTTGATAGACTAGTTTGTGTTTCAACATTTGGTCCAGCGACAAATAAGTTTAAACAGATAATTTTAAAAAATTGGCATTTGTTACAAAATATTGAGTGTATTCACCAAAGACCATAATTCGCCATGAAGAGGAACCAAAGTATAGGGCAACAAGTTGTCAGGTCTGACATCTTCCCAACAAAAGCTAAAAATGATCTACGCACACAGTGGCAAATGAAGTCTATTGAGGGCCACAAGAAATGTGGTAATTGTGCTGCTGGTAATACAACTTTGGAAGGCACTGAGTTTGTACATAATTCCATAAAGTGGAAACATACAGCGTTCACGAATTGTAAAACCAAGAACGTGGTTTACGCAATTGTGTGTCCTTGTCCTAAAATTTACATAGGGAAGACAAATCAACAGATTAATCAGAGGATTACTCAACACCGTTCCCGCATTAAGAAAAAGGTGGTAACCGCTCCTATGGTTGACCACTTTATTGCAAATTCTCATAGTGAGAATGACTTTAAGTGGACAGTGCTCTTCTCTTTCAAAGCGCTTAAACGAATGCTAGATGTTGACAGCTTCCTACTTCAGAAAGAAGCATATTTAATTTTGAAGTATAATAGTGCCTTCACAGGCCTTAATACAATGACTGAGCTAACGAAAATGTAAAATTTAAACGCACCTTGTATGAAGCATTTACAATATTGCTCTGATTTCATGAGCCATTTGTGAAGTACCAATCTGGACTACGTTTCCCAAGATGCACGACTGTGGCAATTGTGTGCACCATGTAGTGATTGGTCCTCTATGGAGGGACCACATTTCCCAAGAACCTTATAGCATGATGGGGCCTCGTTTTAAATGTCAACTGCCAAACATTCAGAGTGAGCCACGAAGCAGGGTGAACTTTACGAGAGGCTGTTGTAGACTAAAGGTAAGCCCTCGCACATTTCTTTTTAAACAGTTCCTGAATACATGCATTTTCCGGGGCAGCATAATAATCCATGAAATATTTCTGCTTTCAGAAATATGTGACGGGCACTATTTGGACGTCTTTTTCAGCAAGCTAGTGTTTTATCGACACGAGCAGCTGTTGCATGCTGAGAGGTAAGCTCCGGCAAAGTAAAAGACATTTGCCTTGCTTTGTTAAACAATTGGGCTTAAATAAGAAATGATTTGTGTCCACTTTTGGTTTTGTAACAGAATACGAGGAAATCCTCTTTAAAGAAAGAAGCTTGTATAAATCACGAGCAGGAACTCGTTTTTCAGGTATGCGTACACGCAAAGAATGTGGCTACTAGATAACAATGTTTTACATAGTACTTAGCTGAAGTCTCCTCTATATATAACGGGTCCCTTCCACTTCCCTATAGAAATCCTGCAGAGTTTTGATTGAATGCGGTACCAGGTATCAAGCAGGGAATATAAAGTACCATCACAGGTACAAACTTTAATTCCCAATTAATTTGTAGTGCAGTTGTTTTTAATGGAGCACTGAAGGAGTATTAATAACAGTGATGTTTGTTTGATCACTCTAGATAAACACCGCTGCTCATAGAAGTGAAGTATAGTGTACAGTTTATGAAATTCAGAAGCCCTGATGAGAGTCCTAGTACCTGGTGGACTAGGATCAGAAACGCGTCGGCATTGTCCATTCATGGCATTTTCTGATTGATTTCGGTTTTGATGTCGAGGGATCTAAATTTCATTCCCCCTCTTTCTTACATGAATTGTTGTTCTTTTTGATTTAATATGCCCAATTTTTGAATTGTTGAACAAAATAATTGTTTTTGTTGTGTCTTTTGCAGTGTTGTGTATATAATTTGTGTATATTCTTCATATTTTGTGAATTAGTCCACTGAATGTTTTTTTGATCACTGTACAAAATCTTCGAGATATGATAATGTGTCTTTTTATACTGGAAAGTATTGTTTAAAAATTAAATAACTCTTCTTAAAATAATAAGGGTTAATAAAAACCTGATCAAAAAGAAAGAATGTATTTTTTGCTCATTACAGCCTATGTTTATAGTGCTGGTAACTGAAAATAGGTTCAGGTCAACCTCTTTTTTCTTCCAACTTTCTAAAAGCAGCATTTTCAAAATTGTAATGTGAAATCCGACTTTACCATAAAAGAGGAGTTTTCATTACAATTCCAAAGACACCAAACATGAACAGTCTACCCACTCCCAACTGGAAGTTATAGCTTATTAAATGTAATAAAGTAACTCCAGTGTTATTCTATGGGAGAGGTAGACCTTGCAATAGTGAAAAAAGAACTTAAGCTATTTTCATCTATCAGGACATATGAAACTTAAAAGTACATGTCTTACTTTTTAAATACATTGCACGCTGCCCTATGAGCTGTTTAGGGCTTACCTTGGTGGGTGACTTATATGTATTAAAAAGAAATGAGTAGGCCTGGCAAAAGGTTTATTTTGCCAGGTTGAAATGTAAGTTTAAAACTGCACCTACAGGCTGCAATGCCATTGCCTGCCTGGCCTGTCTCTGGCCTGCCGGGCCAGAGACAGGTTTGCAAGGCTACGTAAGTGATTGCACAACAAGTGCTGCAGGCCCACTAGCAGCATTTAATTTACAGGCCCGGGATACATGTAGTACCACCTTACAAGTGACTTAGGAATAAATATAATATGCCAATCTGGGATAAGTCAATGTTACCATGTTAAATGACATAATTGATAACATCCCTGGCATGTTCAATGGCACCATTGATGACAGCACTGATGACATCATACAATCTTTGTGACACCATCCCATAGGGTTTTTGGACTCGTAGTAATTCATGCTAAACCTGTGGACAATTTTCTATTCACCTTAAAGGGATTACTCTTTTGAAGACTTCACACAACCCACAATCTAAAGTAAAGAGTTTGAGAGGTATACATTTGCCACTGTAAAAACACCTTCTGTCAGGCCTTATGGACAAACCTCCGTAGTTTAGTAAAATAGACTACAAATATTCCTGAAATGGGGATGTAACCTTAGAGCCAACACTAGTATAAGATAAATCACCTCTAAGTCGGACGCCTCTCCATTTTACATTATTCAACAATCTGCAATGACTTGAAATCTTTAGTGAAGTTTTGGAAAGACTATCTTACTGAATTTGTCTATACTACTGTATTACAACTATTTATGATGTAAATACAATGTATTCTCAACAGCAGTTTTGGCCTTTCTCATTGATTTTTTAGAACAGGCTTTTGCTTTAAGCAACATCTTTCAAATATTCCCCTGCAACTCACATCAGGTGCACTCAGCCTTTATCTTGCTTAACATGGAGTGCGTCTTATACCCCAAACTTTAGTGATTTGAAATCGATTCACCATCTTTTAAAATGGGTGATTACACATTTCCAGAGCTTATTCTATTTCCATGTTGTCGACCCGCAGACACACAATAAGTAACTCTATGCTGTATATGATGATGGTGTTATCACTGATGTCATCAGTGATGTCACTGGACATGTAATGCATGATGAAATCAATGTATTTTATCATATGTAGTATGTGGGGACATAAGCGGTGCCTGGCGGGGGCACAAGTTATAGTTAGCTCAGTAAACTATAACTAGGGAATTTCAGAGGTTCCGAAAATTTGCCAGTAAATGCACTACATCCAGAAGCAACGCAACACCAGGAGGCAATTGCACAAGAGGCCTCACCTGTAGCCCCACTGACCACATGACATGAGACTCCAATGGTCCTCTCCTGACATTCCCTCCATAGGAGGAGAGTATTGATCCTGAGATCGACATCCGCTTTGTGGTCAGAGTATGAAAACTGGAGTTGATGATGCATCTGAACAAGGAGAGTGTTCTTGAAAAGCACAGTCCCATGGGCATAGCAACCCATACATAAACACTTACACATATTTGCAATCATGAAATGCATAATGCTTGCGTAATGATTCTTTCATGTAACTTACAAGGCTTTCTTGACCCAGAAGAACATTAGTACAGTGATATAAAGGAGAGACTGGTGCCCAGCAATAAACCACTACCAACACATTTGGACAAAGGGTTGCTACAGGAAGATAACATGGCCAGCCAGCGCTCAATAAATTTCCACCCAGTCATCAGACAGCCAAGCATCAGTCCTATAGTCTAAGAAGCATCAAGCATTCAGCTACCAGCTACATGCATCACCGTCTTTAGCCACCCAGCTGACTCCCCAGCAGATGCAAGAATCCTGATTGAAAGTCCAAAAGTATTTACCCAGTAGGTGTAAGTACTCTGTCCACAGTCAGGGTGACAGGAATTATTGCTGGCACAGGTATGTTACAGTACCTGCACCTTGGAGGTGTGCTTATGATATTTATGTAGAGAAGTACACCAACGCTGTAGATGCTGATGCAGCGCGGTTACTAGCTCCAACCTGGCCACATGGGGCTGAACATCCTACACCAGCTCAACTCAGTACCGTAGGCAGTAAACAATAGTTAGCAAACATGATTCAAACAAAAGCCACTCTATCAGGCCTGGCAGGTGACCAAAACGATGGGAAGGAGCAAGATTTGCAGAGTAGGGGGGTTCTGATATCTGCTGTGTCAAGTGGGCAGCATTACATCTAATCAGAAGTCTCAAGATGGTTCCAGCAGTTGATACAATACATTTCATAACGTGGCGCACTGTTTACAAGGTAGAATCAAGCCAAACCACCAATGACTCTGGATTTGGCAAGCAATACATCCTCAGCATTTACCATACCATCCCACTCACTCAGGCCAGAGTCCAATCAATTCTCCTATAGGGCCCCATGGAATTCTTTCAGATCAAATGACTAGAATATCAATCACTCCTGGACACCCTTTCTCCACCCGCAACGTATCTGCAGACCAGCAATTCTAGGATTTGGTTGGTTTATTGAGTAGGAATATGTTGATGATGATTGTTAATGAGGTATATTGCAACTAGTCAGATGTTAGTGTTGCGCTGCTGGAGACTGTTTTGTGGGATATCATGGCGCTAGGGAGAGAGTAGAATTAGAGACTTTTTTATAAGGTATGTTAGGGTTTGGGTACAGGTAAGATTCTTCTGCTAGGAATCTGTTTCAAAGGGTAAATTTGGAGTATGGAGGGGACAGTAGCATTGTGCTATTAAGGACTCATTCATGGAGTATTTTGAGGTTCAGGAGAGGTCGGTTTGTGTTGCTGGAGACTCTTTCATGGTGATCTTTAGAATTAGGGAAGGGTACAGGTCATGCAATGTTTTATGGCTTGTGTTAGCAGTCACAGCTCCTGGAGGGAGTGCTGCGGGCTGTGGGCGGGGCGGGGGAGGGCTAGGGTGGGGGGTAGTAAACTCCGGCATACGGCCGAACGGAGTTAAGTACATAAATATATAAATAAAACAAATTACATTGCGCGCGCTGCAACTCCAAATGGCGATGCGGCGCGCACAATGTAATTCGTTTTATTTATTTATTTATGTACTTAACTCCGTTCGGCCGTATGCCGGAGTTTACTACCCCCCACCCTGCGCCTCCCCACCCCCCCGCCACCCCACAGCACTCCCTCCAGGAGCCGCGACTGTGTGTTAGGTATTGAGTACGATAATAATGTAACAAAGCATTGTACAAATGCCTTTCACTATGCTAAAACAATTGTGCACAATGAAAGGAAAATAATAATCCCTGGAAAGAAAGCACAACTCAGAAACACAACAGTTTATTGGTTAGAGGTCATCTGGGTCTGAAACACACATCATCTGAGCATTTTGGGATGTCTGCCAGCACCAAGGAAGCCATACTGACTACACAATTTGGGAAGCTGGATTCCAGGAAGCTGAACAGCCCCGAGAGTGAGATGCAGTTGTTAACGACTAGGTCCACAAAACACTGGAGAGCAGATTAGAATTGCCATGGTCAGTTGACTTGCGCCCAACTCCCACTATTTCTGAATGCATTTGTCACCATGAGCCAGTTTTTCAAGTTTGCCTTTCTTCAGCAAGGAGCTCTTGACACTACTAGAGAAAAAGGGGCTGGATCACAGACAGTAAGTTTCCTTCACCCCTGAAAGACTGAGAAACAAAAGCCTGCTGTTGTTATCACATATGGAAAAGGGGGTAGGTTGCCTTGTGAACGGCAAATGTAGAAAAGTTGCTCTTTTTCCATGATCACCCCATTTGTTGGACTGATGCTGCTGTTTTGTTTTTTACTCTGTGCACCGGGACTCTGTTAACCAGGCTCCAATGCATGTGCTCTATATAACCCCTAAAACATGTCAAAATTGGCTTAACTCCTAATTGGCAAATTTAACATAAATTAAGGCTGCAAAGTACTCAAATTGACCTGGAGTAAGAAATATGACCCCACTGCAACACCCATATACTCGGCTGATATCAAGTGCTACAATAGAGCAATTAGGAAAGCTCCTATAATGTTCTTTGCCTCAAAAATTAATGGCACCCGAAACTCTGCTAAAGAAATATTTGCCATTGTGAAATCTCTGACCGATCGCAATGTAACGTTCCGAGGAAAGGTGCAAATGTTGTTCCCACAAAAAGGCAGACATCTATGTCACACTCCCTCAAGATGTTTCTGTCCCACTTCTTAACAAGTCAACAAAGCTCTCTAGACCTTGATTGCCTTGGAGGAGATCTATGGCTTGACAAACTCTATCAAATCATGCTCCCCAATGGGCCCTGCACCGCCTGCTCCGCTAAAAAAAAGGGCTCCCATATTATTCAGCCAATCTGGACTGATGTGTTGAGTTTATCTATCTGCTCCGCTAAGGTACCACCATCTTGGAAACATGTGGTGGTGACACCACTACTAAAACAAAAGGCCACAGTTAAATCCCTCAAATTAGAGAGCTATTGTCCCATCTCTCTCCTTCTGCTTACATCTAAAATCTTGTAGAAGCATGTCTATCACCAACTATCTAGCTGCTTAGAATTCAATAACATATTGCATGCTTCAGAGTTGGGCCTCCCTCCATGTTTTAGCACAGTTGGCTCTATTGGATTTGATTGTGGCTTTCGTCAATGTCTCACAATGTTGTACTTCCTAGACTCCTGGATTGCTGTATATATGAGAAGACCTTGGAATGATTCAGGTCTTTTCTAGATCATCGCTCCTTTCAGGTAGCATCAAAACCTTTTTTCATCTGGGTCTAGGTCTATTTCTTTTCGAGTTTTACAGGGCTTGTGGTTGAGCCCCACATTTGTCAACATATGTGTTCGCCCTTTGGTGAAAATTGGTGAATCATTTGACTTTGCATTGATCTAACATGCTGATAATGCACATTTTGTTATATCTCTAACGCCACATCCAAGCAACAATCCTCTGCGATTAAGAAACTGTTTGACGGCAACAGTGGACTGGATGCGCCTGCACTGTTTCAAGTTAAATGGCAGTGAAACCAAAATCATGAGGGTGGGGAATCAGTTCAATTATTGCAGTTCCTCACTGTGGCCTGACGCCCTAAGTCCTTTCCCAGTCCCTAAATCTGCTGTGAAGAATTTGGGTGTGTGGTTGGATAGAAATGTAACCCTTAACCTATTGTTTCGGCTTCCTAAGATGCATAGAGAAGATACTGTGGGCTCTTCCGACTCAGGCGCACAACTTTTTAGTCCATGCCATCATAACATCACACCTGAACAATGAGAATGTTTTATATCTAGGCATTAAGCAGGCTCCATTTAAGATACTTCAAACCATTCAGAATGCTACTACATGCCTGTAGAAAATTGGATTACTGGTTAAGGGGGCTGAAACCACACTCAGGCAGCAACCACAATTGCTGTCAGGGTGAAGTGCAAACCCAAAGCAGACCCCACATTAACCTGTGCTTAACTCTCTGGTAGCTTGGCACAAAGCAGTCAGGTTTAACCTGGAGGTAATGTGTAAAGTATTTAGGCAGCACTTCAAACAGTAATAATTTAAAGTGACAACACAACACAAGAAAAATCCCACACCCATTTAGAAGGAATAGAGTAAAATGTAATAAATTATTTGAGACCAAAAGACAAAAATTCAATTAACAGAACCGGAGATATGCAATTTTACAGGTTTAAGTGAAAATAGTGCCTAAAGGCACAAAGCTCCAATTGTGGTTATCTGGTCACGCCGGATCGGAACAAAGGCATAAGTTCAGGCCGACCGCGATATTGCGCAGGCTGGATACAGGGACCAGGTTAGGCCCGCTGCACAAAGAACCTTAAAACCTGTCTGTGGACTGTTGCAAGATCCAGTTTAGGGGATGCGGTGTGCAGCGGCGACTCCGAAGGTCTGCGGGCTGCAATGCAAGGTCCTGCACGGTGGGTGCTTGACACAGTAATGATTCTGGGGAGCTGCGGGGCTTCGATGCGAGGTCCTGCGTCAAGGATGCATTGTGCTGCAGCAATTCTGAGGAGTTGCAGGACTGATCATCACAGAGGCATTGTGCAACAGCGGTTCCGAAGAACTGCAGGGCCCTGCATTCGGGATGCGCACACCCTTCTGCAACGCCATACCCAACTTCATTGTTCATAACGCCATCGACTCGTATCTGTACATCTTGCTAGGAGACCTCAACTTTCACCTGGAGAACATCGGCGAGACCAACATGGCTGACCTCCTAGAAAGTATGGCCAACCTCGGACTCAAGCAACTGGTCACCGACCCCACATATATCGCAGGACACACACTCGACCCTATCTTCTCAGTCAGCAACAGAGTAAAATACACCCACACGGAAAAGCTCACCTGGAATGACCACCACTGCATCCACTTCATCATCTCGGAACCCTTCAACACCCCCACCTCCACTGTCAGCGAAACGCGACGCAGCTGGCCCAAGATAACAGAACAATGTTGGACCAACGCCCTCATCTCTCGCCCACCCACCACCACCGAGTACACAGAACAAGCTGTGGACAACTTCGCAAACTGGATCACATCAAGCACTGACAAAGCTGCCCCAAGGAAACTGACCAACCCCAAGAAATGAACATGACACCCCAACCGGTTCACAGAACAACTTAGAACCCAGAAACGCAACTGCAGACAGACAGAAAGAAGATGGCACACCAGTAACACCCTTGAGGGCCGGACACACTTCAACCACTACCACCAGTACCACCACCTCCTGAAAAACACCAGGAAGGCCGCCCTAGCCACCTGCATCAATGACAGCTCTAACAACTGCACCACACCTTCAGCAACAGAAAGAAACATCACACCCTCTGCAACGCCTTGCTGACTTTTTTACACAACAAAATCATCACCATCTATGAAGACTTCGCACCCCAACCCCCCGCAGACAGCATCAACTTCCTCACGCAGACTGATGCCCACCCACACCAACTCACCTCATGGAACCTTCTCACAGAGAAGGAAACTGCGACCATCATGAGATCCATCCACTCCGGAGCAACTGCAGTCCCCTGCCCCACGACGCTTTCAACCTCGGCAATCAACTCATCAGCAAAGAACTCACCAAGGTCCTCAACTCATCAATCACCACAGCCCACTTCTACCAGATTTGGAAACACGCCGATGTGAAGCCTTTACTGAAGAAACCATCTGCAGACCCAGGAGAACTGAAGAACGGCTGTCCCATCTCTTTGTTCCCCTTCCCTTCCAAGGTCATCGAGAAGACAATCAACATCCAGCTCACCAGCCATCTGGAGATCTCCATGACCATGACCTCCTGGACCCCTCCCAATCAGGCTTCAGAACAAACCATTGCACTGAGACAACTCTAGTCGCAGCTACAGATGACATCTGAATGTTGGTAGGCCAAGGAGAAACAGTGGCCCTCATCCTGCTCGACCTCTCTGCAGCTTTTGACACCATATCCCATCACACACTGATCAACAGGCTCCACCAGATCAGAATCCAAGGAGCAGCCATCAAATGGATCACATCATACCTCACAGGAAGAATGTAGAAAATCATCCTCCCTCCCTACTCCTCGCTCCCTAAGAACATCACCTGCAGTGTACCTCAAGGCTCAACCCTCAGTCCAACCCTCTTCAACACATACATGATCCCCCTGGCCAACATTGTCAAAAGACACAGACTCAACATCATCTCCTACGCAGACGACACCCAACTCATCCTCTCTCTGACTAACAATTCAAGAACTAACAAAGACAACTTCCAAAGATGAATGAAAGAGCTTGGGATGAACGACAACTGTCTCAAACTCAACACCGACAAGACAGAAGTACTCATCTTCGGGAAAGGCAAGACACACACTGGAACCACAAATGCTGGCCCCCTGAGCTTTGCCCAACCCCGATACCCCCAGAACACGCCCGCAACCTCGGCATCATCCTCGACAGCCAGCTATCCAGGAAGAAGCAAATCTGCGCTATCTCTGCCGCCTGCTTCCTCAAGCTTTGAATGCTCAGGAACGTTTTCAGATGGCTCCCAACCAACACCAGGCGAACTATCATGCAGGCTCTTGTCACCAGCAGTCTGAACTATGCCAACTCCCTCTACATAGGAATAACAGCACAACTCATTTTTAAAAAAAAATGTTTTTATTGAGATTTTTACCATACAATACAAACATATCTGGTGATATCAAATCTGTGTCATAGAGTATATAACAACTATTCTTGATGCGATACAATTTGAGATGAGAGAAAACAAAATCAAGAACAACATGAAAAACCACCTCAGTGACCGTTACAATTTGTCTTGAATACATTAGTAAATTGCACCTACAGTTGATCTAATCCGTATCAATAGACATCAATGACATCACTTAGCAGTGTCTGGTTCGTGGGGCACTAGTATATCTAAATAAAGGGAGCGGAACTCCACTCCCATCCCGGACGCACAGCGCGATTTCTTTGTAATAAAGATGCTGATGTTTTTATCCTTTTCAAACACATTTATTTTACGATAATCCAATGATCCACATATTCATTCCAGTTTGCTTTGTCACAAGAGAGCCATTACATGTATTTACGTTTCTGACACTGCGGATATGTCCATCCGGACCTTTTTCCGAAGCAGGAAATATACAAGACTCATCCTCAGTAGTATGATCTTCCCAATGCATTTCGGGCTAATTTCATCGCCCTTCATCAGGGGTTCACTACACATATCAAACATCGACATTATATCCTGTATTTAGACTTCACCATGCATCACATACTAAAACTTCAGTTTTGCTTAATCCATATATGTAATTGTTACCATGACCAACGTTCTCCCTCTAAGTATATAATCATACCTGTGGGGCTTCTTCCAAAAATTCTCCCCCCTCATTAATCATAAACTTCTCTTTCTAGCGCAAAAAGAACCATTCTCCACCCACCATGTACTCGAATGCAACCATCCCCGTAGGAAGAGAGCTTGACTGAAATACTCCCATACCTGTAATACATATCCACGTTATTTCTTGCTTGTTCCAACCTCTCACGAGTACATTCTCACACTCGCTCATGTCTAACTTCCTTTTTCAAATCGCCAAATGTAACCCCTCCCCTATTAAATGACCAATTATATGCACCTCCATCTGCCTCATTCCTACAATTCCCAGAACCCGATGCATTTGAACACATAATTCCACCAGGTGACACTTGTTTATGAAAAACGAAATCCCCCCATACAATAATGGTTGAAAAAGGAAGTTAGAAATGAGCGAGTGTGAGAATGTACTCGTGAGAGGTTGGAACAAGCAAGAAATAACGTGGATATGTATTACAGGTATGGGAGTATTTCAGTCAAGCTCTCTTCCTACGGGAATGGTTGCATTCGAGTACATGGTGGGTGGAGAATGGTTCTTTGCGCTAGAAAGAGAAGTTTATGATTAATGAGGGGGAGAATTTTTGGAAGAAGCCCCACAGGTATGATTATATAATTAGAGGGAGAACGTTGGTCATGGTAACAATTACATATATGGATTAAGCAAAACTGAAGTTTTAGTATGTGATGCGTGGTGAAGTCTAAATACAGGATCTAATGTCGATGTTTGATATGTGTAGTGAACCCCTGACGAAGGGCGATGAAATTAGCCCGAAATGCATTGGGAAGATCATACTACTGAGGATGAGTCTTGTATATTTCCTAAATGTGTTTGAAAAGGATAAAAAACATCAGCATCTTTATTACAAAGAAATCGCGCTGTGCGTCCGGGATGGGAGTGGAGTTCCGCTCCCTTTATTTTGATGTTTCTAGCCTACGCGGTTGGAGGGCGGACCGCGCACCCGGGCTGCACGCATAAACTATCAAATGGATAAAATTGGCGAAAGCAAATGAAAAAATTAAGAAAAAGGTGTGCACTTTCACTCTCTAATTGATATGCACTAGTATATCTGCCATAGTTCCAATTACCCTCTCTTTTAGGAGTAAGCTAGGATCAAACAGTACGACACAATGGAGTGGTCACAATTTGCACCATATGACTACCGATACAGTTGTAAAAGAATCATGCTTATATTGATATATTCAGGTTAATAGCAAGTCCACCTCTTATGTACACCAACAATTTTCTGTAGCACATACAGTACAAAGTGGTATCTATAAACTATTCAGGGGTATTGGATGCTTTTCCCGCTTTATAACTTTGATAAAGACCACAGAAGTTTTTGGGACGACTCTGGGGAGGGAGTAGTTCGCTGTATACCTCTGTTTGTGTGTTGCAATAGAGCATGTCTCTAGCCCATTCGGACAGAGTAGGAGGCGGGCCGCGTCCCCAGCGCATTGCGACTCTACGCTTTGCAATCAACAGCTCCATCTCTACCATACAGCGAATACCTTTCTTTATCTGTTTCGAGTAGCCCTGTAATGCTAGGAGAGGGTCCAGAGCTATTGGGGTTTCTACGATGCCACCCAGTTCCTGAAAAATGAAGTTCCAAAATTCTGCTATACTCGGGCATAGCCAGACTGTGTGCATGAAATCCGCCGGGGAGGCTCTGCATCTGTCACACTCCGCCGATTCCCGCAGACCATATCTGTGCAATCGGGCAGGAGTATAGTACACTCTATGCAGGAATTTAAAATGAACAAGCCTATGTCTCCCGTTTAGAGAGATACCCAGCGTTGCCTCACAACAATAGTTCCATTGATCATCATCAATAACCATATCTAAGTCAACTGCCTCTCCAGTCGTGATTTAGTGTAAAAGTTATCCGATAGTCTTGAACTGTACCATAGATGCTAGATACCAGCCCGCTGGGTGAGTCAGCTTTTATCAGTAATGAGAAAGGAGTGACTTCTGGGGGCTCCGCCATGTCTTCTCCAAGGAGTTCCCGCAAAGTGTGCCGAACTCTGTGGAAGTGAAACCGCACTAATGGTGTAACATTTTGTGTTTCAACTCCAGATTCATCCCAAGTACGCACACACCCATCAAGAAATAGGTCCCCGATTTTCATTATATTAATAGACTGTAACGCCTGAGACACTTTCCCTTTCCCCAACAATGGGCAGCCAGCCAAACCATTCCAACGGGGATTTCGGGGAATATAATATAGTGCTGCCTTGCCTCTTTACCAGGTCTTGCCATGCATGGACAGTAGCATTAATCGAATCAAGTATGCTAGTTCTACGATCAGTAGTGTGAAACAGTCTAGTTGGGAGTATGTCAGGGGATGCTGCTAGCTTCTCTATGTGGAAATGAGGGGGGTCTAGTTGTGGATGTATCCATTGATAGGCATGGGAGCATTGTGCCACTCTATAATAAAGTTCCAGGTCTGGGGCCCCCAAACCGCCCAGAGCATAAGGAAGGGTGAGCACTCCCCATTGGACCCGTGGTTGCCTCCCCGCCCATGCCAGTTTTATCAGTATTGTTCTTATGGTTTTAAAAAAGTGTGTCGGAAGGACCATTGGTATATTTAAAAACAGGAACAGAAACCTGGGTAGGATCACCATTTTCATTAGTGATATACGGCCAATCAAGACAGGGGAAGGCGAATCCATCTTTCCACCTCTTCCTCTAAAGCGGCGACTGGTCTCCGGGTCAGTGTGAATCCGTATACCCAAATATCGCACCGGTTCAGTTGACCAGGTCAGCGGAAAGTCCATTTCAAAGGGAACAGTAATATTGGTTAATGGGAATATTATTGACTTAGTCCAATTTACCTTTAAGCCAGAAAGTTCCCCGAACAGGACAACCTCTCTGAGGACGGGCGGCAGGTTAGTTTCAGGGTGTCTTATATATAAGAGCGTGTCATCTGCATATGATGATATTATTAAGTTATAATTGGGGAATCGAATTCCTCGCCAACCATGGTATTCCCTAAGGGCGCAGGCCAGGGGTTCCGCTACTATTGCATAAAGAAGAAGGGACAACGGACAACCCTGTCTGGTACCTCTGGATATTTTGATAGGGGCAGTGACCATGTCTCCAATCCGTACCCTTGCAGAAGGGGAAGTGTATAGGACGCTCACCAGCTTAAGAAATATTTCACCCACACCCATCCGACCATGTTCATAAATGACCACTCCACAGAGTCAAAGGCTTTCTCTGTGTCTAAAAAGACTGCGGCCGCCTTGACTTCCGGATTAGTATGTTGTACTGTGCCAAAAAAGGTGCGCAGATTATATGTCAAATTGCGCCCTGGGACAAATCCCGCTTGCTCCGTGCTGGCTAGTTTCGGCACCAGAGGGGCAAGTCGGTTAGCAAGGACCTTGGCATAAATTTTGGTATCTTTAACACAATACTTCTCGGGTCTATCATAAAATGTAAATGTGTCTCTCAGCAAAGCTCCATTAGGGAGCAATCCCTTTTAGGACGAATGCCCTCACCCACCATAGGTGGCATGCTTCATCATATGGGCTTCTCCTCCCAGTGAGAAAACCTAGTCTCACTGAGGGCTACAACTCCCTCACTGTGAGGTAGGAGCTCTGGGATGTTTTCATGAGGATACTAAAGCCCCATCTGTGAATGCTAGGCGTTGTGAGGGTGCAGCGCTGGATGTGATTGTGATGTTAAATGTGAAACTAAAACTACCTAGAGAGGACAAAATATGTTTATTGGCTTGTCCAAACTGGCAGGGTTAAAAAGCAGTATCAATTAAACTGCTAAGTTGGTAAGGTCGGTCGACATGTTTCAGCCTATTTGGTCTAACGTAGTGTCCAGGCTTTCATCAGGACCATAAAAAAATATAAAAAATGCTGCTGCATATATGAAAAAATAATAATAATAACAAAATACAGTGATATCAAACCAGTAATCCAAATGTTTTAAGCTCGGTACTACTGGAAATGCAGCTCCTTTTCGCAAGATTGCGAGGCAGCAAAGATATGTAGCAGCACCACAGAGTTTCCGCTACTGGGTCTGGACCATCAGGGGTTTGATAGACAGCTAGATATGCAGATTCTTGCAGGATAGTTGTAACGGCTTATCGGAGCTCCGCTACAGCGCAGCCATTTTCCTCGCCGGCAAGCTCCGCCCACTATAACAGCACAACTCATGAAGACACTCCAGACGATTCAGAACACAGCAGCCAGACTCATCCTCGACCTTCCCAGACCGACGCACATAACCCTTCACCTCAGGAAACTCCACTGGCTAATAGTCATGAAGCAATGCAGGTACAAGCTACTCACCCATGCATGTACAGCACTGCACAACGAAGGACCTGTATACCTCAATCAACACATGACTTTTCACCAGCACACCAGGAAACTCAGATCCGGATCCCTAGCCCTAGTTGCCTCCCGCCGCATCCGTAGGACTAACAGCGGAGGCCGCTCCTTCTCCCATCTGGCGACCAAGACCTGGAATGACCTCCCTCTGCACCTCAGAGCCTCACCATCACTCCAGCAATTCAGGAAGGACCTCAAGGCCTGGATGTTCAACCACTAGGAGAACTAGCAGCATGATCCGACAGCGCCTCAAGACCCTCACAGGTGAAGCAGCCATGCTCTAAAAATCCTGATTGATTGATTGATTGACAGCGACAGTTGTGATGCAGGGCTGTGAGGTGATGCTTCACACTGTGTAGGTTCTACTTGGACCATAGATGGGCTGGCAGAGCACTTTCAGGCCCACTTCCAAGGAATCAGGACTGGGGTGGCACCACTTGGGGGGTAAGACTCACAGCAGGCAGAGTCCAGGTGCTGGGTTCAAGGTGGTTGGAGCCTTTTCTGTCCCTGAGGCTGTGATCAGGAGACCAGACATCTAGCCCTTGGAGTCACTCTAGTGGTCTTGGATTCAAGATGCAGGTCCAGTCCTTTTACCTCAGGCAGGAGGGCAGCAGAGTAGCATGGCAGGAGAGTAGCAGCCCTTCTTGCAGCAGAGCAGCAGAGCAGTTGTGCTGAGTTTTCCACAGGTGCAGAGGTGTACTGATGAGTTGAGTTTGAGGGTTAAATATTAAACTTCTGGAGGTTTCCACCCCCAGAGGTGTTTGGAATTTCCTACCTCCCTGCTCTGGCCCCAGCTTGTCTGAGGGCACAGCTAGTGTCAAAACCTTTGTGAGTGTGCTCAGACAGAGTCTTTGTGTTGTGTTAGTGTGGTAGGTGACAGCTCCACCCAGCCCTCCCATCAAGTCAGAGATGTCCCATCCTGCCAACATCTATTCCCCATTTGTCTCACTGTCTGAAAGCAATCCACAAAGACCAACTGCCAGCTACCCCTAGTCATGTGACACAGGATACAGACTGCTGACACCAAATGGTGGGGACAAGAAAATGCCAACTTTCTAAAAGTGGCATTTTCAGAATTGAGGCATAAAATTCGACCTTACCATTTTAAATTACAAACGGTTTAGACACCAAACTCAACTTTCCTCCCTGCTTCCAATTGAAAGTCATCACTTATTAAATGTAATATACACAGGCTGCAATGGCAGGCCTGAGGTGCTTAAAAGGCTGCTTAAGTGGATGGCACAATCAGTGCTGCAAGCCCATTTGCAGTATTTAGTTTACAGGCCCTGGGTGCATGTAATACCACTTTACTAGGGACTTACAAGTAAATTAAATCCGCCAATTGGGTGTAAGCCATGTTTAAGGAAGTGAGAACATGCACTTTAGCTCTGGTTAGCAGTGGTAAAGTGAACAGAGTCCTAATGCCAACAAAAGTGAGATCAGCAAAAGGGAGAAGTAAGGTAAAACGTTTGAAGGAAGACCACCCTAAGGCTGACAGGTCTAACAATGCCTGCTTTGTCACATCACCAAGCCCTGTTTTATTACATCGTATTTGAGGAATTTTCTTTGGATACCGGTGGGAAAGCATAAACAATTTATAACACTCTGATTTGCCTAGCACTCTTTTGCTAATGTAGGGCCCGATATGTGAGGGATCTCATTCAGCCCTACATTCCACACACTACCCTAAGATCTGATAATTTAAAAATAGCACAAGTGCTTTCAAGTGCTAAGAGTTTAGCTACAGTAAATCTGCACACACAGTCAACCTACTTAGAACAGTAAAGTCTTCAGAGTTTTTCCACAAGTTAACTTAATTTAGGCTTTGGCACAGACGTAGTGACAAGGTATTCCAGAGTATGGATGCCAAATATTTGAAGGAGTGGCCTGCCTGTCTTACTCGTTTGATTATGGGAACTTGTGCTATTTATTATTACATAAGTGCTTGGCACTCAATAGCCCTTTGATGAGGTGTGAATCAACTCCCAGAGCAGATCAAAGGTTTTAGGTGTGGAGAGGTGTTGTGTTCCTCCCGCAGGATAACCATCTGGCCTGTGAACAGAAACTTGATTAACTCCTAGAATCCTATCCTGTCACAGTCATATGTTAGCTGACACCTGGGCAGGGTCCTTTCTTTGTCCCCCCCCCCCCCAGTCAGGCAGGCACCGATTCCAGTTGGAGAGGAGCTGCTCCCAGAACTGGTTTAAAATGACAACAGAGGAGGGGTTGCTCATTTCCTTGGCCACATCTCTGGGATAGGCATACAGGCTCTGCACAAGGGGAGAAGGATTTAACCATCTTGGATTTGGGCAGCAAAGAGCATTGTGTGATTGTTTTCAGTAGTAGAACACAGAAACTGCTTCAAAAGTGGGTATGGTTACCCCTGGGAATATTGTCCCTGTTGGTTTCTTGGTTAAGGAGGAGCCAAGAGTTACACGCACCCACATGCTAGAGCCATGTATAAATTTGGCACCCCCTGGGCATCCTTTTTAGAACACTACTGGAACTGTGGAAAACAGAAGAAGGATTGCACCTGCAGTTGAAACCCGTGAAGCAGGACATGCTCCCACTTGTAACTAGGACAAAGAAGTTGACTCCATGGTTAATTTGGATGAACCTCCTGTTCAGGCTGCAGGAATGCACCAAGCTACAAGCATCCTTTTCCTGCAACTGCCCAGCTGACCAGTTGCAACTGGACCTTCCATAGAACCTGCTGTTGGACTCTGCTGAAGTGATTCCTAACCCCCAAATGTTTTTCCTGAAGTCCTAGAACCTTGGCTGTGTCTGTTTGGTCTTCTCATATTTTTATCTAAAGCTTTCATAATTCATATTTGCGATTCCTTTATTGGATTCTTGTTCCTTTGGTGTCTTTTTATTTATTAAAATGTACTCTACTTTTCTAATTTGGTTTGTGGTTTTTATTGCATTGTGTTTTGACTTTATAACTGTTTTGACAATGCTTAAATACTTTACACATTGCCCTAAGTTAAGCCTGTCTGCTCAGTGTCATACCTACCAGGGGGTTGAAAGCTTAATTTAGTGACACTGGGGGATCTCCCTATAAAGGACTGCAATTGTTACTCAAGGTGGGTAATCACCGCCCTTAAATATTAAACCATTTTGTTCACAAGGAACATGTTCCTGAATTGATTTCTGTGCACAAGAAGTTATTAAAATATGGAACGTCCTGCGTGTGATCAGCTGTCTTCCTGCTGCAGTCAAAATATAACAATCAAATCAAGAAGCTGCCATTCTCCTTGTTGTTGGTGATTGTGGTAATCCGCATGGACTGAAGTGAACTGTGTTTTTCCCTTAACACAGGAATCCCACCTCCTCTTCATCCAAATCCACCACGTGGGACTTCTGGTCCCTGGACATGCAAACGAAAACTTCTTGTTGACTGCACAAAGTTGTTTTGCAGGATTCTGTGCATACGGATTCGGATGTGTATTTGTTTGGCATGTGCTTGTTTGTTTGTTTTTGTGTATTGTTTTCAGGTTCAAATATTCGAAATTGTGTAGGCCAGTAAGGACTCAGTGTGGGTCTCCGAATTCCAATATTGATTCAGTGGGGGACCAGGATTCAATTACATGAGGGTCCACTGAAGTCAAAAGGCTAAGAAGCACTTCCATATACGAATCAGGTGTGAGAACAATAAATCATCCCTTTTCCCCATCCACTGATACGTGGACTCATATTTTTCTGGATCTGTAAACTAAACTGTTCTCTCACTCAACCTTGGCCTATATATCAGTCAATTACATTCTTCTTTCAATCCATCTCTTTCACGAATGTTCCCTCATATAAACCTAGCCTGCCTAAGCAACAAATGTATCTTTGTAATTGGTGGTTCAGACGTGTTTCTGTTAGCTGGCACTCTCATAAACAGCCATGCTGTAATTGTGTGGGAAATATCTCTTTGCAAGTAGTGTATCAAGTGTGCCTCTCTGAAGACCTGCCTTTCTCCAAGTCCTGACATCTTGTATAATAAGACCTGCTTATCTTCAAGGCTAGACATCTTTTATAAGATCTGCTTCTCTCCAAGTCTTGACTTCTTATATAGGACCTGCTTCTCTCCAAGTCCTGACATCTTATATAAGACCTGCTTCTCTCTAAAATTTTACTTCTTATATAAGACCGAGGGGCATATTAGCAAGGCCGGCGATAAAATTATCGCCGTTTTAGCGGCAGGAAACTGCCGCTAAAACGGCGATAATGGGCTTCTAATATGCGTTATAGAATTCAATAGAAGCCCAGGTTAGATGTGCAGGACATCTAACCTGGGCTTCTATTGGAATTCTATAACGCATATTAGCAAGCCCATTATCGCCGTTTTAGCAGCAGTTTCCTGCCGCTAAAACGGCGATAATTTTATCGCCGGTCTTGTTAATATGCCTCCTACTTCTCTCCAAGTCTTGACTTCTTATATAAGACCTGCTTCTCTCCAAGTCCTGACAACTTACATAAGACCCGCTTCTCTCCAAGTCTTGACTTCATTCTTATAGAAGACCTGCTTTTGTCCAAGTCTTGACTTCTTATATAAGATCTGTTTCTCTCCAAGTCTTGGCTTCTTTCTTTTATAAGACTGGCTTTTCTCCAAGTCTTGATCTCTTATATAAGATCTGCTTCTCCCTGTAGGAAGGTGGAATCTGACTATATGGTTGCCCCCACTTTTTTCCTGGTGTTTTGCTGGTTTATGACTTAGTTGGACTGGGACCCTGCTATTCAGGGCCCCAGTCTATCTGCTCTCTCTAAACGACATGGAGTGCACTCTAGGTGCACTAGTGATTGGATACTGTGGTGCCTTATGAGTCCCTAGTATATGGTACCTTAGGTGCCAAGGGCATAGGTACTTCACAGGCCTACCAGGGGCTGCAGCATGTGTTATGCCACCCCTGGGAAGCAGTCTAAATCTGACACCACAGGCCTGCTACTGCAGCCTGGGTGAGGTGGTGCTAGCACCCCTCACTGAGATATAGGTTTCCTATATCTCTCCTGCACACACATATAAACCTATCAGTCACCCCTAAGGCAGGCCCTATCAATCCTGAGGGCAGGGTGCTTGGCTTCTATGTGAGGGGGTGCCTCTGCCTGAGCAGGGCCCCTCTGCAGCTCTCAGAGTCTATTCTCTGGTGCTGTTTGTGGATGCGGTTAAACCATATACTATTTAAGTGCATTATATCCTCGCGGTAAATGCTAACTTTGGAATGGCTGCATCAAAACATGTCGTGTTTGGTGTCAAACATCTTGGAATACTACCCCCCGCCAATCTTGGCGGCGGGGGTAGCATTCCACCCTTCTAGAGGGATAAGACATGTACCTGCTGTGGAAACGCGGTAGAATCCTAAAGAGCCCTGGCATCACAAAATGGATGCCACCAGTCACAGACACTGGGCTGCCCTCCTGCTGATGACCGAAACTCGCAGTGGAGGAAGCCCAACAATAGGCATCCTGTCACAGGGAGGTGTAACCACCTTCCAGACAGGGTTTAGTGTATTGGGGCTGGGTGGGTGCACTCTTAGAGTGCTTTGAAGTCCTGCACTGGGGGAGCAGAAGGCTCCTCTGTGCATATGCCAGTTCAAACCAGCTCAGGGGCTACCTGCCCCTGCTCTGGCGCGAAACTGGACAAAGGGAAGTGGGTGTAGCCACCCCTCCCTTGACCCTCCCATAGGTGGGGTCATAGAGCTAGTCCATCCCCTCTTTTTAGTATAAGAGGGGAACCTTGCCATTGCAAAGCAGATAACCCCTGGACGACGCTCTACAGAAGAATCCTGGCCCTTCGACGTTCCACTACCTTTGGAAGACAGAAGAATCTCCCTTGGAGTCAAGGAGTGACTCCCCTGCTTGGCAGGCACCAAAAACGACAACGACGGTCGCAAACTACGCCGCTCCCGCCGGAGTCCGAAGTCCCTGCAGCCCAAGAAGTGGATTTCCTGACCTCTCCCAGGCCATCGTGAGTCCCCAGTGAAGCTGAGGCAAGTGGACCCCACGAGTAACGAGGAACCGCGACCCCTGGGTACCGTGCACTATTGTCGAGTGCAACCCCTTCACAACGTTCTACGAACTTGTGCTTTGGACCACGTGTGGTCCCGACCTCCAGCAGGAATCCCTCCGAAGATCAGAGGCCTACACCGTCCCGAGTGACCGTGGACCCCTGTTGAGTGATTCCGCCCGAGGTGTCTTCGCGATCCCTGGCCCGCTGGCTTGTGGGTCCCCAGAAGACTTCTTAAAGAAACCAAAGGGCTCCCCTGGTTGCTCCAGGCCTGCCCTGACTTACCCTCGCTGGGTGAGTCCCTCAGACCTTGCTGGTCTGCGCCATCGACTTTTCTTCATCTCCCCGAGACTTGCGGCTGCCAAGGCTTGTTGGCTCCGATCGAGTTGCCGACACCGCAGTCAGCTGCAGACGTCGAGGGACACACCGAATCCAGCTCCTGGTTGTCGTCGACGCC
The DNA here is from genome assembly GCA_963921515.1 of Calotriton arnoldi. NCBI lineage: Eukaryota > Metazoa > Chordata > Amphibia > Caudata > Salamandridae > Calotriton > Calotriton arnoldi. The sequence continues at coordinate 805,067 of CAWUFW010003765.1, forward strand.
TCCTGGACCACGTGGCTGAAGAGTCAAGGCACCCGCAACCGACCTGAAGCGACCGACGACGGTGGGCATCCATCTTCCTTGCCCCGGGTCACTGCCAAGTGACTTTGAACACTGTCCCCTCTGCTTTCAGGTCATCCTTCTTCAGAATCCAGGCTTGGATTCCACCGGACACTTCTTCAGCTCCCGCAAGCAGCAAGTCTTCTTTGTTCGCCATTGAAAACGACGCCGCGACCCGACACCAAAGGACACCTGTGCACCCGGCTTCCCTGGGTGAGGTAACTCCAGCACGACGGTGCTCCTGTGGGTGTGGGCCCTAGAACTACTTACCCTGTAAGTGACTTGCTTGTAGGTTCTCCCGAAGTATCCTAAAACTCTTTATTTCCAACCGCGACTTGCCCCATTGAAGTTAACGGCGATTCGCGCCTGTGTATCCACACTGCACGCGTCCCCCGTGGGTCCTTTACTTACCTGCCTTGGGTGGTTTCGTGAGGCCCCAGCACTTCTGAAGGCCCTAGGCCTTGTCTCCCTGCAAGTCGTTGTTTCTAAGTCTCTTACTTAGTATATGGTCTGGTACGCCCCTAGGGCCCCAGCCATATTTTGTGCTTAACTTATTGTGAAACGTTGATTTGTGCATATGTTTGTCTTCTAATCTCATAAAGAGATTAGTAGAGAGTTATTTAGAAATAAATACATATATATTTGATATATATACCTGTGTGGTGTCTTTTCATTTGGTGATTCAAGAGATTATATGGTAAAACAAGCTGCTTTACATTCCTCCGAGACTTAGCCTGAAGGCTGCTCTCCACAGCTACCACTAGGATAGCTTTCTTTAAAAGGTTGTCTTAAACCTATCTACCATAAGAGTCGATTTGGACTGGTGCAAGGTGCCCACTATAATTAGTGGACAGCATATGCCAGGCCAACTTCTCACATTGGTGGGCAGCGTGTGGGATTCCAGCTTGCCATTGTTTTACCAGAAAATCTCTATTTGAATTACTAACTGAAAACCATTATAGGTACTCAAGGTACATATAAAGTCAAGCTTAGTATCAATAAGTTCTACTGAACTTAGAGCTGTGTGCCAAGGGATAGCACACCCTTTCCACAGCTCAAGCTAGGATCAGTAGGCCACAAACTAGTGTAGGTAGTACAACACTGCACAACACTAGAATGTCCTTAAAGGGTGGACCCAGTGGATCCACTCAGCCTCAGTATAAGGACATGGCTTTCTCTGACTTGAGAGCCATGTGTGTTGACAGACACCTGAGACTAGGACAGAGTCCCTCAACACTACACCTGATAGATCTGCTGACAGCAGATGACCTTAGATTGGCTCTAGGAGCTAAGGGGTCTGAATCAGTGGGTGGGTCAATCATAGTATCTGGGTCAGATGAGGACAATCCGAATGACCAAGACTCTGTGGTTGAAGGGCCAGGCTTCAAGGAGCCTGAACAGGACAGAGGAGTTCTCCCTAAGAGAACTGGCAGAGTGGATGAGAGGCACAGATCCCCTTCCAGGGAATCTGAGCACTCTTATCACTCTGGCAGAGAATTTGTCCAAGAGAGGAGCTCATACTTTAACTTAAGAGAGACCTCCTCTGAGAGAAGGTGCAAACTGCTCCAGTATGAGGAAGCCAAAGTGGCCCTCAGAACCAAGCAGTTGGCACTGGATAGAGAAGCCCTGGAGATCCAGAGAGCTTCCAGAAGGGAGGGTTTAGAACCCCCTGGTGGCAGCAACAGTGTCCCTAGAGGCAGAGAATATGTCCCTGACCATAGGAACCTGAGCAAGGTTGTTCCTCCCTACCAGAGTGGGGATGATATCCACAAGTGGATAACTGCTATGGAGAGGGCCTGTAGAGTACAGCAGGTCCCCCAAAAGCAGTGGGCAGCAATCTTGTGGCTCTCCTTTTCAGATAAAGGTAGAGACAAGCTCCTCACTGTTAGAGAAGAGGATGCTGATAATTATGAGGTCCTGAAGAGTGCACTGATAGATGGGTTTGGCTTAACCACTGAAGAGTACAGGTTGAAGTTCAGAGATACCCAGAAGGCACAGACTCAGGACTGGACAGACTTTGTAGATTGTGCATCCAAGGCTCTGGAGGGTTGGCTGGTTGGCAGTAGGGTTACTGATTTCAAAGGATTTTATAATCTAATGATGAGAGAACAGATCCTTAATAATTGTCAAAACCAGCTTTTACACCAGTACCTGGTGGACTCTGATCTGACCTCTCCCCAAGAATTGGGAAAGAAGGCAGACAAATGGGTCAGAACCAGGGTAAGGCCTAAGAATCAGGGTGGTGACCACAAGAAAGATTCTACCAAGTCCCAAGAGAAAGGTGGGGATAAATCCAAGGATAAGTCCACTACAGGGCCCCAAAATTCCTCTTCTGGGGGTGGGTCCCAAACTCCTTCCTCTCCTGAAAAGAAACCCTATTGCCATGTCTGTAAAAAGCCTGGGCACTGGAAATCTGATCCCAGTTGTCCCAGGAATGGCAATAAAGAAAATGTTCCTCCAACAACTACTACCACCCCTCCTGGTACTACCAGTAGTAATCCTCCAGTTGGGAGTAGTGCACCCAAAAGTTAGGTGCTTTTGCAAGAGGAACAGAGGTGGGCCCTAGTTTAGACAGGACCCCCTCAACAGACTCCTCAGATTCTGATGGTGGTGTAGGATATGCCACCTTTACCATGGGTCCCATAGCATTGGGCAGGTACAGACTGGAGCCAATGATTAATGGTCAGAAAGCTGTGGCATTTAGGGACACAGGGGCTAGTGTCACCATGGTGGCAGGGAAACTAGTCCCCCCTCACCAGCTTTTACCTGAGTTTAAATACCAGGTGACCAACATTGATGGTGTCAGAACAGATCACCCCATGGCCATAGTCAATCTCAGCTGGGAGGGGGTCACAGGCCCAAAAGAGTGGCAGTGTCCCCAACCCTACCTGTAGATTGCCTGATGGGCAATGATTTGGAAATTTCAGCCTGGGCTGAAGTTGAACACCAAACCCATCTTAGGATGTTGGGTGTCCCTGTAAAGGTTAGTGGGGCTGTGATGGCCACAGCCCCAGCCCAAGATTTTGGAGAGATGGAGCCTGGAAGAATGGCCCACTCTCCCCAGAAGAGAGCACAAGGGTTGAAGAAAAGTCTTCTTCCCTCCAGACAGTAGGTAAGGGTCAGCCTCCTCAGGGAACTGACCCTACCCCTAGTGAAGGAACTGCCACAGAGGTAGTCAGGCCTGGCCTGGCCAGCCCCCTGATGGCAGAGGACCCTTACAAGGTGGTACCCAGTCTGGAGCAGGTAACCTGCCCCTCTCTACCCTGCCTCAGTGAGCCCAGGGCTGCAGAGGTCAGGGAGGTCAGTGGACCCCCAGGGCCCCCTGTCCAGAGGAACCCCCATCAGCAGATTAGGGGCACCCAGGCTAGTAGCCCTAGCCAGGTAGAAATTCCTCAACCCACTGAGGGATCCCCCATACCTTTATGTAGGGACCTCCCCCAGAAGGACTCTGTTAGGCAAGGGCAAACCTGGGACCAAAAGGTTTCAAACATGCCATGTCCCTCCAGTGTTCCACCCAAAGGGACCCAACCCCCGGCTGTAGGCAGTCAAAGGTTGACCCTTAGAGCAGAGTACCACTCAGTCATGGAAAGACAGGCATACATGGTGACCAGTGAGCTGAGAAAGCTGAGGCCAACATTCCTAGGGCCACACTTCCCTACTCAGACACCTCACCAGCCTGGTACTTTACCAAAGCACACCACAGGTAGTGATTCCCCATGGTGGAGACCCTCTCATACCCTTAGGGTGAGGGATTGCTTAGTGGACCATAAGACAGGGGGCAACCATGCTAGTGCAGGTGCTTCCTTATATGGCCACTTAGTCAATAAAGGCTCAACTGGCCAAGGTTAGCCTTATCTCCTTTCGTTTGGGGGGTTATGTAGGAAGGTGGAATCTGACTATATGGTTGCCCCCACTTTTTTCCTGGTGTTTTGCTGGTTTATGACTTAGTTGGACTGGGACCCTGCTATTCAGGGCCCCAGTCTATCTGCTCTCTCTAAACGACATGGAGTGCACTCTAGGTGCACTAGTGATTGGATACTGTGGTGCCTTATGAGTCCCTAGTATATGGTACCTTAGGTGCCAAGGGCATAGGTACTTCACAGGCCTACCAGGGGCTGCAGCATGTGTTATGCCACCCCTGGGAAGCAGTCTAAATCTGACACCACAGGCCTGCTACTGCAGCCTGGGTGAGGTGGTGCTAGCACCCCTCACTGAGATATAGGTTTCCTATATCTCTCCTGCACACACATATAAACCTATCAGTCACCCCTAAGGCAGGCCCTATCAATCCTGAGGGCAGGGTGCTTGGCTTCTATGTGAGGGGGTGCCTCTGCCTGAGCAGGGCCCCTCTGCAGCTCTCAGAGTCTATTCTCTGGTGCTGTTTGTGGATGCGGTTAAACCATATACTATTTAAGTGCATTATATCCTCGCGGTAAATGCTAACTTTGGAATGGCTGCATCAAAACATGTCGTGTTTGGTGTCAAACATCTTGGAATACTACCCCCCGCCAATCTTGGCGGCGGGGGTAGCATTCCACCCTTCTAGAGGGATAAGACATGTACCTGCTGTGGAAACGCGGTAGAATCCTAAAGAGCCCTGGCATCACAAAATGGATGCCACCAGTCACAGACACTGGGCTGCCCTCCTGCTGATGACCGAAACTCGCAGTGGAGGAAGCCCAACAATAGGCATCCTGTCACAGGGAGGTGTAACCACCTTCCAGACAGGGTTTAGTGTATTGGGGCTGGGTGGGTGCACTCTTAGAGTGCTTTGAAGTCCTGCACTGGGGGAGCAGAAGGCTCCTCTGTGCATATGCCAGTTCAAACCAGCTCAGGGGCTACCTGCCCCTGCTCTGGCGCGAAACTGGACAAAGGGAAGTGGGTGTAGCCACCCCTCCCTTGACCCTCCCATAGGTGGGGTCATAGAGCTAGTCCATCCCCTCTTTTTAGTATAAGAGGGGGAACCTTGCCATTGCAAAGCAGATAACCCCTGGACGACGCTCTACAGAAGAATCCTGGCCCTTCGACGTTCCACTACCTTTGGAAGACAGAAGAATCTCCCTTGGAGTCAAGGAGTGACTCCCCTGCTTGGCAGGCACCAAAAACGACAACGACGGTCGCAAACTACGCCGCTCCCGCCGGAGTCCGAAGTCCCTGCAGCCCAAGAAGTGGATTTCCTGACCTCTCCCAGGCCATCGTGAGTCCCCAGTGAAGCTGAGGCAAGTGGACCCCACGAGTAACGAGGAACCGCGACCCCTGGGTACCGTGCACTATTGTCGAGTGCAACCCCTTCACAACGTTCTACGAACTTGTGCTTTGGACCACGTGTGGTCAAAACCTCCAGCAGGAATCCCTCCGAAGATCAGAGGCCTACACCGTCCCGAGTGACCGTGGGCCCCTGTTGAGTGATTCCGCCCGAGGTGTCTTCGCGATCCCTGGCCCGCTGGCTTGTGGGTCCCCAGAAGACTTCTTAAAGAAACCAAAGGGCTCCCCTGGTTGCTCCAGGCCTGCCCTGACTTACCCTCGCTGGGTGAGTCCCTCAGACCTTGCTGGTCTGCGCCATCGACTTTTCTTCATCTCCCCGAGACTTGCGGCTGCCAAGGCTTGTTGGCTCCGATCGAGTTGCCGACACCGCAGTCAGCTGCAGACGTCGAGGGACACACCGAATCCAGCTCCTGGTTGTCGTCGACGCCTCCTGGACCACGTGGCTGAAGAGTCAAGGCACCCGCAACCGACCTGAAGCGACCGACGACGGTGGGCATCCATCTTCCTTGCCCCGGGTCACTGCCAAGTGACTTTGAACACTGTCCCCTCTGCTTTCAGGTCATCCTTCTTCAGAATCCAGGCTTGGATTCCACCGGACACTTCTTCAGCTCCCGCAAGCAGCAAGTCTTCTTTGTTCGCCATTGAAAACGACGCCGCGACCCGACACCAAAGGACACCTGTGCACCCGGCTTCCCTGGGTGAGGTAACTCCAGCACGACGGTGCTCCTGTGGGTGTGGGCCCTAGAACTACTTACCCTGTAAGTGACTTGCTTGTAGGTTCTCCCGAAGTATCCTAAAACTCTTTATTTCCAACCGCGACTTGCCCCATTGAAGTTAACGGCGATTCGCGCCTGTGTATCCACACTGCACGCGTCCCCCGTGGGTCCTTTACTTACCTGCCTTGGGTGGTTTCGTGAGGCCCCAGCACTTCTGAAGGCCCTAGGCCTTGTCTCCCTGCAAGTCGTTGTTTCTAAGTCTCTTACTTAGTATATGGTCTGGTACGCCCCTAGGGCCCCAGCCATATTTTGTGCTTAACTTATTGTGAAACGTTGATTTGTGCATATGTTTGTCTTCTAATCTCATAAAGAGATTAGTAGAGAGTTATTTAGAAATAAATACATATATATTTGATATATATACCTGTGTGGTGTCTTTTCATTTGGTGATTCAAGAGATTATATGGTAAAACAAGCTGCTTTACATTCCTCCGAGACTTAGCCTGAAGGCTGCTCTCCACAGCTACCACTAGGATAGCTTTCTTTAAAGGTTGTCTTAAACCTATCTACCATAAGAGTCGATTTGGACTGGTGCAAGGTGCCCACTATAATTAGTGGACAGCATATGCCAGGCCAACTTCTCACACTCCCCAAGTCCTGACATCTTATATAGCTTATACAGCTTCTCCCCAAATCTTGACTTCTTTCTTACATAGGACCTGCTTCTCTCCAAGTCTTGACTTCTTTCTTACATAAGATGTGCTTCTCTCCAAGTCTTGACTTCTTATATAAGATCTGTTTACCTCCAAGTCTTGACTTCTTTTTTATATAAGACCTGCTTCTCTCCAAGTCTTGACTTCTTATATAAGATCTGTTTCTCTCCAAGTCTTGGTTTCTTTCTCGTATAAGAGCTGCTTCCCTCTAACTCCTGACATCTTATATAAGACCTGCTTCTCTCCAAGTCCTGACATCTTATATTAGATCTGCTTCTCTCCAAGTACCGACATCTTATATAAGACCTGCTCCAGGTCCTGACTTCTTTTTTTTTTTTTTTTTTAAATCTGTTTATTCGCATTTCAAAAATAAGAAACACCAGCCTTTCGTTACACATCACCCTGTGCATCTGAGCAGCCAAATACAACATTTGATCAGACAACACCACAATAAAGAGATACGACAAATCAGATTGCTACAATCAATGTTCCATGAGTCGAACAAGACACTTGTATAAACCGAAGGTCAGTCTGCCTCACCCTGGGTGTCGGCACTGGCTTGACGTTGCAGGTACAGACGCAGTGGCTCCCAAATGTCTCTTGGCTTAGAGGAAATCGGCAGTTCCTCCGCATATAGTTCCAGCGTCTCTTTGCAATAGACCATATCTCTGATCCAGTTCGCAACGCTTGGCGCCCGTTTACTGTCCCACGTTATGGCCACTCCTCGCTTAGCCATGAGCAGGGCAATGCGTACGAATTTCCCCAGGACTCCTTTAACATGAGGGACATAACCCAGAAGGCAAACAAGAGATATACACTGAACATCCGACCCAGACATTTCTTTTATATGTTGCACCACTTGCTCCCAGTAACGAGCCACCCCCCCCACACTCCCAGGCGAGATGTATAAAGTCAGCTCCATCTGCCCACAGCGTTTACATCGGCTATCTTCCCTCAAACCACATTTGTATAGTCGAAAGGGCGTGTGATATGTCTGATGTAGATATTTAAAATGTATGATACGGAGGTTCCCGTTGGGAGAGAGTTTGCCAGTGAGACTACACACATGCTCCCATTCTCCCTGCGTCAGTGGCGTGGGCAATACAGCATTCCACCTTGCTACGCTCCCATCCGGCTTACTAACTTTCTCATCCCGTATTGCCCTGTTCAGCCGCGTTATTAACTTCTTTCGTGTGGGGGTGGTCAGCAGCAATTGGAGGGATTGGAGTGTCGGTGGTTCCGCCGGATATGTGGGATAGTGCGTTCTGATTGCATGTCGCAGGCGGTGAAGGGCAAATCGAAAGAGCAGGGTGTGATTAGTGATGTATTGTAGATCTGTAGGGGCAAGGAAGGTGCCATTCGGATAGAGGTCTTGCATGGTTGTCAGTCCCGCCTCCCGCAGCAGACGCATAGGGCCAGTTTCCTGCGTCACGGAAAGCGCCGCATGGCACTCGATTGACATCGCAGGGGCATAGAGCGGCAGCTTGTTCGCAAGTCACCCAATGGCACACCAAGCTGCAATCGTAGTGTCAATCGTGTTTATTTCCATCTTTGGGGCGTTGCGTCGTGTGTGAGTGATAATACTGCGAAGAGGGACCGGCGAGGCGTCACCGTCCTCTACTGCCACATGGGGTATAAAGTCATGCATGTTTACCCAATAGTGCGCATATTGTGCCTGCGCACTCAGATAATATAAATATGGATCTGGCACACTAAAACCCCCTCTGGCATAATCTAAAGTAAGGATATCCCAGGCCACTCGGGCCTGCTTGCCTCCCCATATCAGTCGTAATATAGAGGTGCGCAGTGTGGTGAAAAACCCCTGAGTTAGTTTTATTGGGATGTTAGAGAAGAGGTACAGGAAGCGGGGAAGCACCACCATTTTGATAATAGCGATACGGTCCACCAGAGACAGCGGCAGTGCTATCCATGTATCTATGTGATGATCCAACGCGGTGCAAGCCCTCCCATAATTCTCCCTCACCACTGTCTCAGGGTCGCGGTGGACCCAGATTCCCAGATACTTAACGGGGTCTGTTGTCCAGAGTATCGGATATTCCAGATGAGGTGCCAAGGTGACTTCTGTCAGAGGGATAATAATGGACTTATCCCAGTTGATGGCGAGGCCGGAAATTAGTCCGAATCTAGTGTACTCACGCAGCACCTGCGCTAGATATCGCCCGGGTTCCCTCAGGAATAGAACCATATCATCGGCATAGAGCGAGATACCTACCGGTCGGTGATTGAAATTTAGGGCAGTCTCCCTGTGTCTCTGCCGTATAGCACACGCCAATGGCTCAATGGCAATGGCAAAGAGCAACGGCGATAGGGGACAGCCCTGACGGGTGCCCCTTTTAATAGAGAAGGCCTCAGACGTCAGCCCCCCAACTCGAACTCTAGCCGACGGTTCCGTGTATAAGATCCTGATCCATCTCAGGAACAGTGGTGGAAACCCCATACGCTCTAGGATGCGAAACATGTAATGCCATTCTATAGAGTCGAACGCCTTGGCTGCGTCGAGCATGACCGCCGCGGCTCGTAGGTCAGGGTTGAGGACGTGCATCATGGCGAAAATGGTCCGTAGGTTGTGGGAGGTGGATCGCTCCGGTATAAATCCTGATTGGTCGGGCAGGACCAAGCGCGGCATTAATGGCTGAAGTTTCGTGGCCAAGATCTTGGCTAGTATTTTTGCATCAATATTGATCAAAGATAGAGGCCTGTAAGATTCAAAAGAATCGGGTGCCTTGTCTTTCTTTAATAGAGTAATGATGAGTGCTTGCCGGAGGGACGGAGGTAATATGCCGGCGTCATGCGCCTCAGCGTACATCTCCAATAGATATGGGGCCAGAAGGTCCACATAGGCCTTGTAAAATTCCACGGTTAGACCGTCCGGGCCTGGAGCTTTTGCATTCGGCAGGGTATATATCGCGGCCTTGATATCCGATACGTCCATCGGTTGACTCAAGTACTCTCTGTGACCATCAGCCAGCCATGCGCAAGCAATGTTTTCCAGATACTCCTCAGATGCGGAGTCCGGTCCTGTCCCTCGAGATGTATATATGCCAGCATAGTACTCTCTAAACCGTTCTAAAATGTCCAATGGGGTGTAGTGCTCCCTACCCTGAGAGTCGACTATTTTATCTATATGATAATGGTCATCGCACTTTTTAATTGTCCCAGCTAGGATGCGGCCCGGTCTCCCGCCCTCCCCATAACGCCTGGCAGCATGACGACGGTTAACATAACGTATTTCCGTCTCCGCAGTCGCATCGTAATCGTGTATCAGAGCTTGGATGCGTGATAACGTGTCAAGGGAGGGGTTATCTGTGTAGGCTTTCTCGAGGCTTTTTAAAGTGGCCTCTATATTGCTAAGTTGTGTTCTTAGATCCTTCAGTATACCGGCAGTGGTGCTCATGCAGACACCCCGAATCGTTACTTTGAACGCTTCCCATAAGGTGGATGCACTGTCAACCGTGCCCTTATTCTCTAGGAAATAATTTCCGATTGCCTCGCGGACGGTATCAGCGTACAGAGGATCGAGAAGCGCCTTTGATCGGAAGCGCCATGTGAACGGGCGACGGGCGGGAACGGGGATGTGTAGGGTGAGCTGTACGGGATTATGGTCAGAGAGAGTTCGCGGGTGGTTGATAACCTCCGACACCCACTCCGCTGCACTCTCACCGAGCAGCCAGTAGTCCAGCCTGGACCAGCTGTTGTGCGCAGGCGTGGCGTGTGTGCCCTCCCTGGCTGCGCTGTTGCGCAGTCTCCAGACATCCACCAGTCCAAATTCCACCCGGGCCTGGTTAACACTCCGAGCAACTCTGGGGGTGCGGTTGCTCTGTGGATTGGATTTATCCAGTGCAGGGTCTAGATATGTGTTAAGGTCCCCTCCCCACACTATAGCTGTCTCGGGCCATTGACGGAGTATGCTGTACATACGGTGGAACACTTCAGGTTCGTCTGCAATGGGACCGTATATGGTTATGAGTGTAAGTAGTGTGTCTCCCAATTTGCCCTGTACCATCGCGCATCGACCGTCCCCATCGGTGTGGGTCAGATGAGGTGTAAACGGGACTCCTTTCTTTACCAATATGATGACACCCCTGGCGTATGATGAATATGAGGAGGCTAACCTGAACCCCGCCCATTTGCACGCAAAATTGGCAGCAGAGGTCCTGGTCAGGTGTGTTTCTTGTAAGAGTGCGATCTGGGTGCCGTGGCGATTTAAATAGGCGAGCACCTGCCGGGATTTCTTCGGAGAATTGAGCCCCCTAATGTTCCATGTTAATAGTCTGTATTGCTCACCCATAGATCCTGACAGTAGTAAGATATACAAGGGCGTTAAGCATCTGAATGTCACGGTGCATTGAACGTACAATAGAAAATACAGGCATGGTGTCGATACAATAATAAAAAACTACCTTTGTCAAGGTTGCACAGAGATCTTGGCTGGCTTCATCCGAACAATACCCCCCCACCCTCCCCCCTCCCACTACAACCTCCCAATTAGGTCGAGAAAACACAACCCACCCCATCACAATAATAATAACCCCAACTACACTAAATAGTTCGATCAACTAGGGGATCACCCTCTGGGGGAGGAACGGCAGCGAACACCTGCCTATCGGCAGGGTGGCCAGGCTACATTAACAGCATGAGCATCCCTCTCGAGTAACCCAGAAAGGGTAATAAACAGTGGAAAATCCCCTTTATGCCACTTAGAGACAACCCAAAATAGATGAGTGACCCTCAACACCATTCCTTGGTCGTGTCACGAAACCCCCTTACTGATGTATTTATTTTATGTTGTTTGGACTCAAACTGACAGCACTAAGAGATCTGGTGCGGGCAGATATCCAAGCGCCCCCAGTGCGTAGCAATGTGAGTGGCCTATTAATCAGCATCACTGTGAGACGGTGACGAAGTTAGAGTCCGGGAGGCAGTCGCGACTGTTTTTCTAGAGCCGATCTGTTTTGCAAATTTCAGGGCCGATTTAGAGTCTGTAAAGAAGTGTGCTTGAGCTTCATGCGTGATTTTCAATTTAGCTGGATAGAGCATGGCGTAGGAGATAGAGGCAGACTGCAGTATTCTTTTTGCTGGCTGAAATTCCCTGCGAGCAGCCTGCACAGCCTGGGTATAGTCGGGAAAGAAAGAGAGGGTGTTTCCCTGATGGGTGACAGGACTTTTGGCTCTTGCCTCTCGCAGGATAGCATCTCTGTCTGCGTAGTTGAGAAGACGCGCTATTATCGGGCGCGGCGGCGCTCCAGGGGCCGGCCTGGGACCAAGTGATCGGTGCGCTCTCTCCACGATCATGACCGGAGACAGCACCGTGCCAAACAGTTCACGCAGTAGGGTATCGATGTAGGCCTCCATTTTCGAGATGGCCGTCGATTCCGGAAGGCCAATAATACGGATGTTGTTCCGGCGTGAGCGCACCTCTAAATCTTCGTTCTTCAACTTGATGACCTCTAGCACTCTCTCCATGTTCATGAGCTGCGTCCTCGTTTCAGCAGTGGTGTCATGAGTGTCCGACAATCTGTTTTCCAATGTATCTAGTCGAGTTTCATGCATGTCCACCTTTTTTTTAACTGCGTCCAGGCTGGTCGCAAGCGAGTCAATCTTGCTGTCAATTGTTTTCAGGCCCGATCGCACTTTCAGCAATATAGACCTCATGTCTTCCTCCGGGCTATCTACAATGTCCGGCGCCATCTGCGCAGCACCCGTCTCCATCGGATTTTCTGCCGCGCGTGTGTGGCGCTTTGTCTCGAATGGGAGTTTAGGCTGTTTGGGGTCTGTTTTGCCCATAGTCACAAAGGAGTGGCGCTCCGGCAGGCCGCAATGTATAGTGTGTCGTGTTGCGCTTATGGTAGGCAATGGTCCCGGGAGGAATTTGAGCCAGCCAGATACCAGTAGAAGCAAAATGAAGGGAGCCAGTTGCACGAGCGGTCTATCAGTGGCAGTACTTGGCCCACTCAGGATGGAGTGTTTATGTCACCAAAGGGCGGTCAACAACAGATAGCGTCGCCAACCTGGAGCAAGCGCTGAAGAAGGGAGCCCCACCCCGACCGCCACGCGGAGGAAAGGTAGGCCCAGATAGCGTGCACACCGCACCAACCACCCCCCCACGTTCACTGTGGAGGGGGAATTAGGCGATGTCCACAGCCCCCCGTATGCCGCACCTAGTCCGCCACAGCAGTGTAAGGGGGAGCGCCACAGATGGAGGGAGCAGGCTAGGCCCTAATCACCCGCATGGGCATGAGCATCCGGCACTCCGGCCGCAGGCCCTGCGCCGCAACGACGTCAGGACGGGCCCGGGTCGCGCACCGGTGCACAACGCAACGCCAACCAGTCGGGGCCCCACCGCTCCTACCTTAAACGTGTTCGGCTCCCGGGGGGGGGGAAATCGGCAGATCCGGCGATCCTCCTCCGTCCCGTCGCCGTCTGGCAAACAGCAGCCGCCCGCTCCAGCGGCCCACAGATCACCGCACCCGCCGCTCTTCAGGCAGGCCGCCTCCTCAGTCACGCCGTGTGCGGAGCGATAGGTGCTCCGCCGCTTCTCCACGATGTCGCCACAGCCTAGCGGGTCTCCGCACCCACAGCCGACAGGATCACAGCGGCCTTGCGGCCTCCAGCCGAGGTCAGCCTCCGCAGCAGCGCCTCAGACTCCGGCGGCCATTCTCTCAGCAGCTCCGCCAGCAATCACCATCTCTTAGCTTGAGAGTTCTCCACCAGTATCAGGTGCGCAGCGTGTAGCCCCTCGGTCAGGACAGACCCGGCATTCAGGGCAGGTATCTTCCTCGAGTACAGGAGAGGTTTAATGCATGGTATTTGCCGGATTGTGTAGCCTGGCCTGCGGAGCTCCTTCAGCAGGCAGCCATCTCGCAACGCGCCGTAGCCACGCCCCCCAGGTCCTGACTTCTTATATAAGACCTTCTTCTCTCCAAGTGTTGACTTCTTTTATTATATAAGACCTGCTTCTCTCCAAGTCTTGACTTCTTATATTAGAACTGTTACTCTCCAAGTCTTGACTTCTTATATTAGATCTGTTACTCTCCAAGTCTTGACTTATTTCTTATATAAGACCTGCTTCTCTCCAAGTCTTGACTTCTTATATAAGATCTGTTTCTCTCCAAGTATTGGCTTCTTACTTTTATAAGACCTGCTTCTCTCCAAGTCGTGGCCTCTTATATAAGATCAGCTTCTCTCAAAGTCCTGATATCTTATATAAGACCTGCTTCTCCCCAAATCTTGACTTCGTATATGGCAAATAGCTCTTCTCAGTCTGTATTCTAATGTGTCCAGCTCGCGTTTCCTCAACCCAGCCATAATTCATTGCAATTACGTTTCTTTTGAAACCATATGTTCCTGATCCTTGTCTCTCAACTTTTGTTCACTTCCATTAGTTCAAGCTTGACCTGCACATGTGATACATATCTCATTACTACCCGTATTTTCCAATTGTGGCTCTCCTTAGTCAGGCTAACTTCATGAAAACTATGACATCGACATAAAGGGTTAAAGGAATGGACATTTCTGTGACTAGTAATCCACCATTAAAAATTGTGACTCCCGCTGTTCTGTTTACACTTATCTCTGTGATTACTAAACTTTCACAATGCCTGGACTTACTGTTTCGGAAGATTGATTTATGGGATCTTCAGACCCTGGTATCTACTGCCCAAGAGGTGCTACAGAGCGTGGTCAGTGAATAGCCACCATTGATGTTAGCGGGGTGCCTGTGCTCGATGCCACCCTGGACGGATGCTACTGGCCACCGAGAGTTGAGCAAGGAGGGGGGAGTGGTACCACATAGAAGAATACGTAAGTTTTGGGGAGAGTGACTGCTCGCCAGTAAGAGTTGTCACTCAACTGCATTTGTATGTTTGATCTTGAACAGCCATCCCCTGATCTCTGGGGAGAGTCCGAGAGACCTTCTGTTCTGTGTCCATCTCCAAACAGACATGGTCAGCACCAGCAGCAAGGCAGTACAGCAGAGCTTTGCAGCACCCAAGGTTCACTGCCAGTCTATGGTTAGTAAGATGCCAGCAATGGATTCAAGCATGTCTAGTTGAGGTGATAGTCATCGATGCGCTTGAGGAAGCTTTCGGTTTATATGCACAGTCCGTCCCAGTCTACTGTTATCAAAAAGAGGAAATTTTGAAAGTTCATAAGGCTCACCACTCAGGTTTGATCACATTTCCCAGCTTCTGGCCAGCCTGCAACTGTCCTTCTCTCAGCATGCAATGCGGCACTAGTAGCTAAGATCGACCACACAAAGGGAGCAGTCTCAGTAATTTACATTGAGAGTAAACTTGATTAACCCCTGTGCACAGCTCGAAAGGTAAGAAGGTAGGCAAGGTAGGTAAGAAGGTAGGGAATTCTTGTAATTTCTTGGGGCACCATCTATACCTTCATCTTGTTTGCCTCAGTTGCATTAATAGACGTTCATGATGAACTATTATTCATCCCAATGGCATCCAAACCGGAAATGATCACAATTGCTTTCCTCTCTCATACATGCCAATGTTTGCAGTCATTTATGGGATTGTAATCTGTATAATGATTTTGAACATTGTCTTTCATTTAGGAAAATAAATGCATTGTGGCCCCTAGGCATCTAGCCAAGGATACAATGAATCCATGACTCACAGTCCCCTCCTCAAATGTCTGCTTGCTCCCTGCACTGAAAGGCTGACAAGTGCTGGTCAACCTGACAGTACTGCGTTGGTCACTGCCTCTTTGGGGACAGTACGTTTTATCAACTTGAGCGTATTGTTTCTGTCTGTGCTGTGCGTACCCGAATAAATGTGTACTGGTGCAAACAGGGACACTTCACCGCAACCGTTGAAATATTTAGCTAAAATGGTATATTTTGGTTTAGACAGGGGTGGGGGTGGGGGTGGGGGTGGGGTGCAAAAAATGGATGAGTAGGACAGCCGAAACATCCAGCTGGAGACGTTCTCTCCCACACTTTAAGTTCTGAAGGAGCAAGGTTCCATATCCTAGACTTGCTCTGGAACCCTTGGCCAATGTCTCTTTTTGTCTGCTTGAAAGTGTGGAGGGGAGGGAAATTATTGTTAGCCAATTACAAATTACAGCTCCAACGAACCATCACTCTGAAGGATCACAGACTCCGATCCCAATTTTAGTAAGTTTATTACAAAGCCAAGAACAGCTGTACATACAAACACCTCAAAACGAGAGTGTAGAGGTACATTGGAACTAATGCAAAGCCAAACCTACGGGTGAAGTTAAGGATGTGCAGCATGCACAGAATAACCAATTCCAGAATCAAAACACAGAATATGTCCGCTCGATGTCAAGAGTCCCTTTCATTGGAGGTTCGTAAGTTAAAAACATTAGTCTATGCCTACACTATCGCTAACGTGACATCCCTACTTAGCATTTCCCAGGCAAGTTCTGAAACCATGTCAGCAAGTGACGGCTTCCTAAGAAGGCCATTCACTTTGAATGGGCCAGGTAGCATGAAGCTACAGAGATCGTTCTAAGATGTTGTCTCTCCTCAAGGCAAGGCAGAAGTCCCTGGACTCTGTCCATAACTCTAATACAAAAGGGTGAACAAAACGTCCCATAAGTCTTTGCAACATCCCCCATCCACGCAAGACACTTCCTCGTAGGTAGCTTTCCATGCGGCAGCGATGCTCCCAGGCCTTAGCTCGATTACCTTGATTCCCAGGCTCTCTCCCGTGAGAAAGAACACTATCCCACATTATCAGCATCGCAGTTCAATGTATCTTCTCCTCCCTACGCCTAACGCCTAAAACAAAGACAATATTCTAACTAACAAAGATGCATTTCTCCATCTGCAACGGGAAACGTGAGAAGGGACAAGTTCTGCAGACACATGAATTCTACTCGCAAATATAACTTGAGAGCATCAGGGAGAGATACACATTAGGCCTACAGAATTCAGCCAACATAAGAAACAGCATGTAATTTCATAAAGCGCACGTATACATGATCATTGTCACTCAGCACAATGCGCTACATAAGCATACGAATTATAACGTTCATTAGTCACATGTACAATCCTTCGCATTAAGGCTCTCATCTAATCATATGTAATTGCAATGCTGATTTCTCCACGTTATACAAGAATATGCCCATCACTTCACCTTGCACGTTATTACAAATACAATACACGTTCTAATGGCACAAATGTTAACACGATAAAAGATTATATGCGCACACAACACTGCCCAGCTTCCGAGTCAAACAATTGTCTTTTACAAACTATATCAGAAATGTTTCTCCCACACGTCATATGCCAATAGCTCACAAACCATTGTCTTTTTATCCAGAAAATGTTTCTCCAGTCAGAATGCTACACGTCTCCACACTAACTGCAGTTGTGTTCCGATCAAACACACCTTCTCTTCTCACTGGCTAATGGTCCTTCCAGTTTGAAAATGAAATTAAATAGGTGTCCCATAAATGTTTTCCCAGTTTCTTTTCGAAAATTGCAAATCTCCTTGTGGAAATGTGTTTGAAATGTAAGAAAAGTTATCAGAAATAGAAGTTTTGACAAATTATTATTTTTTAAATAACATTTTTGCTTACATTACCCCTACACTCAACTCCCTAGAGAACACTGCAGAGAAGCTGCTGCATCCTCTGTCAGACATGTTATCAGAGACATTCAGAACAAGCTTCAGAAAAGCAGGAAAGATCGTCGAATTTGAAGACTTGAACATAACCATAAAAGCAAACATTGGCAAGCCCAATAGGTCTGGTGTTGGTGGCTGACCTTATGGTTTTGCCAATGGTTATTTTATCTGTGAATGGTTTCAATGTATCACTGGAACCAAGCTATACCTGACTGATGAGCCCATATCAGAGCGAAACCGGTCCTGGGTTGCTTGTGTTCTGGTTCAGGGAGGACCTGGCAGCTCTGCCTGGTCTGTTCCTATTAGAGCAGGGTCAAGAATGGTTTGCATTCGGCTGGTTCCAAACTGAGCTGGCATGATGGGCGAAGTAACGATGGGCTGGGATGCGGCCCGATTAATTACCAGTGGCTGATATTAATCCAAGCATTCCATCCATCACTTTTTTAATACTTTGGTTTTAGTATGAAAGCACGCATTGTCTGCTAACAAGCATTGTCTAAAAGCCAAAAATGTATATATGTCTTTTTTAATGTAAATTCTTACATTGCACCATTAGCCACTGGCCCGGAAGGGGACTAGTTATTGTGTGAAAGTCCACATTGGGCAATAACAGAGTGCCATCACTCACTCAGATAAGCCAATGTCTAAAATGTGCTGACCCTGTGCCCCATGCTGTTGTGGGAGGAAACAAAATGTGAATCATTCTACAACGGAACAGTAGACGGAGGAGGGTTGGCTAAAGTCCCCTGTAAGTATGTGTAGTATACACATTTTTATTAAAATACAAAAAGGTGGCAGATTACACCAAACCTAATCAAACATTTCTGTCTCTGATAAGCTGTGATATACAGGCCGCTAGTTTGAATCCCTCCGCAGACTGACAACCTTCCATTCATTCTTCCAGTGACGTAAGTTGAGGACCATTACCTTGGGTTATAGTTTCACTTGTTAATCACATCGCTTAGAAATGGCTGTCATGGTAAAAAATAAAAAACGTTGTATAAAACACGCTTTCTTTTTTATTTCATTCACTCGGTCGTCACTATTGATGACAGCAGGTTAGGGAAAAGAAGAAGCGTTGTCGACACGTTTTAACCATGCAGAGCGAAGGATATGTGTCGTCCTCTATTGTAAAAATGCTTCACCGTCTTGTAACTTAAGTTAGGACGACAACAATCCTTGACAATCTACAAAGTGATGGCAAATGCAACGAGCACTTGTATTCTATTTCCTCCTCAGCGCAGCCTGCGTTTGCTTTATTCATGACAGAAGTGAGACACCTGGTGGTTGGCGTCTCTAATAGCAGATTTCAGGAACTATTGGAAGGTGGTCCGTGTTCGCACGTGCATTTTCTGCGCAGTGAATGTGGAGCGTTTCTTTTCACTAATTTGAGTGGGGTCCAGTGATTGTTATTGATCTGCCTTGTTAAAAGCCATAAGTGTGACGCTGCCTCAAGAAATTAATACAGTGAAAAAACAGTTAGTTGTCACTCCCGAAGAAATTACGGGGCATATTAGCAAGACCCACGTTAAAATTATCGCCGTTTTAGCGGCAGGAAACTGCCGCTAAAACGGCGATAATGGACTTGCTAATATGCGTTATAGAATTCAATAGAAGCCCAGGTTAGATGTGCAGGACATCTAACCTGGGCTTCTATTGGAATTCTATAACGCTTATTAGCAAGCCAATTATCGCCGTTTTAGCGGCAGTTTCCTGCCGCTAAAACGGCGATAGTACAACGTGGGTCTTGCTAATATGACCCTACATTTATATTGAAGTTTGCTATGTCGGAAATAATAGTTTATTACGTGTTAATTTAGCAAAGTGCGCCCTTCGTATTGGACTAATTTGATGAGCAAATATATATATATATATATATATATATATATATGTATATATATATATATATATATATGTGTGTATATATATATATATATATATATTTATATATATTTTTTTTAGTATTGTGCCCTGCAATGAGGGCGCACTCCACAGAGGACGATTTACAAAACCATTTATTCAAGGAAACTGGCATTCTGATAGAGCGCCATGTTCTTGTGAAAATTGTAGGGGTGCATCATATTCACCGTTAGTTCGCACCCGCATATATTCAGATATGTATCAATGAATGGTCAGTTAATGTAGTATAATTGGCATTATTAGAGTGAATAGAAGGATAGTTGTGCTATTATGATTTGCAATGTAATGCTTAATTGAAATGTGTTTGAAATAATGCATTAGTGGAGTAGGCTATGTATAATCGAGATGCAGCAGCCAACGTGTACTATATTAATTAAGTGCATGTATAGTTCACTTTCCGCATATGAAATGTAATGGATTAATGCTTACAGAAGTAATTATAATTGTGTGTTTGAAAGATGTAAAGGCCCGACTGCATATACGAAAAGGAAAGGCCTGATTCGTTCTTATGTTAGCTTATTTTGGAAAGGCTCTCTGGGTACAGTTGGTAAATTCATGTAGAGGGGAAAAGTTTGTTGAAACGTATCTTCTGTTGCAGGTGCAAGGACACATGCCTCGTTAGCAACACACTGGCTCTTTGTTTTACGAGTTAGGGTGGTGGGAGGCATTGAGATGGGAGTATACTGGAATGCAGGGATGATGTCTGCAAAGGGAGAAGGTGCTTGGGACTCAAGGTCATCGCAACCGTCCAGGATGAAGTAAGAGTTTCGATGGAAAAGTACAAGAAGGAAGACCTGGCCGAAGAGGCGTGACAAAAGGCGTGTTCAATTGTATTTGGGTTTTGTATTAGGGATAGTGCCCCGAGGGTGGAGGCCAGAGAAGAGGTAGGGGAGACCAGAGAAGAGGACAGAGAGGGATTCGGTGAAGGAGCATCTTAGAATCGAGCTCAAAGTGCTATGTGAGTGTACTTCTTAGGAAGTCTTCACAGCTGACACCTTTTCCTTTACTCTTGCCTGGGAAATTTGTTAAGTAGGTATGCCACTTTAGCGATAGAGTAGGGACAGCTAATGGTTTCATGTTACTTAGGTAAATGAAGAATAATATAGAGATTGGAGCAGTTATCGCTTGTCTAATACTTCTGGAGCTAACGATTCTCCTTATCCTGAGTCGGATGAGACTCCTGCGTAGGATGCTATTTGTATTAGTGCCCATCTATTTCTTTAACCTCGTGTTGAGGTGCTTGCATGTGCAGTTATTCTTGGCTGTAATAAAACCCCAAAATTGAATTCGGAGTCAGTGGTCTCTAAGGTAACTGGATTCTCAAATTGTTGTAAACTTGAAAAGGATTTCCCCTTCACACTATTCAGTAGGTAAAAAGATCCTGTCGACCTGAAGATTCTTAGAGGTGATAAGATAAGAATCAGCGTTATCAGTTGGTAGCAGAGTAGGATGGTTACCTCTGATAGTAAGGGGAGATCAAGATTAGGATAAGAGATTATTTGCCCCATAGAGCCCGAGTGATGGTGATCCAGTGAATCGTAGGAGGAGGACGTCGGTGGTCGCTGAAAACTGGCGGAGAGTGACGGTGCGGCGGAAGTAGCAGTTCGTGGTAGAGTGAGTATGAACAGGGTGACGCTTGTTAGATTGCGGTGTTTAATTGTTGTGTGATGTCTTGTGGAGTTGGAATGAGAGTCGTGTGATTGAGGATCGGACCGTGAGCGCGCGCGGGGCCGAGATATATAGAGGTGTAGAAGAGACACAGAATTGAGGTCGTTGACCAGAGGTTGTGGGGGTCATGAGACGTCGTTGATCAACCCACTGAGGATAGGGAGCACATGTGTGAGTGTGTGAATAACCGACGCTGGTCGTAGGTTTTTATGTGCAAAATATTGAGCGGTTGAATCCTATCGATTGTGTTAGAGGTGATTGTCCGGTCGTTTCGCGGACAGACAGTTGCCAGATTGAGGTCAACAATCTCGAGAGGCTGATCGGTCATTGGTGAACCGACAGTCAGAGAGGTGATTGTTCGGTAGGACGGACAATTGCTTCATAGTGTGATTGGGACACGTGCGAACGAGAACGAGAGAAGTAGGAAGGAGGGGAACTGCTGCGAGCGGAGGAAGAGTGACGTCAGACAGTGCCGCGCTGTGATAGGTCGGTTGGTGTGAGCCGCGCTGGCATTGGTGGATGGAAATCAGGAAGTAAAACGAAAACTTGCGCGTGAATAGAAATTGTGTCATCATGAAATGTTTTAAGGTTTTACGAGAACTCTGTAGAGGCGATAGACATGTGGTTACTCGGGGTGGAGAGGAAGCCCCTCCAGAGGATACGCCAGCACATTATATGGCTAAATATGTAGGATTGCATACCATAATTTGGCTTGAGGATTGGCATAAAATGACAGAAGGAGAAGGAGAATTGACTTTCCCACGCTATGGCACTTTCAGGTTGGAAGTATTGTACCAGCTAAAAACTATAATGGCTTCTTTACGACCGCTGCCTAGACCGACACAGTTTGAGGTGCTACATGCATGGATCAGGGCAGCGTATGACAGGAAAAGAGACAAAAGCCAGGAAAGGGTGAAGAAATCGATCAGGGCATTTCAAGATGCGAGATGGGATGCATTGGAGAAAAGGTGGAGAGTGGAAACCATTGAAGAGGATAGGCTGTTTCCACTGTTGATAAACGTAGGAGAGGCTAAGAAGAGATGGGCTGAAGAGGACGATAGTGATACAGATGACGGCCTGTTAGATAGGTTGCTAGCAGAGAGACCACCTCCATTTAATCCAGATTCAGAAGAGGGAAAATCAACTTCAGCAGTAGAAACTGGCGAGACGCAGGATCAGACTAACATGAGGGTAGTGGGAAGAATTTCCACAGGAACAGAGGGAGCGGGAACACAGCCTTCCATTGGGAATATGAGGTTACCGGACTCCCTGACGGTACCGGTTACCATTGGTCCTATAGTATCGGTATATGACCCAGACCGAATAAGAGAAGGAAGTTCAATGCAGACGACAGGGGGAGAGGGAACTAGTGCTGGAGGGAATGGCTTAGGAATACAAGTGATTCACTTCCCGAAGCCCTTGGAAACAAGCACGCCATTACCAGCCACAGCAGACTCCTCTTTTAGACAGGAGGATGAGAGACCAGCTAGACCAAAGTCTTTAATCGAGTCCAAGTCAGCTTTGAGGATGTGGACACCATCAGTAAGAAATCAAAGTGATAGAATGCCAGGCGATAGGGAACGAGAAATTTCAGAAACCAGAACAAGTTACAGGAATACGATGGAAGAAAACAAGTCACAAGAACAAAGTGGTGACTATGATGAGCGGAATGGCGCAGCTTGTCAAGAAATACTGAGGAGTGCAGTACAGGCAAGGTTGCTGGACGTAGTAAGACTAAAGGCGGAGGTAGACGAAATGATCAGTGGGAGCCTGCCTTTGGAGAGAATAGAGATTTATGGGCCAGACGAGCTACTTTTCATAGCAAAAGATGTGACTCGTAAAGCAAGGATCGCACATGAGAGATTGACAGCATTGGCTAGGAGATATGAGGTGGATTTGAATAAAACAAAGACGTTGCAAGGACCGCATAGGCTACAATATAGTGATCAGGAATTGGAGGAGAAAAGGATCACAGGATTAAGGACGCATACTAAAGATCTGATTGTAGGGATGCGTATATGGAATTTGTTGAATAAATGGGAAGAAAGATGGTCAAAGAAAAAATTGGCAAAGAAAAGTGTAGGAGAAACGCCGCCCCCGGGGGGAGGGGCGACGGGCGTTGGGAACTTTCCTTTACGAGAAGTACAGAATGGAGGGTACGTGCATGTACCGTGGAGTAGAGGTGATTTGGCTGCGTTTACAAATGATTTTCCTCGGCTGAGGGAAAAACCAGTAGAGTGGTACAAACAGGTTGAGCGGTTTGTTCAAATCTCGAAAGTGCTGTGGACGGATTTGAACACCTTGTTTGATATAGTGGTGCCGGGAGATTTGTGGACAGCTTGTAAAATCGCAGTTGAGTGGCCGACCTTTGAACCTGAAAGGGATGCTGTCACAAATGGTCCGTCACCCATTGTTATGAAAAAATTTGAGCAAGTGATCACATGGTTGAAGCTGAAGATCTCGCCTCAAGATATCGATTGGGTTAAGATAGATCGAACTGTGCAGGAACCAAAGGAGACAGTGCATGAATATTATGAAAGACTCCTGCAAGCTTTTAAACAGTATAGTGGATTAGATGCCTTAGACCCCAAAGATATGGGACAGTTTGTCTCAAAGTTTGTTTTAGGATTGAGACCGAAGGTTAGCCTCATGATACAGCACCATTTGATCTGTTGGCAGAACAAGCCGGTAGATGAAATCTTGCGGTATGCGAGGTACTGTAGCGATGAAGTGGACTCAAAGCACCAGAAGCTAAAGGACAAGCTGATGCTCGTTCAGATGCAGACAGCTCAGACCCAGCCTAGTGGAGGGACGCTAGGAAAAAGGCAAGGAAATTTCCAAGGGAACCAGAATGGGCAAGGCCAGGGAAAGGGGAAACCTATAGATCCCAAGACGGGGGTGGATTTGGCGACACTGAAGAAGACCACTGCGTGTCATCTTTGTCACCAGATTGGACATTGGAAACGCGAGTGCCCTTTGAACCCAGCCAACCAGGTGCAGCAGGAGGTAGAAGGGGTTCAGGCACTAGTGCCGGAGGTAGTCAACACGGTGATGAAGCCCAGATCAATGAGAGGGGGACGTATAACCCACAAGTACAGGTCCCGCAGCCACCAAGGATCTCGCAGGGAATACGGACTTACCTGCAGATGCCCCTTTTCGAAGGGAATGATGAATACAGTCTAGACCCTACATCCTGACGGTGCCTGAGGGGGAGGAAGACTGCACCCTTGGAGCAGTCTTGGAGGTAGACCAGAGAGGACCTTTTGTGGAGGCAGACATTGATGGTCATCCTACCACACTTTTGGTTGACACTGGTGCTACCCGGTCTACTGTAAGATCAGCAGTAGTCCCCAACCTACCCCTCTCGGGACAATCGATCCAAGTTGTTGGAGTAGCGAACAAAAGAATAAACAGCCCACTGACCGAACCAATTCCAGTGAGGATAGGTTCCTTCCAAACTAGACATCAGTTTGTGGTGTGCGATACGAGTCCAGTTTGTCTTTTGGGAAGAGATCTGTTATGTAAATTGAATTGCACTATTTATTGCACACCCATGGGAGTGGAGGTTCAGACGAGGGATGATGATGCTACCTTTAAAGTTGCTAATCAGCATCTGTGTATAGACTTGTATCCAATGGTGACCATGGAGGAACTTCCACCGGATTTGAGAGACACCGTGTCACCCGAGGTGTGGGACTTCACCGGAGAAGAGATAGGACTAATCAAGGGGATTGAACCTGTGCAGATTCAGGTTAAACAGAATGTTGATTCCCCTAGAACGCCTCAATACAATCTGTTGCCTGAAACGATCGCAGGGATTAAACCTGTAATCGAGTCTTTCATCAAGCAAGGCATTCTGAAGGAGATCAGAGGTAGCCCAAGTAACTCATCTATCATGGGACTACAGAAGCCGAGCGGGAAATTCAGGATCGTGCAAGACCTACGAAAGATCAACACGATAGTTGTCCCTTGTTGTCCAGTGGTACCGAATCCATCAGTGATACTGTTCCAGATCCCATGCGAAGCCGAGTGGTTTACTGTCATTGACTTGTGTCAAGCATTCTTCTCGATACCGCTCCATGAGGAAAGCCAATTTCTTTTTGCGTTCAGGCTGGAAAACTGTGTGTTAACATGGTGTCGTATCCCTCAAGGGTATACAGAAAGTCCATCGATCTTTAATCAGATCTTGAAAAAGAATCTTGAGAGTCTCGTATTGCCACAGAACTCGGTTCTCGTGCAGTACATAGACGATCTGCTTGTTGCCTCAGAAACGGAAGATGCTTGCAGGATAGACACAGTAGCCCTGTTGAACCATTTAGCAGAGAACGGGCACAAGGTGTCTCCAAACAAGTTGCAGTACTGCCTAACAGAGGTACAGTACTTAGGACACAGATTAGAAAAAGGCAAGAGGAAGGTGTCACCAGATCGAATTGAGGCAATAATGAACATGGCAGCGCCCACCACTCAGAGGGAAGTCAGGATGTTTTTGGGAATGGTCGGCTATTGTCGGCAGTGGATTCCCAACTTTTCCTTGAGAGCAAAGCCTTTACAGAGGCTTACGCACAAGGATGTGAGTGATCCGGTACCATGGGACGAGGAGTGCTTGGTGTCATTCCTAAAACTGAGAGAGGAGTTGTGTAGTGCCCCAGCTCTGGGAATGCCTGATTACAACAAGGCTTTTTCATTGTTCTGTTGTGAGAGGGAGGGGGTGTGCATTAGCAGTCTTAGCTCAGAACCATGGAGGTGTCCGTAGACCAGTTGCCTACTTTTCAGCTACTCTAGATCCAGTAGCTTCTGCGTTGCCCGGATGTCTAAGATCCGTTGCTGCAACAGGTGTCAGCATTGAAAGATGTGAAAGCATAGTAATGGGTCATCCTTTGACTGTTTATGTGCCACACTCGGTTGAATTGTTGATGACCAGGACTAAGACTCAGCACCTAACGAATAACAGGTTAACAAGGTACGAGCAAGTTATACTTGCCGCAGAGAATGTAACTCTGAAAAGGTGCTCCGTCTTAAACCCTGCGACATTAATGCCCATAACGAATGTAGATGATGAAGATTGTGCGGACCATGATTGTCTTGATGTGACTGAACTCTGCACCAAACCGAGACCCGACATTGTTGATGAACCACTGACTGACCCAGATGAAATTTTCTTTGTCGATGGTTCGTGTCTAAGAGACAGTGTCGGCCAACTAAGAGCAGCGTTTGCTGTATGTACCATTTCTGGGATGGTTGAGGCTGCTTGCCTAGAAGGAGTACGCTCCGCGCAGGTAGCTGAAATCATTGCTTTGACTCGTGCCTGTTTGGCCGTTGATCGAATTCGAATCACGATTTACACAGACAGCCAGTATGGGTTTGGTGTGGTTCATGACTTCGGACAGTTATGGTCCCAGAGGGGATTTTTGACATCATCTGGCTCACCCATTAGGAATGGAGAACATGTAAGACAACTGTTAGACGCATTGCAATACCCGAAGGAAATCGCAGTTGTCAAGTGCACTGCACATGTGAAGGGGGAGGATTTTGTGTCTCTGGGAAATAATTATGCGGACGAAGTTGCCCGCTTCTGTGCAGAACAAGGATGCATATTTACCGAGGGTTACACAGGAGAGAGCCAAGAAAGAACCGAGCTCAACATGATGTTGGCCATGGCAGACACTTGGGAGGAGCTCAAGCGACTGCAGGATGAAGTCTCAGACCAGGAACGGAACGGATGGGTCAAAGCAGGATGTGAAAGAGGGGATGTGGATGTTTGGGTCTCCAGTGATGGGAGAGCTGTGTTGCCAGAAAATCTGCTGAGCCCAATGGTGAGACTAATACATGGACCGGTACACCTTGGTAGAGATGCAATGATGCGTGTGTTTAGACAAACGTGGTATAACCCACGGTTTCGTGCGATTGCTGAAGCAGTGTGTCAGAGGTGTGTTACGTGTCAGCAGATGAATGCCGGAAAGAAAACAGTAGTCACCTTGAGTCATATTGGAAGGTCAGGAGGGCCTTTCAATAGAATACAGTTAGACTTCATAGAAATGCCTAAGTGCAATGGGTTGAGATACATTTTGGTGCTGGTATGCGTTTTCTCACGGTGGGTGGAGGCTTACCCAACACGCAGGTGTGACACTCTTACAGTAGCTAAGTTATTGCTGAGGGAACTCGTCCCGAGATTCGGGATTCCAACCTCTTTGGAATCAGATAGAGGAAAACACTTCCACAGTGAAATCATGAAGTTACTCTGTGCTGCATTGAATATTGATCAGAGACTCCATTGTAGTTATCGACCAGAGGCTTCTGGGATGGTGGAACAGGTTAATGGGACTTTGAAAGCCCGGATGGCAAAAATGTGTTCGTCAACGTCTTTGAAGTGGCCTGACGCATTGCCACTCATGCTGATGAGCATGAGAAGTGTCCCAGATAGGAGGACTGGGTTGTCCCCTCATGAAATCCTGATTGGAAGGGCAATGCGGTTGCCAGCAGTACCGGCTACAGCTTTGATAAACATCACTGATGACTTGATTCTGGATTACTGTAAAGGACTATCTGATGGGGTCCGTTCTGTGTCCCAGCAGGTGCAAGCTGCAGCTGTTCCGGCTTCAAGCGACTTGTGCCACGACCTGTGTCCAGGCGACTGGGTGCTTGTCCGAAAGCAGGTTTCAAGTGCTGCTCGAACTGGTTAAGCAAGTCACGAGTGGAGGAAACAAAGACTTTTGAGTGTTCATTGCTGAAACCAAGAACTTTTTGAGAACTTTCGAGATCATGGAGGCTGGAGATCCGAATCGTAGATCCAAATTGATTGTAGGCATACTTATAGGGGGTGTGATAGTTTCTATAATCATATTAATTGTAGTCTCATATACAGTTCCACATGAGCTAGCAGTGCAGGGGGTGCCAGGGACTCCTACACCTACTACACCTAGCCAAAAAGAGGGAAACATAGGAGCTGACAAGGCTTTGCTGATAGAAGAAAGTCGTAGATTGCATGTAGATTTGTCTAGAAGTGATTTTAAGCTTAATGCTTACGCCAAGCTGCTATATGAGTACGTGGATGCGATGGATGCGAAGCATTGCTATGTATGTATGCAGTTGCCTGCTTCAGTGGATGAGGGTATTAGGTATCACCATCTTCCACTGACGTATGGAATTTCATGTTGTCTGTTGCTTAGTATTTTCTATGAAAGAGATCAGTGTGAGTATTTCTTTTCCAATTACGATGTAGTGCTTCCTGAAGTCCCAGCTTATAAACATTTGAATAAGTATGATTATTATAAGTCAGAGGATAGACTTAGGAAGTTCTTCATACCGTCTTTGGAATTGGACACAGCCGACATAATTTGACGTGCTCATTATCAGATGTAGAGAAAAAGTTCGTAGACCAGGTAGAAGATAGATATAGAAAACTAACGCAGACACGAGACACAGGGCATAGTACCGTAGATTGGACAGAGGAGGAAAAATTGCACCGAACAAAAGGAAGTTATGGTCCTATAGCTTTGGACAAGGAGCAGAGGGGAAAGCTGTGTGTGAGACGTTATCAGACTTACTATGAAAAGGTTCCAGTGGGACCGAGTACGTGTGACCATGTTTTCACTATGGCAGATGTAGCAAAGAACTTTCTCCAGGGCCCTGTACAAGTGATACCTACGGTGTATTTTGTGTGTGGAAGGAATGCTTATGTGAGATTGCCTGCGAACTGGTATGGTACATGTTACTTGGGAATAATATTTCCAAAAATTTACCATACAGAGGATTTGGAACTTCTGGAAGGTGGAAAGCATTCAAGAGTGAGAAGAAGTGCGAGTGCAGGGGTCGTAGTGGGAGATATCTTTGGAGCTATGATACCCAGTTTGGGAGTGATCTTGAATGATGTGAAGATCCGGAGACTGGCGACTGTGATAGACGAACTATCGATGAATACAGCAAAATCGTTGGTACTTGTAGAGGGAGAGATGTTGTCGATAAGGACAATGGTTTTACAGAATCGCCTTGCTTTGGATGTCTTATTGGCAAAAGAGGGCGGAGTCTGTAAATTATTGAAGGTTCAAGAGTGCTGTACTTATATACCAGACCACAGCAAGGATCTGGAGAAAGATATAAGTAACATCACTACTATCCACACGAAGATAGCGGACTTGACTGACGAAGGAGCCTGGGAAAAAGTGGGAAAAGGGTTTGGTCAAGTGGGGAGCTGGTTTGCGAATTTGGGGAAGGGATTCCTTGGCTATATTCTGAGACCTCTCCTAATTGTGGTGGTTTGTGTGGTTTGTCTGGGGGGTCTGATTAAAGCCTACAAATGGTATCGAGCAGGCAGAGTTGAGAGAGCTCTGAGAGAAAATGAGACGAGAATGGCTAGACTGCAGGACAGTCAATTTCAAAGACTCAAGAGATTGGAGAATTACAAACCAGGGAGAATGGCCACAAGTTCCGCTTAGGTCGGTTCTTTCTCCAAGGGAGTTGAATAAAATGTGATGACAGGAGTCATCAAAGGGGGGAACTGATAGAGCGCCATGTTCTTGTGAAAATTGTAGGGGTGCATCATATTCACCGTTAGTTCGCACCCGCATATATTCAGATATGTATCAATGAATGGTCAGTTAATGTAGTATAATTGGCATTATTAGAGTGAATAGAAGGATAGTTGTGCTATTATGATTTGCAATGTAATGCTTAATTGAAATGTGTTTGAAATAATGCATTAGTGGAGTAGGCTATGTATAATCGAGATGCAGCAGCCAACGTGTACTATATTAATTAAGTGCATGTATAGTTCACTTTCCGCATATGAAATGTAATGGATTAATGCTTACAGAAGTAATTATAATTGTGTGTTTGAAAGATGTAAAGGCCCGACTGCATATACGAAAAGGAAAGGCCTGATTCGTTCTTATGTTAGCTTATTTTTGTAAGTAGAAAAGTTCTCTTGGAAAGGCTCTCTGGGTACAGTTGGTAAATTCATGTAGAGGGGAAAAGTTTGTTGAAACGTATCTTCTGTTGCAGGTGCAAGGACACATGCCTCGTTAGCAACACACTGGCTCTTTGTTTTACGAGTTAGGGTGGTGGGAGGCATTGAGATGGGAGTATACTGGAATGCAGGGATGATGTCTGCAAAGGGAGAAGGTGCCTGGGACTCAAGGTCATCGCAACCGTCCAGGATGAAGTAAGAGTTTCGATGGAAAAGTACAAGAAGGAAGACCTGGCCGAAGAGGCGTGACAAAAGGCGTGTTCAATTGTATTTGGGTTTTGTATTAGGAATAGTGCCCCGAGGGTGGAGGCCAGAGAAGAGGTAGGGGAGACCAGAGAAGAGGACAGAGAGGGATTCGGTGAAGGAGCATCTTAGAATCGAGCTCAAAGTGCTATGTGAGTGTACTTCTTAGGAAGTCTTCACAGCTGACACCTTTTCCTTTACTCTTGCCTGGGAAATTCGTTAAGTAGGTATGCCACTTTAGCGATAGAGTAGGGACAGCTAATGGTTTCATGTTATTTAGGTAAATGAAGAATAATATAGAGATTGGAGCAGTTATCGCTTGTCTAATACTTCTGGAGCTAACGATTCTCCTTATCCTGAGTCGGATGAGACTCCTGCGTAGGATGCTATTTGTATTAGTGCCCATCTATTTCTTTAACCTCGTGTTGAGGTGCTTGCATGTGCAGTTATTCTTGGGTGTAATAAAACCCCAAATTTGAATTCGGAGTCAGTGGTCTCTAAGGTAACTGGATTCTCAAATTGTTGTAAACTTGAAAAGGATTTCCCCTTCACACTATTCAGTAGGTAAAAAGATCCTGGTGACCTGAAGATTCTTAGAGGTGATAAGATAAGAATCAGCGTTATCAATTCCATCCCGAATATTTCACCTCAGCCTGACGCGTTTCGGAGCCCAAGCTCCTTATTCATAGGCCATTACTGAGTCCACAGCAGTGTTTGCTCCCAGCATTCCCTGCATGCTTTGCATCTTTATAGGCCTCCGGTGTGCCTCTCCAATGAGTATATTTAACAATGCATGCTGGAACTTGTGGTATTTATTTTCGAGCCACTTTAATCCTCCAGTGGAGTCTGAGTAACTTCAGTGCAATTTAATAGTTCTTTCAGTAAGGCCCACTGAAGGGCAACTAATTAGTAGCATGCAGAGGATAAAGGGCGTGTCAGCAGTACTGTGGACTTTTGAATGCTGCCTATGAGTAAGGAGCAGGCTGCTCCGCAACGCGTCAGGCCAAGAATGAATTTGGAGTGTAAATGCTGGTTTTCAGAAAATAAAAGACTCCTTTCTGGAGATTTTTGAGGTGATCTGTCAAAATGGGGTCGGGAAAAATGGGGATCCAAATTATCATTTTACTATTGCTAATTCTGATTTGAAATTTTATTGACGTGATACAAAAGAAAGGGCTCAATAGAATAACACCGAATTTAGCAGGAGGGTACATCTTTACTCAGAAAGAGTGCTTTTCATTGTTCGGAGTATATCTCTTCAGCTTTTTTTGAGGTAAACATATATACATATATGAATTTTCAATGTTTGATTTAAAAATAGTGCCAAAAAAGCATAAAGCACTAATCGTGGGTATACTGTCGTACTAGGCTGAATCAAAGTTAAAAGTTAAGGCCGACCACAATGGATCACTGTGGGAATACAAGGACCAGGTTCATCCTGGTGGAAAGTTTACCTTATGACTTAGAAACTTTTATGGATAAAAAGTGTTTGTTGATTGCTGCAAGCTGGATCCGAAGCAGGGCTCAACGATGGCCGGTTGCTGCACCCTGGGGTCCCAGTGCCGTCATCGACGAAGGCGGTAAATCTCCGAGAAGGTGATCTCCAAAGTCCATGCTCTAGAAAGTATTCTGCAGTTCCTAGAACATGTTCTGTTAGAATGTGAATCATGCAAGACAAAACTATGATTTGGAATCGTCTCAGTTGGAGGTTGGGCTGTGATTGTAGCGGCTCACTGCAAGATTCACAAAACACCTTGGAAGACTCCTGCCTGTTTTCAGTTGCTCTCTTTGGTATTTGCAACAATACCAAGTCAAAATTACTATGATGCAGCGTGACCCGGATATGGCCGTACTTAGATTTACTGACATAAACGCTAATGCCTGGTTGCATCCAAATGTACCTTCCTTAATGCTTCAACATTAGGCGCCCGAAGAGGAATCAGGGTTACATTTTTTTACAGATCTTATAATCATAGCCCGAAATACATCATTACCTTAGGAGCGATGAGGATCAATATATCACTCTCTAATTATGAGGGGAGCTCCAATCCGCTTCTCAGGCTACTAACCATAAGGGTATACCCCATATGACAAGAAAAAGAAATTCATCCTCTAACAATTGGTCATCGATGAAGAGATGTATTGAAACAAATTCTGGAAAAAAACTGTGTAACTACAGAAAGCCCCAAGAGCGCTGTTCTAAATCCTACTGGACTTAAGAGTCAAGTGCAAGTGGTCTGTGTATACAATAGGACACAGGCGTTAGGCCTATTGCAGCCTATCTGCTCTGTTTTAGGCTTTCTTTCCTCAAAAAGTCCATAGACACCTAAAGAGTAATGAACATCATACTTGCTGGATGTTGGAGCACCCCAATTTCCTCTCCAGTAACAAAGGGGTCCCAGTGATATGAATTGCAGGATAGAGGACACATAGCAAAAATTTGTCTCATAAAAATAAACACTGAACCCATGAATATAGGCTATGCCTCGGCTCTATTATGGGGAATCGAAGACAGCGGCGGTTCCTCCGCTAAGGCAGAGGAACGCCACCCCACTGCTTTTTGAGCAGTGGAAAAAGGAAAAATAAAATGATAATTACACTATGTTATTATCATTTTATTTTTCCATTGTCAAGTAGGTTTACAGGGTGGGGCTTGGCTGTCGTCACAGCCAGCAAGGGGAGGCGTGGTGAGAACTTAAGTGCGCATGACGGTTTGGCCGGCCATCTTGGGCCAGCCAAACAGTCATGCACACTTTGCATGTTTCCCAGCAGGCTTTAATACACAGCCTGGTGAGGAACATGCACAGGCTCCCACTGCCTGCCTGAGCGCAAAACCATGGCGCTCAGACCAATCCCAATGCTGCATTGCAGCATTGTGATTGGTTTAGGGGACCCTGGGTGTACTTCCGGCTGCAAGCAGGAACAGGAGAGGACAATGTGAGGTAAGGCGGCGGTCCGGCAGCTAGATTAGTAACTTTCTTATTTTTTTTTCTATCCCCCACCCCACCCGTGCTACTCTGTAACAATTCACCCATAGAATCCTTTATGAGTCCAGACTTTGTTCAACTCCAGCAATATAGGAAATAGCCAGCCATCGGGATTACTTGTCCTCTTGGCGACTAAGCATTAACCCACAATGCCCATACTCTTCAGCGTCAGGATGATGCCAACTCTCCTGAAGATTTCATAATAGTTACTGACAACTTCAAATTCCATTGTTACAAGAACAACAGACCACCCAGGGGCATAATAACAAGGGCATTGTGCCACTGTAGCGTCACTTTTTATGACGCTCCGGTGGCGCAATGCCCTGCTCCAGATTTATAATGCGGTGCTAAGCCATTGTGCGTGGCTTAACACAGCATTGTAAATATCGTACCCTTATACGCAGTTTTCTGCATCAAAGGGGTGTGTAATGGTGTTTGCTGTAGGCGTTCCACCGCAACACCCATTGTATTTTGACACTGTTCCAGATTTACAAGGATCTGCAAATCTGAGGCAGCGCCCAAAACTAGCGTAATTGAAAAGCAGGAGTTAGAGTGTCGCAACCAGGAGAAATACTTTGATTTCTCCTCGTTTTTGCTCTTTCTGTGTGTACTGCATTCTGCAACACACATAGAAGTGGCAAATCACCTTTAATGATTGTTTATACATAAACAATCATCCCTGCAAAGCAGGCACCTTTGCACCATGGCGCAAAGGTGTCTGTGTTGGCGCTAGGTAGCTTTTTTAGCGCCTGCGCAAGGGTAAACACAAGGGTGCTCCGTATTCTTGTCAATACGGTGCATCCCTGTGTTTTTGAAATGACGCAGCATGGTGCTGCTCAATTGCTTGAAGTACGGTGCTGCGTCATTTCTTTGTAGATATGCCCCCAGTCCTGTAGAAAACTGGCAAACTGAAGTTACATTCTATATGACTGATTGCAAAAACCTGTTCACAAAGAGATGTACCCAACTAAAAAGCAACGTTCCAATTGGACAATATCTACGATGGTTCAGTTATGATTTCATTTTAGTTCATGTCTAACGTGTGGGCCTACACCCAATAGAAAAGTTTTTTTGTAAAAAGGGCTCTTACCCGCATCATCCTTGTGGCATGCATCTTCATTGAGTCCTCATCTGGAATTCAAGTGCATCCAGGTGGGCTCAATCTTGATTAAGGGAGCTCTTAGATATTATTATGCCATAGTAAAGGGTTAAAAGTGCCTATAGGAATACCCTATCATAAGTCATTCTAATCTTAGGGTCCAATGGCAAGATTAGAGACATAAGAGGAAGCTTTGCGGCGTGTGTTACTGCTCCTGCATCAGTAGGTCTACAGTTATGGATGACTTTCCATATAGGCAAAACGTGAGCTAAGCTGAAAATGGCTGGGTGAAACATAGATGGGAACCCCACAGAACCTTCTAGAGATTACAAAGAGAGAAAGGAGAAACCCCACTGGAATTTCAGAACTTCTGAAGACCCTAATCTTGCCCAAGGCTGGTATAACATGTTGAATGAGGCTGAAGCCACAGAAGTAGGTTCTTGTTTCCTGAAAGAAAAGGTTTAATTTATAGGGTCCCCCCTAAAAATGAATTATTGGTTGTCCCTCATTTGTTATCACATGCATTACAGTTTCACACATACATTTTGGGGTTGTCATTTAGGATGAAGAAAACATAACAATATTTCACAGATTTTACTGGCTATTGTGGATAGGCGAGCATGCACATGTGAGGAAGTATTGTCAAAGCAGCCTACAGTTCCAGCTCTATAATCCTACTACAATTTCAAACAGTCCAACCACTGTGATACCACTCAGAGGGTGGGACTGGGCCTGGTGGGACTGTTATCACCACCAAATACACGGAAAATGTGTACCTTCAAAACATCAATGCACCCACAATGGAGCAAGAGTTTGTTGAGCTGTTGATGGTCCCAGGTAGATTTCTTCTAAGAGACACGTACAGATCCAGGATACACATTTTTGTCCTATATAAGAACACAGGTGTAAAAACTGTTGGACAACCACCTAACCAGAACAGTACAAGGAGCAGGTGTCATTGGGACAGGTTACACCCTCAGATGTTAAGATGCCATTTGGTGCCAATCTCAATGGGCGAATCAGGTTCTCCCATTTTGACTACCTTTGCCGGAGACATTCTTTGGCTGTTTTAGACATAGCATGAGGCTGATAGGAGGAACGTAAGGGCATAAAAGGTCTGTGCTAGAATACATTAACTAACTACAGGTGAGGATGGACTCTGTGAGGAGGCTAGTAGACTAGCATGTCAAACATACACTGGACTACCAAAACAAACTTTATGACAAAACCACTCTCTTACCAGTATTTAAGTCCAGTGAACTGGTTCCTCTTCTCCTTCTATCTTGCTGGCAAGGCCCTTTCACAATTAACCAAGTTACTTCGTATCATATAGAGGAAGTCTAGCCCGTAACCCAAAGGATGAGCAGAACTGTTTTGTCAGCCAATTCTTTAAAAAATGGGAAGATCTCCCAGAAAGTTTTATGAATCCTTTCCTTGCATCTTTTATGGTGAGCTCTACTTTCGAAACCAAGATTGAGTTCTACATACTGGGCTACCTCCTTCAGTGGAAGTACATTTAGGTACCAAGTTAACAGAAATGTAGGTAAAAGGCATGCCTCGAACATGATGTTCCATCCCTTCTTTCAGAGACATCAGGGCGCACAGATATCATTCAAAATCATAACCTGACAAAACCCAACAGTATAGGCAGAGAGCATCCTTTTGAAGGTCCAAGAGAGGCTGTGAATATAGAGATAACAAATATTTTAGACTCTTCAATATTCCAGCCATCTAGAGCACATGAAATGATCCTATTGTACAAATCTGGTAGTATCTGATTTTGTTTTGATGTCCGTCAGCTTAACAGCACTTCCCAGTTTTGTGCATAACCCACTGCATTGGTAGATGAGATGGTGGACAGACAGGGCACAGCCTATTACCTGTCCACCATTGCTTTAAGAAAGGGATATTGACAAATATCATTCATGCCAGTGAAGTGAAAAAACTACCTTTTGACCCCTTTGGGTGTTTTCAATTCCCCGTACTTTTTTCTAAACTACATGGGGCCAGGATACCTTTCAACAACTTAACGTTCATGTGTGAAATTCAGGTCTTGCATATCCACAGGCCTGGTTAGATGACACTGTAGTTTACAGCCTAGGCTATGGGACATATATAGCCCATTTAGGAGCAGTCTCTCAAGTAATGTCAGACCCGGGATGACATGTTAATACACACAAACAGTGGCAAAGCCAATAGGTCTCAGTTGTGAAACTAAGAGGCAGACTGTGGAGGTGGGGAAAACAGGAACTCTCAGAGACATACCACACAGACCTATTTGGTTTGCCATTGTTTTCTTCCCACAAATCTTTTACAATGGATATAATCGGTGTGTTGCCAATGGTAGGTGACATCTCAAAAAAAGCCTCCCAGGTGCCAGAGTGGACTAGGAAAATACAAATGTCCTTCCCACTGACCCCACTCCAACTGGCTTTCTTCAACAAACATCCCTTTCTGATAGCCCATTCCATTTCTCTCCATCCTCACTTATTTTCTGCATTGAAAGCAAGCATGTGTTCGAATCCTGCTCAGAACAGGTCTGATTTGACAGTGCAGCTGTCACCAGACAACAAAATAAAAGCTTTCAGAGTGCTGCTGAGAGGCGGGCTTAGGCTCCACCCACCTGTTGATTTTCCTGACTACAAGTGATAGAAGCAAAGGTGTGTGCTTCTATTGACAAGAGTGCTCGTATTGCACTTTTTGGCTTATGGTGGTAAGCCAATGATCACGGTAATACGCCTGGTGACTTTATTATGGAAACTTGTGTTAAGGCAGTAGGCCTAACATAATTATAGTGAAAATCATATTTTAATATTAGTCCATTTAAGAGTGGATTTTCATTACTATGTATTAGAACATTGGAATGTTGGGAGTTCCATTGTAGACAATGGAGTGCTCCCTGCTTCTACGGGCCGGTAAAGGCCCGCAGAGCAACATTCCAATGTTCTACAAAGGCCTCTCAGAGCTCGAGGGGATTTAAATCCCCTCGAGCTCCGAGAGGCCTTTGTTTTATTTGTTAGAACATTCTGCCCTCTAGTGGCAGAATGTTCTAATAGCCTTATAGCCCTACGTAGCAGGGCTATACTAGCTATTAAAGTCCCGGTCCCTTGTTAAAGTCCCTCGCCTTCGGCTCGGGCCTTTAACATGGGAGCTGGCCTTTAATAGTCGGTATTGCCCGAAACGGCGGGCTATAAGGCTATATGAAAGCCTGCAGAAAAGTTTTTTGTTACACGGAGTTTCACAGATTATTGTAGTAGGCAAGGGTTTTTTGTGTTAATTGCCTCTTTGGC
The DNA here is from genome assembly GCA_963921515.1 of Calotriton arnoldi. Classification (NCBI taxonomy): domain Eukaryota; kingdom Metazoa; phylum Chordata; class Amphibia; order Caudata; family Salamandridae; genus Calotriton; species Calotriton arnoldi. Next base: position 842,615 of record CAWUFW010003765.1, read on the forward strand.
AGTAGTGAATAATTGCCAGGCCCTCTATATTTCACTTGGCCAACTGCAACTTTGCAAACCTCTGTAATTTAATGACTAATCATTGCCTTGTGGGAAAGCTTACATTCACACCAGTAGGCACACGTTGGCTATTGTGATAAGCTATAGGGCTGATTGAGGTAATGGGAAATGTTATGTTTGATGCTTTTGTCAAACCTTTCATAGTAGGCAGACCAGGTCAAAGGCAGTAGGCCTAGTTTTCTTTACTGTGAAAACCATTTGTTAAAGGCAGTAAGATTTTAACAATGTGGTGTTATCAAATTATGTGCACAAAATACCCTTCAAAACAGAAACTTCCAAAAATGATTTAATTTTTATTTTGAATTTGTATTTATCTGCACATCATCACAATTTATTTAGATGCCTCATATATATTAAAAAGCAATGAAACCTAACCAAGCAATGCTTTCATTCGCTCTCTAATATCTTAAACTTTTGGCAGAGAGAGCTCAATTTGATGCGATGCATTATCCTCTCTTAAATGTCCATTGCACATCCCAACATATGCTCTTCTCTAAATATCCAAAAATTCTTCACATTCATAGACTACGAATCCAGAGTTCTCAGCCTTCAACAGCCTATGTTTACTCCCTGACAATATTGCTGATGTATCTTGATGTAGCCGCATTGATTTCAAATAATTATACAGATTTTATTCCCTCTAAGTTGGGCCCTATTTTATGTTGTCTCAATTTTGCCCCATAGTCCCATATCAGGCACAATGCTTCATTTATTTTCAATCAGACCAAAAACATTTTTTACTCCATTTCTCCCTTCTCATATCTGGAGTTCCATCACGTTCTGCTCTTAAATTAGCCAGCTGTCTGTATTTTTTTTTATTTTTTATTTTGGGTGGATCAAACTATGGATATCTGCAATAAAGAGAATAATAAAAGGATGACAATTTAAATGAAATTGATTCCTGGATTGGCATTATTGCGGAGAATTTCCAGATTATAAATAATAGACATATATACATATAGACGTTGGTTCAGCCCTCTTCTTCCATTGGTCTCTTGGCTTGTCATTTACACTCTGGTTCTATGCATTACATCACACTAAGGGGCATATTCACAAGAACATGTGATAACCACCGCAAGTGTAGCTTAACGCAACCCTTCACATCGCAGTCCTTCGCGGGAAAACAACTACGTGTGAACGCGGTATTCACAACACGGCGGCACCATGCGATAGACACAAGATAACGCGTCAAATGAACGTGTTAAAACTAACGCGACACAGAAAAAACACGAAACACGAACGCGAAAATAGAAGCGATGAGGCCAATCGCGATACAAAAATCAGCGATAACCAGTGAGAGGCCTGCAATACCCACGCGTCCTGCATGGAAATGCACAATAAAAGCAGAGAAAAAAAACGGTGAGATGACAATGTACGAGCACAACCCCACATCCGTGACGTAGAACAAATGAGCACCATCCCGCATCAAATAGGCATCTCCCCACAGTCACAATGTACATTGCCATGCAGCCTGCATGTAAATTGCGCAAATGCTGAAACATGCATGTAACACACAGTGAAACCGCATCTCCCCCTCACATTGCAGAGGGACAAGCAACCCCTCCTGCACACAGACGTGTCATGACCATGACCAACAAATCACGCGAGCGTGGACGAATGTAGGGGCAGTGACTCCCGCTTACGTACATGTTGCCCATGTTGTGGGACCTGAGTCACAGGGGGCATCCCTGCATCATGGTGGCACATATTTGAGCCCAAAAGCCCAAAAGGAGCCCTGTTGTCACCTGCAGGACACAAATGGCAGCCAAAATGGAATGAATCTGGACACATGTGAAACGCCGAAGAGTGGGATTCCCTACTAACTGCGACACACAGAACTGGCAGTTCGAACAAGTGACACCCTAAACAGCCTCTCTGCACAGAGGTGACACACCCACCACACATGAACAAATCACATAAATGTCAGCAATACATGAAGCACTCACACTTGTCTGAGTGATGTGCCTGTACAGATGAGAGACATGCACTCAGGGATAGTGTTCTTCCAATGCATTTATTTGCACATGTTTTGCCTGTGGTCATTATGGACTGTCCCAATACTGCCAAGGACTGCCACAATGTGACGTGCTCATGTGAAGAAATTGTCAATGATGGCGTTCCTACAGGCTATTCCTGCTGCGGCTGCAGTGGGCTGTGGTCCACCTGCCTCATCCCCATCATCGTCCGGTGCATCTGGCACATGTATCCATGGTGCCCTGCTGCGTACACATATGTTGTGCAACACACAACATGCAACGATCATCTTGCACACGATGTCTGGGCTGTACAGGAGCCTTCCACCTGTGACGTCCAGACACCTGAAACGTGACTTCAACACGCCAAATGTGCGTTCCACGATGCCCCTGGTGCGTTTGTGGGCCACATTGTACTGCCGCTGTGCCTGTGTGTTCGGGGCTCAGAGGGGTGTCATCATCCAAGCGCAGAGTGCATATCCTTGGTCACCTGTGACAGTACAGAGAGGCATGAGTCAATAGTTGGTTCGGCATGATGTGTTGGCAGGCTCACTGGTTCATTGGTGTGTGACATGTGTGAATTTGTGATTCCTGCATGACATGTACTGCGTGTTGCAAATGAGCGGCATCAATGTGGAATACGTAGCCTCAATGCCGCTTCTCCCTCCCCCAGAGCATATTCATCAGTGTGCGCAGTGCGGTTGCATCACTTGCACCCCTACGGCACACTATTGTCATGCCTGTCTGCGCATATCCACAAGCCTGATGACGACACAGTGATGTCCTGCGCTGAAGGGGGACGGACACGTGTGTGTAGGGCAATGGTAAAGACAGGGCGGACACAGAAGTAGAGTTCATGCCTGGCTGAACTCGCCATGCGGCCGAGGGTAGACCTTTGGCTCATGCAGCGGAAATAGCGACACACACAACAGTTGGCATGTCTGATCCCTGACCCCCAGCGGGCCTGCGCACCCTCATCTACCCCTCGGCCGAGCCCGTACTCCAGGCGCATGCTACATGGCAACATTGAATTTTGCGTGACGTGTGGCGCCGACACTACACCTGAGACACACGCATTAGTTTCTTCCCTGGCAAGGCCTAACCTTAACCTCGCCCAGAGCCACCTGTGGAATGACCACACCCCTACGCTGGCCTGGCGTACGCCGGGCAAGCGGACTCCGCACACGCTTGCAGGGGGGGGATGTCACAGGCTACATTTCCGAGACCTTCCCAACTGGCTGGGGTGACATGGTTGCGTCCACTGTCCGCAACACCACCACCACCAGCAGTATATGTCGACATGGATATGTCTGTGGTCTGCATACTGCAGTCTGTCCAGCACTTCCACGCCACACTTGGCATTGTGTGCTTACTCATTCATGGGTCACTTGCCTCCTTTGCACATGCCTGCTTCCCACCTCTCCCCGCATACTGCTGTTGTGTGGCTGAGGTGCCATGCCGGTGATGGCTCATGTACATGGCTAGCACAGGTTTCCGCAGTACGTTGTGCAGTTATGTCTGGGGGGTGGGCATGTTGTATGTGTGTTTGTATCGTGTGCATTCCCAGGGTTGTGAGTTGCATGATTGTGGATTTGAGGTGTGTGGTGTGTTCATTTGGTACTTACCAACGAGCACTGCATTTCCGTAGGTGCCATCCTGGAAGCGCCGGTTGATGATGGACTGTCGGAAGATGTATGAATCATGAACACTGCCTGGGTAGTTTGCGACGACATTGGTGAAGAGTCCCCGGTGGTCGACTATTGCCTGCACATTGATGGAATGCGTGTGCTTTCTATTGCGGTAATTGTGTGCAGTGTCGGCAGGGGGCACAAGTAGTACATGTGTGCAGTCAATTGCCTCCAACACGTGCGGGAAGCCTGCTATGGCGTAGAAGCCTTGCTTGGTCTCCAGTTGTTCCTGCGCAGTGTGGGGAAAGTATTGGTACTGGGGTACCAAGCTGGTGATGGCATCCAGGACAGGTGTGAGGAACTTGGATAGGGCTGGCTGTGAGACTCCTCCGACTCTGGCAGTTGTTGGTTGGAATGTCCCAGAGGCCAACGGGTGCAGCACGGCCAGCAGCTTTGTCTGAGGTGGGATGTTGGTTGTCCGCTGTGTTGGTACCGTCAGCCTGTGGGCAATGATGGTCAGGAGGCGGAGGATGGTTGACCTTTTGAGTCTGTAGTGGGCAATGACATTCTCTGGTGTCAAGTCTGTGAGGCTGGTGCGTTTCCTGAAGGTCCGCTGTCTTTGTCTGCGCTGCCTCCGTGGTGGTCCGAGGGGGTGTCCGGGGGGTGGCGGACCTGGGTGTGGTGGCGGTGGGTGTCATGGCCCTGTTGGGGTTCCGAGCTGCATGATGAGTAGCTCCATGGCATCTGTTGTTCTTCTGGTGTGGCTGTGGGCTGGGCTCCCTTTTCTGGTGCAGGTTTTCGTCCGACATTGCACCAGGTCAGAGCAGGTGTTAATTTCCTGCTGCTAACGCACCTTATCGCATGTTTTGTGGTCTTATCGTGGATCTGGCTGGTCGTTAAGAATGTTGTGGAGTGGTGTTATCGCGGATTTTTGCACGGGAACGCCTACTCTGCATATCATTAGCGTTAGTTGCCGGGGTCGTCTGTGGCGATGTTTTTTGTGGCTGCTATCGCAGGTTAACTGGTGATATCGGCTGTTTGCACCAGCTTGTGAATGGGGCGATGAATTTATCACGACTTTGGCTGCGATAATGTGCCGATAACTCGGCAATAGCTCCTTGAGAATATGCCCCTAAATGGGGTAATTGTTAAACCCATCTCAGTCATTGACTCTCGTGCTCTGATGAATAATGGCATTTTTTGATCAGATGTGAACATCCACACGTAAGTGAATGTGCTACAATGTCAGGACTGGTTGGCCAGTCATTTAGTTTAAAATTTTCTCCTTTCATACTTCCCTTTTCATTTACTTGCTTCTCCTCTTTTTATTTTAATTTCTATTAAGGGGATAGTACAACTTTCCAGGCAGTGGTAAGTGCCACTTATGTGCCACTCATTTCATATGTAATACACTACCTCCAGCATTGCCACTTTCTCGAAACCAGATGACCCATATGGATTGCTGTTATCCATAGTGCATCATTGTTTGCACCAAAAGCGACCATCTGCAGTGACCAACAATGCAAGACCTGCATTTCGTGCCAACAGTGACCATCTGTGGTGGTCAACCAACACAAAACTCCAGTGACAACCGACTCTTCGCGCTACAGCAATGACTCTCCGCGAAGCTCGACCTGCTCCTCACACCGACAGCCTCCTCCTCACGGCCCCTGCCTGCGCAAACTGTACTCTTCATTCACACTGTGAGAAGGTAACTCTTCATCAGGACTAAGCAGCTTCCTGTATCTGACCCGCGCTCCATCATGGTCTGCGTGAACTTGTGACTTTCCCTCAATGCAGCACGAGATAACCGTGAGTGGTGATTTGTGCTTCTTGACACTATTTTTATCTAAAACTTTAAAAACCCATGTCTCTGGTTCTACTGAATGGAATTTTGTCATTTTGGTGTCATTGTATTTATTAAAATGTACTCTATTCTTCTAAATTGGTTTGAGATTTTTCTTGTATTGTGTTTTCACTTTATTACTGTTTGAGCACTGCATGAATACTTTACACATTGCCTTTAAGTTCAGCCTGACTGCTTTTGTGCCAGGCTACAAGAGGGTTAAGCACAGGTTTATTTAGTGACTTCTACAGTTCACCCTGACAAGGATTCTGGTTATTATATCATTAGGGCTTCCACCCCACTCAACTAATAATCCAATTTCTTACACACTGCAAGATGGATACCTGCTGCTATGTTTAGTATTGTTATCACAAACATATGCCCACAGTGTTTGGACGGCAGCACGTTTTATTTTTTCTACTTGTACATATTATTGCATATGTTATTGAGTTTGTGTGTGTTGTAATTGTGCCAAAGAGTGAATGCAAGAACGAGTCAGTGAGTGGATGCAAGGATGAATGAATAGATGAGTTGCAGAGTTTATCTATGATGGCTTATTGAGTGCCTCAACTCATCAATGACACAATAGGCACTTTCATTCATAAGCCAGACCTATTGGCATTGCACCCCTTGTTTTTTGTCTTTTTCACAACTGTTTCATCTTCAAATGAACCCCTTCATGTGTTGGCTGCCAAGTAAATTATTCCAACCTAATCTGAATGGCCCATTCGCCCATTCGATTTCATAAGCTGTAAACTGCCTTCCAGAGAAACTTAATACTCTACGATGGAACAAGAATTCATTAATGTGAAATGGGCTATTAATGCTTTGAAACATATTTATGAAAAGTTAATACAAGACAGGGTTGCATATAAAGTTGCTGCTTTGCATTGCGTGAAAGGGAGAGAGAAGAAATACTCCATAGTTACAAAGATATGGGGCATTTCTGCTCTCTGCTTGTCCTGGTGCACTGTGTGCAACCTAGCACCAGTGTGCAAGGGTGCCTGCATTACAGACTGGATTGTTTTTTGCAGGAAGAGACATCTTTCTACACAAAAACAATTGTATGAGGCATTTTCCTCTTTTTATGTGTGATGTGGAATGCATTACGCCTAGAAAGAGGAAGTAACAAGGAGAAATAAAGATATTTCTCCTTGTTACGCCTCAATGGGGATGGCATAGCATTTTGATGCATTCCGAGGTTTACTCGTTTTAGTAAACCTGGGAATGCGCCAAATTCCATGGTTGAGTGAATAGGAATGCACATTCTTCACCCATAGAACACCTCCCAGATGTTGTGACACGCAACGCAGCACAAGAGGCTGCCTTGCATTACGTTTTCTTTACAAAGTCACGCAAAACACTCCTTGCATGGCTTAGTAAATCCCAGTCGTGCAAGGACAATGTAAGTCCTCCTTAGATCTGGGCCTCTGTGTTAATATCTCCTGGGACATTGATTTGTTTCTCACCAATTGTACCCAATTGATTTCTTCAATGGCTCCTGTTTTCTTCTTTGTCAAATCAACATCAGCTAAAAGCGGAGGCCAGTGACAGGATGGTGTTGATTTCAGTGCCACCGTTTACATACTTAACTCAGGATGAGAATATAGAGACAGATATATCCTCACCAGCTGAAAGCCTTTCACAATAGACTGTCTGATTCCTGGCCATGCACCTAACCCAAAAAGGAGAGGGAATAAATGAACAATATTTAGAATGGTTGAGTTTCTGATGAAGAAAATAGTCTGAAAATATAAAATGTCACCAAGAGGGTGTGCAGACAGAATATCGAGTTTGAAATGTCGACTTACACAAATATCGAGTTGGAAATATCGCGATACAGAAATATCGACAGCAAGAATACCGTGGTCAAGAATCTCGAATTTAAGGTAAGAAATATCGTTTTTAAAAATATCGAAGTCATTAATATCGTTTGCAAAACTATAGTTGTTTAAAATATCGATTTTTTAATTAGTGTTATGTATTTTAGCATGTATTTTAAATGTATGTGATCTATTTTTTTGTATAAGTATTGTTTTTTAATATATGTGTTACATTTTTAGTAGTTATCAATTTTTTTAAATTAACTTTTGCGTTTTTTAGTTCCGTAGCGGGTTGTGGGTTTATAGGGGAATAGGGTGGGAAGTCATTTAATTATAATAAATTAATGATTATTTTTTATTTAGTAATATTTATTTAATTTAGATTTTATAGTGTTAATTGTGGGAAGTAATTTAGTATTAATTAATTATTAATTGGGTGTTAATTAATAATAATTAGTTAATTGGTAATTAATTATGGTAATCGTGTTATTTTGTTAGTAGCGGGTTGTGGGGTTTGTAGGGGTAAAGGGTGGGAAGTAATTTATTTCTAATTAATTAATATTTATTTGTTAATTAATGCTAATTAATTAATTAAAATTTAAATATGGCAATTGTGTACTTAATTTTAGATGTGAGTTGTGGGGTTTATAGTGGTAAAGGGTGGGAAGTAATTGATTTTTAATTAATTATTAAGTAGTTGTTAATTGATATTAATTTATTACTTTAAAATTAATTATGGAAATTGTTTAATGATTTTTAGGTGTGGGTTGTGGGGTTTATAGGGGTAGAGGGTGGAAAATAATTTATGTTTAATTAATTAATAATTAGTTGATCATTAATATTAATTCATAAATTGATAATTAATTAGGACAATTGTTTATTTTTTTTTGTGTGTGAGTTTTGGTTTTATAGTGGTAACGTTTGGGGAGTAAAGTAATTTTTTATCTGTTTTAATTTGTTTTTTAATTAATAATATTTCTTTAATTGATAGTTAATTATGTTAATTATGGAGTTACATTTTTTGAAACTTTAGATGTGTGTTGTTAATTGTGCGGTATTATAGGGTAGGAAATAAAAAAGAATACATTTATGTAATACTTAATGTTTTTGTTTATAAATAATTTCTAATTAAAAATAGTTATTTGTTTGTAAATTATTTTTAAATGTATTTCATATAATATTTCTAGGAATTTGTCATATCTATTTAACATTATAATATGTATTTATTTTTTAGATTTTTTAAAAATTTGTATATTTTTTTTATTTTATCTTTTAATATTTTGTGTTGGTGATATTTTTTTTGTTTTTAATTTTGAACTGACTGGAGTGGGAATATTAATTTTTACCCGTCCGCTATCCAACACTTTCCCTATTGTTGCACTAACTGTAGTGGGAATAGTATTTTTCACCCCTCCGCTATCCAACACTTTCCCTAGTGTTGCACTAACTGGAGTCGGAATAGTATTTTCTACCCCTCTGCTATCCAACAATTTCCCTACTGTTGCAATCACTGGAGTGGGAAAAGTAATTTTTACCCCTTCGCTATCCAACACTTTCTCTACTGTTGCACTCACTGGAGTGGGAATAGTAATTTTTACCCCTCCGCTACCCAACACTTTCCCTAATGTTGCACTGACTGGAATGGGAATAGTAATTTTTACCCCTCCGCTATTCAACACTTTCTCTACTGTTGCACTCACTGGAGTGGGTATAGTATTTTTTACCCCTCCGCTATCCAACACTTTCCCTATTGTTGCACTCACTGGAGTGGGAATAGTAATTTTTACCCCTCAGCTATCCAACACTTTCCCTACAGTTGCACTCACTGGAGTGGGAATAGTCATTTTTACCCCTTTGCTATCCAACACTTTACCTACTGTTGCACTCACTGAAGTGGAACATTTAAGTTTAAAGACTTTTAAATAGTTTAATGTTTTAATTTATAATATAATGGTTTTTTATTAGATTTTATGTTATTGGTGTATGTATATATATATATATATATATATATATATATATATATATATTTATTTGTAAATTTTCATATATAATTATAAAATAAATTAAAATTAATAGTTTATTAATTGTTTTAAAGTAAATATATATATATCACATTTTATACACGTATGTTTAAATTTTTACATTACATTTATTTGTTATATTTGTTTAAATGTATATTAAATCTAATTTATTCTTTTAAAGTTAATGTTATTATTTAATATATTTAATATTAAGTTTTATACATACATTAAAATCGATATTTTGTACAACTATATTTTTTACATCGATATTTTTTCTCTCGTTAATTTTGTACTTACAATTATAAATATAGGATGTCGACATTTTGGACATCGATATTTATAACTCGTTATTTGTGTATGGGGATATTTTGGGGGTCGATATTCTATCAGTGAACCCACCAAGAGAAGGTAGAGAGACCAGAAGCCAGAGGATGGTGTTGCTGCTGCACAGGAAGTGAGAAGGCAAAAATAGTTGCTGAATCCAAGAGCCTGCCAAAAAGCTTGAGGATCCCAAAACAGGAAACATCAAGAAGGAAGAAGATGAGGATGCTAAGCAGTCCGGCAGCTCATAATCCCGGAACTGGCCCAGTGTCTGGAAGAAGCCAGGCACTGCATTTCCTCAAGCTCCGACTCTAAGGTGAGGCTGCTGAGTGTGGCAAGTGCGCTGGTGAAAGGCATCTAACCTCTATCCCTTTTAGTATAAGGACCGCCAACCAGTTATCCCTGTGCACAAAGAAAGGAGAAGAAAAGGGGAAACAATTACTGATGACACTTAAGCCATTTAATACACATACATGAAAGATACTCTGTGGTGAAGGGTCAGATAACAACAGCTAAGGGTATTGCATGGATCTTGCTCTTTTTATACACAAACAAATGCTGCCTTACACTTGACAAAAGAAACAATTGATGGACGGAATGCTGGACAATGCACCCCCAGTCACAAGGATCTGGGTTTAATCCATCATTTTTTTGCTCACCACACCACCCCAATTTGGACCCAGCCATATGCAAATCAGTCTTGACCCTGTTCCTTGTGGGAACAGTCCAGCCCGAACTGCCAAGCCAGGTCATCCCTGGACCGGAAACAAGCATCCCAGGACCGGTTTCAGGGCATCACCCTTCATCAGCCAGGCTAGCTTGAATCCAGTGGTGTAGGGAGCACGGGACCCACGTCTGGGCATACCCTTCTCACTTAGGGCGACATATGCAAAAGAAACAATTGATGGACAGAATGCTGGACAATGCAAACATTCACCCCCAGTCACAAGGATCTGGGTTTAATCCATCATTGTTTTGCTCACCACACCACCCCAGTTTGGACCCAGCCATATGCAAATCAGTCTTAACCCTGTTCCTTGTGGAACAGTCCAGCCCGAACTGCCAAGCCAGGTCCTCCCTGACCCGGAAACAAGCATCCCAGGACCGGTTTCAGGGCATCACCCTTCATCAGCCAGGCTAGCTTGAATCCAGTGGTGTAGTGAGCACGGGACCCACGTCTGGGCATACCCTTCCCACTTAGGGCGACATATGCAAAAGAAACAATTGATGGACGGAATGCTGGACAATGCAAACATTCACCCCCAGTCACAAGGATCTGGGTTTAATCCATCATTTTTTTGCTCACCACACCACCCCAGTTTGGACCCAGCCATATGCAAATCAGTCTTGACCCTATTCCTTGTGGGAAGAGTCAAGCCCGAACTGCCAAGCCAGGTCCTCCCTGGACCGGAAACAAGCATCCCAGGACCGGTTTCAGGGCATCACCCATCATCAGCCAGGCTAGCTTGAATACAGTGGTGTAGTGAGCACGGGACCCACGTCTGGGCATACCCTTACCACTTAGGGTGACATATGCAAAAGAAACAATTTATGGACGGAATGCTGGACAATGCAAACATTCACCCCCAGTCACAAGGATCTGGGTTTAATCCATCATTTTTTTGCTCACCACACCACCCCAGTTTGGACCCAGCCATATGCAAATCAGTCTTGACCCTGTTCCTTGTGGGAACAGTCCAGCCCGAACTGCCAAGCCAGGTACTCCCTGGACCGGAAACAAGCATCCCAGGACCGGTTTCAGGGCATCACCCTTCATCAGCCAGGCTAGCTTGAATACAGTGGTGTAGTGAGCACGGTACCCACGTCTGGGCATATCCTTCCCACTTAGGGCGACATATCTAAAAGAAACATTTGATGGACGGAATGCTGGACAATGCAAACATTCACCCCCAGTCACAAGGATCTGGGTTTAATCCATCATTTTTTTGCTCACCACACCACCCCAGTTTGTACCCAGCCATATGCAAATCAGTCTTGACCCTGTTCCTTGTGGGAACAGTCAAGCCCGAACTGCCAAGCCAGGACCTCCCTGGACCGGAAACAAGCATCCCAGGACCGGTTTCAGGGCATCACCCTTCATCAGCCAGGCTAGCTTGAATCCAGTGGTGTAGTGAGCACAGGACCCACATCTGGGCATACCCTTCCCACTTAGGGCGACATATGCAAAAGAAACAATTGATGGACAGAATGCTGGACAATGCAAACATTCACCCCCAGTCACAAGGATCTGGGTTTAACCCATCATTTTTTTGCTCACCACACCACCCCAGTTTGGACCCAGCCATATGCAAATCAGTCTTGACCCTGTTCCTTGTGGGAAGAGTCCAGCCCGAACTGCCAAGCCAGGTCCTCCCTGGACCGGAAACAAGCATCCCAGGACCGGTTTCAGGGCATCACCCTTCATCAGCCAGGCTAGCTTGAATCCAGTGGTGTAGTGAGCACGGGACCCACGTCTGGGCATACCCTTCCCACTTAGGGCGACATATGCAAAAGAAACAATTGATGGACGGAATGCTGGACAATGCAAACATTCACCCCCAGTCACAAGGATCTGGGTTTAATCCATCATTTTTTTGCTCACCACACCACCCCAGTTTGGACCCAGCCATATGCAAATCAGTCTTGACCCTGTTCCTTGTGGGAACAGTGTCGTGTAGTTCCTATAGTACCCATGCAGGACCTGCGCGTTTGTGTAACATAAGCTGTGGGCTTGGTGGCAGACTGACTCTGTGCACCCCCACCGCTTATGTTAGATTGTTTTGCATTAGCTAGCTCGCAGTGCCACCAGTGTCTCCTCTTATCAGGGAGAGATTAGTTTCTGGCAACCTTAGAACATGACAACCCTGATTCCCTCAGAATCGTGGAAACAATGTACTACCTTTCGCTCAGTCACTCGTGCTCACTTATTCGGTTTGTCTCAGAGAGTTACACAGAATAAACAGTCGGGCGTTTCAATAAGTATTTATTGAACAGTTGTTATTCTAGTGTAAAATATATGTGCTGCAGAGACCAGCAGACAATAGCAGAGATATATGATCAGCAGTGCAGTAAATAAAAATGCATTGTATAGTTCTACCATTTTGCAATAGTAATGAACACATACATGAATACAGAATGCATAAGATAAAGCCTATACCCCTATGATGCCTAACTAGATGTACCTAAGTGTACCTAGCATGTGTGTAGGTCTTAGAGAGCCAAGAATCCCCCTAGGATTTAGTCGAACCCCCATACCTGAATAGAGAGAGTGTGGGACCCCGTCCTGATCTCGAGCTGGATACCCCAGGATGGGTGGATGGACCTCTGCCAGCTGGAGCTGTGGCATGACGCAGGTTGCAGCGTCTCAGGTCAGAGTGTCGGCATGGAAGTCTCGGTCCCCTCTGGTTTACCGGGGCAAGCTGTGGTGTAATTATACCCTAAAGAGTCTCAGTCCTCAGTATGGTTTGTATTGGACATGAGGAAGACGTCAGGGGTGAACTTTGTACATACATATTATGCTGGTGGTGTATTCTTAGAAAGCCATGCATAATTAATGAGTACAGTGTGGGCCTGTGTTTGGAAGAACCCTGCTGCATTCAAAACCACAGGATAGATAACGTTCAGCCCTCAGAGCTCGTTGTGTACTAGCTGGGACCAATGTAGGTGAAAGATCATGCCTATATAAGGAATCATACCATAATAGGACATGTACAGTTGTGACCATAATTGGGCATATGCGGCCATGACCATAATTGGGCAAGTACGAATATGACCATATTAGGGTAAATATGAATACGTCCATTTTAGGGCATGTATGAACGGATCTACATTAGGGCATCTATGCGGGATATAACAATAGTCCAGCCCGAACTGCCAAGCCAGGTCCTCCCTGGACCGGAAACAAGCATCCCAGGACCGGTTTCAGGGCATCACCCTTCATCAGCCAGGCTAGCTTGAATCCAGTGGTGTAGTGAGCACGGGACCCATGTCTGGGTATACCCTTACCACTTAGGGCGACATATGCAAAAGAAACAATTGATGGACGGAATGCTGGACAATGCAAACATTCTCCCCCAGTCACAAGGATCTGGCTTTAATCCATCATTTTCGGTCCCATGGGGCACAGGGTCAAGACTGATTTCCATATGGCTGGGTCCAAACTGGGGTGGCGTAGTGGGCAAAAGAACGATGGATTTAACCCAGATCTTTTGACTGGGGGAGAATGTTTGCATTGACAGCATTCCGTCCATCATTTGTTTGCTGTAACACTTTTCGTCCTAAGTGGGATGGGTTTGCCCAGACGTGGGTCCCTTGCTCACTGTGCCACTGGATTCAAGCTAGCCTGGCTGAAGAAGGGTGACATACCCTGAAACCGGTCCCAGGATGCTTGTTTCCGGTCCAGGGAGGACCTGGCCTGGCAGTTCGGTCTGGACTGTTCCCATGGGGCATAGGGTCAAGACTAATTTGCATATGGCTGGGTCCAAACTGAGGTGGCGTAGTGGGAAAAAGAACGATGGATTTAACCCAGATCTTTTGACTGGGGGAGAATGTTTGCATTGTCAGCATTCCGTCCATCATTTGTTTGCTGTAACACTTTTCGTCCTAATTGGGATGGGTATGCCCAGACGTGGGTCCCTTTCTCACTGTGCGACTGGATTCAAGCTAGCCTGGCTGAAGAAGGGTGACATACCCTGAAACCGGTCCCAGGATGCTTGTTTCCGGTCCAGGGAGGACATGGCCTGGCAGTTCGGTCTGGACTGTTCCCATGGGGCACAGGGTCAAGACTGATTTGCATATGGCTGGGTACAAACTGGGGTGGCGTAGTGGGCAAAAGAACGATGGATTTAACCCAGATCTTTTGACTGGGGGAGAATGTTTACACTGTCAGCATTCCGTCCATCATTTGTTTGCTGTAACGCCTTACACTTGACATCACCTCTGACCCACCATAACACTGACTTTTAAATCTTTATCTTGATCAAAATCTATACTAAATTATCCCCAAACTAACTCTAAGACATTGTGGGCCTCATTTATGAGACTCCTTGCGCCTCCGGAACGTCACTTTTTTTGACGTTCCGTGGCACAGAAGCCTGCGTGATATTTGTCAGGTAGCACTAAGCCACTTTTTTTGGCTCAATGTTGCCTGATAAATATCAGTCCCTTTAACGCAGTGTTCTGCGTTAATGGGGCGTGCAATGGGTGTTGCTGGGAGCGTTCCCAGCAACATCCATGGCCTTTTGACACTGCCCCAGATTTACGAGAAATCCCAGGGGAGGCGTAAGGGAGGCACAATGAGGAGAAATATCTTTATTTCTCCTCGTTTTTCCTTTTTCTATGTGTGCTGCCTCTTGTGACTATTTTTGTACGGAAAGGTTTCCCTTCCTGTACAAAAATAATCATCCCCGCAACGCAGGCACCCTTGCTCCATGGTGCAAAGGTGCCTGCGTTGGCGCACGGCAGCCCATTGTGCGCCGGCGCAGGGGAAAAGGACAGGAATGCGCCGTATCTTATAGATACGGCACATTCCTGCCCTTTTCTTTTGCCGTAGGGAAGCGCAGCAGGAAGGCCTGCTGCACTGCCCTACGGCAAAACCTCATAAATGAGGCCCTGTGTGCTTTCCTTTCAGAACACTTACAGTCTAGTTATAGTTCCGAAGCTGGTTTCTGGAATTAGGGGATTCACTTTTTTTTAGCAAAGACAACTGGTACCACGTTTTTCTGAGTTTCTTGGCAATGTGTCCTTTGATGAAGAGATCTTTGTTGATGGTAAAACTAAGGGATTTTTGCATTAGTCATCAGCTGGATGCAGAAGCTGCCGAGGAGCATGTCAGATAGCCAAGCTTGAGTCTGTCACCCTTTGCTGTTTCTAGCAAACATGAGTAGTTCAATCTGTACTGCATTGAGTTTTAGGTAGGTGCTAAACATTTGGTTTTGGATTAGCTGGAGGGAGAGAGGGGATAAATGTTGTGAGGAGACTTTGAGATTGAGTTTTGTATCATTAGTGAATTGTCGAATCTTGAAGTTGTTGTTAAGTATGGATACTAGAGTCTCCAAGTTGAGGATAAAAATGACAGGGAAAATATAGATCCCTGGGCACTAGACAGAAGAAAGGCGTTGGTGGTGGGTTGTGAAGTGGGAGGTGAACCATTGCAGGTCTGTGTCAGAGAAAGCTCTGCATGATTCTATGGTGTGGATCAATGCTTGGTGCTTGATTGCTCCAAAAGTTGAAAACTTGAAAAGTGGTCAATCAGGACACAAGGCTTGTTTGTCACTGAAGAAGAGGGCATCATTGACTAATTGAAAAGTATCTCTCTCTCAGCAGCAATATGGTCTCAAGCCAGATAGGTAATCCTATAAGGAGGTTTTTGTTTTGGATCACCTCCTGCAATTGAGTGGAGTCTGCTTTCTTAATGATTTTTCTCTTGAAAGGTCGACGAGGAGGTAGTTTGTTACATCTTTTACTTCGAGGGTAGGTTTCTTGAGAAGGGGTAGGATTTGACATGTCTTGAGGACATCTGATAAAGCAACTAGGGGGTATATTCACAAGAACGTGTGATAACTACCGCAAGAGTAGCGTAACGCAACTTTCAATATCGCAGCCCATCGCAGGAAAATATCCCCGTGTCAACGTGGAATTCACAGCAAGGCGGTACCATGCGATAGTCACCAGATAACGCGTCAAATGCCAGCGTGGAAATCAACACCACGCCCAAAAAATACGAAACGCGAGAAATCATGCGATGAGGTCAATCGCAGTACAAAAAGCTGTGAAAAGCAGCCTCAGGCCTGCAACTCCCACACGTCTGGCGGGCAATTGCACCATAAAAACCACAGGCACAACACACCAGAAACAAGCCAAAGCATGTAGCAACATCCATGCACCCTGACCTAGCGCAGAGGGCAACGCGAACCCCACAACCCCCACAGACCACCAGCAAGGAACAACGGGGTCAGGGAAGGCCAAGGAGAAAATGGAGAGGAAGGCGGGGTGCAGACCGCAGGAAAACAAGACCAAGGCCATGGAGGCAACAGAACACTACCAGCAAATGACCCGCAAGCAGACCGGCTCAAATGCAGTCGCAGAGCCCAGGAGGCCAATCCAGGAGGCCAAGAGGCTCTGCCAGGATGTGACAACCTAAACCAGGCACAAACCCAGTGCCAACAGGAAGGCAGCAACGGCGACAGGAGGTGGCAGTCCAGCGACACAGGAGGAGCAGGAGGAAAGCCAGGCCACAGTCATCAGTGTGGAGAGGGTGCAAGGAGTAGGGAGTACGGACACAGCTCGACAGGACCTGACACAACAACAACAGGGTGAGGATCCAACAGGGACTGGGGGAACGGAGGGTGATGGGCACAATGCCACACATGCACAATGAGGTGTAGCACACTGCACATCCACAATTACCCAGGGACATGTCCCCCATCCCCGTAGCACACTGCAGCACACACACATAGCAATCACAGCACATACCATGACAATGTGGCACAAAGTGCAACACCCACACTGCAGAACAGGGGACACAACTGGGTCCACCCATGCGCAGAAACAGAACAATCAAATCGGACAGAGCAGGGAACTGTGAGATGCACTTCTACCCCTACATCCCCACATCAGCCATGTAGGCCAAATGTACACTGTCCCAACTCAAATAGCCACCACCATCCAAACAGTCACAATGTACATTGACACACAGTCTGCATGCCGACAAGACAAGGCGCCAACACAATGCCAACATGCATCTCCCCTTCACAATGCAGAGGGACAAACAACACCTCCAGCAGGTCTGAAGAGACAACCCATCAGTGATGCCCGAGACGAACACCACACCCCCGACCCCGACGCCCTACAACAGCCCATGGACATCCCACACAACCCACCACCAGGACCAGAGAACCCAGACCCTGCAACAGACCACACAGCATGAAGTACCTGCAATCACGGCTGCCTCACAACACGTCACCGACCCACACATAGCACCCCAATGCCAGGTGTCAGAACGCCAAAAGGAGGTGGCCGAACAGGTGCGGGTGTGGTCCGAACCCATGGAAGGCGAACTAAATCACATACGTGGGTGTCAATTACCCTTCAGGGACCACCTACACCCCACAAAGGAGACCCACACTGCCATAGAGACACACGCAGATATTATGTTGAACTGGCTACGTGCACGTGCGCCCGGCCCCTTTATTGGCAGGGCCACATGTACAGTGACGCCGGTGCTGGATGTGTGTGGGGTGAGTATAAGCCAGCCCGCACAGAGTGCTTGGTGCTGGCAACAACCTGAAAAGTGGACACCAGTGTCATGGAAACAGAAAACACCAGCATAACAGAGTCAAATGCAGAGCAACATGGAGGGATCCGGAGTAAGAACAGAGGTCACCCAACATTCAGTCTGGACGTTCCGTGAGTTGCAGTGCACTGAGGTAGGGGCACTAGAGAAGAGCGCGCTCATGTGAAGGAATTGCTAGGATTGTGTCCCTTCGGGTTAGTCCTGATGCAGATGCAGTGGGGTGTGGTACACCTGCATCAACTTCCTCATCAACGTCCCAGGTCTCCCACACTGCCTGAGGTGACAGTTGCGTCCGCAGTCCACAGCGCAATACCCAGTATCAGATCCGGGTGTGTAGCTTGACTACCGCCACCAGTCTGCATTCCTGCTTTGGGGCTGCTGCCACCTGCCCTCCCATTGTCTGTGCCTTCTCCCGTCTGCACACTTGACACATCCTCCTCCTCATGGTCCCAGGTCTTCCACACTGCATGAGGTGACATTGCTGTGCAACCTCACAACAGCACAAAACTCAATCAGTAACGGACAATGGCTTGTGGTGCACTGAGTCACTGGCACCTGGAGTGCTGAGCAGGGCAGCAGGCTGATGATGGCATCCACGACAGGTCTGGCCAACTCCGTAGGTCTGTCAGGACCACCCTTTCGACTCTGGTAGATGGCGGTTGGAGGTGGTCCTGCCGTGGTGGCGTGTGCCTACTGCACTGATGCGATGTCCGGGCCGGTCAAGACTCGATGCCATGTGTGGGCCCTGGTGGCCCGCAGTTGGGGCCGTAGGAGGCGGACAGCGCAGGGTCACAGACACATGGCGTTGATGACCCCAAGACCATCGCTACAGAGGCCATTCAATGTCTCAGAAGAAGGTGTCCCAGGCATGACCAGCACAGAGTCAGTGGCCCCGGATGCACTGCGGCCGGCACAGGCACCCAGCCACGGGACGGTGACTTGCGGTGCAGTCAGATGGGCCATGCGACCTGGGCGGGTCCCCATCAATGTCCGAGGTGTATGTTGCGGAGTGTTGCGGGGGACAGTGGAAGGTGTCCTCCAGGGCATGATGCGGAAGGTCTGATGTTATCCGGAAGCAGCAAATTGAGGAGTGGAAAGCGCAACCCTCGTTGTCACCAACAATTCGGGATCAGCTACATGAGGATGAAAACTAACCCCTATTCCATTGACACAAACGCCACCAATGTACGACCAGTGAGTGTCCATGAATGTCGGGGAACACACTTAGTGGCACAGGTGCTCAGAGGGGATGCAGTCTGCGATGATGCCGGTACACAGATGTGAACTCCAACATTGCCAAATCAAGTCTCTGTGACCTACTGGACCGCAGTGTAGGCCGGAGGCACCGGTCAGCATGGGCCCACAGCCACCTGTCGTTGGCTCGCGGGGCACAGAGTTAGTGACACAGTGGCAGTTGTCGACGATGATCCTGTTCCCTCCGGCTTGCAACGCGTCATCCTCTTATGCCCCTCCGTGCGTGCGAAGACATGTATTCAGCCTTTTGAACTACCGATGTTCAGTTCCAATTCTGTGATCCCACTCGAGCGCAGCGTATGCCGAGGGCAGTGGTCCACGTAGGCCCACAGACACGTGTGGTTGTGATGCCATGCACAGACTTGTTGCCACCACATCGAAGGGTGTATGGTGAATAATTCTCTGCCTTAAATAATGTTCACTGCCATGGTGTAATCAAGACTCAGTTCCAAATGTGTAACCTACCTGACCGTGGTGTAGGCCTGAGGCAGCGGTCAGCACGCCCCATTCACCTTGTGTCACCGGCATAGGTTGGATGGCCCCACCGGCCTGCGTAGTTCAGGTTCAGTGGCACCACGTGTAGCAGGCTGGCGTTGAACAGGGTTAGTGGCACCACGTGTAGCAGTCTGGCGTTGAACAGGGTTAGTGGCACCACATGCAGCAGGCTGGCGTTGAACAGGGTTAGTGGCACCACGTGTCGCAAGATGCACATATGGAACTATGCCTCACTGAACTGGGGGGGGTCTGGTGCTGTGGCCACTGGTCGGGATATGGGGTCACTGCCATTCATGACTCAAGACACAGTTCCACATGTGGGACCTACTGGTCTGAAGAGTATTCCGGGGGTGGCAGTGGAGTATGTCAACAAAAAGGTATAAAGCGGGCCTGTGTCGTGGAGGCCTGGTGGTCTGAGCTGACTGCCAAGTTCGCGGGACTCGGGCTTGGAGCTTGCACCGGCACGTGGTGGGCCCTCCTTGACACACGCCAGTGTCGGAAGGTGATCAGTGTGGCCTGGCTGCGCAGGGGCGGGCCTGATGTGTTCGTGGTCCAGCGTGCCGGGGACCGGCAGGCGCACTGCATCGCAGGCAACTCGGCTCATGAGGACGGCATCGGCTTCGTGGCGGGGTGGGAGGCGCCGCCCTGGCAGAGATGTTGGTCTTTCCGGAAGGGGACCACGCCCAGGCCTACGTGCTTTTTATTCACGCCGGGCCATCCCACTCCGCTGACGCATAGGGGGGGGTGTAACAGGCAACATTTCCGCGATGTCCCCCACTGGCTGTGGTGACATGGTGGCGTCCACTGTCCACTACACTCCATACGCAAGCGGTGTATGTCGCCATGGATATGGGTGTGTTCTGCATACTGCGAGGTGTCCAGCACATCTCCGGCACTGTTGGCATTGTGTACTTTCCCAATCATGGTTCTACTGCATCCTTCACACATGCCTGGTTGCCACCTCTCCCCACATTCGGCTATTGTGTGGCTGAGGTGCCATGCCATTGCTTGGTCATGTTCAGGGCTTGCCCATGTGGACATTGTAAGTTGTTCTGTCGTGTCTGGTGGGTGGGCATATTGTTGTGCCTGTTGTATGTGATTTTGTGAAGTGTGCTTTGCCAGAGTTGTGAGTTGCATGGTTGTGGTGTTGAGGTGTGTGGGATGTTCATTTGTATATTGCCAAGGGGCTGTACATTTCCTTTGTTGCCATCCTAGGTACGCTGGTTGATGATGGACTGTCGGAGGATGAAGGTATCATGCACACTGGCTGTGTATTTGGATGCGACATTGTTGGGTGTTCCACTGTGTTCTGTTGTTGCCTGCACATTGTTGTGAGACGTGTGCTTCCTGTTGCGGTGATTGTGTGCTGTGTCACCAGGGGTCACAGGTAGTACATGTGTGCTGTGTGTTGCCCCCAACACGTGCGTGCATCCTGCTATGGCGTATGGTCCTTGCTTGGTCTCCAGCGGATCCTGCACCTTGTGTTGTACGTATGGGGACTGGGGTACCAGGGTGATGGTGATGGTGATGTCCAGGACAGGTGTGGGGGACTTGTATGTGGCTGGCTGTGAGACTCCTCCGACTCTGGCGAGTGTTGGATGGGGGGTCTCAGGGGCCAAAAGGTGCAGCCACGCCATCAGCTTTGCGTGGGGTGGGATGTTGGTTGTCCGCTGTGTTGTTGCCGTAGGCCTGTTAGGCGATGATGGTCAGGATGCGTAGGTTGGTTGTCCCTTTCAGCCTGTAGTGGAAGGTGACATTGTCAGATGTTGGGTCTGTGCGGCTGGTACGTTTCCTGGGGCTCCGCTGTCTTTATCTGCTCTGCGTCTGTGTTGGTCCGGGGGGGGTGTTCCGGGTGTGGGATGGGGTCCTGGGGTGGTGGGGGTGGGTGTTGGGGCCCTCTTGGGTGTCCGGGCCGCATGATGTGTGGCTCCATGGCATCTGTTGCCCTTCGGATGTGGCCCTGGGCTGTGCTCCCTTTTGTGGTGCTGGCTGCCGTACGAGTTTACACCAGGTCAGAGCAGGTGTAGATTTCCTGGTGCTAACGCGCCTTATCGCCTATTTTGTGTTTTTATCGCGGATGTGGCTGGTTGTTGTGAATGTTGAGGTGTGCTGTTGTCTCTGCTTTTGTCACAGGAACGCCTACTCTGCATCTCATTAGCGATATTTGCGAGGGTCCTCTGTGGCGATGTTTTTTGCGGCTGCTATCGCAGGTAAACTGGTGCTGTGGGCTGTTAACACCGGCTTGTGAATGGGGGGGTAAATTTATCACGACTTTGGCTGCGATAAAGTGCCGTTAATTCGGCGATAGCTCCTTGTGAATATGCCCCTAGGTTGAGGGAGTTGAAGACAATTTTGAGGAGAGGGTGGGGTGTTATCTTGAAGAAACGTCAGGGTGGTGTAATGTTGTTTTTGGTAGAGTTGGTCTTTTGGAAGTTGAGTACGTACGAGCGTCCACTGTGCCAAAAGCGGTTAAAGACCTTAGAGTTGCACCGTGCTGGGCAGTTTTGAAGAGAGATTTGTCTTTGTCAGTTGCTTTGCAGATGATATCTATGTAGAAAGTTACTTTTCTTTCAGTGATGAGGGATCTGCATGATGAGTTTAGTGCTTTAAGCTGGTTGAGGTGATTGGGACATTACTCTGTCTCCATTTTGTTCTTGCCTATAATCTAATATGCTTGTTTTCTGAATATTCCTCGGTGCACTGTGGTGCTGATGCTTTAGGTTTAGAGGACTAGGTTATCAGTGGTTCATTGAACATATTGAAGAGTGTGTTGAAATCTAATGTAGATAGGTGAGAGTTTGATAGGTTGATGAATTCTTTTATGGGTTATGTCTATTAGGAAGTCTTTGAAGGACCAGAATGGCAGTCTTTTTTTGATTGGACATGATGTGCTGGGTTGGTGTGAGGGATGGGGAAGTGGATGAAGAAATGGTGTGTGCATTCTAGGAGTATAATTTTGACCATCTGTTGGACTTGGCCCTTTTTGCAGGGTCATTCCTGAACTTTTTGCTTTCCTCCTAGCCTTTTTTCTGACATGGTGTTGGTGGTTCTAGGACTCTGGGCACTTTAGCACTGCTGTCCAGTGTAAAGTGCGTGTGCTCTCTGTGGTAAACATGGTAAGATTGGTCTACACCTGTTTGGCATATTTAATTTACCTTTCAGTCCCTTGTAAAGTGGTATCTCAGATACCCAGGGCCAGTAAATTAAATGCTACTGGTGGGCTTGCAGCGCTGATTGCGCCACCCACCAAAGTAGCCTTTCAAACCTATCTCAGGCCTCTGCCATTGCAGGGCCTGTGCGCGCAGTGTTACTGCCGCTGTGACGTGGCACCTAAAGTGTGTGCCATGTCTGTGACCCCCTATTACTGCATGTCAGTCACCCCTAAGTTAGGCCCTAGCTAGCTCTATGGGCAGGGTGCATTGTAGGTAAAAGGTAGGACATGTACCTTAAGTGTGTGACATGTCCTGGTAGTGACAAACAGCCATTTTGGTTTCTCTCTGCTGTGAGGCTGCCCTCCCATAGGAATGCATTGGGGATTCCCTGATAAGTGTTTCAGTAGTAATTCCTGATATGAGAGGAGCAGCGTGGTCAAGTTTGGTATGGTTGGAATAGGAATAATAAATGCGCAATGGTGTGCACAGGTTTATTATACCTATTTTAGAAGTGCCACTTTTAGAAGTTGGCATTTCTGTGTGCTATGCGTCTGCCTGCCTGATGTGGATTGCATGTCTGGCTTTGGAGTGACAGGGGCTGGTGAGGTGTGTGTGGCTCCAGGGAGGGCAGGGTGAGTCAGCGCTAGGCTGAATAGGGGATCTGCATTTGGAGTAGTGGGAGGAGTAGTCCCCTGACCCTGAATAGGTCTGTGCCTGCCTGGGTGAACGCTGGCTCCGCCCCCCTGTGGTGTGTCTGATGACGAGCCCCCACCTGACAATAGGGAAGAGGAGCCCTGTAAACAGAGTGCTCCAAAAAACCCCAGAACCAGTTCAGGCTGGTTCCCCCAAGCCCTGTGCCAGGGCAGACAAAGAAAGTGGTGTATAAATATTGGGGCTGTGACCCCATGAAAAGGTGGTGCTTTTTGTGCTTCCTGTGGACTTGTTGCTGCTGGGCCCCAGGAGGAACCACCAAGAGGGACTGCCTCCCTGCTGGAGGGCCCAGTGGGCTGGCCTACCTGGGCCCAGCTTTGCTTCTTGGGACTCTGGCTGCTGGCGCCTCGTGAGCGCTATCTTTTTATTACCAGGAGAAGAGGAGCGGGCGTACTCTGCAGCGCTGGGCTATCAGAGTGACCCGAGGGAATCCCGGCGTGGGGATTCCCCTGCACGGCGCATGAGTCGAGCGGGAGCCCACCTGCATTGCTGATCCCGGAGGGAAGCCACATTTGGGTTCATTGGGAAGCGGGAAACCACTCTGCTTTTATGCATGATTGAGCGGGAGCCCACCCTGCATTGTGGTGTGCCCGATCGGAGCGGGAGCACACCCCGCAGTTGTGTGGATCGGCGGTGGCAGAAGCGCGAAAGCGGAAGTCAGGCAAGTTGCCTGATTGGGGGCGGGGCCGGAGTCTGGAAGTCGGCGAGGCCTGAGCGGGGCTCCCATGAGTTGGTGGGAGCCCCGCATATGCAGGGAAGAAGTCAGGAGTGGTCCCGGTGCAGGAGGACCAACCGAGGCACATTGCCGGTGCCTTTCCCCTGCTGCAGTGAGACCGAAGGAGGCAGAGAGCATCCAGAGAAGCCCTGGTGAGTGGGGCTGCAACCTGCACATTGTGGGTGCTGATCGAGGGCACCAAGGAGGAGTCCCAGAGGGGGGCTCCCAAGGCACTGTGGTGCCGAAGTCAATTTCCTCAGCTGTGCCGCAGTCGCGGGCAGCTGCACCGATGGGGCAATTTTGGGGTTGTAGAGTCCCGGAGTGGGGCTGCCCCCAGAGCACAGTGAGTGCTGAGTCCTTTTTCTTTTTTTTTGAAGAGTTGCGGTGCAGGGAGTGGCACCGGGAGAGCCCCGGTAACGGGGGCTCACAAGGCATGGTGATGCCAGTGCTAATTTATCTTTGGGGCAATATTGTTTTAGAGTCCCAGTGGGACTCAGGAGGCACAGTTGTGCCAGGCCTCATTTCCCCAGCTGCACCGCAGCAGCGCGGGCAGCTGCAACACGGGGGCATTTTGTTGTCATGAGGAGAAGGGGGTGAGATGCACCCCACGCCCCCAGCGCATTACGCACCGTGGTTCTTGCTGCATTGGCAGCCAGAGGGCCAGTGAAAGGCCCTACAGTACAAGCCCTGACATTTTGGACAAAGGGCATTTGAGCCCACAGAAGGCCAGTTGGCCTGGGATCAACTTTATGGTGTAGATAGGGCGAAAGGCCCTAAGGTGATGTATGCACCTAATTCGTGTTATTGTGATGCTTGCCAAATGTGATTTATGCACCATGATTATTGCATAATGTGTTTATGCTGGTGAGGCCTATTGCGTAATGTGTTTATGCTAATGAGGTTTGGGCCTAATGTGTTTTATGCCTAATGTGATAATGCTGAGGTCATTATTGTACCAGTTGTTACTGGTTGTGTTTTATATTTACTACCTGCATTCTGATGGTTCTGACCGTGGCCCGATTGGCCTTGTCCTGTATATAATCCCCTGTGAATATTGCCCAGTGCCAGTTGGCACAGTGTACATTGTGTGATTATGATTCTAATGTGTTTTGGATAATACAAAGGCTATTTTTTTTATAACCTTGTGTGGAGTTTCTTTTGTGGTGTGCCTAGTGTGTTGCTGCTGTGTGTGTGTGTTGCGCAAACGCTTTACACATTGCCTCTTGGATAAGCCTGACTGCTCGTGCCAAGCTACCAAGGGGTTGAGCAGGGGTTATCTTCAGTGTGTGACTCCCTTGCCCTGACTAGAGTGGTGGTTTCTGCCTGGTTTAGGCGCAAGCCTTAGCCAACCAGAAATCCCAGTTCTAACACCATCCCTGCTATAATTATGGACCTAAAATATGGTGGCTATATTCTGCATATTGTCAGCATCCTATTCCAGAAAGAGCCCTGGGCACTACTTTGATATGGTGGCTTCTCATGGCTTTTGTTTCAAATCCTGGTATCAGTTAGGCATCCCTGGAATTTGATCCCTGGTATCAGTTGGGCATCCCTGGAGTTAGCTGCTACTGGCATATTGTAAGAACCTAGATAATTACCTTGTGGGAGAGCAAACTATGAAATCCCAAAAAGTTAATATTCCAGTATCTTGTTCCTAGGGTTACCAACGACAGCAATGGCACAAATGTGACAGGCTCCCTTAGAAAAGAATAAAGAAGCCAATCAATAACATTTCTAAATCAATTTGAAACAAGTAAATGTAATACAAAATGGTCAAAATTGAGGAAGGAAAAGAGAAATCTGAATTTATAAACCTTTTAACTCAAAACATGCCAAGAAACTGCAACTTGTCTATGGTTACGATTAACCTTGACCTAGGTATGATTTCAGGCCAACCGCAATGGAGGAGGGGGACGGGTAAAAATAGCAAGTCACTACGGTCAAGAGTTTTGCCTTATGATTCAGGGCCTGATTTAGATCTTGGCAGACAGGTTACCCCGTCACAACAGTGAAGGATATCCTGTCTGGCGAAATATAAATCGCATTATAGCCAATGAGATTTATATTTTGGCGGACGGGATATCTGTCACCATTGTGACGGAGTAACCCGTCCGCCAAGATCTAAATCAGGCCCTTAGTCATTTTTTCTGGAAGTCCACATCCAACTGTGGAGTAAGGTGTGATGTTGAGGCTGACAAAGTCTCATAAAGTTGGATATTTAAGGGCATATTTATCAAATGTTCATGCAACGCAAGGCAACAAGCCACCTTGCTTCGCTGCATGAAAGGGAAAGGGCAGGAATGCATCGTATTTAACATTATACAGCTCATTCCTGTCCTTTCCTTGCGCTGGCGCCTTTTTGGCTGCCTAGCGCCAATGCAGGCACCCTTGCACCATGGTTCAAGGGTGCCTGCGTTGTAAACACCGTAATCAACTATAACAATTGTTGGACTTGGCCCTTTTTGCAGGGTCATCCCTGAACTTTTTGCCTTCCTCCTAGACATTTTTCTGACATGGTGTTGGTGGTTTTAGGACTCTGGGCAGTTTAACACTGCTGTCCAGTGTAAAGTGCATGTGCTCTCTGTGGTAAACATGGTAAGATTGGTCTACACCTGTTTGGCGTATTTAATTTACCTGTCAGTCCCTTGTAAAGTGGTATCTCAGATACCCAGGGCCAGTAAATTAAATGCTACCGGTGGGCTTGCAGCGCTGATTGCGCCACCCACCAAAGTAGCCTTTAAAACCTGTCTCAGGCCTCTGCCATTGCAGGGCCTGTGCGTGCAGTGTTACTGCCGCTGTGACGTGGCACGCAAAGTGGTTGCCACGTCTGTGACCCCCCTTTTACTGCATGTCAGTCACCCCTAAGGTAGGCCCTAGCTGGCCCTATGGGCAGGGTGCATTGTAGGTAAAAGGTAGGACATGTACCTTAAGTGTGTGACATGTCCTGGTAGTGACAAACAGCCATTTTGGTTTCTCACTGCTGTGAGGCTACCCTCTCATAGGAATGCATTGGGGATTCCCTGATAAGTGTTTTAGTGGTAATTCCTGATATGAGAGGAGCAGCGTGGTCAAGTTTGGTATGTTTGAAATAGTGATAATAAATGCTGCGAAATGGTGTGCGCAGATTCATGATCACTATTTTAGAAATGCCACTTTTAGAAGTTGGCATTTCTGTGTGCTATGTCACTGCCTGCCTGATGTGTATTGCATGTCTGGCTCTAGAGTGACAGGGGCTGGTGAGGTGTGTGGCTCCAGGGAGGGCAGGGTGAGTCAGCGCTAGGCTGATTGGGCAGATCTGCTTTTGGAGTAGTGGGAGGAGTAGCCCCTGACCCAGAATACGTCTGTGCCTGCCTTGTTCAATGCTGGCTCCACCCCCCTGTCGTGTGTCTGAGGACCGAGACCCCACCTGACAAAGGAGGGTGTGAGCACTGTACACAAAGTGCTCCAGTACCCCCCAGAACCAGTTGAGACTGGTTCCCCAAGCCCTGTGCCAGGGCAGAACAAAGAGAAACCCTGTATAAATATTGGGGCTGTGACCCCATGTTTTTGTGCTGTCCTTGGGTGCTGTTTGGACCTGCTGGGCCCCAGGAGGAACCTCCACGAGCGACTGCCCCTCTGCTGGAGGGCCCTGTGAGCTGGCCTGCCTGGGCCCAGCTTTGCTTTTTGGCTCTGGACTTAGCGCCTCGTGAGCGCTACCCCTTAATTGTTGGCTCCAGGACGAGAGGAGCGCTTGCGCCCTGCAGCATTGTGCTGCGAAGTATTCAGGGAGAATCCCGGCATGGGGACTCCCCCCGTGCTGCTGGGAGGTGAAGCGGGAGCCTACCCCGCATTGTGGTGTTCCCAGAGGTAAAGCGGGAGCCTACCCCGCATTGTGGTGTTCCCAGGAGAAGCGGGAGCCTACCCCGCATTTCGGTGCTTGCAGGAGGGAAGCCGCCGAGATCGGCGAAATCGGAAGTCAGGCGCCCGAGCCTGACTGTGGGCGGGGCCTGCCGAATCAACTGAGCCGGAGCCTCACGGGCTCCATTTCCGCCTTCCCCCGTCTCTGAGAGGGAGAAGACGACCCGGAAGCCAGGCGGCGCGTGCCTGCCCAAGGGCGGGGCTTGCCACGCAAAGGAGGAGAGCCCCGCGGGCCGGCCAGTGGAGAAGGAGCTTTGCGGGCTCACCGGGTCCCAGGAGACGAGGACCGGAGCCCCGTGAACTCCCACAGGGACCGGAGGAGACCAAGGAGAACAGCCCCGGTGAGTGGGGCTGAAATCAGAGTATTGGTGGTGACGTGAGTGGCACCAGGAGAGTTCCGGTGAAGGGGACTCTCAAAGCATTATGGGCACCGGTGCTGATCTTCACAGCTGCACCGCGAGAGCGCGGGCAGCTGCAACGAGGGGGCATTTTTGTTCCTGAGTCCCGGAGAGGGGCTCGAGAGGCACTGTGGTGCCGGTTCGTGAAGCGCCCAGCTGCACCGCCTGTTGGAGGGCAGCTGCAACGTGGGGGCAGTTTTGATTTTCATGGAGAGGAAAGGGTGAGTTGCACCCCCGCCCCCTGTGCATCACGCACATCGTTTCTGCTGCTTTGGCAGCCAGAGGGCCACTTAGGAGGCACTATGATTTAGAGCCCTGACTTTTGGACAAAGGGCATTTGCGGGGAAGTCCCGGATGGGCCCCCGAGGAAGGCCAGTTGGCCGGTGAGTACCTGTGGTACTGGTAGGGCGCAAAGCTCTAAGGTGTTGCGTAATGTGTTTATGCCAAATGTCATGCTATGATGTTAATGCCTAATGTGATGCAGACATAATGCGTTTATGTTGCTTGTGATGAAGCTGAGTACAGTATTTTGCCAGTAGTTACTGGTTGTGTTATTACCTGTTCTTATGGTTCTGACAGTGGCCCGATTGGCCCTGTCATGTATATAATCCCCTGTGAAATATTGCCTAGTGCCAGGTGGCACAGTGTACATTTGTGATTATGATTCTAATGTGTTTATGATAATACAAAGGCTATTTTTTATATAACCTTGTGTGGAGTTTCTTTTGTGGTGTGCCTAGTGTGTCGCTGTTGTGTGTGTGTTGCGCAAATGCTTTACACATTGCCACTGGGATAAGCCTGACTGCTCGTGCCAAGCTACCAAGGGGGTGAGCAGGGGTTATCTTCAGCGTGTAACTCCCTTGCCCTGACTAGAGTGGTGGTTTCTGCCTGGCTTAGGCGCAAGCCCTAGCCAACCAGAAATCCCATTTCTAACAACAATCCTCTGAGTAATTTTTGTCTTGCTATGTACTGTAGGATGCAGCACACATAGAAAAAGCAACCAACATGGAGAAATAAAGATATTTCTCCTCGATAGGCCTCACCTGGGGAGGCGTCGCATATTGACGCATTCCCAGGTCTACCGCCAATGGCAAATCTAGGTATGCACCATAGATGTGTGGGAACATCCACACTCCACCCATGGGTTCCCTACCTGGGGCACAGTAACGCAATGCTGTGATTTGCACTCCAGATTCATAAAGTCATGCAGGGCCACACAAGATGGCCTTGTGTGGCTTGAAAAATTTGACTTAGGTTTTGTGTCACCCTTGCGCCCCCTTGTGTGGCGCAAGTGTGACGCATAATCCTTGAGAAATACGCCCCTTAGTTTTCAGACTCCTGCTTAAGCTCTGAATTTGGGTACCAAAAGGATCAAGCATGACAAACTTCAAAAAAATTTCAAATGATTCTTCTAATCACCAAGATAACTGTGCCAACTTTTCCTGCTCTCACACAAAGCACTGATTCCATATTGTGGGGAATGTGTGAGTTACTTACCACACTTGGTAAATATTACACTTGGTAAATACTTTTACTCTGGAGTCAGTCAATTCTTCTGGGGATAGTAAATACCTCCTATTCAAGGTTTTCACCTAAGCTGATTGATATCTAGCACATCAAATTCTGCATGTTTTGCCTTTTTTTCCTGACCCCTCCCCCAAATCAATTTTCCAGGTTTGTCCTACTGAACTCAATCAGGGGAAATTGTAAGGGTATAATAATTATCATACACCTCCCTATTTTGACCCCTGCCTCTGCAAACACCTGTTTATGCAGGGATTGTATTTGGCCTTGAACTTGTAATCAGTGTCTTTGCCACTTTTTTTGACCTCAAAATCCTCCAGCAGGAAAGGTTGATTGGTGTAGCCGGGTTCCATGAAGGGATACCATCTCAATGAGGTATCAAAGAAGCCTTTTTCTTCGCAGCAAAAATCTTCAAGTGAGGCAAAACAATAAATCTTGCCTTCTGCAGCCATACCTTTCTTGGGTATCCTTGGTACCTTGTCTCAAGTTCTCCTGACTTCAAGGATGTACTATGTCCCAACATTTAAGGATGCTGGAAGAAGTTCTTCCATGTCAATCATTAAGCTTTCAAATTGTTAGCAGAAGCATCTAGAGCCCTGAACTCAGTTCAGCAGTGAGGGAGGCAAGATCAACCACTCATACCAGCAAGGGCTCCAGCAAAGACTAGTTCACTTCCAACTAGTAGCCCTTTTCATCATTTTATCTCCCTGAGGTTATGCTACAGGGGAGTGGGGAGGGCAGCTGGTCTGGCTGAGAGTCACATGTAGCCCTTGGGTTCAAGAGATAGCAGGTTCAGTCCTCTTCAAAGTAGACATAACAGCAGAAATTCCTCCCCTTGTGTTCTTTTCAATTTAAGTAAGATATTTTAGTTCTTAGAACTCAGCTGGTAGTTTATATTTGGGGATACCAGAGCTATAAAACATTAACTACAAAAACATATGTTTGTTTGTAGTGGTACTTCTATGGCACACGCCTATCTGAGAGGCAACAGGGCACTGAACAGAGGGGGAATGCAGGAGAAATTATACAACATATGTAACAAGGGCAGGTCACAATAGTTCCTATTGTGTGGATTGAGTGATATGATATAGTTTGAGTATATAAATCCAAGCAAGACATTTAAATAATGGATTAGGTGACTGGCTTATTTACTCTTGCAGTCCATGAATAAATATTTTGTTATGCATGACTCTCACTGAAAGCCATTACTGTGAATCTCACTTTCTAAATGTGATAATTCACTGCTGTGACAGTAGCAATGACTCGGTTACTTACCGGTAATCTTCATTACTCCGAGTCATAGTCTTCCTCGTCACAGTCACAAAGGAGCACCCAGTGTTCCAGGCACAGCATTCACCCATAAATCAAAAGGTCCTCAGCAAATATGGCGGCCTGGCAGGAAGTACCTGCCACCTGACCTATAAGGGTGGGACCAACACAGGAAACATCCTGAAATACACAAGCAGAAACCAAGGAAATAAAACAGTTTGTTCGTCTCCCCACCACCAAGGGCGGGCGGGAGGGAACATGACTGTGACGAGGAAGACTATGACTCAGAGTAATGAAGATTACCGGTAAGTAACCGAGTCATTACCATCCTCCTCCGTCTTCCTCGTCACAGTCACAAAGGAGCGTATACCCAAGCGCCAGACGAACAAAGAAACAGACACCAAGGATGCCAAAGAAACATTTAATGCAGACAAGAACACACAATCAGTGGACAGCCGCAAGGACAGCGGAACCAAAATCCCCAGAAAAGACCTCCCCCATCCGCAACCTATAATGGGAAATGAAGGTGTGAGGGGAGGACCAAGTCGCCGCCGCACAGAGATCCCTCAAGGAGGCCCCCTTAAAAGAAGCCCAGGAGGAAGACACACCCCGGGTGGAACGACCCTGAACGAACGGGGGAAGAGAGACCCCCGAATGCTGGTAGGCCAAGGAGACAGCGGACCGCACCCACCGGGAAAGAGTGGCCGTAGCAGGGCGCTGACCCTGCCGAGCAACCCCAAAGGTGACAAATAAAAAATCCACCTGGCGAATGGAAGCCGTACGCTCCAGGTAGATCACCAGAGCCCTGGTCAAATCAAGGGAATGGAGCCGGATCTCCTCCTCCGTAGAGGGGGCAGGATAAAAGGCAGGAAGAACAATATCCTGGGACAAATGAAAAGCGGAGGACACCTTGGGAAGAAAAGCCGGGTCAGGACGAAGGACCACCTTGTCAGGGAAGAAACGCAAGAAGGGAGGATGGCAAAGCGCCAAGCTCCCCCAAACGGCGCCCAGATGTAATGGCCACCAGAAAACAAACTTTCAGGGTGAGAAACTCCAGGGACACAGAAGGCAAAGGTTCAAAAGGGGAAAGCTGCAAAGCATGAAGAACCAAGGGAAGATCCCAGGGGGGAACAGGGGAAACAACAACAGGCCGTCGAAGAAAGAAACTGCGCAGAAGGCGAGAAGCCAAGGACTCAAAGGGGACGAGAGAGGCCCCCCGGAAAGCCTTGATGGCAGACCACTGGCTGCGGAGAGTAGAGACCGACAGCCCAAGCAAAAAGCCATCCCGGAGGAATTCCAGCACAGACCACCCCTCACAGGAATCAGGGAGAAACCCCCACGAAGAACACCATGCAGAGAAATTCTTCCAGTGACGCTCGTAGGCCTTAAGGGTACTGCCCTTCCTAGAATTCTGAATAGACAGGGCCACCGCAGAGGAACAACCCAAAGACACTAGCCTTCGCCTTTCAACTTCCAAACCCCCAACGCCAACTGGCTGAGAGCCTGGCGAGACAGGTGAGGAAAGCGGAGCAGAGAAGGCGACAGGGGGAACCTCCACGGAGGAGCAGCTGCCAAACGAACAAGGAGGGGATACCAAGGCTGGCGAGGCCAAAAGGGGACCACCAACAGGACCACCACATTCTCTGACCGGATCTTGGCCAAAACCCTACTGAGAAGGGGAAAGGGAGGAAAAGCGTAGAGAAGACCCTGAGGCCAAGGGAAACTCAGGGCATCCACCCCCCATGCCTCCCCGCAAGAAAGAAGGGCGCAAAACCTCGGTAGAAGGGCATCCTGAGGAGACGCAAA
Organism: Calotriton arnoldi; assembly: GCA_963921515.1. Taxonomy (NCBI): domain Eukaryota; kingdom Metazoa; phylum Chordata; class Amphibia; order Caudata; family Salamandridae; genus Calotriton; species Calotriton arnoldi. The sequence continues at coordinate 875,801 of CAWUFW010003765.1, forward strand.
GAGATCCAACCAGGGCCTCCCGAACCTCCCCGACAACTCCCAAAAGATCAGGGGAGACAGGGACAGAGAAACCGAAGGAGGAAGAAGGCGACTCAACAGATCCGCACGCCCATTCTCCCTCCCCGGCAGATAGATAGCCATCAGACCCAGCAGATTGGCCTCCGCCCATGACCCAATCTGATCCGCCAGGAGAGCCAACAGAGGAGAACGAGTGCCCCCCAAATGATTCAAGTAGGCACGGGCCACCTGATTGTCTGTTACCGAAGCACAACACCAGACAGTCCTCCGACAGCCGATACGAAGATGGGTGTTCCAGCCGGAACACAGAGAAAAAAACAGGATGTTTCCTGTGTTGGTCCCACCCTTATAGGTCAGGTGGCAGGTACTTCCTGCCAGGCCGCCATATTGGGTGAGGACCTTTTGATTTATGGGTGAATGCTGTGCCTGGAACACTGGGTGCTCCTTTGTGACTGTGACGAGGAAGACGGAGGAGGATGGTAATGGTTGGTTACAGATCTCATAACTCACTGGTGCTTCCTCATAAAAGAATTTCAGGCTGCTCAGGCTGGTCTCTGTGAGAGCAGTGCTGAAATTCAGAAAGCACAGCTTCTGAAGGGGAGCGAAGGGAAGGCTCAGAGAGTGGTGGTGAGTTGGTGACAGGAGGTGTTTTTTTTCAGTTTTGGACAGGGAGAAGAGGCCATGTTATGTATGCTCCCCCCGGCCACCTCCCCCCACAACCCCATTACTCCTCTGCCCCTGCATAGCAGTTGAAAGCAGGGGTAGATAATTTGAGGGGAGAGGGCGGGCATACATAACATTAAATTGTAGATGGATAAAAAGCGACTTACGGGATGTCTTTCACCTTCGGGTTCTCACTTCGGGGTAATGAGTGACATCACAGACAACTCGAGCTTTGCTCTTGTCATCTATGTCATGTCACTAACAACACCTCAGGGAGAAACATCCCTGTAATTCCCTGTTACCCATTAATAATTCTATATGTAACAAATAAGAGGTTACGCATATATCATCCACTCCATATTCTACAAATGCACACAACTCAAAGAATGAGCAATTTCTATAAACGATTGGCTTATACACTGTCTCCAAAGCCTTTCTTTCTTTTATATTCTTTGTTAAAAGCCTTTATTGGTTTTATAAACAGCAAGAATGCACAAAAAGACAACACACACACACAATAATTAAGACCATACCAGTTTATGTATTTTGAAAAAAATGGCAGATGTTGTTATTGTGATAAGCAATATTAGTAAATAATCAGAAATGCAATAGTGATTTAAGTATGACTAATGAAGATGAGTAGTCAATGTGTATTAATCGACTAAATTGACTTATGTGTACATAAATATGAAAGGTTTGTGACTGTCGCTATTTTCTACAAATAAGGCTATCCTTGTGGTCCAAAACTTATAATGTAAATGATTTCTATTTACATTAACTATATGTAAAGGAGAAGTGTGCTAAAAGTATGTAGGTTTGAAGAGTCTCTGATTATTGGCGTTCCTAGTCTGAATTTCCTGCTTTCCTTTCTTCTGTGCCCAGTCGTATTTCTCTCTGGCAGGAAAAATATTAAATAATTTGACAAGACAATGCTCTGAACAGCAACATAGGTTTTTCTTTTCAGTCTCTCTTGTCTCCTTTTCTGAGGCAATGTAGAGCTTGAAGATCATCTGGGGGTTCAAAAGTATGTACCTTGTGTAGGTTTTCCTTATGGATGACAAAAGTGTACGCTAAACAACACTTGCATACAAAATGTGAATATGGGGCAAATGCAAACGTTCTGATTCCATATAAAAGCATAATTGCATAGAATTTGAGCGCTGCATATTTCTTAAAGCTTTTGCCAGAAGGGTGCCAGTGTCAAAAGAAAAATACCTTTCAAACATGACTTACGTGGATAATCAGAAACCCTGTTACAATCTGTCCCTGTGTTGAACACCCAGGTGTGTGAATGTTATTGTGCCTATCAAATGCCACATCTACTGCAACAGATGCAATTGACATATTATACCTTGTGGTTTATATTTTTCATTTCAGTGAAATGTGTGCTCACTCAGCACATACATAGACTGGGGAAATTATTCTTAATCTGGGCATCTAGAATGACTCATAACCATTCTCCGACTTAGTGGTCTTTCTTCCATGGTCTTAGCTTCTCTAGCTCCAGCATTAGCAGTTCCTCTTCTGCCGCTCATTTTATTGACTATACTTTCTGTATTCACTTCCAAACGAGCCTTCCCATCGCAGCTCTCACTTACTGTTTTCCGTTGGGCATCATTCAAGCTCAGTACAATAAACCTCATTGGTTTACACCTGCCTGGGTCATCCTCGCGATCTTTGTTGCTTTTCATTCGGAATCGTCCACTGGCGGTTTTGGGGAGGAGGTCAGACTGAGAGGTGCTTCCTGGTAAGAGCGGGGCTTGAAGGATGGGAGCCCTGACTTTAGGAACGCCTGGCTTGAATGGAACATCAGGGACCATCTCATTGGCTTGCTTCCTGGCTACGACACAAACGTCGTCATCTTTCAGAGAGGGCGCGCTCATTGAGAGCTGCTTGGTGTCCTTCAGCGAGCACGAGACCCGTCTCTTCTCAATCAGTGCCTTTTCTGCCAGTCTCATCTCGTGTAAAATGGCCAGTTCCATCTGAGGCAGGTTTTTCACCCTCTTGGCACGCGGCTCGTTGTTCCTGTTGATAACACCTGGGAGAGATAATTTTTCTGAAGCCTTCTTTGCCTCGGCTTGTACCGTCTTCATCTTCTGCAGCTGAGCGTTTTTCACTTCCAAAGGGATCTCGAGTGGCGCAAGTTTCACGGGTCGCTTTAACTCCACACTGCACGTGGTTTTCACCTCAGTTGAGGAGGTTGGCGTTTGCATGGCAGTCGGGCCTTTGGTTTGTTTGCCAGTTCCCAGCACGTGCTCCTCCTGGCTGTTGTTATCCTGTAAACAGCCGGCATTGACCTTAGAATCAGCATCTCCACATGTTTTTTCTGTTATCTTAAGAGGATGTTTCATGTTTATAAATTGATTGGGATGCACTTCGTCGACCTCAACGGTGCTGCTCCTGAATTTTGACAGGTGAGTCTTTTCTGCTTCTGGGAGTCGCTGCAAAAACAAACAAAAAAGAGAAACGTTACTTGTGCTCTGTAGTCTTCGCACTTTTTTAGTCTTAGTAATTTTAAATGATGTTCAATTTTGCTGATGAGATGGGTATTCGTTTTAGCAAGATTAAATATGTATTTGATATATAATACATTGCTAAAAGACTACAGAGAAAATAGATTTATACACAATGTTCTGACTACAATATAAATAAGGCATAGAAGACATGGGTTTTTTTTCTTTTTATAAATGCTCACTTTATAAACAAATTTAGAAAACAAAACTGCAAAACTCGGGGGTGCAGTATTGTGTGAAACAGAACATAAATCATGGATCCGTTTTAAGGAAAGTACGGAAGGAATACTGCCCGTTATAACTGAAAATTAAATCTTGTGGTAATTATTGACGGGGCAAACTACAAGTGCAGCAGGTGCAGTCGCACCAGGGCCCAGGAATATTAGGGACCCACTTCAACCAATTAGTAGCTGTTTTTTTACTGTCAAAACTGGGGATAAAGGCCCAGTTTCCTTCCTTGTAGAGAGATCCATTCACTCCTTGTTAGGCCACTGAATAATGTCCACTTATAGAAGGTGAAAAGAATGTCTGCAAGCAGAATCTATTCCATTTGCTTAGTATCCAGGATAAAATAAATTCTGGCAGGTAGTAATATTGATAAAAACACCACCACAAACGATTCCCATTAGTGAAAGAGAACTGCTCAGAAATTGTGGCATTTACTGCTTTTTAGACCTGACATCCTTAGGGTGGTCTTTCCCCAGAATTATTGCCTTTTACCACTTGTTTTTCCTGATTCTTTTTGTTGGCCTTAGGACTCTGAGCACTTTATCACTTCTAACTAGTGTTAAAATGCATGTGCTTTTCCCCTACACATGATGACATTGGTGTCTACCTGATTGGCATATTTGTTGAACTGGTAAGTACCTTGTAAAGTGGAATATCAGCTGGGCGTGTCCAAGATGGCGGCGAAGTAAGTCGCAGACGTTGGAGCTCCGCCGAACGACCAGGCCAAGCAGCAACATAGCGTCGGAGGAGGCACATCTAAGGCGTTGGGACGCCCTTCTGAAGTGGCTGGTCGCACCCCCCGGGGGTCTTTGGAGGCTGTGGCGGTCAGGGCAGCGATGTGGGCCCCAGGGTAGACGCAGGGTGCGAGCACGGGTGGACGGGCCCTCAGGGACGGGGGCGTCTCCAGGCCAGCGGGACCGGCGGCCTCCTGGAGAGCGATCCTGCTCGGACCAGATGGTGGACGGCAGCCCGCCCCCTCCTCTCCCGCTGACGACCGTGAGTAGCGACATAGGCGCTGTTGGTGGGGGTGCTGGGAGCCGTGAGCAGGTTGGGCGGCCTGGGCATAGCTGCGAGCTGCAGAGTGACTTGTCGTGGGGCTGCGGGGCAAGGCTCCTCCCGTGAGAGCTTCTGCGGCCGAGTTGTAGGCCGGCATGCCCTGTAGCTCGCGCTGCCCTTGGGACATGTGGCATGTCTGAACATTAATTCAGTCACCCGTGGACTCCTAAGCGAAGGGAGCTCCGGGGCACCCAGCGGAGTGGACCCTCGCCGCTTGCCGTGGTGGGGGGAAGGGAACTGCCCGAACACTTTGATTCGTGAAGCGGGAGGCAGTGCCTGAGACCCCAGGGACACACTGTGGCTGGGGCATGCAAATCAGACCCTGAGAGGGGACGAGGGCACATGGTAGTGGCCTTCTGCGGTCTGCGGTGTGTGGACCTGCCCGTCCCTGTACACTACGCATATCACCCCCCCCGGTGACTGGTCTGCCAATCGGGATACGTTAGCCCCGTGCACAGGTTCATAGAGGCCTGGGTTGGGGCCCTAAGAAAGTCAAAGCACATGGTCTTTAGGTGGTGCTGCAAGGCTGGACTGAATGCAGGATTTAGTACGCATGAGCACCAGTGGAGCCCTGCAGTATGTAAGTGAGCCACGCAGTCATATTCGCAGACCAGTCACCATAAAGCGTTGCCACCTGCCAGACGGTGACCATGACCTCCCACCGAGCGGCGAAGAAAGACATGTCGCTGAAATACATGCTCACCAAATCCACAACAAAAAAGCCGGAAGCAGCCCCGGAAGCGGGAGACACGGATCAAGCGGGGGAAATAGCGCGAATTGGAGAGGCTGGGAGAGATGAATCCCCCATCATGAAAGCATTTCTAGAACAGCTTTTTGACTCCCTCTGCAGCGATTTTGCAGGCCTTAAGCGTGACATAACCTCTGACATCAAAGGGATCGGACAAGATGTGAAAGGGCTAGATCAAAGAATGACTTTAATGGAGCAAAACCAGGACGCCAGGTAGGAGGAATTAGAAAGCCACTGCCAAGAGTTACTGACACTGCGCAAGCATAATCTGGAAGTCCGGTACCAGATGGAAGACCTGGAAAACAGGTGCAGGCGCTCTAATATTCAAATTAAGGGCGTACCTTTAAAGGCCGTCTCCGGCAGCCTGGAGGACTTTGCCACTCGTCTATTTAAACATGTGGCGCCAACACTACGTGATCAGGAAATCGTTCTGGACCGGACACATTGAGTGGGCAAGCCAGCGGCAAGGTCGCGTCAGCCACAAAATATACTCACCTGCCTACACTACTACCACCAGAAGGACGCGATTATGGCAGCAGCCCGAGATTTGAAAGACATAGGCTTTGAGGGCAATAAGGTCATGCTCTATCAAGATCTCTCCCGAGAACGCTCCAGCACTGTAAGGCCCTCAAGCCTCTTTCGGACTTTTTGCAGCTTCAGACAGTACTATACAAGTGGGGTCACCCATTTCGCCTTCAATTTGTGTGGAGGGAGGAGGTCCGGGTGCTCCAGACGCTGGAAGAGGCACGGAAGCTGCCAAATGTCCCCAACTTCGGTCAGGAAGGGTATCCAGAGTCATTGAGTCAGGGGGCAGAGGAAGGAAACTGGGGCGACCGCCGCTCCTCTAGTCGCTGGCAAAAGTTGCAGAGCAAGCCCACAGATGCCGCTAGCCAGGAGGAGCATGCTCGGCTACTCCACCAGATGCAGCAAAAGGAAGGCCGGATGGACAGTGTAAACGAACATTGAAGAGAGGAGGTGGGACTCACCCTCCTCTTAGACATTTGTCCCAGCACACCTGTCCGAATGGACTCAACCCGGGGCAGCTGAATTGCTCACCTCCTCTGCTATATATAATGGAAGTCTGGCAGGTTCCACCCCAGTACAGTTTGATGGCAATCACGCCGGCCTTTGACATGGACCCTGCTCTTTACTGTTCTCTGAGTGTCCCCAGGTGGGCGAAATTAATGGTTCCAATGTTGTTGTTTTGTACCTGGTTTCTTCATCCTCTGTCTCTTTCTCCTACACCTCGAGTGTTCCCTTTTATCCTGGGTTCGAACACGGGGTGGTTGGGTGGGTGGCGCAGTTTGGACCAGAAGTTGCTCCTTATGAATCCCCATGGTGGTCTCCCTGCTTAGTTTAAACGTCCGGGGCCTTAATGCCCCCGCAAAGAGGCTAGCGGTTTTCGCCTTCCTTAAGGACTCAAAGTGCGACATCTGCATGCTACAAGAAACCCACCTGCTTCAAAGCGACTGACAGAGACTACGTTCCCGCTGGTTCGACCAGCAGTATTTTTCCTCGGTGGCTACAAAGAAGGAAGGGTTGGCAATTCTGTTTGCAATGCACTTCGCGGGGAAGGTGGAGCGAGTCCTCGCAGAAATACCCTGCATGCTGTTAGCGCTAGAGGTTATTTTGCATGGCGTTATATACACAATTGCCACATTGTATGCCCCGAATGAGAAACAGGACGTATTTCTAGGTGAGGCTATGGGCTTGCTGCTCACCTTTCCAGATAGAGAATTAGTGGTGGGAGAGGACTTCAATACAGCAATGGACCCTAGCAGGAATAGATCTGCTCTGAGATCAGGACAAGATGGGAGATTGACACAAAGCACTAAGCAGTGGTTGGGTGAGGTGGGACTCACGGACATATGGAGACAAATGCACCCCACAACAATAGATTATACATTCTTTTCGGCGTCCCACCAGATTTATGCGTGCATAGATTATTTTCTTACAACACCCGGGGTCACCCGCGATACACTTTCAGTATATATCGGGGCAGCATCCCCTTCAGACCACTCCCCTCTCCTCCTACGGTTTAATGACAGAGGACAGCCATCTATCCCCTCCCAGTGGCGGCTAAGCGTAAAACTTTTGACATATGACAAAATACGAACAGATACGCAATTCGCCATACATACCTACCTAGAACATAACGACACCCCTGAGACGGCCATACACACACTATGGGAGACCTTGAACGTGGTTCTGAGTGGACATTTCTTAGGCATAGCTGCATGATATAATAGGGAGCGGAAAGAGTAACTCCGCCAGTTGGAATTTCAGATCATGGAGCATGAATCAGCTCACACTAGGTTGGGTTCAGTAGCGACCCGCCGCCAATTGACTGTGGCAAAGTAGCAGTTGAGTGCCATAGATATGGGAACAGTGGAATATGCTCTTCTTAGAATACGCCAAAAGTACTACGCGGTAAGTGATAAGGAGGGGCACATGCTAGTGCATCGCCTCCGTGCACAGGCGACAGAGCATAGGGTCTCCGAGATACAGAGGGTGGATGGCACTGTGTGCTCCTCACATATAGATATAGCTAACGAGTTTCGAGACTTCTACATGAATATCCATAAAGCAGAAAAGCTTAGAGATGCAGACGCTGATGCCTATTTGGCGTCAACGCCTCCCCCTGAGTCGAGGGAGACCACCTTTGCAATATTGGAGAAGGATATCACAGTGCAAGCGGTCCTTCTAGCAATACATAGACTGCAACCTAACAAAGCCCCGGTGGGTATGGGTATGGGGCAGAGTTCTATAAATTGTTTGACCCTCAGATTGCCTCAATTTCAGCGAGACTATATAACATGCTGGGTGAGGGGGTCGGGGTTCCAGACTCGATGATTCAGGCGTTATCACAGTAATCCCGAAAATGGGCAAAAACCCCATCGACTGTGCATTGTGCTGCCCGATCTCCCTCCTCAATGTTGATATGAAAATTTTCACTAGTATTTTAGCACAAAGACTCGCTCCCTATGTCCAAGGATTAGTGGACTCTGATCAAGCCGGTTTAATCTTAGAACGTGGGTAAAGCGACAACACAAAAAGATGTACCATCTCCTGGATAAGATGCACAGGACACGGGTCCCAACGCTTTTGCTGACGGTCGATGCTGAGAAAGCATTTGATCGCGTGCCTTGGCCATACTTGAGCAGGGTGCCGAAACGGTTGGGACTGGGGCCTCGACTACGAGGCTGGATTCAATCATGTTACACGGCCCCCAAAGCAAACATCTGGGTTAATGGGATAAGATCGTCTACCTTCCCAATAGAGTGGGGGACCATACAGGGTTGCCCCTTGTCCCCCCTGCTCTTTGCGCTTTACATGGAGCCATTTGCGGAATGAATAAGTAACAACCAGCAGATCTCCGATATAAAGATGGGGGGAAGAGAGCACAAGATAATGCTATATGCCGACGATATACTCTTGACTCTCACCGACCCTTCGGTGTCTCTGGAGGCCGTCACAACTGAGTTGGCTGCATTCCGAGACGTGTCTGGATTTAAAATCCATCCTCAGAAGTCCCTAATCCTCGGCTTCATCATTTCAGAGGCAGAGCGTGCCCAACTCAGTGGTCAATTCCCTTACCTCTGGGCAGAGGATAGTATTCCGTATCTTGGGCTTCAGATATACCCCACACTTACTGCCACAGCCACTCATAACTATGGGGCACTCTTAACATTGGCAAGGAACGACCTCACCAAGTGGAAGGCTCATAAGCTCTCGTGGTTGGGACGCTTGGCAGCAGTTAAAATGACACTTCTCCCTAAGCTCCTATACATCATGCAAACACTGCCTATTTAGCCTCCCACGCGGGTCTTAGACAGGATACAATCATACATCTGGGATTTTATCTGGGAGGGCTGACGGGCGAGGATGGCCAGGGCGCGCACATATCTCCCTCTGTCTGCAGGGGCCTGGGTGTCCCGAACCAGCACTGCTATTACCAGGCGGCGCAGCTCCGATACATGGTAGAATGGTCCAGTCCACTCACTGAAAAGCACTGGTGTTTCATCGACCAGGCTATTGCAGCAATACACATTTGGAAGATACCATGGCTGCCAAAATCACAAAGGCTGAAGGGAGTGTATGTTTACCCAGTGGTCCGGGCCACGGTGAGTGTATGGGATAGGGTACAACTGCGACACAATCTCTCTACCCCTATCTCACCACAGACCCCCCTTGATAGGAAATCCAGGCTTCGCACCCGCAACAACATAAGCGGCGTTCGGTGAATGGCAGGAGGCCAACTGCAAGAGGGTGGGAGATCTGTTCGATGCCAATGGCTGGTGGACTTCCGTACACTTGACACCAACTACAGCTTGCCGGAAACGGCACACTGGCAATACTTAATGGTGGCCTATTGGGTTACACAACCCTGGATCCAGCCTCTTGCCGGTAGAGTATTGACGGCCTTCGAGAATTGGATTCCTACGCGGGCAAGTGATAAAAAGCTGCTCTCAGTTATCTACTCATTGATAACGCCAGCCCGCCCCCTGCTTCGCCGGCTCGTGCTAGGTGGGAGAGAGAGTGTGAACGTCCATTCACGGATGAGTGGAGTGACATACTACACCGGGCATGTACCTCAGCACTTAACACGACTAGCAAGGAAATGCTCCTAAAGATTGCCCATTACTGGTACCATACGCCGGCCAGGGTGGCTGCTTGGAACCATGCCGGGGACGGGCAATGTTGGCGCTGCTGTGGGCAACAGGGTACACTTACACATATATTATGGCAGTGTCCGAAGCTGGACACCTATTGGGCAAAGTCCTGGAAGCGGTTAACACCATGTATCAGACAGATATACCCAAATTTCCCAGCTAAATACTCCTGGGCCTGCCCAATCCCCTCACATATTCACTGCGGTCATACAGGGGTAAAGCTATCACTCTACTGCTGGGGGCTGCGAAACAACTTCTATTGGCTAGGTGGGGCACGGAAACCGTCCCGTCACACTTAGATTGATTGCATAGGGTCTGGGACATAGTGGGTATGGAGAAGCTAAACGCTACAGCTACACAGCACCTACCGCGTTTTGACAAAATGTGGCAACCTTGCATACAATACTTGTCGGAGGAGTTCCGGGAGCTGTCCTGCCCCCAATATCTGTGGATACTGCGCCTAACAACACAGGCTCCAGCCGCGGCCCATTAGCCGCAGGACATCATCGAGGGGGATTTGATAATCACAGCGCCTCCCCGCTAGACCCGTCACCCGCCCGGCCCCGATCCTCTTTCTGTCCTTTCTCTGTCTTTCGTTCCTACTGTTGTTAAATGATACACTCTGCCTATCGTATACAGAAGCTCCACCGGCCACTGGATGTAGGCGGATTGTTGTGTATCGTGTTCTTATAAAATCAATAGAATAGATATCAACCCTAAAGTGGAATATCATATTCCCAGGGCCTGTACTCCAAATGCTAATATTGGGCTGCAGCGCTGATTGTGTAGCCTTTAAAACATGTCTCAGGTCTGTCACTGCATTGCCTGTGTGTGCAGTTTACTGCCACTTAGACTTGGCATTTAAAACTACTTACTGAGCCTTAAACTCTCCTTTTATTACATATAAGCTATCCCTAAGGTAGACCCTAAGTAACCCCAAGGGCAGGGTGCCATGTAAGTAAAAGGTAGGACACATGTTTTGCATGTCCTGATTATGACAAACAGCCTATTTCGTTTTTCACAGTTGTGAGGCTTACTCCTGTCATAGGTTAGCATTGGGAACTCCTTAATACACTTTTAGGCGGTAATTCCTGATCAGACAGGAGTAGCTTTTTCATGTTTCAAATGTTTGGAATGGTAACGATAAATCCTCCTTACTGGTAAAGTTGGATTTAACAATACTTTTTTTGGGAATGCCACTTTTAGAAAGTGCAAAAAGAACAATTGATGGAGAGAATGCTGAACAATGTCATACATTCACCTCAGTACAGAGATCTGTGCCGAAATCCATTGTTTTTTTGCTCCCCGTGCCATTCCAGTTTAGACCCAGCCATATGCAAATCAGTCTTGACCCTGTTCCCCATGGGAGTAGTCCAGCCCGAACTGCCAGGCCAGGTCCTCCCTGGACCGGAAACAAGCATCCTAGTACCGGTTTCGGGGTATCACCCCTCATTAGCCAGGCTACCTTGACTCCAGTGGCATGGAGAGCACGGGACCCACGTCTGGGCATACCCTTTCCACTCGGGGTGACAAATGCAAAAAGAACAATTGATGGACAGAATGCTGAACAATGTCCTACATTCACCCCAGTACAGAGATATGGGCCTAAATCCATAGTTTTTTGCTCCCCATGCCATTCCAGTTTAGACCCAGTCATATATAAATTAGTCCTGACCCTGTTCCCCATGGGAACAGTCCAGCCTGTGGGTCGTGGACTCACTGTGCCACTGGATTAAAGCTAGCCTGGCTGGCATGTGTACCTCCACTGACATATTTTGCACGAGTCTTCGAGCATTTGGTAAACAGACTTTTTGTTTACCGGAGCCAGGCCACGTTAGCGGTATCAAGCGGCTGCACCTAACGTGCACAATATCTCCCTATCTTCGAGACATACATACCAGTCCAGCATTGCATAATATAGGTATGGATTTCACAGATTCATTCATGCGATAATCCAGGACCTTAAAACATGACCACCATGTCTAGCTTACTATGTAGGCAGTGAGCCGTTATCTCTATACTGTGTCATTACACTTGGTTTTGAACTCTGCTACCCCTGTTTGATTCATGCCTCCGTTGTTATGTCAGTTTTTAATTTCTACGCAGCCTAACTTTTACTTCCATTTGGATTTTCCATCCTTTCATAGTTTTATTGAATACTCCGCATTGGTACCACTACTGACATATTCTGCACGAGTCTTCGAGCATTTGGAAAACAGACTTCTTGTTTACCGGAGCGTTAGACGTGCCGGTATCGAGCGGCTGCACCTAACATGCACTTAGCAGCTCGCGTATTTACCCAGGCAACGCACCGGGCCCCTCTGTACCAGTCATTCCCAATGCGAACGACAGACGGAGGTAGGTCACACGGTCAGGCTGCCTGTTAAACTATGTTTACATGAGTACCACAGGCGACGAGCTCTTCATGCCGGTTTATGTTCCCTTTATATCTTAGATTCACTCGGCTCAATAGAGGATTCATTTCTAGGAGATAACCGCTAATCACTTTTGGTGTTTGGCTTCCTTGACTTCCCACGATGGTATACTGCCATTCTTTTACTACTGGTGACGCATAATTTTAAACTGCACTAGTTTTTCCTTACCCACAGTTTGTCCCGGAATTCCGTTTTGGGTATTGGCACACGCACCTGCCCCTGAGTGCATGACAACTCCACTAAGACAGCTGTTCCTTACTCAGCCTTTCCCACCTCCGTGTGTTTTATAGACTCACTCCTCATCCACACGGTGTACCCGGGTTATACACGCATGACCCTTGATAGTGTGGCGATTTCAGCCTTCTTTATTCAGCTCCTGATGTTTTGCCTTTCCCGCCTTTCCAGTACATCACTGAACTATCCCTCCGTCGACTTGGGTGATTTTTGGACCCATCTTTGTTGATATACAGAACGACCGTTGGAATTAGACTGAGCACTTCTTTGCAGTAAGTTTCATGTGGTGCTACAGTTTTTCCATGGCATTCTTACCCCTCTTTGCATCTAAGTGTTTGTTCTTCTCCCTATAGGAGCTTCAATGAGCCCATCCACTGGAATTCTTTCAGCCTGATTTTTCGCGCTGACTCACGATCTGGTAATCAACATTTGGTTGCTTGTTGCATTTACCTCTAACTTCCTATTAACAGACTACTAATACATAGTATTCAATTACCTCTAGGTGCTCTTTCCCATTGTGTCCTGATGAAGACCCCACACTAAGGACTTACTTACCTTGAATACCTGAAGGGGTCGAAAAGTTGACTTTTCTCTACGACAAGCTTTGACCACTGAGAATTGTTATCAGGGTCTGCAATATGCTATGCATTTTCATGTAATAGTTTGCCTGTTCAAGGCTGGACAAGTTTCATCATGTAAATATAATGTATATATGGCACATTACCTCTCCTTTCCTTCCTACCCCCACCAACGCACTTTTCCCCCAAGCACTTCATTCTCTCTTTATCCTGAGCACCTTTATCTTAAGTATATAAATGATTATGATGTCTTCAATAATCAGTTGATGGGTTGATAAATAAATGGCATCTGTTGCAGATACATTAATGTAATACAGTGAATGCTCATATTTCTTTTTTCTTGAAATTGTCGCTACTGTGACCACTCTTTTACTGTACTGTCCCCTAAATTGTAGGCCTGATTGCCTGGGCACAACCCTGATCGTGTACCATTCGGGGTGCTTCCTGCGGTTGAGGGGCTCCCCTGTGTTACATTCATCGGTTGTTCCTGTTTGACCCTCATTGTGTCAGACCGACTGCCCTCTCCACACCTGGCCCCTCCCGAAGACATCTTGGCACCAGGTAGTAGCAAGAGAGATTGACTTGGTTGAAGGAGCACTTCCAGGACAGTTCGAAAGTGGGTCAAGAGACTGCGTTACTCCTTTGTGTTTTGAGACCTGTGGGTGAACTTCTTGAGGGGCTGCTAAACTCCCCTGTCCTCATCTATGAGGCCCTACCAGCACCTTTGCACTGCCAGAACGTCATTTTTTGGATGTTCCTGTGGCACAATGTGCCACTGGCATATTTATAAGACACGTAAGGCCATGTTACATGGCTTTTCATGGCCTTATAAATATGTGCCCCTTTCACGCAGAAAACTGCGTGAAAGGGGCATTCCATGAGTGTTGCTGGGTCATTCCCAGCAACATCCATGGCTTTTTGACACTGCCCCAGATTCACAAGAAATCATAAGACTGAGGTAGCGCCAAAAACTTATGCCTCCCATAAGGGAGGCACAACGAGGAGAAATATCTTTATTTCTCATCGTTTTTCCTCTTTCTATGTGTGCTACATTCTGCAGCACACTTAGAAAGAGGAAAAAGCCTCTTGTGATTGTCTTTGTGTAGGAAGGTTTCCCTTCCTGCACAAAATTAATCATCCCTGCAACGCAGATACCCTTGCACCATGGTGCAAAGGTGCCTGCGTTGGCACACAGCAGCCCATTGTGCACTGTCACAGGGGAAAAGTACAGGAATGGACTGTATCTAATAGATACGGCACATTCCTGCCCTTTTCTTTTGCCGCAGTGCAGCAGCAAGGCCTGCTGCGCTGCCCTACAGCAAAAAACCCATAAATGAGGCCCCCTTGTTTACGTTTACCTCTTAATTAAAACTGCTACTTATCCCCACCTGGTTCCAGAGGACCCATACTAAGTGTGACTTTGGCTGCGTGCGGTCCAGTGTCTGGGAGGCAGGTCTAGTTATCTTCCATCCGGGGGTATAGGACAACCGGGTGAACTGGAGGGTGGAGGTAGGCTTGGGCCACAGAGTCTGCAGGGTGTAATCCATTGACCTGCTGGGTATCTGTGGCACCGCATTAGCACGCTGAGTGCTTATTTGTGTAAGAGCATTCCGTACGGACTGGCTGATACCTGTCACACCGTGAAGTGGTGTGGAGTGACTGTGTGTAAGTGGGGGTGATCGTGTATGGACCGCCTGTGATTCACGACACTGGCTGGCGATGAAATTTAATACGTTGATTTCATGCCAAAAGCGCAATACATTTGACATTAGTTTACCCGCGTGGCTCCAGCCCGCGGTGCTGCTAAAAAGTGTTCTATTTTCGTGTATGTACATAGTTTTGATATCTTGCACCGCATAAGGGTGCTCTCTCTCTCATTTAGGGGGGGTTAGATAAGGAATTGTCCACAGTGTGCATACTATTGATATCATAACAATACAAGTGGGCCTAGTACTGCTAGTAATATTTCCAAATGTGTTCTAAGCCCAAAAGTATATGATATTTATGTTACAATGACTAAATATGTGTGTTGAATATAAATGTTCTTATATACACCCTGTTTGAAGTCTCTTTTGTGATGTGCTGTGTTTTAATTGCGTGTGGCTGCTGTGCCTTTGCTTTACACATTGCCTCTGAATTAAGCTTGATTGCTCAGTGCCAAGCTACCCAAGGGTGAGCACAAATTATGCAGCAAGTGTAATCACCTGCCCTTGACGGGAGCGGTAGGTTTTGCCTGGCTGTGGGCATCCCTTCAGCCAACCAGAAAGGGCCAGTTCAAACACCCCCACATTTAGAATTTATTTTTGAACCACCCAGTGGGAAGATTAAATCTGGTGTTATTTGTTAAACTACTAACTGCTTTGAAAAATGTATTCTGCTGGCTGTATTTTTCACTAAATACTAGTTTTTACTCCTGGCAGTATTTATGACCACACTACCTCCATTCCCCTGGTTGTCATGCAATATCATAGGTAGTAATTTTTCCAAAGCATCAATCACAGTGGAGCTGTATTTCTCCACCGGTGGTCAATCCTATGTAACTGTGGCATGATATTTTAAAAATGTTGGCACATTCTTCCTATTTTAGTATATGATATAAAAATGTTTGTTGCCATCTTATATTTAAGCAGCATGAAAACTAGCTAACCCACATTCCTTATCCCCTTCCAATTTTTACCTCATGTATGAGTTACTTCATGTACAAAAACTGTGTTATGGCTTCTGCCAGCCAGATCTGCCCATCCTTCGACGCTCTCCCACCAGTGTCTCCCCGTGACTCTGCCTCTTCTATGCAGCTCCAATGACTATACGCCTACTTGCAATGGCAGGAGGGGTTTCTGAAGGGACTGAGCCTGGATCACTGCCACTGTCTGGAAAGTAAGTGGGGCACGGAGCAGAGGGGTACAAATGTATGTTTTTAAATGTGTGTGACTTAGTGTGTCCGAATGTGCCCTTGTATGTGTGTGTATATGTCTACCCGCCTCTATGTAGGAGAGTGGGTGTACGCAGGTATGTGTATATGTTCGAAGTTGGGTGCTGGCACATTTTGGTTATCCCTGAAGTATTAGTGACCCATTCCTGACATGTAGGCCCTGATTATGAGCTAGAAGTTAAATACTGATGCCCTTTGCAAGCAGGAGTTTATGTAGGGATCAGAATTCCAAGTTGTGTGCTGTGAGAAACTGGGTTACTGGTTGAGGGGGGTGAAACCCTACTCAAGCAGCAACCACAATCCTTGTCAGGGTGAGCCACAAGCAAACCCCAAATAAACCTGTGCTGAACTCTCTGGTAGCTTGGCACAGAGCAGTCAGGCTTAACTTAGAGATGATGTTTAAATTATTTATACAGCACTTCAAACAGTAATAAAGGGAAAACACAACACAAGAAAAATCCCACACCAATTCAGACAAATAGAATACATTTTAATAAATAAAACTAGACACAAATGACAAAAATCCAATCAGTAGAACTGGTGATACGCAATATTAAAGATTTCAGTGAAAATATTGCCAAAAGGCACACAACGCCAAATGTGGCTATCTGGTTGCGCCGGACCGGGACAAAGTCACAAGTTCAGGCCGACATCGATTTTTGGACTTGGCCCTTTTTGCAGGGTCATCCCCAAATGTTTTGCCTTCACATTCCTGTTTTCTGAATCCATTTTTGTTGGCTTTTAGGACTGTGCGCACTGTACCACTACTTAAGTTTTACATGTCCCGGCAGTGAAAAACTCTTAAGTTAGTTTTTCATTAATGCAACACCTAACTCTCGCGCAAGACAATATTGGAGTTTCCTAATTACATGTAATAAGCTGTAATTTCCAAATGGGAACAGGTAACCAGTTCAAGTTTGGTGTCTTTGGAATTGTAATGAAAAATCCTAATATATGGTGAAGCTGGATTTTAAATTTCAAATTTGAAAATGACACTGTTAGAAAGTTGGCATTTATCTGCACCGTCTCAAGCATGCGCACCACATTTGTGCTTGGCATGGGGTTTCACTTGTTTTCCTAGTTTCTGAGGGTGTTTTGGATTTAAGTATCATACACATGCATGTATTGTCACAAGTCGGCCTTATTACACTGGTATTAGTTTCCCTTGATGTTGTTTCTTCATAGCCTATAAATGGTCTTGGTTTTGACTTCATTTCCTTGTGTACTGCTACTAATGTCTCGATGAGTGTACAATTTGTGTAAAAAAGATTACTTGAATACATATATATGTGTGATATATATATATATATATATATATATATATATATATATATATATATTTTATCCAATGGTCCGAGCCTTGGGAGTCACTCGACAGCTTTCCCGTCTCCTCCATATTGCGAAAATCGTTTAGGTAGCCCTACGCATTTCGAGGCCGATTAACCTCTCATCAGGGGCTGGCTGTTGCTTTCTCTGGCGCACGGAAGTCTCTTATGGGCGTGCATAATAATTAATTGCACCCTGGTGTGCCGCGCTGAATGCGCTGTAAGAGTAGATGCACGCTGGGACATGTAGTCTTAAGAGAATTATTTTCCGCCATTAGTGGGCTCCAAGCGCCAGAATTAACAACATATTGTTCCTTGGTAGGATCGCGATGTGGAGGCATTCCTTAGTAGGTGCTGGGTCTGCTGTGCTGTTCGGGCTGGGTATAGTCCCAACCTTCAGCCTTGCCTTGATTAGCAATGGTGCTCTCCCCACGCCGAGACAGGCGTGTTCAACATTTTATCCAATGGTCCGAGCCTTGGGAGTCACTCGACAGCTTTCCCGTCTCCTCCATATTGCGAAAATCGTTTAGGTAGCCCTACGCGTTTCGAGGCCGATTAACCTCTCATCAGGGGCTGGCTGTTGCTTTCTCTGGCGCACGGAAGTCTCTTATGGGCGTGCATAATAATTAATTGCACCCTGGTGTGCCGCGCTGAATGCGCTGTAAGAGTAGATGCACGCTGGGACATGTAGTCTTAAGAGAATTATTTTCCGCCATTAGTGGGCTCCAAGCGCCAGAATTAACAACATATTGTTCCTTGGTAGGATCGCGATGTGGAGGCATTCCTTAGTAGGTGCTGGGTCTGCTGTGCTGTTCGGGCTGGGTATAGTCCCAACCTTCAGCCTTGCCTTGATTAGCAATGGTGCTCTCCCCACGCCGAGACAGGCGTGTTCAACATTTTATCCAATGGTCCGAGCCTTGGGAGTCACTCGACAGCTTTCCCGTCTCCTCCATATTGCGAAAATCGTTTAGGTAGCCCTACGCGTTTCGAGGCCGATTAACCTCTCATCAGGGGCTGGCTGTTGCTTTCTCTGGCGCACGGAAGTCTCTTATGGGCGTGCATAATAATTAATTGCACCCTGGTGTGCCGCGCTGAATGCGCTGTAAGAGTAGATGCACGCTGGGACATGTAGTCTTAAGAGAATTATTTTCCGCCATTAGTGGGCTCCAAGCGCCAGAATTAACAACATATTGTTCCTTGGTAGGATCGCGATGTGGAGGCATTCCTTAGTAGGTGCTGGGTCTGCTGTGCTGTTCGGGCTGGGTATAGTCCCAACCTTCAGCCTTGCCTTGATTAGCAATGGTGCTCTCCCCACGCCGAGACAGGCGTGTTCAACATTTTATCCAATGGTCCGAGCCTTGGGAGTCACTCGACAGCTTTCCCGTCTCCTCCATATTGCGAAAATCGTTTAGGTAGCCCTACGCGTTTCGAGGCCGATTAACCTCTCATCAGGGGCTGGCTGTTGCTTTCTCTGGCGCACGGAAGTCTCTTATGGGCGTGCATAATAATTAATTGCACCCTGGTGTGCCGCGCTGAATGCGCTGTAAGAGTAGATGCACGCTGGGACATGTAGTCTTAAGAGAATTATTTTCCGCCATTAGTGGGCTCCAAGCGCCAGAATTAACAACATATTGTTCCTTGGTAGGATCGCGATGTGGAGGCATTCCTTAGTAGGTGCTGGGTCTGCTGTGCTGTTCGGGCTGGGTATAGTCCCAACCTTCAGCCTTGCCTTGATTAGCAATGGTGCTCTCCCCACGCCGAGACAGGCGTGTTCAACATTTTATCCAATGGTCCGAGCCTTGGGAGTCACTCGACAGCTTTCCCGTCTCCTCCATATTGCGAAAATCGTTTAGGTAGCCCTACGCGTTTCGAGGCCGATTAACCTCTCATCAGGGGCTGGCTGTTGCTTTCTCTGGCGCACGGAAGTCTCTTATGGGCGTGCATAATAATTAATTGCACCCTGGTGTGCCGCGCTGAATGCGCTGTAAGAGTAGATGCACGCTGGGACATGTAGTCTTAAGAGAATTATTTTCCGCCATTAGTGGGCTCCAAGCGCCAGAATTAACAACATATTGTTCCTTGGTAGGATCGCGATGTGGAGGCATTCCTTAGTAGGTGCTGGGTCTGCTGTGCTGTTCGGGCTGGGTATAGTCCCAACCTTCAGCCTTGCCTTGATTAGCAATGGTGCTCTCCCCACGCCGAGACAGGCGTGTTCAACATTTTATCCAATGGTCCGAGCCTTGGGAGTCACTCGACAGCTTTCCCGTCTCCTCCATATTGCGAAAATCGTTTAGGTAGCCCTACGCGTTTCGAGGCCGATTAACCTCTCATCAGGGGCTGGCTGTTGCTTTCTCTGGCGCACGGAAGTCTCTTATGGGCGTGCATAATAATTAATTGCACCCTGGTGTGCCGCGCTGAATGCGCTGTAAGAGTAGATGCACGCTGGGACATGTAGTCTTAAGAGAATTATTTTCCGCCATTAGTGGGCTCCAAGCGCCAGAATTAACAACATATTGTTCCTTGGTAGGATCGCGATGTGGAGGCATTCCTTAGTAGGTGCTGGGTCTGCTGTGCTGTTCGGGCTGGGTATAGTCCCAACCTTCAGCCTTGCCTTGATTAGCAATGGTGCTCTCCCCACGCCGAGACAGGCGTGTTCAACATTTTATCCAATGGTCCGAGCCTTGGGAGTCACTCGACAGCTTTCCCGTGTCCTCCATATTGCGAAAATCGTTTAGGTAGCCTTACGCGTTTCGAGGCCGATTAACCTCTCATCAGGGGCTGGCTGTTGCTTTCTCTGGCGCACGGAAGTCTCTTATGGGCGTGCATAATAATTAATTGCACCCTGGTGTGCCGCGCTGAATGCGCTGTAAGAGTAGATGCACGCTGGGACATGTAGTCTTAAGAGAATTATTTTCCGCCATTAGTGGGCTCCAAGCGCCAGAATTAACAACATATTGTTCCTTGGTAGGATCGCGATGTGGAGGCATTCCTTAGTAGGTGCTGGGTCTGCTGTGCTGTTCGGGCTGGGTATAGTCCCAACCTTCAGCCTTGCCTTGATTAGCAATGGTGCTCTCCCCACGCCGAGACAGGCGTGTTCAACATTTTATCCAATGGTCCGAGCCTTGGGAGTCACTCGACAGCTTCCCTGTCTCCTCCATATTGCGAAAATCGTTTAGGTAGCCCTACGCGTTTCGAGGCCGATTAACCTCTCATCAGGGGCTGGCTGTTGCTTTCTCTGGCGCACTGAAGTCTCTTATGGGCGTGCATAATAATTAATTGCACCCTGGTGTGCCGCGCTGAATGCGCTGTAAGAGTAGATGCATGCTGGGACATGTAGTCTTAAGAGAATTATTTTCCGCCATTAGTGGGCTCCAAGCGCCAGAATTAACAACATATTGTTCCTTGGTAGGATCGCGATGTGGAGGCATTCCTTAGTAGGTGCTGGGTCTGCTGTGCTGTTCGGGCTGGGTATAGTCCCAACCTTCAGCCTTGCCTTGATTAGCAATGGTGCTCTCCCCACGCCGAGACAGGCGTGTTCAACATTTTATCCAATGGTCCGAGCCTTGGGAGTCACTCGACAGCTTTCCCGTCTCCTCCATATTGCGAAAATCGTTTAGGTAGCCCTACGCGTTTCGAGGCCGATTAACCTCTCATCAGGGGCTGGCTGTTGCTTTCTCTGGCGCACTGAAGTCTCTTATGGGCGTGCATAATAATTAATTGCACCCTGGTGTGCCGCGCTGAATGCGCTGTAAGAGTAGATGCACGCTGGGACATGTAGTCTTAAGAGAATTATTTTCCGCCATTAGTGGGCTCCAAGCGCCAGAATTAACAACATATTGCTCCTTGGTAGGATCGCGATGTGGAGGCATTCCTTAGTAGGTGCTGGGTCTGCTGTGCTGTTCGGGCTGGGTATAGTCCCAACCTTCAGCCTTGCCGTGATTAGCAATGGTGCTCTCCCCACGCCGAGACAGGCGTGTTCAACATTTTATCCAATGGTCCGAGCCTTGGGAGTCACTCGACAGCTTTCCCGTCTCCTCCATATTGCGAAAATCGTTTAGGTAGCCCTACGCGTTTCGAGGCCGATTAACCTCTCATCAGGGGCTGGCTGTTGCTTTCTCTGGCGCACGGAAGTCTCTTATGGGCGTGCATAATAATTAATTGCACCCTGGTGTGCCGCGCTGAATGCGCTGTAAGAATAGATGCTACCTAAACGATTCTCGCAATATGGAGGAGATGGGAAAGCTGTCGAGTGACTCCCAAGGCTCGGACCATTGGATAAAAATATATATATATATATATATACATATGTGTGTGTATATATACATATATATCGTTGGCTTCGTCTCAAAACCTCCAGTTTCCCCTGGAAAAGACGAACACGGACCCAAGGTTTCTGGTGCTAAGTTCAGTTTATTTTGCTGCCACGCACCACCGCCATAACGCGTTTCGGCCTTCCAAAGGCCTTGATCACATGACGCGCTGCTTTGTGCTACCCCTAAATTTAAAGTGCCAGTGCAACAATTACAAATTAATACAGGTGACTAAATCATAACCATGGAAGAGTTACTAGCGTCAATTATGATAAAACCCATGTCTTTTGCACCAAATACAGGTTACAATTCATATAAATATGTATAAATATAAATATAAACATAAATACACAACTTTTATCGGGTAATAAAATTAAATCAATCAATACTTCTTTAAATAAGAATTATTAAAAGAGTTAAAATCATTATTTTACCAATACTAGAAGCACCTTAAATACAGTCTTCTATATAAAGGAATTTTTCGTATTAGACCTGTAAATATTAAAACACAATGTATATTGATAAAAATACAAGTGTTAAAAGATGTGCTAAAAAGATGTAATAAATATGATAGAAAACATGCTAAAAAAGTAAATACTTAGCTATTTCTTTATCATAAATCTACCCAGACAAGCACGACCTCATTGTGCCTAACTGGTTTACTCTTGGTTTTATACCATTGACACTAATTATGCCCTTAGTGAGCTGAATTAATTCCTCCATACTGTAATGATTGAGTAAAAAAGTGCCAAACGTGTCACCATCTGGAATCAAAAATAGACTCCAACAAGTGCTAAGTGCTATACATATCTGGATAGAAACCATGCGAAAAAAGAAGCTAAAATTACTAAATTTCATGATTACATGTATATAAAAAAATGTGTAAATGACTAAAACAAGGAATTGAGACAACAGTAAATATAAAATTCATAACTGGAGAAACCCCTTATAAACAGGTAAAAAATCCTCACTGGCGTTAAGCCCGAATGGTGTCTTGGTGTCGAGCTCCAGAATGTACCTAGTTTCTAAGAGACGTAATTGGGCCTCACGGTTGCCTCCCCTCCTCAAGGGGGTATACTGTCAATAACAAAATATTTTAAATGTTCCGTGCTGCCACCATGTGTCTCCCCAAAATGTCTGGCCACAGGATAGGCTGAATCGCTGTTAGTTATAGCTCTTATGTGCTGGAGTATCCGCTTGTGCACTGGCAGCTTAGTGCTGCCAATATAGCGTAAATTGCAGGGACACTCCAGCACATATACAGCGTATTCAGTCTTGCATGTCAGCCTTTTCGTAATAGGTACAGGGTCTGGTTTAAATGGGCTCATGTAGCTTGTTTTATTTTGAGCAAATTTACATGCTTTGCATGTGGGACATTTTACAAATCCTTTAAGTGCGGTGAGCCAATTACTGGTTGATCTTGATTCAGGACTGCTTTTAACAAGACTATTGCTCATTGATCTTGCCTTTCTAAAGGTCAGATCAGGTTTCTTTGGTAGAGCATCTTTCAAAATAGGATCGCTGCGCACCAAGCCCCAATTCCTATTTAATATTTTACGTAGGGCTTGGTGTTGTCTATTGTAGGTTAAAATCATCCTAGTTGGTTGTACAGTTTGGACCAAACCTACTGCTTGCTGATTTGTTTTGTTTGCAAGAGCTTGTTCCCTATTGATAGCCATAGTTTTGTTAATGGCTTTATCAATAATATTCGCAGCATATCCTCTCTCCAAGATCCTTTTCCTGCTAGCTAGTTGTGCAGTTTTGCAATCTTCATCAGTGCTGCAAATCCGTCTAATGCGTAGCATTTCCCGTAGGGAATGCTATTGATCAAATGTCTGGGGTGGTGACTGTGTGCATGCAATATTGTGTTTCCTGCAGTCGGTTTCCTATACATGCGAGTCTCTAGACTATTGTTCCTTACAATGACTTCTACATCTAAAAAGCAAACAGCTGTTCTACTGATATTGGCCGTAAAATGTAAGTTGAGGTCATTGTTATTGATCTGTTCAATAAATCGGCGGGCCAATGTCTCTGGACCACGCCAAATGAGGAACAAATCGTCAATATAGCGAAACCAATAAGGAACATATTGTTCCATTGTATCTGCGAATTGCACATTGAGGACCTGCTCCTCCCACAGTCCCATATGCAAACAGGCATAACTGGGGAAAAGCAGGCCCCCATTGCAACACCCCTGGTCTGTTGAAAGACCTGGTTGTCAAAGAGAAAGAAATTTTGTTCCAAACATGTTAAAACCATATTAATCAGCATTCTATTGTGCATATATAAACACATTGGCCTCTTGTTAAGAAAATGTTCAATCGCCTTGATGCCATCCTGATGTCGAATAGATGTATATAACGATGTTACATCCAATGTTATCAAGAGAGAATCTGAATTCCATGTAGTTTCACCAATTTTCCTCAGGAAGTCCGTTGTGTCCTGAAGATAAGATGGCAATATATATGAACACAACATCCAGCTCCCACAGAAACATCCATGGAAGAAGGCACGGACTCGAGATGGTCAAGATACGGCATCTGTTTATTGAATCAGGTCACCCGCAATCCCAGAGGTAACAGAGAGACGCGTTTCGGCTTGCTAGAAGCCTTTATCAATCTGTATATATATATATATACCTCTGCCACCAAAGAATAACACTGCATTCCCCATACGATATAGCCAGATGCTTTATTGAGTCATAGAGTCATAGGTGGGAGAATTGGGCTGAGTTACTCTATGACTCAATAAAGCATCTGGCTATATCGTATGGCGAGTGCAGCGTTATTCTTCGGTGGCAGACTAATTTGCGGGCGTAGTCCACCCCTGACGAGTGCACCGACTGTGAAAAGTGCTCCCTTTTTCTGGACTAATTTGTTGGATGATATATATATATATATATATATATATATATATATATATATATATATATATATATATTGTATTCCAAAGAATGCTCTCAGCATTAAAAGGGCACTCGACCGTGCCCCCACCATCTGGCATTTATTGCCTCGCTGCAGCTTGCCTCAAGATGCCATACATTTCCCTCATGGCCGACGCGTTTCGAGGCAAACGCCTCTTCTTTATGGGCAGGAACAAACATTGCAAACCATCTCATTTCCGGTTTCTTTTTATTAGAAAATTGCCCTGATTGGCTTTTGCTTCGTGCATACATAATGATTAGTGCATTATGGATGTTTGAGTCCCGTGAGATGAGTGACAGTTCATTCCTATGGTAGGTGCAATGCATGTTACAAATTAAAAGCAAATCTTCAACTTTGTAGGTTAGGCACACTCGAGGCAGGCTAATTAATTGCTGGGACACGGTGCTGCACGGTAGTTGAAAAATTCAGCTCCACAGCCTTTCTTTCAGAAATGGTGCTCATTTCCACGGTGAGCAGCCGTGTGAATCATTTTGTATTCCAAAGAATGCTCTCAGCATTAAAAGGGCACTCGACCGTGCCCCCACCATCTGGCATTTATTGCCTCGCTGCAGCTTGCCTCAAGATGCCATACATTTCCCTCATGGCCGACGCGTTTCGAGGCAAACGCCTCTTCTTCATGGGCAGGAACAAACATTGCAAACCATCTCAGTTCCGGTTTCTTTTTATTAGAAAATTGCCCTGATTGGCTTTTGCTTCGTGCATACATAATGATTAGTGCATTATGGATGTTTGAGTCCCGTGAGATGAGTGACAGTTCATTCCTATGGTAGGTGCAATGCATGTTACAAATTAAAAGCAAATCTTCACCTTTGTAGGTTAGGCACACTCGAGGCAGGCTAATTAATTGCTGGGACACGGTGCTGCACGGTAGTTGAAAAATTCAGCTCCACAGCCTTTCTTTCAGAAATGGTGCTCCTTTCCACGGCGAGCAGCCGTGTGAATCATTTTGTATTCCAAAGAATGCTCTCAGCATTAAAAGGGCACTCGACCGTGCCCGTACCAGCTGGCATTTATTGCCTCGCTGCAGCTTGCCTCAAGATGCCATACATTTCCCTCATGGCCGACGCGTTTCGAGGCAAACACCTCTTCTTCATGGGCAGGAACAAACATTGCAAACCATCTCATTTCCGGTTTCTTTTTTATTAGAAAATTGCCCTGATTGGCTTTTGCTTCGTGCATACATAATGATTAGTGCATTATGGATGTTTGACTCCCGTGAGATGAGTGACAGTTCATTCCTATGGTAGGTGCAATGCATGTTACAAATTAAAAGCAAATCTTCACCTTTGTAGGTTAGGCACTCTCGAGGCAGGCTAATTAATTGCTGGGACACGGTGCTGCACGGTAGTTGAAAAATTCAGCTCCACAGCCTTTCTTTCAGAAATGGTGCTCTTTTCTACGGCGAGCAGCCGTGTGAATCATTTTGTATTCCAAAGAATGCTCTCAGCATTAAAAGGGCACTCGACCGTGCCCCCACCATCTGGCATTTATTGCCTCGCTGCAGCTTGCCTCAAGATGCCATACATTTCCCTCATGGCCGACGCGTTTCGAGGCAAACGCCTCTTCTTCATGGGCAGGAACAAACATTGCAAACCATCTCATTTCCGGTTTCTTTTTATTAGAAAATTGCCCTGATTGGCTTTTTGCTTCGTGCATACATAATGATTAGTGCATTATGGATGTTTGAGTCCCGTGAGATGAGTGACAGTTCATTCCTATGGTAGGTGCAATGCATGTTACAAATTAAAAGCAAATCTTCACCTTTGTAGGTTAGGCACACTCGAGGCAGGCTAATTAATTGCTGGGACACGGTGCTGCACGGTAGTTGAAAAATTCAGCTCCACAGCCTTTCTTTCAGAAATGGTGCTCCTTTCCACGGCGAGCAGCCGTGTGAATCATTTTGTATTCCAAAGAATGCTCTCAGCATTAAAAGGGCACTCGACCGTGCCCCCACCATCTAGAACGGGTTGATCGTAATCCTAGGGGTGGCAATAGAGTTTTACACCTGAGACAAAGGGAATCTAGGTATATTATAGATTTCCAAACCAAGTTCCCGGGAGGGCTGAATCAGGAAGAAGAAATGGCAGTACATCTCAAAGAATGACATTATCATGTCTTGTATAGACCATTATGCAGTCCTCTGTTGCTACATGTAGTGATATTCCTGTCCTGTTTTATTCCTGTTCTCTTCTTGTTTCTTCTTGTTATATTTCTCCTTGTGCTGATATTCAGCTGTGAAGGTATTTATGTGCACTGGCTGATCACATAAATGTGCTGCTAGAGATATATATTTTCATAATGTATTTTTAATTCCTCGTCATGTTGTCCCATGATTGTGAACTTTGTTGTGCCATCAGCATTCGATATGATGTGTACTGATTTTAACCATTTGTTTCTTTTCATTATTTTTTCAGGAGGAAAGGAAGGGGCTCATTCACCAATATTCACTTGCACGGGCCACCTACCCTTTCTCCCTTCTTTATGGCACTGAAGCACTTTGATTCCTGTCGGCAATTATGGTGAGAGTATCTGAACCAATTTTCATTGGGATGTTGAACATTTAGTATTTTTTCTATGTTTTTTCCCCCAGTTTGCTTTTTTTACCCCGTGATCCACATGGAATTGATCAATTGGCACTTGCCAATACTGGCCTCGGGCCATTTGCAGTGTGACTGACTATTTTATTGCCTTACATGCAGAGGTGATTTGTTTAATACATTGTACATTTGATGATTATACCTGTTGTAATGATGACGAACAACACAACATTAGTCAGTGGGCAATATCAATATTAGTGTGGTTTGACATAATTGACACTAATACAAAGAGGGCATAATATCAACAGTAATTGCAATATTTAGCTATTATGAGCTTTGATTGATTGTCACACTTTGGTGGGGATCTGTTCATAAGCTGACGCGCTCGTATCCATGAATTACTTTACTTTGCGGCCTCTTTACTTACACAAGATGTCTGCCGCATTGTGACACCAGTGTGCCTCTTCTATGTTCATTACTCTGTCCATTTAATGTGCCGACATGGTTTTCTCTTTCACGTGATCAAGCCTGGTGTCAGGCGAAACGCGTTGTGAATAAACAGCGGTGATTTATTGACACAGTGTCTGTCCTCTCTGAGAGCGCGTCTACACGAAGTTTTTGAAATTTGATATTGACGCCGGTGTGCTCCGCCGACACACGCGCCACTCTCCATGGGTCCCCGGTGATTTAGAAGGAGCGCTGAAGAGTTTGGCATTTTAGCGAGAGTCACGCTTTGGACCGGCCACGACTCCTTGCCCAGTGAGACATCTTGGAGGGAACAACGGACCTCAACGGCAGCACGGACAGACAGGTAAGCGGTAATCTGCTATCTTCCGTCCTTAGGGGGTGGGGGAGTGGCGCCCGACGGCGGCCGGGGGCCGTGTTTCCCACCTCCAGGGTTAACGGGGAGTGCATCGATTTACTGCGGTGCCTTTATGTGCGCCTTGAATTGCATTGGGGTCAGTATATGCAGCAGCTAGGAGCAGTTATCATTACATCTCCTCCCTCGAGTTTCGAGCAGTTGGATTTGTACTTGCGTCATTGGTGTTTCTTGTGTGGCACAGAAAACGTATTTGCTCTAAACTGTGGCAAGCTGAACGTCGAAAGGCAGAGAGAACCTACTACTCAGTAGGGGAGGGGACTGACACTGTGTCTAAGGATATTTTATTCACCGCTGGGGACAAGATGAATGAGGAAGAAGAAAGGAAATCGGCGGCACGGGTCCTGTTTGCAAGGAGGACAGGTCCCAGTACTAACATTAATGCTAACACCAAACAGGCGCAACCTAATGAGGAGAAGTTACAAAGGTATGAAAAACTCAAAAAAACAGAAGTTACTAAATGGTGGGAGGCTACATCTCTACAGAACTATGTAGATCAAGAAATGGTGCCTAGAGGGCTAAGAATATTCACCACTCCCACGTATGAGAAACCCAATCCATTGATGCTGGAAGAATGGG
Source organism: Calotriton arnoldi (assembly GCA_963921515.1). Lineage (NCBI taxonomy): Eukaryota > Metazoa > Chordata > Amphibia > Caudata > Salamandridae > Calotriton > Calotriton arnoldi. Next base: position 904,455 of record CAWUFW010003765.1, read on the forward strand.
CAACTAATTCAGCGCAAAGCTCGAGGAGGATGCTAGAAATCGTCATCAAGTATGCCTGGCTGGACAGAGATGTCATTTTGGAGGAAATCAAAGAGTTATTGGATGATCTTAAGAAGAACATGGAGACAGATGCACTTGACAAATCCCTGACTAACATTAAGGAGAGAATCAACAAACATGAGGAAGACATCAAATTGCGCAAACAGAGGAAATTAAATCGTGATTATATGGATTACGAAAGTGGAAGAATCCTGACATTCAGCCACAAATACGATCATCTTTATAAGTCTGGACCCTCAGAATGCGAAGAATTCAACACTATTAAGGACACCACAAGAACTGAATCGTCCGTCACAAGCGGCAGCGGGAGCGAATCTGACATCTCAGTGCAGAGTGAAACACCTGTGGCTACAGGAAGGAAGCAGGTGACTTTTTTAGACGAATATCGGACACTCAGGAGAGGACGCCTAACGACGAGGGAAACACCTACACCGAAGACAAGAGGGTCAAGGGGACGTGGAAGGGGCAGAGGAAGAGGACACGGAGAAATCGTCGGGCAAGAACTAGACAACGATGGCAAAAGAGGCAGGGGACGAGGCGCAATGGGAAGCAAGACACGCGCCAGAAGAGCCTACTAATGGATGAAACAACGGTGAACAAAACCATTATTAATTTATCAGGGCGAGATATTAGTGCCACGGAGAAGAGAATTCTATGCCTTGGCCTCTCTTTTTGTCCCTCTCACCCTTCTAACTATACAGATGTTAGGATAGATCTGTTCAAATACGTACGCAAACTAAAATTAAAAAAATGGCACCAACTCAAAGGGACTAACTTTGGCGATGCCAGTAGAGCAGGCTACACCAACAATAACAGTGAGAACGATCTTAACATTGGGGATATGGAGTTACTCACTGTACTGCATGATTTGGCTCAGGATAATGATGGGAACGAACAGGGGCTGACACAAACCCTTGTAGATCTTGATATTGACACTGATGCATCTGCTAATACTAACTTTAAAGTGAAGTTTACCTTTGTGCCAGCATTACCTCATGACAGTATTGACACATTTTATGAATGTACCAGCAAAGCGCTTAATGAAGCAAGACATAGATACAATAGCAAGAACACACATATCCATAGGGAGTTTAATCTCACTCACAAACAGAGGCAGGGACTCAAATCTCTAATGGATGATGAGACTATCGTCATTCGTCCGGCAGACAAAGGGGGCAATATTGTCATCCTTTCCCGCGAACAATACATCAGTGAAGGGGACAGGCAATTGGCAGACAGGAATTACTATGAACCCACCGATTTTGACACATACTATACGAGCATTACTACCATCTGGGACCTCCTTACGGGTTGGAAAGACAAGGGTATACTCACTTGGGAGGAGTTTGGGTATCTCAAACGAGATTACCCAGTCCTCCCGGTGCTATACCTTCTCCCCAAAATACATAAGGACTCGGAGAAACCGCCCGGCAGGCCCATAGTGTCTTCGAGAGGCAGCGTGGCTGAGCATATCTCGAAATATATTGATTTTTTCTTGAGGGAACATGTGACCAACCTAGCCAGCTACATTAGAGATACTAAAGACTTTCTCAGGAAAATTGAGAACCTCACATGGGAGACAGATTCCCTTCTTATTACCTTGGATGTGCACAGCCTCTACACCATCATTGATCACCAACATGGTTTAGAGGCATGTAAGCTATTCTTGGCCAAAAGACCAATAAGGCTACGTGAACATACGCAGATGCTTCTTGACATGATAACATATTGTTTGAACAACAATATTTTTTTGTTCAACGGTACCCTGTTCAGACAGGTGACTGGCACTGCGATGGGTTCGTGCTTTGCTCCCAGCTTCGCGAATCTTTTCATGGGAGGTTGGGAGCAGAGCATGTGGACCGATCCAGTGTTCCAGGAATATCATAAACATGTGTCGATGTGTCTACGGTACATCGATGATCTTTTTATTATTTGGAAGGGATCAGAGGAGTTGGCATTAGAGTTTATCAACAAACTCAATGCGAACAAATTCAGCATCGTCCTCAGCGGCAACATTAGCAGGACAGAAGCAGTATACCTTGATGTGAAACTTGAGGTCAAGGGCAACAAAATACAGACCACCCTACATAGGAAATTGACGGCGGGGAACAGTATTCTTCATGCCCTCAGCAGCCACCCCGAAACTCTTAAATGGAGTATTCCATACGGGGAGCTGTTGAGGGCGAGGAGAAACTGTAATACTGAGGACGGTTACCTTGTAGAATGTAAGAATATAGCTGACCGTTTCAGAGAGAGGGGATATCCTAACTGGGTGCTTAAAAAGCCATGGACAAAGCTCGACAGATTGAACGGACATCCACTCTCACAGACAAATGTGTGTCTGAAAGTACCAAGGATGACATCTCTAGATTGATTCTAACCTATTCCTCGGATGCCAACAACATTAAACGTATTGTCACTAAGAACTGGGGCATCCTCAAAACTGACAACATTGTAGGCAGTGGCATCCCTGACAGACCCAACATCACGTACCGTAGGGGCAGGAATATCAGGGATATGCTGATACACAGTGATATTACAAAATACCCCAGTAACAACTTGCAAGGCCTCAAGGGTTTTTACCCTTGCGGTCATTGTAAAGCTTGCAACAACAGCAGATTTCACAATCAGGTGAGTTACAATGGAGTCAGCAGAGAATTGAGTCAGTTTCTCACATGCAGTTCGACATGTGTGATATATATCATAGAATGCACTTGCAAACTATGGTATATAGGTAGCACGACTTGTATGGCGAAGAAACGCATTCTCGAACACTGTAGAGCCATTACTAACTTTGACCCCAAATATCCAGTGGCACGTCACTTTAGAGACAAACATTTTTCCAACATAAGGGATTTGAGTTATATCATTCTAGAACGGGTTGATCGTAATCCTAGGGATGGCAATAGAGTTTTACACCTGAGACAAAGGGAATCTAGGTATATTATAGATTTCTAAACCAAGTTCCCGGGAGGGCTGAATCAGGAAGAAGAAATGGCAGTACATCTCAAAGAATGATATTATCATGTCTTGTATAGACCATTATGCAGTCCTCTGTTGCTACATGTAGTGATATTCCTGTCCTGTTTTATTCCTGTTCTCTTCTTGTTTCTTCTTGTTATATTTCTCCTTGTGCTGATATTCAGCTGTGAAGGTATTTATGTGCACTGGCTGATCACATACATGTGCTGCTAGAGATATATATTTTCATAATGTATTTTTAATTCCTCGTCATATTGTCCCATGATTGTGAACTTTGTTGTGCCATCAGCATTCGATATGATGTGTACTGATTTTAACCATTTGTTTCTTTTCATTATTTTTTCAGGAGGAAAGGAAGGGGCTCATTCACCAATATTCACTTGCACGGGCCACCTACCCTTTCTCCCTTCTTTATGGCACTGAAGCACTTTGATTCCTGTCGGCAATTATGGTGAGAGTATCTGAACCAATTTTCATTGGGATGTTGAACATTTAGTATTTTTTCTATGTTTTTTTCCCCCAGTTTGCTTTTTTTACCCCGTGATCCACATGGAATTGATCAATTGGCACTTGCCAATACTGGCCTCGGGCCATTTGCAGTGTGACTGACTATTTTATTGCCTTACATGCAGAGGTGATTTGTTTAATACATTGTACATTTGATGATTATACCTGTTGTAATGATGACGAACAACACAACATTAGTCAGTGTGCAATATCAATATTAGTGTGGTTTGACATAATTGACACTAATACAAAGAGGGCATAATATCAACAGTAATTGCAATATTTAGCTATTATGAGCTTTGATTGATTGTCACACTTTGGTGGGGATATGTTCATAAGCTGACGCGCTCGTATCCATGAATTACTTTACTTTGCGGCCTCTTTACTTACACAAGATGTCTGCCGCATTGTGACACCAGTGTGCCTCTTCTATGTTCATTAGTCTGTCCATTTAATGTGCCGACATGGTTTTCTCTTTCACGTGATCAAGCCTGGTGTCAGGCGAAACGCGTTGTGAATAAACAGTGGTGATTTATTGACACAGTGTCTGTCCTCTCTGAGAGCGCGTCTACACGAAGTTTTTGAAATTTGATATATATATATATATATATATATATATATATATATATATATATATATATTCAAGTAATCTTTTTATATAATATATATTCACTGAAAAAAACAAAGGTTACAGAGATGTTATTGTTAGGCTGACATTTCACTCATACAAAACCATAGAAATTCAGCCCTTATAGTTAGCTGAGCTAACTATAACTTGCGCCCCGCAATGCACTGCTGATGACGTCACATATTACATCGCTCATGACATGGTCAGTGACATCACTGATAACATTTTAAATGACATCACTAATGACATCATCCAGTGAGTGTGAGTGTTTCTAAAAAGATTAAGAATGTTATATATATCTATATCTACATATATATATATATATATATGCCAAGGTGTATTGAAGAATAAATGGGTGTATGGATGATTTAGTGGGTGCGTGACTGACTGTATAAGTGAGCGATTATATGTGTCTCAGAGAATGTATGGGTGAGTGACTAATCTGTGTGAATGTCTGTATCAGTCTGTCAGTTTGTGTGTAAGTGGCTGCATGGGTTGGTGAGTAGCTACATGAGTGTCTATATGGGTGTCTGAGAGTCTGTGTCGTGTGTGACTCCTTGCATGGATGTGTGAGTGGGTAATTCACTGGGTGTATAGGTTCTTGAGTGCATCTGCGATGACGTATGGGTGAGTGAGTGTGCGTATGGCTGTGTCGGTGAGTGAATGGATGTCTCAGTGGTGTATGGGTGAGTAACTGCATATGTGTATGGCAGTATATGTGAGTGTTTGAGTATATAAGTGACTGGATGTGAGAGTCAGTGATTGTGAAAGTGGATATATAGATAAGTATGAGCTGGTGTCAGTGACTGTATAAGAGAGTAAGTATGTGTTAGTATCTCTATGAATAAGTGATGTGCTGTGTGTATAACTGTGTAGGTGAGTAAATGGCAGTGTGCTTGACTCTGGGTGAGTGGCTAGTTGTGTGACTAACTCTATGGGTGAGTGGCGGTGTGTGAGTGTCTGTACAGGTCTATAAGTACATATATCTGTGGGTGAATTGGTGAGTGACTGCCTGTATGAGTGGCTGTATGGGTGAGTGAGTGGATGTGTGTATACACCTAGGAATCAGTGAGTGGGTATGTACTAACTGCTATTATTGTGTCTATGGTTTCGAGATTGGTAGTCTGAATTTTGGAGTGGGTGTATGAAAGCTTATATTAGAGTGTGAGTAAGTGCATCAGAGATTATGTGATGATGTCATCAGTGATGTCATTTGAGATGTCATCAGTGATGTCACTGACCATGTCATGAGTGATGTAATATGTGATGTCATCAGCAGTGCATTGCTGGGGCGCAAGTTATAGTTAGCTCAGCTAACTATAACGGCTGAATTTCTATGGTTTTGTACGAGTGAAATGTCAGCCCAACTATAACGTCCCCGAAACCTGTGTTTTTTTCAGTGAATTTCTAAGGTTTTTTTAACTGGAAATTGCTAACTATAACGTCACTGAAACCTGTGGTTTTTTCACAGAATTTCTAAGGTTTTTTTAATGCTAATTTCTAACTATAACGTCTCTGAAACCTGTGTTTTTTTCAGTGAATTTCTAATGTTTTTTAACTAGCAGTCACGTTTCCAGAGTGGTGGAGAAAGGGGTCTGGGCTTCCGGCCAGCTCTTAGGAATTCCAATGCATAGGACTTACAGGGGGTACCACGAGGGCTTCTTGGCCCCCAAGGTCCCTCTGGAGTAAAGTGGACTTCATCACCCAACCAGTAGTGCACCAGGAAGCGTGTTTGCAGAGTGGTGGAGAATGGGGGCGTGGCCTCTAACCACCTCTCAGCAATCTAACTGTGTGGGACTTACTGGATGTAACAGGAGAGCTAGTTAGCCCCCACGGACCCTCAAGATGCAAGGGGACTTCATGCCCCAACCAAGAGCGTGCCAGGAGGCGCGTTTGCAGAGTGGTGGAGAAAGGGGGTGTAGCCTGCGACTACAGCTGCATGAAGGACCCGAAGAAATGTCTCCAGTGACCTTGTGTGTCTGTAACTTTGCCACTGAGCGGGAAATGCGCTGGGGTGCTTTCAGTAAGCTGTTCATCATTATGGGAAAAGGGCAGGAAGACGTTGCATCCCGCTAATGTGTATGGGGCAGGGCCAAACGGGCGGGGCTTCTCGGCAAGTTTACATGCCTGTTATAAAAGGTCTCTGATCTGGCCAAAGCCATTGAGCTTCTCCCAGACGGAAATCGACCGCCTTAGGACCCCTAGCCATTGGCACCGCCATGATCACACGTTACCAAGGTAAGAAGCGCACGCTTTAAGCGCAGTCCCGCCCGCAATCTGCACTGCAGCTTTTCTCCTCCCCTGACCCAGTTTTCCTAATTACAGGCTTTTTCCTGGAGGCAATTTCCTTGCCGTAATTCATCGGCGTCCACCGTCCCGGCATCGGCCGATAGCCATCGAGCTCTCCCTTGCCATGTACTAACCGCCCCTACGGCCACCGGTACCACCGTGGTTGCTAACAACCAAGGTAAGAAGCCTACGCTCTGCGCACAACCACGCCCACTTTAGGCACCCAAGGGTATCCCCCTCACACTCAGTACTCCCCCTTACAGGCTCCGTTCCCGATTTCGACTAAGGACCCAGCGGGTTCAAATCATCTGTAATAAGACCACTCGACAGCGGCGCTACCAATCCATCTCAGGTACGTTGCAAGCACCCCCAAGCACCACCTTATCCTGCACATCATCGACCCGGTTAGCTTATCACTAGGTCCCTATGGTACACATATTGTCAACACTTCAGTCCACCGGCGCTACCACCCTTTTCACCGTAATTGCTTTTCACCGCATATGCTCCTTCTCAGTACAGGATCTGCATGATAGGGCTTTTATTCAAATTGCACGCTCTATACTCTAATCAGCCGGATCCTTGGTAACTTGCTTAATTCTAGAGCAATTCACCCCCTCCATGGTGCCGCGCGCGCACCCTCACCCTCCCGCGAACCTTCACACTAACTTTTAGGGTCCATAAAAGGACCCCTCACTGCGCCGATTACAAATTGCGTCAAGGGTTCCTTCCTTTTAATAAACATACTCTCTCCTTCCTTCCCTTTCTTCCTTCCCTTCATCCTTTTATTTTTGTAAATTATTTAGTCCTAAATGTTGTTCAGGCATTGTTCATTTTCTGTCCTGATGATGATCCCATAATCTGTGTAAACGGGATCGAAACGTTGTCGACCTTTTAAAACACCGTGCACACAAACCTATTGTACACCATGTGTCACGGTTGTCTCAACTATCATGCTTGTTCCATTTTTCTAAATATCCATTAACAAGCTCTCTGTTTTTGCCTGAATGTTTCGTTTTTTAGGTTTTATTATTTGTCACAAACTACCTCACCTTTTATGTCCCTGGATACAGGATTGTATCCCACTGTATAATGTTGTGTGCTTTGATATCTGAGAATAAGTTTGAATAAATCCGACTATCCGGCTGGATAGTAATCATATAGAATCGATTCTGTTCTATAATTATTTCGCTAGTTCCATCTACCTTCGACAAGGACCACTGTCCAGATATAAAATGTTATAAAAGGTCAGCACACTATCTCTTGTCTCAGCAGCAGATGACAAGAAAGAACCTCTTGGTCACAGGAGCTGCATGAGGTTTTGCGCTCGAGAAAAGCAAGGGTGCAACCACCTCCATCAATTATTACAGCGATCTTTTCATGGTGGAAATGAGGAGAAAGCACACCTTCTTAGCCATGACCATGCCCATGAAGTTAGGCTGATAAATGCGTTACAGAAGTGGAGCTTCAACTTGGGCACCTGCTTTTCTTATATCTGTAAGTGCTTACTGTTCAGGTTTAATTTTTGTGCCACAAGCATTGTGCCAGGATGAATCCTGCCCGGCATATTTAGCCAAGAAGAGGCCACCATTTTTTGCAATACCTGTACTCGACTGGAGTACTTTTTGATGGCTAATCAGTAAGTGCTCTCTCAATGGGTAAACGTATAGTGCATCTCCTACACTACAGCTGCATGAAGGACCCGAAGAAATGTCTCCAGTGCCCTTGTGAGACCCCAGGGATGCGTGGGGGGCAGGAGCCCCCCTGCCTAATTAGTAAATAGCCCCAGGGAGGTGGCGGTCCCTGGGGCTGCGGGGGGCCATGTGGCCCCCCACATTTAACATAAACAGGCCCAGGGAGGGGGTTGCATGGGGGGGCAGGAGTCTTTATTTTACCTTTTTGCTTGTGACTCATCTCAACCGAGTCACAATATGGCTGCCAACACTCCAGGTTCCTGGTTGGAACTGTTGGCAGCCAATCAGATCGCAGACTTGAGATATATGGATAGCTGAGAAATGTTTAAATTTCTCAGCAACTACTGAACAGATTTACACTGTTTAACAAAAAGAGTGCTTTCTGGACCAAAAGCTACCTTTTTGCCAAATTTGGTGTAATTCCGTTCAGCAGTTCGGACTGTAGCTGCATCAACAGTTCGTCAAACGGCGCCAAAGATATTGTTAAAAGAAAAACACTTTTCGAATAGAAACAAGGTCCTAACTATAACTACCTACTGGCGACCGCCAGTTGGTAATATATATATATATATATATATGCATATATATATAATATATATATATATATATTACCTATGTTACATATATATATAGTTTGTCAGTTACGCCACCCGAAATGTATTGGGATTGATTCAGGAAACCGCTGCCATCAGAACTTTTGAATAGATTTTTTTTATAAAAGAGATTTAACATATAAATGATTCGCTTTGCATCCGCATGAGCCTCTTTTGAAAGTTATTTGTTACTTTTGAATAGAATGAATCAATGTGTTGAAATGTACCCCACAGACATTTTTGGTTTGAGCACTCTGGGGTCGATTCCGATTCGGGTCGGAAGCGCACCTAACACTATCCGTCCGGAAAAAAACCCAGCCGAATGCGTGTTTCCCGACCGATTCGAACAGTCGTCCGAATGAGCAAGTACGATGCGCATAACAGCCCAGATTCCGAGCGAGCCGTACTCACCCTTTTCAGCTCCTGTTCCCCGCCCGAGCCGGATCCGTAAACGCCGAATCGAGTCGCACAGAACCAAATACACAGCACCTTCCGGCCGGACTAGTACGATGCGCACTCCGTACGCGCCGAACCCGTCGCTACGTCCGGCACGTCAGAGCATCTGGGAGAGCTGCACATAAGCTCCGATTCGCGCCACAAGACGATCCACGGCTACGAGATGAACAAGCCAGCGACGAGTATGAGTCCAAGCCACGAGAAACCCGAACGAGATGAACAAAACATGAATCCCATTGCGCAGGTCCTACCAATATTCTACATCTATTACCGGGACCGGTACGGACGCGTACGGTGAAGACGGTAAGTCAAACACCCACTACACAAAGAAACGACACGTACCCAACATATGTCACACACACATAGGGATGCAGAAATGACGTACACTAGCAACAGCAGAACCATAGGGGCAGGATGGCTACCACCAATGCCATACACACCCATAGGGGCTGGATGCCTACCACTACCACCACCCCTACTCAGGGGGCCTGGATGCCTGTCACTACTACCATCCCCACTCATAGGGGGATGGATGCCTACCACTACCACCACCCCTACTCAGGGGTGCCTGGATGCCTACCACTACCACCACCCCTACTCAGGGGGGCCTGGATGCCTGTCACTACTACCATCCCCACTCATAGGGGGATGGATGCCTACCACTACCACCACCCCTACTCAGGGGTCCCTGGATGCCTACCACTACCACCACCCCTACTCAGGGAGGCCTGGATGCCTGTCACTACTACCATCCCCACTCATAGGGGGATGTATGCCTACCACTACCACCACCCCTACTCAGGGGTGCCTGGATGCCTACCACTACCACCACCCCTACTCAGGGGGGCCTGGATGCCTGTCACTACTACCATCCCCACTCATAGGGGGATGGATGCCTACCACTACCACCACCCCTACTCAGGGGGGCCTGGATGCCTGTCACTACTACCATCCCCACTCATAGGGGGATGGATGCCTACCACTACCACCACCCCTACTCAGGGGGGCCTGGATGCCTACCACTACCACCACCCCTACTCAGGGGGGCCTGGATGCCTGTCACTACTTCCATCCCCACTCATAAGGGGATGGATGCCTACCACTACCACCACCCCTACTCATGGGGGCCTGGATGCCTACCACTAACACCATCCCCACTCATAGGGGGATGGATGCCTACCACCCACACCACCCCTACACATAGGACGGGAAATGCATGACAGAACCAGCATACTCCAACATAAGGAATGTCTGAAAATACATCCCACCAACACCATGACAAGCGTGTGTAGTCTGTGTCAAATGCCTACAACACTGAACATGACATTGAGCATACAATGTGACCCCCTATCACATGTGTCACACATAAATGTGTGTGGCCTCCACAATGCAAGCAGACCATGACCACTGTGGCAAGGAGGTATAACACTCCATCATCACAGTGACCAAAAGGTAAGTCTGGGGTCCATAGCTGAAGCACATTTTGAACATTGTGGCAATGGGGTCTAAACCCCCATCACCACAGTGACCAAAAGGTAAGCGTGGGGTCCATAGCTGAAGCACATTTTGAACATTGTGGCAATGGGGTTTAAACCCCCATCACCGCAGTGACCAAAAGGTAGGTGTTGTCATGGGAAAAGCTGCAAATGCCAAACAGCATGGATGATTCCTGGTCACAGAATAACAAACACATCTGTGGCATAGTAGTGCTTGTGTCCCATAGCAACATACATTGGGTGAGGCAAACAGTGCAGTGCAAATAAGATATACCTTTGGCCATGTGCAGACAAACATCACCCCTGGGGGCTGACATTGTCAACATTCGGCAATCACACGACAGAAGTGTCCATCATAATGCAGGCCCACATATCTGCACCAATGGACACACAAATGTAGATATCCTGTGGAGACTGTAGATGTCAGGTGAACAAATACCATACCATGGCAGCAATGGGACATACAAACCATGATCATTGTGCTGACTGATGACCTAGGAGTCCCAGGGACAGCAGGGGAAACCCACCAAACAACATACAGCCAATGGCACACAAAGATATGCCAATGCAGTGGTGCAGATGCACAAACACAAACAGGCAGCCTCACACTTCATATCAAACACAACAGGTGATGGGGGTGCCAGTGTCCCCAGGCAACCACACAACACATGAGGAGGCCTGAATCACAATTACACAGATGTGTATACAGTGCCACACAAAAGTAACTCATGGATCGGATTGCCCTATGTGGGCAATCAGGCATTGTTAGATGAGAGGGAGCCCAAATTACACATGTCACACAAGCTTGTAGGAACAGCAAATAACACAGCAAGAGACAGACCCACCACAGCACTACCCCCAGGGACCCCACATTGTGGTGACCCTGGCCTGCATGATAATCCCACTGTGATGACAAAGCTAGATGTCGTTCACACTGTGAACCACAGTCATGTGTCCTGAGCTACAAGCTACCATCACACCTACACAAGCACAAATCAATCAGCACGGCCTGTCAGCCAAGGCCAACATGGAGGTAGGGGTCTAGCCATGCAACAACTCTCATTTGCACACACTCAACACCACACACCTTGATCTACACCAATGTGCAGCTGTGAAGCTCACATGGACTGGTGACATTGCACATGCACCCATGACAATCCCAGGGGGGGTGGTGGGAACTAAGGTGCAGAAACCCATCACACATGGCCAGTCAACAAGACTCATGAATGTCAGACACACTGGACAGTACGCCGTACATGGGCATGATGTGAAATCCACCACAATCAATGTGATCCTGGACAGAGTCACACACCAATGAAGAAGTCAAGGTCACCCACAAAGAACACACATAGACAACTACCAACATTGCAGCTCTGACCCAGAGGAGTGGCAGCAGTCACACACACAACGTGTCACAATCACTGAAAGCTAACACAAACTGTAAATTACATGACTTGTGTAACCAACAAGTGCCAAGGGAATCCTGACTGTGTCTCATCTGCGTTTGCCCACAAACTCAGCCCTGACAGCAAACACACCTATGGATGACACCCTGATGACCAGTAATGTGCCATGCACCCACATCCCAGAGAACCCAGTGCGAAGATTTGGGGGGAACATAGGTCAACTCAGCAAGCATCACAAACAGGAACATCACTAGGGATCCCAGCCTGTGTTGCAAAATGGAAGTGAACACACATAGACAAGCTCACACAACACACACCTTGGGCTCAGGCAATGTCACGGAATTACACACTGCCATGAGGGGACTCCACTCCTGTGTAAGGAAAGCTGTGCCATACGTTGTCTCTGCAGGGCTCAATCATGTCAGCAGTACACCTGGTCACTCAGTCAACAATTAGCACAAAATGAAGGCTCTCGTCACATCAGCCTGGTCATGGGAGTGTCACCGAAATCATCTGCACAGATCCAACACACATGTATAGCAAGTTGCACTGATAACACAGATGAGTCCTTCCCCATTGATGCCCAAACTTGCATGTCCAGTGGAGATGCTCACACGGTCAGGGAAACAGACAAATTGAACAATGGCAAGCACAACTGATGTGCAGGGTTATAACCCACAGATGTGATATTGCAAATAAATGTAGGAAATCACATTGGCAAATATTGAAAACATGACACCCGCATATTGCTGCAAAGGATGACATGGCTACACACCAGGATAGGACACATTCTCCCTGGACCACATGGGTTCCTGCACAGTAACACTTCATTTTCATGATATCAAAAATCACCATCACTGCAGCAAGGGCATGGTTAGCATCATCAACATCATGTACATCTGAAACTAAACCACCAGAGAACAGAAAGGAGCTTTATTCAGCATATGTATGTGAAATATGAAAGTCCTGCAAAAATACAAAGGCCAATGACCAGTCCAACAGTTCAGTCCGAACAGGGTGACAGTGGCAGATGTCACCCTCTGCTTGCCTGCACTGATACGGAGCAGGGACATTCCCCTCGGAGGGGCATACGGGGGGCAGGCCAGGCACCGCAGGGACAGGATCAGGGCTCACCAGAAGGAGGCAGGGAAGGGGTGGCTGGTGCTGGAGAGTCACTGACAACTGCAGTGGAGGTGTCTGACATGGTGTGTGCCAGCACAACTGGGGGGCATGAGTCAGATGGTGTGGGTGCCGGCACGGCTGCAGTGGTCCGGCCAGATGGAGTGGACAGGTTCCCCACTGCAGTGCCCAAGTCAGACGGGGTGGTAGTGGACTCCACTGCAGTGCCTATCTCCAGGGGAGTAGAATGGGGTTCAGGTAAGGTGGGCAGGACAGAGGGGGAGGACACGGTCTCCACACCAGTGGCACAAACATGTGCAGCGGGGGGTGTGAGGCTGGAAGAGCAAGTGGTAGGTGGAGATGGCTGGATCATTTTGGGGATGGTGTATCTGTGGGTGGTGGAACCTGGGACAGGGTGTGGTGGGGGAACCAGTGTTGTGGGGGCCTGAGGGATGGAGGAAGGAGACTGTGTGGTTGAGCTGCAGGGCGATGGCGGGGTCTTGCTCTTCTGGATCAGCTGGATCGGAGGGGAAGAGGCCGAGGTCACAGAGGAAGAGCTGCTGTTTAGGTGGGGTTGCAGGTGAGGCAAGGGAAGGGGTCTTGGAGGGAGAGGATTTGGAGGACTGCGGCGTGACTGTGGATGCCTGTGTGTGTGTCTGTTCCCCATCCCCTGTGGGTGTGGTATCAGTCCCCTGAGGATGCTTGCGTGCACGTTTTGCCTTTGTTTTGGGTGATTCTGTGCTGCTTGTGTCTGTGTGTTTGGGTGATTGTGCAGGTGTGCATGTGCCTGGGACAGGTAGGGTGCCAGGAAGTGTGGATGGGGCAGAGGGAGGAGGGGTGAGGGACTGTTGGAGGAGGGACACTGCTGCCGTCAGGGAGGAGTCCATGGACTTATTGCTCCTCTGTAGGGCAGACATGCCAGATGAGATGCCCTCCATGAATGACACCAGCTGTGTCAACAGAGTGGTGTGTGCATGGAGGACACTCAGCATAGCTGTCTGCCCTACATGGAGCTGGCAAAGTAAGTACACAGACTCCTCACTCAGGGCAGCAGGGGACACAGGGGCAGGGGGTGCGGTGCCTGGCACGAAGGAGACACGCTCCCGAACACGGGAGCCTCCACGGACCTCTGGAATGGGAGCCAATGGGAGGGCGGTGGTGGTGGTGGCGGGGCCAGCCATACTAGCTGGGGTGTGGTGGCTGCTGACACCCGCCTCCACAAGGGAGTCATCCTCCGAGCTGCTGTGGTCCTCAGCTGAGGTGGATGGTGCTGAGGACTCCTCGGTGTGGCTCCCCTCGCCCTCCGTGCCACTGGGTCCCTCCGACCACTCATCGGCTGCTGACCCAGCCTGGCTCTGCAGCTCCTCCTGGTCCATGGAGCTGTCCCCTCCTGTGGCCGTGGATGTATCTGCAAACAATTAGGGAAACAGACAAACATCAGTCACCTGCACTGACCGCACACACCACAGTAAGTACAGCACATTACAGAGCAAGCCCTGGCATCCTTAGTTGAACATTGCCAAAAGTGCTCACACAGATTAGGAGAAGCCAATTGTCAGTCTGATGGTCAACCATGGCACTCACACCCCTCCTGGCCTTTGTAGTAGGGTTCTGTTCTACCATATAACACAGACCTATGTACCTTTCTGCTCTGCCCATGAAACATGGCACTCCCATATAGGCCCCCCAGTCAGGCCCTGATAGATGACCTAAGCTGTCCATTGTGCTTTTAGCCTTTTAGTACCTGTCACAGTGGTCCACACCCCCTTAGATACATACACTTAGGCCCAAACCCACCTCCTTAGATGCACACACACATGTAGGCCCAAGAGGCCACTGCCTCATGCTATCATTTTTCTAATACAACAAATCTTGTAGGCCTTTCTGACCTGACAGCAGGGACCTGTGCCATCCACCGCGGCACCAGCCCCCCTTGTAAATATCCACAGTCACAAGAATAAGGTTAGCCCACACGTATGTGACACTCTGCTGGTTCATCTTGCTCTTTCACAAGCAATGTTTGCAAAATTTTAACTTATGAAACTTTCAACGCTTGCTCCACTGAAACTGAAAAGGCGGCTACGTGACAGAGAAATAATATATAAAATTCTCAAATTCAGAGCATATTACGGTAAAAGTCATCTTTTTCTTATGTTTGCGGTCAAGAGCACCGACCACCTGCTAAAAGCCCCTGTTTTCACCATGATACCACTTCTCTGTACTTCAAAAAATTTTCCGCAGTTACTGTAAGCGTGTGGTCAAGGACCCACGTCAGGGCCCACGTCAACTGTGGGTAGGAGTTCTGCATTAAGCCATATAAAAGCTTTGCACCCATGTCCACGCCCTGAACTCTTCATACCAGTGCATTGCATGGGGAGGGTTCACGGTCGGACGTTCTCCTGATCTTGGGCCTCGAAATTCTACTATCAAGGTGGTAATGCTCTTTTCTGATTGCTAGCCTTTTGCCTTTGTCAGCCTCTCTAATTTAGCTCATCCACACCCAATTCATTGCATTCATCCTAGCTTAAACTGTGTAGCCGTGGATGGTTCTTGCTCTCTAATGTAAGATTTGCCTTCTAGGCGCTTGCCTATTCATGATCCCTCTTTTAAGACTTGCCCCCTAGGCTGTAGCTCACTGATAGATAGTTACATAGATCTTTGTGCTTCACTTAAAATATGATTTGTAAGATTGTTGATGCTTTCATTTTCATCCTGCTCATGTGTTGACGAGCAGCATCAAATGAACAGTTCTCGGTGTTACTGAATTGCTTAACAAAGTGCCACTGTATTTCACACCGTTGTTCCTTCTTTTCAAGTGAACGAGCAGAGTGCGGGTCGTGCTCTCATGAGCCGGTAAGCAGAAGGGTGTGACCACCCATTTACCCTCAAACAGCTTGCACCCATCTGTCTGGTGCCTGCCGGATGGTAATACCCCAGTGTGGACACATGCACCACCTACCCAGTTGTTGGACATTGCAGGGAACACGGTGAAGTATGTGAACATCCACACATCACATCTCTTGCCCCTGAGTCAGTACAGGTGTCCGGATGAAGGGATGGCCAGAGTCTAATTTGAAATGCATGTGATGCATACCAGCACCAGACACCATGATGCACCCATGTCCTCATAGTCAATGCCACAATGGGGTGCATGTTGCACATGTCACTCCCCTGCAGGATCACTCTTAGGAAGTTTAATGCCATGGCACATGCATGCCTGCAAAGTCATACATCACTGTCTCCAGTCACATGGGCAGGGCAGCCAGCCAACAACAGTCTGCACTGTGTCACAATCCTAGGTCATGGGGAATGCAAGTTCTGTAGCTGACAAGTGCACATGTCCACCCCCCCCCACATCATCTGAACTCGTATTTGTCCACGTCATACCAATTGGACATATGGGAGACATGAAACACAACTCTCTGAACCTGAGCACCTCACAGTCTGCTGTGAATGAAAAACAGCTGCCTGAACTTCTCAGTCGCATGCACCAGTCTGCACAGTCAAGTGATCAAACACCTATATGTCACCCAGGTATCGTCTCTCATGGTCACATCTCAGATGGCATGCTGAGCCATAACCGATGAACAGCCCAGTAGTCCTGACAACGAAGCCACAGCACAATGACACAGAGGCAGACACCTGAGGGAACATTTCACTGAGCACAACGTGTCAGCTGATACACGGGAGTGGGAGTACAGAGTGTATTGTATGCCCTGGAGTAGGCATGACTGTCCTGCTCCACGTGAAAGAGGGATGAGCCCTGGACAGTAGGCATGTGGCTAAGCATGTGTGACACACTTGATATACATACTCCTGAGGCCCAAACATTGTTCCCATCCGCAGCATGGGGGTGTGCCAAATACCCCAGGCACATGTGGTGAGTCAGATCAGCAATTGGAACACATATCAAAGTTACACGCAGATTACATGTCAGAACTCAGGCATTGTGTAAGCAATTGACCCACCCATGAAGCCCACCACAAAGGTACGGTAACAAATGCTGGCCCCCACCCTGAGCTAAGCAAAATGCAAGGACACAGTACCCAAGTGACACAATTTCCAGACTGTAAGGGCCACACCTGGGTATCAGATGAGGAGTGGGCATGTCACAATTGAGGGACATGGGTCCTGGACCACAAGACTGATGTACTGTGGAGGTTTAAACAGGCCAGAGGAGGGCACATAGCATGTCAGACAAAGTTCACAGTGCAGTCATGGACTCACCCCCTCCTTGCTGCTGTCTGGCCTTCAGCTGCCCATCCAGGTCAGGGAAGACCACCGCCAGGATCCGGAGCATGTGGGGGGTCAGGGTCCGGTGTCCGCCCCTCCTGGGAGGAGGCGACAGCTTCAGCTGGACCCTTGCGATCCTCCGGGTCCAGCCCCGAAGGTCCTGCCACCTCTTCTGGCAGTTGCGGATCCGGCGCTTGTAGTCCCCCACGGATCTTACTGCCCGGACGATGGTCAGCCAGATCTCCTGTTTCTGGTGGGCATCAACCTGTGAGGATGACAAAGTGAAAAAGGCCATTACTACACATGCAACATATCCGTGCATCACACAGTTGGATATACATGTCTCAATCACAGGGGCACATGATGTACATAGGCAGTGCAACTATGGCTATGAACAGTTTACCAGCAGTTACTAAATGGTATTATTGCCTGGGAAGTAAAACCTTGTTGGAATGCACTGTTACTGCACTATACCTGTTCAGTGCATGTAACTACACACTTTGGGGTGTGAGAACTACTCAGTGAGCATGCTAGCCAGTGGTGTGCACACTGGAAGTCTTGCTAGTCAGACAACATGCACATTTAGTAAGGCAGTGGACAGCACACTCACCTGCTCCCCTGGTTTCCCATACAGCTTGCTGTACTGTGGAAGGAGGCTGTCCAGCAGGGCCTGGTTCTCCTCAGTGCTGAAGGCTGGGGCTCTCTCCACAGTACGTGCCATTGCAGTAGCTAGAGGATGCAGAGACAGCAGCAGTGTTGGTGGCAGATGTCGTCCTGGAGCATGTAGTGCAGGCAAGTGAGCTCTCAGGGGAACAGCCAGCATTATATGTGTGCTGCAGAGGCAGATACTGTCCCATGTGTCCAAAGTGATAGGTCCAACTCGTTTGCATCTTCTGAATCTGGCCAATCCATGGAATTGCACCACTTATACACGCCCACAGCATCCTTCAAGAGTTAAACTTCATGACACCCATGAATTTGCAACATTGTTGTGGCTGGCCAACTGAATTCACTGCATCAGACTCGTTACAGATTCGAAAACGCGTCCGTTGCAATGCCAGGCCCAGCCAATGCGTGCGCACCGATCGGTCCATTGCTGTACAACGCGTATTCCGGGAAACAACGCGTACCCTCTCACATCATATGCAATGGCCAATGCGTGCGCACCGATCGGTCCATTGCTGTACAACGCGTAGCCGCTCACATCTTATGCAATGGCCAATGCATGCGCACCGATCGGTCCATTGCTGAACAACGCGTATTCCGGGAAACAACGCATACCCGCTCACATCATATGCAATGGCCAATGCGTGCACACCGATTGGTCCATTGCTGTACAACGCGTACCCGCTCACATCATATGCAATGGCCAATGCGTGCGCACCGATCGGTCCATTGCTGTACAACGCGTATTCCGGGAAACAACGCGTACCCGCTCACATCATATGCAATGGCCAATGCGTGCGCACCGATCGGTCCATTGCTGTACAACGCGTACCCGCTCACATCTTATGCAACGGCCAATGCGTGCGCACCGATCGGTCCATTGCTGTACAACGCGTATTCCGGGAAACAACGCGTACCGGCTCACATCATATGCAATGGCCAATGCGGGCGCACAGATCGGTCCATTGCTGTACAACGCGTCCCTGTACAGGTCACTCGCATATGTCACCATGCTTGTCACTGGTGTACGTATGCCAGCCACATATACTTGCCAGGGACTCAGGGGCACACCTACAACACCACAGCCTGTCCACACTGTATCCTAAGGCATGTAAGGCTGCATTACCTTTTCTGTGTATGGGGGTCAACATGTGGTTTTTGGGGTGGCACTTGGGGGCAGCCACTCCCAGGCTGTGCACGTGTTCATGGGGACAGGATCCTTTGTGTGTTGTGCACATGACCACTGTGATGTGCAACTGTTCATTTCAGAGCATGTGGCATGGTCACATTTCCAGGTTGTGTATGTGTATGTCATGTCACATACCCCCAGAGTCCCATGTGGGAAGGTATGTACGTCACAGGGTGACCCATTGCCACAATAGTGATGGCCCTCCACAGTCTGTGTGCATGTTGTGTTTCCGATGTCTCTGATTCCATGTGCACAATGGGAGACAGTCTCCACATCCACGTTGTTTGTGTATGGACTTTGATGTTGTGCGTGTGTGTGTCACAGACGTCCATGTCTGTCCTGCGGAGGCAACAGGGGCCACTACCTGTGGGAGTCATGTTTGTTTTTCTGACGTGTACATGATACGCCATGTTATGCCAGTGTCCATGTGGCAATACAGGGTCCCTGGGAATCTACCTGTCAATGAGCTGTGATGCCTGTGGCGCATCTGTCCAGACATGTCACTGTGGTGTGTGTTTGGAATGTGACAGCAGTAAATGGGTATTGTGACACAGCCTAATGATTTCCCATTGCACAACCTGGAACTTGTTGTCAACACATGTTGAACTGTGATGTTAGATGTTGGCCATGTAGATGCCATATCTGTCCATACAGAACGGCACACACATCAGGTACTTGTGTCTCGTAAAGATGTATCATGTGTTATTGAGTATGGTCAATGTCACGTATGTGGGGTGACTGACAATCTTTCTTTCTTCACCTATGCACTGCAGGGCACCAGCTGTCCATAGACCATTCCCTGACCTTGCAACGATGGTGGAACATGACAGCATCCGACGGTACCGCTTCACCAGGCAGCTGATTGAGGATTTGGCAGTGCGCTTGGCCCCACATTTGCAACCTGGCCGGCCGTACCCTACAGCGTTGACCCCCAAGGTGAAGGTGATGGCAGCCCTACACTTCTTTGCCACCGGTACCTTTCAACACACTGTGGCGTCTGCTGGTGGGATGTCACAGACTATGTTCAGCCGTGTGCTACGCGATGTTTTGGAGGCAATGTTGAGATGCCTGAACCAGTACATCTATTTCCCTAAACGTCAACAACTCACTGACGTCAAGAGTGACTTCTATGCCCTGGGGAGGATGCCACATGTCATTGGCTCCATTGATGGGACACATGTGGCTTTGGTACCACCACAGGCACATGAGCAGGCATACAGGAATAGGGAACATTATCATTCGATCAATGCTCTGGTGGTATGTCTTGCAGATATGAGCATCTCACATGTGTGTGCCCGTTTCCCTGGTTCGGCACACGATGCCTACGTGATGAGGAGTAGTCGCATCCCGAGGATGATGTCACAGATGCAGAACCAGCGTGCCTGGCTTGTCGGTGTGTACTGACTTTGTACCATTGTGTGTGTTCTGCTATGTTGTATTCCGCCCTCTTTTCCAAATCAGCTAATGTGCAATTGTCTGTCTGTAGGTGACTCCGGATACCCCAACATGCCGTGGTTGCTGACACCCCTCAGGAACCCTGTGACACCAGCCCAGATGCGCTACAATGAGGCACATGGTCGGACCAGGAGAGTGTTCGAGCGGACATTTGGTCTCCTGAAGAGCCGCTTCCGCTGCCTGGACAAGACAGGAGGGGCCCTCCCATATGCCCCAGCAAAGGTGTGCAAGATTGTCATTGTCTGCTGCATGCTACACAACCTGGCAGTGCGGAAGGAGTTGCCTCTCATCCTGGATGACGATGACCAACATCTGCCACCTGTGGAGGATCCTGGCCTGGGCCAGGATGCCAGTGATGATGATGATGATGATGGTGATGTCCGCACACAGCTCATCACCAACTTCTTCAGCTGAATGTGAGTATCCAGAGAGTTGTCATGTCAATGATGTGAGTTTGCGTGATATGTGTTGGTGGTGCTCTGGTGCTGTTTGAGTGTGGCCATGTGCTACTTGACTGGAAGCGTGCAGCGATGTGTCTGTACTCCCCAACAGTGTTGACATGCTAACTTGGTTTTCTGTAAGTATCTTGTGACATGTATTGGGCATGAGTATTGCAGTTCTGTCCTGTTCTTCAGTGCTTTTGACTGTGTCATGTCTGTTCTTCACAGGGTACTTTCAGAGTTGTTTGGTCAACTGTGATCCCCCAACACCATGATTCAACTTCCAGGCTGGAAGCAGTCGTTTCCCTACAGGTGATGTGCCACACACCCCTGGACTTTCTTTCTTCTACACTTGTTGACTGTGTGGCCACTGCCACGTAGGATTACCTTGCATCTGTAGTGGAAACAACATGTTGCAAATGTGTAATAAACCTGTGCTTCACTTTGGTATGTGCGTTGTCTGTGGTCACACATCTGACTGACATGTGCTTACTGCACCTGTGGGCTAGTTAACACAGACTGTGAATAGGTGTGGTGTCTGTGCATTCCACTGTATTTCCTGGCAACATCAGTGTAGGCGATGAGTCAGATGGCCCTGGTGTGTATGTGTTGTGTAGCCCTAGTGGTGTGTCTCCCTCATATGTGTCACGTCGCCATGACTCACATGACGGTGTTGAACTTGCTGTAGCAGTTAGCATGCACAGTGTCATTTAGCAGATCATCATCTCCATGACAGAAACCACGTTGGAATTACAACAGAGGCAAGTATGGTGTATTAGTGAGTTTATTTCCATACATGTGTGAGGATAGTGCACAGGATGGTGGGTGCTGTACATTGGGATTGGAATCCAAAGTTCCCAGATGAGTTGGAAGTCTTGGTAGCAGAAATGTCCTGAGTAAAGTCCACAGTCATCTGATACATTGGGCCAACTTAAGCTCCCCATGTCATGTGGGAGAGTTGGGTTGCATTTGACAGGGTGAACAGTTTGCACACAAAGGAGAATTTCCAGAACAGGTGTTGGGTTCCTGGGGGATGTACATGGCCATCGGCCTCTCAGTTTTCCTTCCTCGGACGACCCCTCTTCTTTGGGGGGGGGACCCTCACGTGCAGGCTGCTGCGGTGCAGAGGACTCTCCGCCAGAGTCATCCTCCCTCCCTGTGGCAGTTGCAGTTGTTGCAGCACCAGATGTTGTGGGCACACAGGGAGGTGTGGCCATGTTGGTACTAATCTGGCGGAGGCATGTCAATATGTCCCTATGCACCGCTGTCAGTTCTTCCAATGTGTCCCACTTGGACTCCATGCCAGACATGTGTGTCTCCACACGGGACATGTGTGTCTCCACACGGGACATGTGTGAGTCCAAGCGGGCATGATGGGCAGCCTGCTGCTGTTGAATGTCCTTGAGGATCCCCACTACCTGGCTGACCTCTCCGGTGCTATTCTGGTACGCATCAGCAATGCGTGCCAGTTGTGGGTCATCATGCAGTCCAGACCCCTCTGCAAACAGCGACCTATGTCTACCACCCCTCCCACCACCCCTGGCGACACGTGCGGGACCTGCGGTGGCACGCACAGGTGACCGTAGGCCCACTTGGGGGTTGTTACTGGGGTCGTTGTCCGTTGCTCCACGTTGGGCCGGGGTCCCTGTGCTGTTGTCATCGGTGGTCCTTGGTCTGTCCGTGTTGGCGGGGGTGGTCTGTGTGTTGGCAGTTGTTGGAGGGGTGGGTGCAGGGGGTGCAGATGTTGGTCCTGCTGGTGCTGCATGATGACTCACACCGGAGGGGCCAGGTAGGTCTTCGCCATCCGAGGAGGGCAGAGGCTGTTCCACACCAGTGAGCTCAGTGTCCCCCGGAGCCTGGGACAGGGACTCCTCATCGTCTGCTTCTGTGTCCCCATCATCACCTGTTTTTGGAAGAGACACACAATGTATGTTATGTTTCTACAGGCATCAATGGTTCACACACCTGACAGTTGTGACTGTACCTCGGGATGCGGGCCTATACATTGCATTGTCCTAAGTTGTCACAGTCAGAGGTTGATATTGGTTTAGCACATTGCCCTGCCAACCTGAAGCTTTTCAATGTGAATGTTGAGGTGTGTGCATGGCCAGCATTGGCGGTATTTGGTGGACATCCGGCCCTCCTACCCCCCCAGCCCAGTTATCCCACCATGAAGCATGCCACCCTTGCAGTGTGTGCAGGTTGACTCTCAGGATGTCAGTCAGTGGTGTCCTGCTGTTGGTTGTTGCACAGTTCCCAGCAGGGCCTTGTGCTCCCCACAGCTGAGGCCAGTGTCAGACATCTTTGAAGTGGCTTTTCACTGCCTGTGAGGTGTGCATGCTTCAGTGTGAGCTTGCTGGGCCATGTGGGTGGGGGATGTTGAGCTGTGACTACCACTCCCATCATGCTATTGCCTACACCCCCCTTCCCAGCATGCCCATACTTCCTTCCTTTTGACTCTGCTTCCCTGTGGGGTAGTGTGTCCGTGCTGACAGGATGGCTGACAGTGTTGTCCTGGCGTTTGTTTGGCTACAAGTCCTAAGAGTGTCCCTGTGCTTCACACAGCATAACCCAGGGTGGTGGTTCTTTGTGGGATATTTAATTAGAGTGTGAGGCATTGCATTCTCCCAGGTGAGTTGTGTGGAGTTTGTGTTAAGGGGGTGTGTAAGAAAAGCTGCTTGTAACTATGGTCAGAGCTGTCAGTCCTCCTTCCCACCCAGCCAGATATCCCACCATGGAACGTGCTTCCATTGCAGGGAGTGCAAGTTGGCTTTCAGGATGTCAGTCAGTGGTGTCCTGCTGTTGGTTGGTGCACAGTTCCCAGCAGGGGCTTGTGCTCCCCACAGCAGTACCCAGTGTCAGCCATCTTGTCAGTTGTTTTCCACTCCCTGTGATGTGAGCATGGTTTAGAGTGGTGTTGATGGGCCAATTGTGAGAGTGACCAATATCTGTGACTACAAATCCCATCATGCTATTGCCTACACCCCCCTTCCCAGCATGCCCATACTTCCTTCCTTTTGAGTGGACTTCACTGTGTGTGAGAGCAATGGCAAGATGGCTGACAGTGGTGTCCTGCTGTTGGTTGTTGCACAGTTCCCAGCAGGGCCTTGTGCTCCCCACAGCAGTACCCAGTGTCAGCCATCTTGTCAGTTGTTTTCCACTCCCTGTGATGTGAGCATGGTTCAGAGTGGTGTTGATGGGCCAATTGTGAGAGTGACCAATATCTGTGACTACAACTCCCATCATGCTATTGGCTACACTGACTTCACCAGCATACACAGAATTCATTCCTTTCAGTGAGCTTCCCTGTGAGGTGGTGTTCTAGTGGTGGCAAAATGTCTAACTGTGTTTGTTGGTTATATTTGTGCCACTGCCTTGCTGTATTTGTAGTTAGGTTTGTACATATCATGACACAGTTACATATCACTATGAGATGGCATGTATTGTTTTTATCTGACTGACAGATAAATCTTGGGGTGATTATCTTTTGGTTGCTGTGGATTTGCTAAGGGTGCATGGTTTGACTATCCCCTTGACAGTGATGTGTGTGTATTGTCACACAATATTGTGTATATTAGTTGTGTACTCACCAGGCTCTGGGATGTTTGATAGTCCATATACGCTCACTGGTGGTAGGATGGCCCGCACCTTCTCCTCCCAGGGCCTGAGGTATAGTGGTTTGGCAGGAGGGCCACTGCCGGTGCGCAGACTCAAGATGTAATCCTTCTTTAGTAGGTCCCTGACCCTCCTGCGCACATCATACCACCTGTTCTGGATGTCTTCCTTTGTGCGCAAACATGGTGATTGTGCGTTCACCCTGTCGATGATCCTCTCCCAGATCTTGGTTTTCTGCGACATGGGGGTCTGTTGGACCAATGTACCAAACAACTGTGGCTCTACCCTGAGGATCTCATCTACCAGGACTTCCAATTCACTGTCGAGGAACTTTGGATTCTTCTTTGGGGGCATGGTGATGGGTGGTGGTGGTGATTGATGTGTGTGTGTGTGCAAGGGAGGGTGTGTGAGTGTAGGTTTTGCTGGGTGTATGTGAGGGTGCTATTTGTTGAGGTGCTAATGGTGTGTGGCTTGTGTGATGGATGAGCTGTGAGTGTGTCTGTGGTTGCTGTCTGATGGTGTTCGGTGCTGGCAGGTCAGTTGAATTTGCAAAGGATCATGGTAGGGATTTGTGGCCTTTATATAGGTGGAGTTGGGGGTGTGTCCTTGTTCCATGTTTTTTTTCCCTGTATTTATTGACTTTGTCATTGCTTGTTTAGCCCTTTTTTTTGTATTTTTTCCTTTGTATTTTTTGTGCATGTAGGAGACGTTCCTCTGACCGAGTAGGACGCTGCAGTTGTCTCGTGCGAGCTTCTCCGAGTCGTTCACGCTGTGTTTCTGCTAGGTTTATTGTGCGGCGTACGCGTCAGTCACCGAGTATTGGCTTCCTTCGGCTGGCTTTTGTATGCGTGTCGGTCGTACGGCTTGAGCTCCGTGCGACTCGGTCTGGTTTTCCACGCATTACATCGTACTGCGCGGGTCGGAGTTCGCGGGTACGTTTCGTTCGGGTTCATTCCTGGTGTGTGTCGGTCGGTTCGATTTGCGTGGTTTCCCGGCCGGATAGCTTGTTTCCGTCCGGTTCGGTCGTTCGGCTTGTGTTCCGTACGAGTCGGTCGTGATTCACATGCATTTCATCGTACTACCCAGGTCGGGCAGCGCCGGTACGTGTCGGTCGGACTATATTCCCGTACCGAGTCGGTCGGTACGTTTTCCGGCCCGAATCGGAATCGGCCCCTCTGTTTCCAGGCAACCATCGGTTACCTGGGTCTTTGCATTTTCCTGCCTTAGCCATTTAGCGCCTGCAGCCTGTCACTGGGTCACATGAGTCGTTGTAGTTTATAGTTGGGCTTTGTGTATTCCTCCTAGAGAGCTTAGATGTGCCTGGATGGGCCATCACAGGCAGGATGGGAGGGAGGAGCTGGGCACAGCTCTACTTACACTCAATTAGGCTGTGTCATGCCTCCATACTAAGGGCTGCACACCTCCTGTAGTTAGTCTGGAGCCAAGGCAAGTAAGGCAGGGCACCTGTGCACTTCAGAGTTATGCCTCTGTAAGCTTCTCTCCACTTCAAAGGTGCAACTGGGTAGAAATGTTGGACTTCAGACTCCTTTGTCCATATTTATCAAGGGTTGGGTCACTTTTGCACCATGCAATGGGGTGCAAAAGCAACGCAACACTTGAGATGTGATTTATCAAGCCAAGCAAGGCCATCTTGCATGGCCCTGAGTGGCTTGGTAAATTGAGAGTAATGCAACGCAGTGCAAATCGCTGCATTGCGTTACTCTGCCCCAGGGAGGCATTCCATGGTGGTGTGTGGTGTGTTACCACATAAAACCCATGGATTGTTACACATTCCCAGATTTACCATAAGTGGTAGACCTGGATATGCGCCAAAACTGCTACGCCTCCCCAAGTGAGGTGTAATGAGGAGAAATATCTTTATTTCTCCTTGTTTTTTCCTCTTTCTATGTGTACTGCATTGTGCAGCACACATATAAAGAGGAAAATGCCTCAGAAGATTGTTTTTGTGCCAGAAATGAAATGAAATGAAATGAAAGACACATTTGTAGAGCGCATGGCTACCCGGGAGCATCCCAGCGCTGGGACTGAATACTGCCGAAGACAGAGGAACTATGTGGGCTGAGGGAACAAGAGGGTCTTAAGTTGTTTACGAAAGGACCCGTGGTTTTGGACTAGGCGGAGCTGGAGTGGAAGCGAGTTCCAAAGCTTAGAGGCATTATAGGAGAACAACCGTCCACCCCTCCTGGCCTTCCTAATCTTAGGCACTTCGGCCAGGTGGAGATTATCAGATCGAAGATTGCGCTTGGCTTTATAGGGGCGGATCATGGCTGAGTTGATGGAAGGGCCGATCCCCTGCATAGATTTATGTGCTAGGCAAAGTGTCTTAAATCTAATGCGTTCCTAGATGGGGAGCCAATGAAGGGAGGCAAGTGCCGGTTTAGCCGATTGTCGGTTGTTGGTTCCGGTTAAGAGTCTGGCAGCACTATTCTGCACAGACTGTAGTTTAGAAACTACAGTAGTGGGGGAGCCCAGGTACAGCGCGTTACCATAATCTAGCCTGGAGAGTATAAGTGATTGCACCAATACTTTTTTTGCTTGGAAGGGGAGCAGAGGTAGCACTTTATGGGCCATTCTGAGTAGGCCATAACAGATGGCTACCGTCTTCCTCGCTTGTGCTCTAAAGCTCAGGTCCTGGTCCAACCAGATGCCCAGGCTCTTGATTTCTGGCTTGGGGGTCGGGGGTGGCCCCGTGCACGCTGGCCACATGGAGCTGGATTTGAAGCAGAGGGGGTTGCCTAAGATCATAAGCTCGGTCTTCCCACCATTGAGCTTAAGCTGGGATGTGTCCATCCAGTTTGAGATGTCTTCTAGACAGGAGCGGAGGGTGTTGGTTTCTTGGTCCATTTGATTAAGTGCAACCACCAATTGGGTATCGTCGGCATAGGTTACCAGACGAATTCCGGATGGGGCAATAATGGATGCCAGTGGAGCCATATATACATTAAAAAGGGTCGGACTGAGCGTAGAGCCCTGAGGCACCCCGTTCTGTAGGGGGGTGGGATTAGATGTCGTATTCTCCTCGAATACCTGAAAGGATCTTTCCTCCAGGAAAGAACGCAACCACTTCAGTGCTGTTAGACTTGGCACCATTGGCGTGGGTCTCCCTTCCATTTTTTGCTGTTGCCTCTTATGTTTTTGCTGGTTTTAGATGCTTTTGGGCACTGTGCCACTGCTATTCAGGGTTATTTGATTTACTTGTCAGACCCTAGTACAGTGCACCATGGGTGCCCAGGGCTTGTAAATCAAATGCTGCTGGTGGGCTTGCAGCACTGGTTGTGCCACCCACAGAAGCAGCTTGTAAAGTGTGTCTCAGGCCTGCCATTGCAGAGCCTGTGTGCAGTCTGTGCCTGCCATGTCGACTTGGCAAGTGCACCCCCTTGCCAGTCCCTAAACCTTCCCTTATCTTCATATCAGACACCCCTAAGGTAGGCCCAAGGGCAGGGTGCATTGTAAGTATAAGGTAGGACATGCCCTGGTGTGTGTGGCATGTCCTAATAGTGAATTACAGCCATTTTCGTTTTTCACTATTGCAAGGCTACCTGTTCCCCATAGGCCAGAATGGGCAGTTTGATTATACCTTATAATCCTAACTGACCCAGGGAACATGGTAGAAAAACGAATTTAGTATGCCTGAACTCAGAATGATAAAATACATCTTTTAGTGAAGTTGGTTTTAACATTCTGTGTTTGAAAATACCACTTTTAGAAAGTAGGTATTTTCTTGCCTAACCATCCAGCTGCCTCTGCTCAGGTTGTGTATTGTATGTCTGGGTTTGTGAGTGACAGGGGATGGGGGATTCCAGGAGGCAGGGTGAGTCAGCACTAGGCTGAATAGGTCTGCCTGAAGGAGGATGGGTGGGAGGAGTTGCACCTGGGTCTGAATAGGGCTGTGCCTGCCTTCCACAATGCTGGCTCCACCTCCTGCCGGGCGTCTGATGGCTCTGCCCCTCACTCTCAAAGGAAAGAAGGAGTCATGTACACAAAGTGCTCCAAGACTGACCAGAACTGGTTTGGACTAGGCATGGGCCTCTCTGCCTTCAGAGAACAAAGGATTTCTGTGTATAAATACTGGGGCCCAGACCCCATGAAATTAGATCACTTCTGGGAAATCAAGAAACCTGTTGCCAAGGAGAAGAACCGGAGAAGCTGAAGGAGGAGTACTGCCCCTGTGCTGTTTTGCTGATTGGGGTTGGCCTGCAGTGGTTGCTTTCTGCCAAGGACAGGAGAAAAGACTTTGCTGTGCTTATCATCTTGAAGAAGAGAATCTCCAAGGGCTTGAACTGAGCTTGCCTCCTGCCTGAAGTCACAGGGACACAAAGACTTCACCCCTTCTGTTTGCCTGCATCTGGAACTGCTGTTTTAGCTGCTAACAGAGGGAAATTGCAACACCGACGCCGGCGAGCGACGCCGTAACCTGCACCGAAGCCGTGGGCACCGCTCGTGAAGAGCACGACGCACCGCCCGACTTGCACCGAAGGCCCGACGCCTGCCAACGCCGTGCGACATCGACTCCGAAGCCGTCATCGAGGCCGCTGCCTGCACCTGAGCCGAGGACACCGCTCATGACGCTCACGACGCACCGTCCCGACTCGCACCGCATCCCCGACTTCACCGATGCCAAGGCTTCATCATCGCGGAGCCGATCCTCGACGTGGGTGACCCCCGAATCCATCGACGCCGCACCATCATAAGGAACCGCCGCCTCGCCGCCATCCGTGACGTCACCTCCCCGACACAGTAAGGAACCGATGCCTCACCTCCCCTGCGCTGCAGTAAGGAACCGAGACATCACCTCCCCTGGGGTCGTAAGGAACCGGCGCCGCCGGCGCCAACGAAGCATCACCTCCCCGACGCCGTGCACCGTCTTTGTTTTCATCGAATTCCAGGTACTGTTCTTTGTGGGTCTGCTCGACTCCGGGCCCGACGCCGCGCACCTCGCGGTCGGCGCCCTACTTTGGGATTTCCACTGGTCACGACGTCGTGATAACTCCAAGTGGAGTTATTTGTTGCTACAAGCTTTATTTGATTGACTATCCTATTTTTGAAGATAACGTGAACTGTCTCTATCATTTTAAGTCTATTTTTAGATTACAGCATTGTGGATATTTGCTATTGGGTCTTGTGTTAAGTCTATATAAAGATTACTTATTTTTACATACAACCTGTGTGGTGTCCATCTGTAGTGTTTTCACTGTATTACTGTATGTGTTCACAAATGCTTTACACACTGCCTCTGAGATAAGCCTGTCTGCTCGTGCCAAGCTACCAGGGGGTGAGCAGGGGTTATTTTAGGAGTGTATCCCCCTTATCCTGACTAGAAGCAAGGGTCCCTATTTGGACAAAGGTGCAAACCATTGCCAACTAGAGACCCCCAGTTCTAACATTGGTGGTCAGCGGTGAGGATTTGGACTTGCATTTGTGATTCATTACAGTGATTGGTGTACACTACTAGTGAGTGCAGACCAATACGCGGCCACATCCATTTTGATAGGACTTTTTTCCTTGGAACCTTTATTTTTGTTGAGAACTGCCAATTTTCACAATGAGCAAAAGAGGATCCATTGCACCTGCAGATATTGAATTTGAAGAAGATAGGGTTGATACCTACACTGTGCCAGAGCTCAAAGCCGTTTGTAAAAAGTTTAAAATCTCAATGAGAGGCCTCACCAGGAAGGAGGAGCTTCAAAAGACGCTGAGGGCCTGGTTGGAAGCACGGAATGCCGGTGGGCAGCCCGAGGAGCCTGTGGAGGAGGCAGAGAATTTAGATGAGCAGCTTGAGGGGCCATTAGGCTTACCCGGGAGGAGAGTGCCTTCCAGGGAGGGCCGCAGTGTTTCTCAAAAGGGCCTGTCTCCAGAGGAGCTGGAGGACAGGGAGAAAAGCAGGATGCATGAAATGGAGATGGCCAAACTGAAACAGGGAAGCCATGATAGCCTTGAGCACAAGAAATTGGAGTTAGAAAGTAAGAGGTTGGCCATGGAAGAAAGGAAGATGCTTTTAGAGCATGAGAGAGTGGTGAGGGAGCTAGAGCTAAAGGCTAGGAGCCTAGAAATCACTCCCTCTGGTGGCAGCACACCTCCAGTGCCTGTAGAAGGAAGAGTGTACATCCCCAAGGAGGTTATTAAAGATTTCATGAAGGGGAGGACATTGGGCAATGGTTTAAAGCATATGAGATCGCCATGACATCACACCGGGTCCCTGAGAAGGATTGGGGAGCGGGGTTGTGGGGCCGCTTTACAGGTGAGGGAAGGGAAACCTTGCTAGCCTTGCCCACAGAGGATCAGATGTCCTATGCCCACCTGAAGGAAGCTTTAGTGGCAAGGTATGGATTAACTCCAGAGCTTTATAGGCAGAAGTTTAGGAACTGCAAAAAGCTGGAGTCTAGTACCTGGGTGGAGTATGTGTCTTATTTTTGCAGAGCATTGGATGGATGGGTGAAGGGTAGCAAAGTAGATGACTTGCAGGGGTTCTATGATTTAATTGCATGGGAGCACTTGTCCAGTAGTTGTTTTCCAGAGCTACGCCAGCACCTTGTTGACAGTAAGCTGACTAATCCTAGGAAGCTTGCTGAGGAGGCGGACCGCTGGGTCAGTACCCGGGTCCACAAGGGTCTTGTGGGAGACTCCGCCAAAGGTGGGCAGGGTCTCCAGCAGAAGAGTGGGGGGACAAGGGTAAACAGAAGGAGTTCCAAAAAGGGCCCCAAAGTAAACCCCAAGGGAACCAAGGTAAGGGTTCCCAGCCTCCCACTGAGAAAAGACCATGGGTCCCAAAAGATAAGTCTGTTCAGAAGGGGCCCAAGGCATGTTTTAGTTGTGGTCAGGTGAGTCACTTTGTAGGAAGTCCCAAGTGCCCCAATACCGTGAGCACCCACTGGTGCACCACCCCGGCAGATGGCTAGTGTAGCCCTGGGAGAGGAGTTGGGTGCCCAAGGTGGGTGGGGTCCCGCAGAGATGTCCCTGGTCTCTTTAGGAGACAGTGAGATGGTACCTAGGACCCAGCTGCCTGATAACACTAAAAAATACAGGCAGTGGGTGACCATCAATGGCCATAGGGTGGAGCCTCTGAGAGACACCGGGGCCAGTGTGACAGCTGTCAGTTGTCGGCTGGTGTCTGAGGAGCAGGTGGTCCCCAACGTATTCTACCCCGTAGTTGCCGCTGACAACTCAGAGAGCCACTGTAAGGTGGCCCAGGTTCCCTTTGAGTGGGGGGGTCTCAGGTATCCTTCAAGTAGCTGTGAGGCCAGCCATGCCTGTTGACTGTCTGCTAGGCAATGATTTGGAGAGCTCCCCTTGGGCGAATGTGGAGCGGAGGTCTCATTTGGAGATGTTGGGTCTGCCAGAGTGGGCGTGTGTGACCACTCGGTCAATGGCAGCCGGTAAGGGTATTCAAGAGGACCTGGAGCCTGGAAGAATGGCCCAGGTGCCTGCCTTAAAGAGAGGAGGCAGGGGGCATGGGAAACCGGCCCCGAAGTTCCCACGGTCCAGGAGGAGGCAGACCTTGAGGGGATGCCCTGGAACCTACAGGGGAACAAGTGGCTGAACTGGGGGACCTGCCTGAGCTGACCCATTGGCAGCAGGAAGGAGGCCCCTCCAGGGAAGAGTTCTGCGAGGAGCAGAAGAAGTGCCCTTCTCTTGAGGGCTTGCGGCAACAGGCTGCAAGCCAGGCAGCAGGTGATCAGTCTGGATCACACTGGATCTACTGGGAGAATGGTCTCCTGTATAGTGAGCCTAAGGTTGCTGAGCCTGGGTCAGCCCGTGTGCGGGTGGTACCCCAGCGCTTCAGAGCCTTCCTACTGGGTCTGGCTCATGATGTGCCTTTAGCAGGACATTTGGGGCAAGACAAGACCTTTCAAAGGCTTGTCACCCACTTTCATTGGCCCCAAATGCGCAAGAGTTCAGATACTCATTGCAGGACCTGTCAGACTTGCCAGGCAAGTGGTAAGAGTGGGAGGAAGCGCAAGGCTCCTCTCCAACCTTTCCCTGTTGTCAGCACCCCCTTTGAGAGGGTGGGTATTGACATTGTGGGGCCTCTGGATCCCAAGACAGCCATGGGCAACAGGTTCATCCTGGTCTTGGTGGACCATGCCACCCGGTACCCGGAAGCCATCCCTCTTCGGACAGTGACGGCCCCCGTGGTGGGACGTGCACTGATGGGGATTTTCTCCCGCGTGGGGTTCCCCAAGGAGGTGGTGTCTGACCATGGTACCAACTTCATTTCCAATTATCTGAAGTCCCTGTGGCAGGAGTGTGGTGTAACCTATAAGTTCACCACTCCTTACCACCCCCAAGGTAATGGGCTGGTTGAGAGATTCAACCGGACCCTTAAAGGCATGATTATGGGTCTTGAAGAACCCATGAGGCGTAAGTGGGACGTCCTCTTGCCATGCCTGCTCTTTGCTTACAGAGAGGTGCCCCAGAAGTCCTTAGGGTTCAGTCCCTTTGAACTGCTGTACGGCCATCCTGTAAGAGGACCTCTGAGTCTGGTCAAGGAAGGCTGGGAGAAAGCTCCCAGGAAAACTCCCCAGGATGTATTTAGTTACATGCTGGCCTTCCGGAACCAGACTCTGCGTTTCAGACAACTCGCTGAGGCAAATCTGGAAGCCAGCCAGGAAGAGATGAAACGTTGGCATGATCAGAATGCTACTCTGATCGAGTTTCAGCCTGGACAAAAGGTTTGGGTCATGGCCCCAGTGGAGCCCTGTGCGCTCCAAGATAAGTGGACCGGACCATTTGAGGTGGTGGAGCACAAGAGTGATGTCACCTACTTGGTGGACTTGCAGTCTCCCAGGAACCCCTTGCGGGTCCTGCATGTGAACCGCCTGAAGCCCCACTTTGAGAGGTCTGAAGTGGGCATGCTCTTAGCAACAGATGCTGGAATGGAAGAAGAGACTGAACCTCTTCCTGACCTCCTGTATGCAAAAGAGCAAGATGGGTCAGTGGATGGTGTGAACCTCTCTCCCACCCTGACCCCTGAGCAGCAGAATGACTGTCGCCAACTGTTGGGACAGTTTTCTGATCTGTTCTCCCTGACTCCCAGTATCACTGAATGGTGCATCCATGATGTGGACACTGGGGACAGTCCTCCTGTGAAGCACAAAACTTACAGAGTGACTGACAGGGTGAGAGCTTGCATCAAGGAGGAGGTCTCCAAGATGTTTGCCTTAGGGGTGATTGAGTCCTCTAACAGCCCTTGGGCCAGCCCAGTGGTCTTGGTCCCAAAGGCTGCTGCGCCTGGTGCCACACCCGAACTCCGGTTCTGTGTGGACTACCGAGGACTCAATTCAGTCACCAGGACTGACGCGCACCCCATCCCCAGAGCTGATGAGCTCATTGATCGGTTGGGGGCTGCCCGGTACCTCAGCACGTTTGATCTAACATCTGGATACTGGCAGATCGCCTTAACTGATGGGGCCAAAGAGAGGTCAGCATTCTCCACACCAGATGGGCACTACCAATTCCGGGAGATGCCCTTTGGGATGAAGAATGGCCCTGCCACCTTTCAGAGGTTGGTCAACCAGGTGTTGGCTGGGCTGGAGGATTTCAGTGCCGCCTACCTGGATGACATTGCAGTGTTCAGTGCCACTTGGGAGGAACATCTGCACCACCTCTGGGAAGTGTTGAAGGCGCTGCGGAAGGCAGGCCTCACGATCAAGGCGAGTAAGTGCCAGATCGGGCAGGGTTCTGTGGTGTACTTGGGACACCAGGTTGGGAGCGGCCAGGTGGCGCCCCTACAGCCCAAGATAGATACCATCCTGGCTTGGGAACCCCCAAAACCCAGACAGAGGTGAGAGCCTTCTTAGGACTCACCGGGTATTACAGGAGGTTTGTCAAGGGGTATGGCAACATTGTTGCACCCTTGACTGAGCTGACTTCCAGGAAGCAGCCCAGGAAAGTGAACTGGACTGATGCCTGCCAAAAGGCTTTTGATGCCCTGAAATCTGCCATGTGCATGGCGCCCATGCTTCAGGCGCCCAACTTCTCAAGGGAATTCATTGTGCAGACAGATGCTTCAGAGCATGGTGTTGGGGCTGTGCTTTCACAGATGAATGAGGAGGGCCTAGACCAACCTATAGCCTTTATTAGTAGGAGGTTACTCCCCCGGGAACAGAGGTGGAGTGCGATTGAGCGTGAGGCATTTGCTGTGGTCTGGGCACTGAAGAAGTTGAGACCATACTTGTTTGGGACTCACTTCCGGGTTCAGACAGACCACAGGCCCCTCAGATGGTTAATGCAGATGAGGGGTGAGAATCCAAAACTGTTGAGGTGGTCCATTTCCCTACAGGGGATGGACTTCACGGTGGAACACCGCCCTGGTACAGAACACGCCAATGCTGATGGTCTGTCCAGATTTTTCCGCCTTAGTGATGAGAACTCCCAGGAGGGAGGGTAGTTCTCCCTACATTTCAGCTGGAGGGGACACGTGTTAGACTTGGCACCATTGGCGTGGGTCTCCCTTCCATTTTTTGCTGTTGCCTCATGTTTTTGCTGGTTTTAGATGCTTTTGGGCACTGTGCCACTGCTGTTCAGTGCCACAGTGCAAGTGCTCCCTACTGTAAATTGATGTGTTGATTAGTGACTCCATGATTGGGTTATTTGATTTACTTGTCAGACCCTAGTACAGTGCACCATGGGTGCCCAGGGCTTGTAAATCAAATGCTGCTGGTGGGCTTGCAGCACTGGTTGTGCCACCCACAGAAGCAGCTTGTAAAGTGTGTCTCAGGCCTGCCATTGCAGAGCCTGTGTGCAGTCTGTGCCTGCCATGTCGACTTGGCAAGTGCACCCCCTTGCCAGTCCCTAAACCTTCCCTTATCTTCATATCAGACACCCCTAAGGTAGGCCCAAGGGCAGGGTGCATTGTAAGTATAAGGTAGGACATGCCCTGGTATGTGTGGCATGTCCTAATAGTGAATTACAGCCATTTTCGTTTTTCACTATTGCAAGGCTACCTGTTTCCCATAGGCCAGAATGGGTAGTTTGATTATTACACCTTATAATCCTAACTGACCCAGGGAACATGGTAGAAAAACGAATTTAGTATGCCTGAACTCAGAATGATAAAATACATCTTTTAGTGAAGTTGGTTTTAACATTCTGTGTTTGAAAATACCACTTTTAGAAAGTAGGTATTTTCTTGCCTAACCATCCAGCTGCCTCTGCTCAGGTTGTGTATTGTATGTCTGGGTTTGTGAGTGACAGGGGCTGGGGGATTCCAGGAGGCAGGGTGAGTCAGCACTAGGCTGAATAGGTCTGCCTGAAGGAGGATGGGTGGGAGGAGTTGCACCTGGGTCTGAATAGGGCTGTGCCTGCCTTCCACAATGCTGGCTCCACCTCCTGCCGGGCGTCTGATGGCTCTGCCCCTCACTCTCAAAGGAAAGAAGGAGTCATGTACACAAAGTGCTTCAAGACTGACCAGAACTGGTTTGGACTAGGCATGGGCCTCTCTGCCTTCAGAGAACAAAGGATTTCTGTGTATAAATACTGGGGCCCAGACCCCATGAAATTAGATCACTTCTGGGAAATCAAGAAACCTGTTGCCAAGGAGAAGAACCGGAGAAGCTGAAGGAGGAGTACTGCCCCTGTGCTGTTTTGCTGATTGGGGTTGGCCTGCAGTGGTTGCTTTCTGCCAAGGACAGGAGAAAAGACTTTGCTGTGCTTATCATCTTGAAGAAGAGAATCTCCAAGTGCTTGAACTGAGCTTGCCTCCTGCCTGAAGTCACAGGGACACAAAGACTTCACCCCTTCTGTTTGCCTGCATCTGGAACTGCTGTTTTAGCTGCTAACAGAGGGAAATTACAACACCGATGCCGGCGAGCGACGCCGTAACCTGCACCGAAGCCGTGGGCACCGCTCATGAAGAGCACGACGCACCACCCCGACTTGCACCGTAGGCCCGACGCCTGCTGATGCCGTGCGACATCGACTCCGAAGCCGTCATCGAGGCCGCTGCCTGCACCGGAGCCGAGGACACCGCTCGTGACGCTCACGGCCGCACCGTCCCGACTCGCACCGCAGCCCCGACTTCACCGATGCCAGGGCTTCATCATCGCGGAGCCGATCCTCGACGTGGGTGACCCCCGAATCCATCGACGCTGCACCATCGTAAGGAACCGACGCCTCGCCGCCATCCGTGATGTCACCTCCCCGACACAGTAAGGAACCGACGCCTCACCTCCTCTGCGCTGCAGTAAGGAACCGAGACATCACCTCCCCTGGGGTCGTAAGGAACCGACGCCGTCGGCGCCAACGAAGCATCACCTCCCCGACGCCGTGCACTGTCTTTGTTTTCATCGAATTCCAGGTACTGTTCTTTGTGGGTCTGCTCGACTCCGGGCCCGACGCCGCGCACCTCGCGGTCGGCGCCGTACTTTGGGATTTCCACCGGTCACGACGTCGTGATAACTCCAAGTGGAGTTATTTGTTGCTACAAGCTTTATTTGATTGACTATCCTATTTTTGAAGATAACGTGAACTGTCTCTATCATTTTAAGTCTATTTTTAGATTACAGTATTGTGGATTTTTGCTATTGGGTCTTGTGTTAAGTCTATATAAAGATTACTTATTTTTACATACAACCTGTGTGGTGTCCATCTGTAGTGTTTTCACTGTATTACTGTATGTGTTCACAAATGCTTTACACACTGCCTCTGAGATAAGCCTGTCTGCTCGTGCCAAGCTACCAGGGGGTGAGCAGGGGTTATTTTAGGAGTGTATCCCCCTTATCCTGACTAGAAGCAAGGGTCCCTATTTGGACAAAGGTGCAAACCATTGCCAACTAGAGACCCCCAGTTCTAACAAGTGCCAAACCAGTTACTCCTAGATTCCTGAGACGGTGAACCAAGATCCTATGGTTCACCGTATCAAATGCTGCGCTCAGGTCGAGGAGTATGATGGCCGAAGATCCTCATGAATCTAGGATTTTTCTGCTTTCCTCCACCACCGCTAACAGGGCCGTCTCAGTGCTCTAGCGCGGACGGAAGCCTGTTTGCGAAGAGTGCAGCAAGTTATGCGTTTCAAGAAAGCCTGACAAGTGTTGGTTTACATATTTCTCTGTCATCTTTCCTATGCCTGGCAAGAGAGATATAGGACGGTAGTTAGCTAAATCTGCCGTTTCTAGATTGTTTTTTTTAAACAGGGCTTTCACCATAGCTGCTTTCCAGGCAGGGGGCACTATTCCTGAGGACAGAGATGCATTGATTAGGTCGGTCAGGTTGGGGGCAATTGTAGATCCCACCTGTTTCAGTATGTTAATTGGTGCGGGGTCCTTAGGTGATCCACTGCTCACCCTGGATAGCAGGGTACAGCAAGCTTCAGGCGAGAGGGGGGGGAAAGCCTCAAGTGTAGGTTGCAAGGGGTGTGGGTCGGGAATCAGGTGCTTATCAGTGGTATCACCTATATCTGCCGCATGCGGCAGTGATTTGAGGATATTCTGGACCTTAGTGGAGAAATATTCTGCCAATTTATTGCAGCGTAGCCCGGAGATGTCTGGTGCTATGCGCAGGTCTGGGACTTTGAGTAGCTTTTTAATGACGTTGAAAGTTTCTCTGGGTGAATTAGAAGGGGTCCTTCCTGCACAAAAACAATCCTGCTAACATCGCAGGCAGGAATGCACCCTACAATGTTAAGTACAGTGCATGCCTGCCCCTTCCCTATCACACAGCGCAGCGAGGTGACTTGTCGCACTGCATGATATGATGATAAATATGCCCCCAACTCTTCAGTACACTTCTGGACCTGTGGATACTCTGCCAGGAAGAAGGACTGATTGGCTGTTGATGACTGCTGCTCTGCTGGACTGCCGCTCTGCTGGACTGCTGCTCTGAAGCACTCATCCCTTGCTGTGCTGACATGCTGCACTTGCCTGGTTGAGAAGGATTGGACCTGCAACTCTGAACTCAGGACCCCAGAGTGACTCCAAGGGCTAGTTGGCTGGCGTCCTGATCAGAAGCCTCAGGGACACAACAGGCTTCCAACAACTTTGAATCCAGCACCTGGACTCTGCCATCAGTGAGTCCTGCTCCCAAATGTTGCCACCCAGTCCTGGACCCTTGGAAGTGGGCCTGAAGGTGCTCCGCCAAGCCCAGCTATAGTCCCCATCGGAACCTGTGTGAAGCGATGGTAAGCCCAGCAAAACCTCACCCCACAGCTGTCTGCCACTCGAAATCGACACCGAGTAACAGTAAGCCCTGCAAAGCCTCGCCGCCCAGTTTCCAGCTCCATTGGAACTGACTCAAATTGATGCAAAGCCCAGCCATGCTTCGTCGCACAGCTAACCGGAGCCAACGCAAGGCGATGCCAAGCCTCACAAAGCCTCGCTGCACAACTTCCTCGGAACTGACGTCAGATGACGCGAAGCCTTTCAAAGCAATGCTGCGCACACTGCGCACCAGGATTTAAGGTACTTTGTTCATCGGGCCTAACTTGGTCCCTGTAACCAACCCGTGCTCCATTACCTGGCCTGAATTTGTGACTTTGTCCCGGTTCAGCACGGCCAGATAACCACAGTTGGTGCTTTGTGCTTTTTGGCGCTATTTTTTATTAAAATCTTTAAAATTGCATATCTGGTTTTACTCATTGGATTTTTGTCATTTTGGTCTTTGCGATGCCAGGGCTTGCGTCCGTTAAGCTTTGCACAGTAGTGGTTCTAATGAGGCTGCGAGCTTGATGCGATGTCCTTGTGCTGAGAGAATCCTCGCAGCAAAGGTGATGCTTTGGTTCTGCTCTGGAGTGCACCCTGCATTAGAAGAGAGGCGTTAGTTCTCTTGGATCCACAGATGGACTGGCAGAGCACCTTCAGGCCCACTTCCAAGGGTCCAGGACTGGGGTGGGTGGCACCTTTTAGCAGGGTAGGATTCACAGATGGCAGAGTTCAGGTGCTGGGTTTAAGGTTGTTGGAGCCTTCTGCTGAGGCTGTAGTCAGGAGGCCAGCCAACTAGCCTGTGGAGTCACTTTGGGTCCTGGGTTCAACAGATGCAGGTCCAGTCCTTCTCCCTCAGGCAAGAAAGCAGAAGGCAGCAGGCCAGCATTGCATGTCAGCATTCCTTCAGAGCAGCAGTCCAGCAGAGTGACAGTCCTTTTAGCAGCACAGCAGTCCTTTTTCCTGGCAGAGTATCCACACGTCCAGATGTGTACTGAAGAGTTGGTGCATGAGGCCCAATATCTTTACCGGGTCTTTGGGGAGAAGCTTCCAGAGGTTTACCTTTGAAGTCCACAGACTTCCTCCCTTCCTTGTCCTGGCTCCAGACTAACTACAGGGGGTATGCAGCTCCTTTTTTGGAGGGGTGATACAGTCTATTCAAGTGTAAGTAGGGCTGTGCCCAGCTCTGGCCTCCCATCCTGCCAGTGATGGTCCATCCTAAGCTCTCTGTTGTGTGGCTGTCTAGGAGGAATACACAAGCCCAACTGTCAGCTACACACAGTCATGTGACCTAAATACAGGCTGCAGGCACTAAATGGCTAAGGCAGGAAAATGCTAACTTTCTTTAAAGGGTAAACTCAAAATTGTCAAATCCGACTTCCCCATGAGAGAGGATTTTTCATTACAATTCCAAAGACACCAGACATGAACTGGTTACCTGCTCCCATTTTGAAATTATCACTTATTAAATATAATAAGGTAACTCCTATATTATCCTATGGGAGAGGAGGGCTTTGCAGTAGTGAAAAATGGATTTTTCACTACCAGAACATGTAAAACTAAAAGTACATGTCCAAATTTTTAAATGCACTGCACCCTGCCCTCTGGGCTATCAAGGTCCTACACTTGGGGCGACTTATATGTTTTAAAAAGGAAGGTTTGGGCCTGGCAAAAGGTTTATTTTGCCATGTCGAAATGGCAGTTTAGAACTGCACACACAGGCTGCAATGGCAGGCCTGAGGCATGTTTAAAGGGCTACTCGAATGGGTGGCACAATCAGTGCTGCAGTCCCACTATTAACTTTCATTTACAGGCTCTGGGAGCAGGTAGTGCCACTTTAATAGAGACTTACAAGTAAATTAAATATGCCAATTTGGGTACAAGTCAAATTTACTATGTTTAGAGGAGAGAGCACAAGCACTTTAGCACTGGTTGGCTGAGGTAAAGTGCGTAGAGTCCTAAGGTCAACAAAAATGAATTCAGCAAAAATAGGAGGCGTGAAGGCAAAATGCTTGGGGATGATCCTGCAAAAAGGGGCCAAGTCCAACATGTGAAAATTATCACACAGCTACTGTTTACGCCCCCAACAGTGATCAAATAGTGGACAAGTCTTGACACATTGTGGACATTCCCGTCAACAGTCTGGCAATTTCTGGCATAACTGTGCCCATTGTTAGCATGTTGCAGATGTGGTCTACTGGTGGCTTTGGCACAAAGCTGCTAATCCTTGATTTATCGTGGCTACTCATGGCATAATTCTGTCTGTCATTGGCATATTGCTGGTGAACATCCCTGCCATGTTAATGAACATGTTGATGGTGAAAAACTAACGTGAAAGACAGGATCTATACCTTGTGTGACACAAGTACATGGGAGTGTTTGATGACAGTGACAAGCTAATGTTTGGAGCCTTAGGCTGCATTGGCCCTAAATGAACACATGCTTTTTAAAATAAACACTATACGTTTCTGTTTGTGAGAAATATAGGGCCTGATTCACAGAACTAACTTACGTCAAAACGTAAATGTAAACGTAAAGTTAGTACTTTTTAGGTATTCACAGAATACACTTACTCATTTTGGTATTCACAGAATGAACTTACTCATTTTGGTATTCACAGAATAGTACTAACTTTACATTTACGTTTACGTTTTGACGTAA
This sequence comes from Calotriton arnoldi, assembly GCA_963921515.1. Lineage (NCBI taxonomy): Eukaryota > Metazoa > Chordata > Amphibia > Caudata > Salamandridae > Calotriton > Calotriton arnoldi. The sequence continues at coordinate 946,094 of CAWUFW010003765.1, forward strand.
GTTAGTTCTGTGAATCAGGCCCACTGGGCCTGATTCACAGAACTAACTTACGTCAAAAACGTAAACGTAAACGTAAAGTTAGTACTATTCTGTGAATACCAAAATGAGTAAGTTCATTCTGTGAATACCAAAATGAGTAAGTGTATTCTGTGAATACCTAAAAAGTACTAACTTTACGTTTATGTTTACGTTTACGTTTATGTTTTTGACGTAAGTTAGTTCTGTGAATCAGGCCCATACAGTTTGAATCCAATATAAAATATTTGTACTTAATGGAGAAATGTTTATAGTTTTAGAAACTGGCAAATTATATTTTGGGCAAAATGATTGCCTTGCAAAATGATGTTTAAAGCTCATATTGTAGGGATATATCATCCTGAGTTTGAGATGTTTGCTGACTTTGGCTCCTTCTTCCCAGAGGGCGCACACTGATGTGGCTCTTAGTTTATGACTTGTGTGAAGGATTTTCATCATTTGCATTATAAAGTGCTATGACTACTGCTGTTTGTGGCTTCAGCCTATAGGTGTGGTGTAACTCATCTGATGTTCGATCTTGTGAACTCTATTTAATTGAGCAGCAGCATTGCTGTAATCAGCAGTATGATTTTCCTATATCTGCAGCCCCAGGCCTGTGATTATATTAGCACAACTTTGGATTTTTCCCCCTCCCCCTTCCAAGTAGGATCACAATACTAACATATGACCCACACTCAACATGGACGATTCAAGTGGCGAAAGATGCTGTATACATTTTATTTTTTTAACAGCCTTTTGACGCATACAGCTCTTTAGCTAATATATCAAAACATTTTTCTGAAAACCCACTGTTTTTGCCATGGTTTCAAAAATATCTTTGAGGGGGTGAGCCCCTCCCTCTGGATAGGGCAAACCAAACAATTGTTGGAATGTTTTATTGGCATCTTTTCAAAAGCCCTGGATTCTAAGCAAAGGTATGCAAAATGTTTGCTGTAAAAATCAGCGTTTGGTTTTGTTTCTTGGCTCCTGCATGCCTTGAACGGATAATGAACTCACATACTTTGCTTTCTAGATTCAATTTAATACCAGTATTTATGTCACACCACTTACATAATGTACCAGACCGAAATTTCTTTCATTCGAACCATTTTCAGATCTGAGTTTAAATTATTAAAATGATTATTGTGTCTCTACATTTCTACAATCTGCCCAGATTGTTTCCATATATGGTACCTGTTAGAAATGGAGCTTCTGGTTGGCTAAGCACCTAAGCCAGGCAGAATCCACCACTCTAGTCAGGGCAAGTAAGTTACACACCATAGATAACCTGTTCTCACCCTCTGGTAGCTTGGCGCATAGCAGGCAGGCTTATCATCAGAGGCAATGTATAAAGCATTTGTGCAACACACTCACACTTGAACACAATGAATACACCACAAAAGAGACTCCACACAGGATTATATATAAAAAGAAATGGTATATTATACATAACACAATACCAAAACGACATGAATCATACATACTGTGCATACTATGCAAATCCTGAGATAGTATGCATTATCCTGACAATGCAAGAATCAAAATGACATACATTCTAACATCAGGACATGTTACGCAGCAGACATGCACCTAAGTCACAGTAGGGAAACATGGATCCAGGGGAACCTGCACTCTTAATAGCAGGGTTGTGGTAATCAATATAGGCCTAACTGGAATACCTGCATTTATGAATAACATGTAGGACACAGGAGCACCTGCCCGCCTACTACATGTAATGCAGTAATTTACAGGCTTCTTGAATGCTACAAGTTTCCAGTGGCAATCGAGGGCTTCCATTGAAAGTTTCACCCCGTCCTGCCAACATGATCAAGTGCACAACAATCCCTTTCAACCCAGCCCTGGCTCCATATGTCAGTAGGGGGTAAATAAGCCCTTTGTGTGTGGACAGGACACAACCTATACAAATGGATAGTGTGAACAACCTCTCCCTCTCCCAGCCCAGGAAGACCATCAGTATGCAGATGAATGCAGATGTAACCCCTGTCACACCTAGACCTTCCTGTATTGTGGCTGTCTGGAAAGTATGCACAAAGTGTATCTGTCACCCAGGTCAGACGTGGATTGGAATCAGGCTGCAAAGCACAACGAGTCATAAGCACAGAGAAATGCCCACTTTCTAAAAGTGGCATTTCTAAAATAGTAATGTAAAATCCATCTACAACATTGAGCAGGATTTATCACTCCCATTCTAAACATACCAATCATGGCAACTTCGCTCCTTCCAGACCAGGAATTACCACTTAAGTATATATACGGGAATTCCCAATGCTAGCCTATGAGAGGAGTAGGCCTCTCAGCAGGGAGAAACAAAATAGGCTTTTTGTCACTACCAGGGCATGCCACACAGAAAGGCACATGTCCTACCTTTTACATACAAAGCACCCTGCCAATAGGGCTTCCTAGGGCCTATCTTAGGGGTGTTCTATGTGTTTTAAAAGGGGAGTTTAAGACTTGGCAAGTAGTTTTAAATGCCAAGTCAAAGTGGCAGTAAACTGCAAAAGCAGGCCCTGCAGTGGCAGGCCGGAGACAGGTATGAAAGGATACGTCTGTGGGTGGTACAAGCAGTGCTGCAGGCCCACTAGTAGCATTTAATTTACAGGCCCTGGGCATATGGTATACCACTTTATAAGAGACGTATAAGTAAATCAAATATGCCAACCAGGTGTAAACCAATCCTACCTTGTTCAGAGGAGTGAGCACAGGCACGTTAGCGCTGATTTGCAGTGGTAAAGTGTTTAGAGTCCTAAAGCCAGCAAAACAAAGGTCAGAAAAATAGGTGGAGGAAGGCAAAGCGTTTGGGGATAACCCATCAAAAAGGGGCAGGTCCAACATACCCCCTTCCAGCCTAAAGCCAGGGTAGATTAATCAATACCTTGATGGGCTTCCCTGCTTAGGGCGATAGAACATGGATTCTGGCCTGCTATTCCAGGGGCACTCGCCAGTTCTACGCCTCTCTGAACCCAGTTGGATTCCTCTGTCTATACTCTCAGGGCACACTAAGCTAACCCATGGGGGATCCTTCTCCTCACCTGTGGACCCCATCTGTGAAGCGTCTAACTTTAAGTTGTTTACAGATGCATCCCAGTAGGCAAACAGTACCACCATGCCCAACAAAGTGATGTGGCCCAATCTACCCCTTGGGTCTGGTTTCTGTCCCCAACCCAAGGAAAGTTCTGTCTATAGGGACAGGCCCCAAGCCATCCTGGGGTCTCTGTCCCCTGTGGTTTCTCAGAGTGGGGGTGGTAGCCCCAGGTGCATTGCATCCTTTCTCCACTCCACCTCCCACCAGTTCAGAGGTGATATCCTGACACAGGTCCTCCAGCCCAGAATCTGTACTTTTAGGCTGGACAGGAGTCAGAGGCGAGTCCTTCCTCACTCTACCCCTCTTTCTGGGGTTCCATACCCTCCTTTTGGTACTGGTACCCCCAGAATCCAGAACTGTCAGGACATTTGTGGCAGGCTTCCTGCATAATTCTTCCACCAGGTCAGGGGTGCTATTGTGCAACTGGTCTTTCAACCCAGGGTCTGTACCCTTGGGTTGAACTGGGGTTAAGGGTGGGGCAGCCCTACCCCCTGCCCCTGTTTCTGGGGTTCTAAACCCTCCTTCTAGGAGTGGTACCCCCAGAAGACAAAACTGTAGGGACGCTTGTGGTAGCCACCCCTTCCCCCAGGTCAGGGGTGATACCCTGAACCTCGGTCCCCAACTCAGGGTCTGCACCCTTAAGATGGACAGTAGTTAGACGAGAGTCCTTCCTCCCCCCTCAAACTCCTCCATCTGGACTTCTGCAACCTCCTTTGAGAAGTGGTACTGTCAGACACTAGAACTGGTTGGATGCAGGTATCAGTCGCCCTCCCAAGTTCTCCTGACACTATTGGGTCCCCCTCAGTGGATGGTCTCTGGGTACAGATTAACCTACCCTCCTGGTGCCCCCTCCAGGTACTATACAGGCTCTGGGACTGGGTATTAGGCATCATAGGCCTCTGCCCACCCACACCTCTCCTCCTACTCTGAGAAAGGACATGGGAACCTCAACCCATCCCACTATACAGGGACCTTTCTGTGTTTCTGCGACCCTCCCCCACCCTTGGTTGGGGGAACCTGAGCCACTCCCTTTAGGAGCACTCCCAAATGCCTTTCCAGACCTTCTGGCACTCACCCAGAGGTCTGCCTCCTTTGAAAGTTCCCTAGGGAAAGAGAACTTAGACTCCAACAGGTGTTGGTGTAGCCCTGGAAAACAACAATGAAACATGTGCTCTCTGACAATCAGATTGTACAGCCCTTCAAAAGTGTTTACTGTGCTACCCTTCACCCATCCATGCAGTGCTTTGCAAAAATCCTCCACAAAGTATCCGTATCCGTATTTGTAAAGCGCGAACTACTCACCCTTACGGGTCTCAAGGCGCTGGGGGCCGTCGTGGAAATTAAGTGAGCTATTGCCCAGAGTCACATGGTGCTGAGCTGAGCTGCCGCCGGAGCCGGGGATCGAACTGTGAGCCCTGTGCTCCGAAGTCAGCTGCCCTGGCCGCTGCACCACACCTCTCAAGACTGGTGAGACAGCTTCCTGCTGCCGCTGAACCTCAACCTTTACTCTTCAGGGGTGAATCCATACTTGCTTCTCAGGGTGTCCTTCATGGGGGTGCACCTATGCCTGTCACTATCTTCTAGGACCAGTAGGGCATCCCTCCCCTCATCAGAAATATAACTCCCCAGGCCAGTTCCCCAATCCTCCTCAGGGATCTTGCACACTATCAGAGCTCTCTCATACTCCTACAGCCACTGATGTATACCCTCCCCTTCCTTGAAGCTAAGCACCAAGTCTGAGGGTATGTGAGTGGAATTTGTAACACTGGACTCAATATTGCTGCCACCACTGGGGTTTAATTTCAGCGCTTATAAGTCCAGAACTCTCAAACTACCCTCATGGGCCAATTTCCTTTCCTCAAGAGCAAGTTTTTCTCTGGCGAAAGCCCTTTCAGCCTCTGCCATTCCTGTCTCAGGTAAAGCTTTTTCAGCCTCTGCTCTTCTCTCCTCTACAGCCAGCTGGGCCAGCTGTAAACTCAAGTCCCTCTCAGCCTGTCTATCCTTGCTCCTCAGGGGACAGGGTGTGGGAGGTGACACTGCTCCTGGCACTAGTAAATCAAATATGCCAAACAGGTGTAAACCAATCATACCTTGTTTAGAGGAGCGAGTACATGCACTTTAGCACTGATTAGCAGTGGAAAAGTGCCCAGAGTCCTAAAGCCAATAAAAAGGTCAGAAAAATATGCTGAGGAAGGCAAAAAGTTTGGGGATAACCTTGCAAAAAGGTCCAGGTGCAACAGTACCCATTTATATGTAACTCTATGCCTAGAACAATAGTTGCCAACCATGCTATCCTATTAGTGCTCACTGACAAGTATCCACTTCAACAGTATACTATTGATTTACTCTTATTGTACATAAACTTGCATTACTTTCAAATAGAAAGCTCACTAATTAATATCCACTTCAAATATATACTTTTTTATTTTAAACTTGTTGTATATAAACATATGATTTTCCAATATCTACTCCCATCGCCACTATGTTCCATTTTGCTTATCTATCGTTTTCGCTCAGTATCTTGCTTATGGGACACAGTAGAGATATATCCGCTCCCCTTTACACAGTATGCAATAAGTAGTAAGTCAATTATGGATTATATCTAATACAAGGCATACTTCTATTTATGTAAAAAAAAAGTTGAATTTATCAATCACAGTAGACAAATAAAAGAAGGGTCAAAAACAAATTGCACTTTACTATTGTCAGAACAAGAGCACCAAAGTAATGAATTTTGAGTCCCTATAGTGATGTGAGAGAGGCAGGCACCACCCAATTATATAGTCCTCCTTGTCTTTAGAGAAAGTTCCTTGAGGAAAAGGCTTGCAAATCCTTCAGGTTTGGTACTTATGGTGGTCACTACGCCAAGGTTTCGGTCTCCAATCATCTAACAAGCACATCAGACCATCCTCAGGACAAAGTGTTAGGTTTTATACTGTTGTGTAGAACTTTGTAAAGCAGTGTAGCCTAAAAACGTAAAAGTCATCATAAAACACCAATTGAAATATAATGGTAAAAAACAAAAAATGAATAATACTCAATGAAGAAGGCCGCTAGGGAAACCAGGATGTGATTTAGGAACTGGTTCTTGTTCTTTCCCAGAACAAATGTGTGTATTACTGTCATATTCCCGACAGTTAAGATTTCCTTTCATTAATTAAAACTTTTTCTGGTGTGGTGCCCAAAACACACTGTTTTCAATGAACGTGGGTGTAGTTGCACATAATAGCTAATTCTTTAATAGGTGCTTGTCAAGAAGTTGATGTAGAGAGGTTGATTTTGTATCATTCATAGAGAAAGAGTACCGGCTATCCACGGCCACACGGTGTCTGGCCAACATTAGCAGAGAAAGTCTACAAAGATTCGACGAGAAAGAGAGGCCACAGACTTGATGTGTTCTGTGACGAAGGTCCCGCACAATATGATCAGGTGCCCTCAAGAGTGACCTAGAACTGCTCTTTCTATTAAAGATAGATTCAGACCTATGTTTGATCGCTTGATCAAGCACAAATGCCATTCTAAGAGGTATTTAACAGCGTATGGTGTAACACACTTCACACAATAGGAGACAAAGAACTTTAAAATATAATTTAACTTTTTATAAAAAGACTAAAACTATGCTAACTTAATTACCCCAAAAATGACTTGAAAAAGGAATAAACGAAAGCTGTAGAAAATCTATCCTTCGAGGGTTAATGTTCCCGTTACTCGTATTGGTAAACTAAAATGTCAAAAAGCACAAATATAAATGTTATATATGTGTTAAGAATATCCCTAACTATTAACTTCCACTTAACTAGGAAAACAAACATTCTGCACCATAAATAGTTTTAATGAAATGCTTTAAAGGATGAATGGCGCCTCCACCTTTCCTACTGAAGCATAGTGAAAGGGCCTTTTAATATTTCACATTCCTGAAGCACATCACTTCAGGCGGATATATAATACTGGATTACTAAAATCAGTGGATACAAGGACATTTTTTTTTAATACAAGCAGGAGGACTGGGGCAGCATGAAGAAGTGTGCAGCTTTACCCAATCAGTATAACACACTCAGATTGGACAATTATTTCACACAATTCCTAAGCCCTTTGGCATGTACTCTGCAAGTGGTGAGTCAACCTGCAGACCCAGAAGAGATCTCAGTATTTTAAATTCTCATGGAGTAGTAATTCCAGACCAACATGACAAATTGGATAGAGATCCATGGTGACCAAAGCCATGGTTGCCTCGTGGGATTTTCTGCATGCTTGATTGTGAATAAAGAGTAACCGAACAAGACTGCATGCAGTTCCCAAGGCAAATTGTGTGTCATTCCAGGCCACATTTTATATCAAGGTAGCCCAATCTGCCCAGTGTTTAAAGGATGGGTCCATATGGGGATGAAGGTGATGACAGGAGGAAAGGCAGTCAGTGAGCAGGTGCATAACCTGACAATCCGATTAATGCTTCCCTCCTCTGTTTCATCTACGAGTTAGATAAAGGCAGATGTTCCAGTCAGACAAAGTAAAATATTTCTTCAAAGGGACACATGTGCATAGACCACAAGGATTAATTTTCTCTTGGTTGCCTTGAATCGTCCCAGACACAACAAAAACACCCTATCATTACCCGGACATTGCACCTTTAGAATTGTGGTTTTCTGTTTTGCTTGCCAAAACTCCCAGTTTGGGGTTTTTGGTCATGCCAGTAACTATTGAAGTCTGCATCTTGGGCTTAATGACCTATGGATCCTTTTTACAATACTGTTTTTAGGTTGAGCCCTGAGCCAGCGCGCAAGCGCTGCTCTGGGGTTGATCTGTGGTAGTAGAGTACAGGAGAGAAGCCACACCCACTCCCCGCCCATCTTTTTCATTGGCTTGTGTCTTTGTCCTTTCTAAATGCTGCCTTCCGATTGGTTTATAGGCTTGTTAGTCCCTCCTTATGACGGCCATGTTGTCATTTGTATCCTTCCATGGCTACTGGCCCCTTTACTTCGAGTGTTGCATGAGCACTATTTTCTTCCCGTGACTTCTCCCCCCTCCCGCTGTCCGTGCCTTCTCTCCCCCCGCACTCCCGTTGTTCGTGCCTTCTCGCCCCCGCCCGCCCGCACTCCCGTTTGCAATGCAATAGGTCTCGCGTAAATGCAAGTCCTATTGCATAGCAAATGCTTGTTTTTCCCCACTTCGACCACTGATTAAGGGCCACCAAGCACAAACGCGTGCAACCCATCAGCAAAGCACTTAAACTAGTAGGCGCTAGATAAATACCTATACCGCTCCCACTCCACCAGCGACTGTAACAGCTTTATTATTACGCCTCAAAGTTGCTTTAGGGAGGGCAGTGTGTAAAAAAAAATACATAGTTTGCCAATAATGCAGAAGGGAAACAGCTACCTAGGACCATCCTAAGCTTCACAGAAACTTTACAGACACGTGACGCGAATACTGCTATGTCTAAGCGAGCACGCACACTGTCAGGCCGAGGGTGCACACGCTCGCAACCAAAACACACTCTAAACGGGTTCTCAGCACCGGAAATTGCGTTACCTCTGCTTCGGAAGTTACGTTTGTTTACTGCTCCGCCTATCCCACGTGGGTTGCGTGCTACTGGAACAGCTTGTCCAGTGCAGAGGAAGTGCCTGAAAAAAGCAGCTTGGAAGCTAGCCGTGCTTTGCGCTGAACTAGAGTGGCAACTGACGGTGAGGCAGGCATGGCTCCATGCTGAATCTTAATAATGAGGTAAGTTCCAAGGAGGCGCGGCATCCTTCCTTGAGATAGTTTCGGTTTAGACTTCACTGATATAAGTGCATATGAAACGCGTTCCTGCGGGTAGCGCTTTAAGTGGAATAAAAGAGCAGACGGTCTGTAACAGGGGCATGGCTAGGTAAATCATATGTATAAATCCTATACAAGAGGTATGACATCATCGGCCTAAAACATTTAAGACTAGAATTCTGCGCTTGACACAGCACGTGCCACCTGATCAGTATATGGTACCTCTGTGTATTCCCTTTGAATACATCTGAACACATTGCATTTATATAGCGTTTACTACCATTGACAAGGTAAGGAAGGGCTGTATGCTAGGCAGCTTGCTTAAGGTTACTTTGTTCACTGATTATTGTTAGTTATTTGGATTAAAATTGTACTCTCAAGGAATCCATTCCAAGCATTGACTCCAGCTTCTTTTTTGTAGATTAAATTAATAGGAGTTAGGTGGGATCATTAGCAGGAGGGGATTGGGGGGGTATGTGTGTTCATGTACATGGTTGGCTTTATTAATGAATGAGTTAGAGTAGATGAAGGGGTATTATCTACTAAGGAGTTTGTTGTGATCTTTGAAATGAGGTGTGGACAATTAGAAATGCAATAGTAGAGCTTAAGGCAAACACCGAACAGAGTGAACTCTGCTCAATGTCATTTGAAAGAAGATGCGACCATCAGAAGTTTTAAATCAATGTCAGTTTTTTGTGCATGGTTTTTATGAATACAGAGGAAGGTAATTTTGTGATAGCATGCAATCTGAGGATGCAACACTGTAGAAAGAAACACTATTTGCATGTGATAGATACACTTCTCTACTATGTATTTTTGATAGGCACTAGATTCAGACGAACAGTCTGGCAGCTGCTCGGGTACAGCCACACTATGACTTCAGCAAGGACAGTTGTCCAGCTCAGGTGCTGGCAGTGTAATTGACTGGATGCATACATTGGGATGTCTGGACATTTTAATAAATAATGTAAACCTCGAACAGATAATTCTGCAAATGCTGGAACAAATGTCTTCTTGGGCCGTTTTAGTTTATCTCACCGTAATATTTATAAAAGCAAAGTGGATCCATTTGAATGCCCCAGGTTTAGCAGGGAGCAACATTGGGGAGAGTAGAACCACTCCAGCCAATGGAAATGTATTGCCTTCATTCCTGTGATAGAAAGTTGAGATCCAGACACTAAAGTGATAGGGTGGAGACAGGACTATAGAAATGTCTTGAACACTTTGTAAGAAAGGGGTTCTTGATTAGTTTTCTCAGAGCTCTGCAATTTGGTTGATGGTAGGTGTGAGGGTGGTGCTGTAGATTCTTTATGTTCAGGTGAGAACTTTTTTGCCAGGCATGCTCTTTTGCCTATCCCTAATTGCTGCTGCAGGAATTCTGAAGTTTGATGGGAACAAAGGTTTTAATAGGATCAAAACAAATCGGAGCACTTTACTTGGTGATTTGCAAGTGATAAATATTTGCTGAAACCCGATTTCCACACATTATAGTTTGCAAGGTGTTTTTTTTTCTTTCAGTAAAACTGCATGCCAATGGGAGAGGTTGTGGGCATTTAAGTGGAAAAAGTGCAGCCTGTAAATGACAGTGCGCGGCCACATCATGTTTTATTAATATATTAAAAGTGAGAATTTTTAAACATGAACTGAGAAACAATCCGGACCCCGGCCTGATGACAATGCTATTTAGTAGTGAACTAAGAGGCATGTTAGGGGTCCTCTTTTTACCCTATATATGGTCTAAATTCTAAAATATATATATATATATGAAGCAAAAATGTATTCTAATAAATCAAACAGAGAGGTTTTCTCTTTTTTATGCAGCAGACATGTTGTATTCACATATTGGAAGGTGCTGTCATGTGATAATGAAGAAAAAGGCGACTTGGTAAAATAAAAATTGGCCTAGGATCACACAATTTGAGACTAGTTTGAGGCAAGCAGGTAACAGTTAGGTCTAGTAGATTTTTTCAGATTACTAGATCTGCAGGTCTGGTAACATCTTTATAATTTTTCAAGACTTGTGTTTATGTCTCATCTAAGTACATGTGCCTGCATCTGTACTATTCTATTAAAGTTGTATTGGAAGGTTTATATATTTTTTTAAATGTAAAGTTTTTGTTGTAAAGGAATGGAAACCACTTTTTAGGTCGAGCCTGGGCAGCGCATGCGCTGCGAGGCATGCTGTATTAGAGTATGGACTTGAAGCTCCCCCTCCCAGTATACGGCCATATTTTTCATTGGCTTGTGACATTGTCATTTGTAAATGTTGTCTTCCGATTCGTTAATAGGATTGTTAGTCCCTCGTTAGTACCGCCTTGTCTTCATTTGCAACCTCCCATGAGGACTGGCCCTATTACTTCTTTTGTTACACGGTATGTCTTATTTAGTCTGTAAGCACTATTTTCTTTAATGAGTTTCTGCTACTGCAGGCACAACATGCTTTCCTGCAACATTCAGCACGCCATGCTCGCTTTCACTTTCCAAGCAGCCCAGGACAATGGCGGCTGCTTCTTTAAAATGAAATAGGTCTCGCATTTACAAGAGTTTGAGCTATTGGCATTGTAAATGACAATGCCTTTTATTTATGTGTTAATTATCAAAACTGAAAAATAAAAGGCATTGTAATTTACAATGCCAATAGCTTAAACACTCGCAAATGCGAGACCTATTGCATTGCAAATGCTTGTTTTCACTGCGCTTTGAATTTGACTCCTGGTGACCTTTGATATTCCTGCTGTTTATCAGTGGAATTTCCCACTCGGCTTTGCTGAGCCCCAACAATACAAGTGGGATCTTTTCTCTACTGAAGAAACCTTTCCTGGCAGACCTTGTCTATTTGCCAGTTTGCCACCTGGAAATTTCTGCATTTTATAAAAGTTTCTACCAACTTTTTTCAGTCTTGAGTGCTTTGCTCCCTTCCTGACTGCTTCTGGTTATTACATTTCAATACAGGTGATTCCATATGCTCACTTGAATTTTCTGCCAAAATCTTCCTGCTTGAATTCATCTTTAGAATTTAGGTTTTTTAATTATACAGAGTCTTGATCTTCTTCAAAATTCTTTTAGGCATGTAGTGCTCTGCCTGGGCCCACTTTTGTGCCACCTTTTAGCAGATGGTATCCATCGTGTTCCAGCTCATTTGTTGTGTGTCATATTCCACATTATCGCCATTCACCTCCTGAGCTTTATTCATTATTGGCCATGTTGGGTGAACTACCTCTCTTTCACCATCCGCAGATTACAGCTTTTTGCTCATTCTCTCTTTTATACTTTTATTTTTGAGTTCTTTAAGCAGCTGCTTTTTCTGCTTGATGTCTTACTTTTGCTTGTGTGCTTCAACTTTAGTTTTTTTTACTTTCCTCCCCAGGATTGCCTAATGTTTTTTATTGTTCTTTTCAGTGAAACTGACAAAGTGCATTCCTGTCTTTCAAGTCTTCTTCAATCATCACCAGCTTTAGGGTCATCCTTAGTTCAACCTCATTGAGTGTCACAGTACTCTGCTGGTCTTTCATGTTGCATTGGAAGAGCAGAGCTTCATAAGCTTGTTATTTTTGTAGTCCTTGTCCTGTACTTCCTCGCTCTCCGACCAGTTGGCGCCTTGCACCAACAGTTCACTAATGTCTTACCACTTGCTTATATTGGGGAATATCTCTACTCTGAGATGGTGCCACAGTAACAGAGAATGGTACTTACTTGATGGTCTCTGTACACTCAAAGCATTCAGAAGGGAAAATGGACCTGAGGTTATATCAGTTGCCTTTGTAGAGTCAAGGTGATATTGAACACTTTCTGAAATTTGTATACTGATAGGTACACACTTTTGAACATTTACAAGGCTTTGGGCAACAACACATTCTCATAATCAGTTGCCGACTCCCAAGTTTCCATAAAAACGTAAGGCACCAGACAATTCAGACTGAAAACTTGGGTTTGAAGCTCTAGTTTGCAGGCATTATATCAGATATAGATCCACCTGTGCTCCTCTTTTGAAAAATGTGCTTGTCCAAACTTCTTCCCAAACTGCACATAGTCAGGGTCTCAAGGCCCTCTCCATAGGTCATTATTAAGACACATGTCATAACCCCATATCTTCCACACATGGATGATGCACAGCACTTTACTGGTATTGTCACATCCTTGTCTCAGATTTATGAAGTTTGCTGTTCTGAGGCAAGCAATCTGATTAATATTTTCATGCATTGCTCTAGAACGTAGTAAAAATTGCTATATCCACTGTCAGGACTGATGTATGATGTTAATTTGAGTATTTAGTCAAGCCCTTGCCTTTCGTGGCTGGTTACATCATATGTGAATGTTTCATTGTTGAATGGAATGAGCAATTAGTTATGATAAAGTTAAATGCCTTCAAAAGGGGGGGGGGCATTTTTTGAAAATGCATCTGGTAAAATGCAAAGCTTCTTAGCCCCTTCTTAAGTTCATATTTATTGTACCAAATACCATCATTCAGCTATCACTCAGGTAAAAAAAAATCTGAAGCATCAATCATGGTGAACAAGCAGAACAGAATGAGCCTGTCTCACCTTTGGAATTGTGTGAATAGAAAACTACAATAAATAATCACAGGTTACCACTTAACAGGTATTAAGTTGAAAAGTCTTGAAAAAGTTTTTTGCTTCTCGTTGGACTGCGCCATAATAGTCAGGCTTGCACAGAGAGATGAATCAATTAGTATTAATGACGTTTCGATAATCGTAGTTCTCCAGTAACATTGATTTTAAGCTTTAACGTTCTTGAATAAAGGAACATGGTGCGATGATAACGTCGCCAACATCGACAAAGGCTGTTGCCGAAACGCGTCTGTGCCTAAGGTTCCTAATAAATCTTTGAACCTGCCCCCACGAGTGCTGTTGTCCTTGGGAGAGACTTTCCTGGAGGAGCGTGTAGCAGAATGGATTTGCGGGAGCACCCCCGCATAACTGGCACCCGTCCGCAAGTGCACTGAGCTGGTGCGTGAGTGGAGCAGTAATATATATATCTTCATATATATATAAAATTCACTGAAAAACAAAGGTTACAGGGACGTTATAGTTAGGTTAACGTTTTACCCACACAAAGAAATTCAGCAGTTATAGTTATACTTATGTTAAGAAACTAAAACTCATGGCCTAAAGGTATTTAACAGCACAAGTTATAGTTTCTTCAGATAAGTATAACTATAAGTATAAATATAACTGATGCATTTCTATGGTTTTGTGTGGGTAAAACATGAACCTAACTATAAGGCTCCTGTAACCTTTCATTTTTTCAGTGAATTTGTACTTTTTTCTTACTGTAAAGTAATATATAATTGGATCCACGGTACCCGCAGAGGATCCTGGTCCCTAGATATACAAAGTTTTATTTCTTTAATAACTCCAAAATCACTGAACAGATTTCTACCAAATTGCAAAAAGGGCTCTTCCCGGGCCAAGAGCTAGCCTTTTGCTAAATTTGGGGTAAATCCATTCAGTGGTTCGGCCTGTAGTCGTGTCTAAAAATTGCAAAATCCCCATAGACATTGAATGGAGAAATATTGCTTTGCCCCCCCCCTTTTTTTCTCAGCCCCGCTTGATGATTTAACCCAGAAAAGTTTCATGCAGAACTAGGCAAAGTAGGGCAGTTTTTTGGGAAAACTTCGTGAAGATTCGTCAAACTACATCAAATATATTAGCAAAACAAAAAATGCTTCATCTATGGAAAAAGTTAGTCCTAACTATAACTACCTACCTATCGCCAGTAGGTAATATTCATATATCTATATAATCCACTGAGTAGTTATAGTTAGGTCTGTTTTTCCATAGGAAAAGCATTTTTTAGTTTGCTAATTACTTCGGCACTGTTTGACATATCTTCACTAAACTTCCTAAAAACATGTTCATCTATTTCAGCTCCTTCCTGAAATGTTTCGGTGTGATCTGTTAAGCCGGGGCTGAGCAAAAGAGGGGGTACCAAAATGCAAAATCCCCATGCATTTTCCATACACTTTTTGAAAAGTGCTACAGCAGAATTATACCAAATTGTTTTTGAGTAATTAAGGTTCAAAAATGTTTTTATATCTGGAGGGTTGGGTTTGTGAGAGGCTCTGTAGAGTCCCCCAGTTGTGCGAATTCAAGAATTGATCCATCTGTCTGGCCGAGAGGACTTTTTTTCCCCACGGGTACTTGATCTTTGATTGGCAGGCTGCAATATGAAGAGAAATGTTTTGGCCACCATTTCAGGACACAGGGACTCAGCCCCTTGCCATGCACTTCAAATTACCACCCATATTACTTCACTCAGGACAACGTCTATCACATCATTGATAACATCACCAACATCTCAATTGACATCATTGATGACAACATTGTGCAAGGCGGGGCCATGATATATAATTCCTTTAGGGAATGGGTTATAGTTACTGGGGATAATTATAACTGGTGAGTTTCAGTGGTTTTTAGAGTTTAAAACGTTATATTGTCACTGAAAGTTTCACCTAACTATAACATTAATTTAACTTGGGCATTTTCTGCATATATATGTTTGTGTGTGTGAGTGTGTGTGCAAATGGGGTGTATATATATATATATACACATATATATTTATTAAACAAAAGGATTCTGCACTCCAGGGTATCGCAGTTCTCAAAAGTTTTATTCACACACCACTAACACCAATGCGTTTGGACACAAGGTCTTGATCACGGTTGGGTAAGTCCTTCATTGATTTCTTTTTATACTGATATCCCATGTTGCCCATGATGAGGCATTATGGGAGTTGTAGTTCCTATTTACAATATATACACATTATGTTTCAGCGATCAATATTTAACACTAGTATGACCAAATTGCATGTACTACACAGTCTTCATTGTTACACATTAGACAGAGTCTGCATATCTGAGGCACATTACCTACACACTCCAACTAGATTTGTGTATAATGGCCCATACATTGTATAAGCCAGAGCATGAAACCTTTGATATATATACAGGCACTCAGCTCCAAGAGAATTCACAGTATTGTACATGCAACCCATTCAGACACTATGGGACTATACCCAACAATTGTAAATAGGAACTACAACTCCCATAATGCCTCATCATGGGTAAGATGGGATATCAGTATAAAAAGAAATCAATGAAGGACTTACCCAACCGTGATCAAGACCTTGTGTCGAAACGTGTTGGTGTTAGTGGTGTGTGAATAAAACTTTTGAGAACTGCGATACCCTGGAGTGCGGCATCCTTTTGTTTAATAAATAATACTACGGACCTGATTCCTCCCGTTGTTGCCTGCACCGGCTGAGAGCGCGTTGTGAGCTGGAATCACTTTGGTTAAGATATAAATACATATATATATATTAGGCCTGGGCATAATTTGCAGAGTTCTGCTATTTGGAACTCTGCGAAGTGACCCAAAAACTCTGCCCTGCAACACGGAGTTCCGTAAGCAGCGGAGTGCGTTAGGTTGTGCTGTTTGCGCTGATTTTTAGTGCCAGGTGTTTGTCTTACACTGGAAAATCAGCGAGAACAGCACCATTCGCTGCTTATTTCTGCCGCTTGAGTAGATATTCGACTCGAGCGGCAGCTTCCTCAACGTGAACCGAAAGTTTCTCAATGCGAGTGGTTGTGGCCATCCACGACCGCCGGTGTTGAGAAATCTCGACAGTTGGTTTGGAGTAGGATTTTACTTGCTCGCACTCACCAACTTAACGTTGGCGAATGCGAGCGAGGAAACATTTCCTACGTGTGCTCCGCGGAGTGTGGAAACCTCTGCAAACTCCGCAAATGGAGTGGAGTTCACCGCCCAGGCCCCTAATATATATATATATATATATATATATATATATATATATATATATATTACCTACTGGCGGTCGCCAGTAGGTAGTTATAGTTAGGACCTAGTTTCCATAGGAAAAACGTTTTTTGATTTGCCAATATCTTTGGCGCCGTTTGATGAATCTTTGCGAAATTTTCAAAACTAATGGCCCGCTCTGGTCAGCTCCTGTCTTGAAAGTTTCGGGGTGATTCGTGAAGCGGGGGCCGAGAAAAATGGGGGGTCCCAAAACACCTTTTCTCCATGTTAATTTCCATAGGAACTTTTGTCACAGCTACAGCCCGAACTGCTGAACGGAATTACACCAAATTTGGCAGAGAGGTAGCTCTTGGTTCAGACTGCACTCTTTGCTATAAATGGTGTAAATACGTTCATAGTTCCTGAGAAATTTAAAAATAAAAAATATCGATATCTGGTGACCGAGGAGGATTCGCGAACCCTCCCGATCAAGAGCTTCATTCTGATTGGCTGTCAACACTCCAAACCAAGAAGTTTTGGCAGCCATCTTGTGACTCGGTAAAACTGAGTCACAAGAAAAAAGGGAATAAAATGATTAAAAAAAAGAAAAGGGGGCAGGGTAGAAACACCCTGACCCCCTAGGCCTGCTCAGGGGGACCCACAGGGACCCCCAAGCCCAAATAAAGCATTTTTTAAAAACAATTTCGGCCGGAGTCGCGCTAGGTGTCTGAATCTGGTAGAGAATTTTTTTTAAAATGAAGCGCGGGCTCCCGCGCCTCGTTTTCCTTAAGCCCCCGGGTGGGCGAGGTCCCGGGGGCAATACAAATGTATGCAGTGGGGCCCATGGGGGCCTCCACAGCCCTGGGGACTGCCACCTCCCGGGGGCATTTCTTATTATGGGGCAGGGGGCCTTGCGGGCCCCCCCAAGCCCCGGGGACCGCCACCTCCCCGGGGCTATTAGTGATAATATGTGTGGGGGGGCTCGAGCCCCCCCACACTGCCCCAGGGACCACCACCTCCCCAGGGCACTTAATATTGAAATGCTAGGGTCCATTGTGGACCCCCAGCCCCGGGGACCACCACCTCCCCCGGGCTATTTTCACGTTGGGAGGGGGGCCACACGGCCCCCCTCCTGGAGCCCTCTATGGCCCTGGGGACCGCCACCCGCCAGGGCCGGCAATGTCCCAGGGTGCTCACCCCCGGGACATTGCAGTTTGCAATGGCAGGGCGGGAGCATTGCTCCCGTCCTGTCATTGCAAACTCTGCTTTGCTTCATGGAAGCGAGAGCAGGAAACCTGCTCTCGCTTACATGAAGCAAAGCAGTATTGCTTTTTGACAAGGGGAGCTGCATGTCAGCAGCTCCCCTTGTCCAAGGGGGGCCACGTGGCCCCCCTCCCGAAAAAAATAAATATATATTTTTTAAAATGAGGCATTGCCCCGGGGGATGGGGTCCCCGGGGCTGAAAAAGGCCTCAGGAGGAGGGCCGCGCGGCCCCCCTCCTTTAAAAGAAAAAATATATATATATGTGGCCATTCCCCGGGGGATGGGGTCCCCGGGGCTGAAAGCGGCCTCGGAAGGGGGCCGCGCGGCTCCCTTCATGTTTCTTGTTCTTTTAAAAAAAAAATGAATAGTGGCAGGCCCTGGGGGATGGGGTCCCCAGAAAATATTGAGAGAAGGGGGGCCACACAGCCCCCCTTCTAACCCCTCACAAAAGGGAAAAAACGGCATCTCGCTGGAGGCCCCGCCCCCTCCCTGCAGCACACTGCAAACGCGCCTCCTGGCATGTTTTGGCTTGGAGGATTAAGTCCCCTAGATCCTTAAGGGTCCTTAGGGGCCAACTAGCCCACCAGGTATCTCCAGTAAGCCCCATACAGTGGGATTGCTGAGAGGTGGTCCGAGCCCACGTTCCTTTTTACTCCACTCTGCAAATGCGCCTCTTGGCGCACTGCTGGTGGGGCGATGAGGTCCACATGTGTCCTGAGGACCTCAGGACTAAAGTGGACTTCATCCCCCAAGCAGCAGTGCACCAGGAGGCGCGTTTGCAGAGTGGTGTAAAAAGGGGCGTGGGCTCGGACCACTCTCAGCAATCCAGCTGTGTGGTGCTTACTGGAAGTACCTGGTGGGCTAATTGGCTCCCAGGGACTCTCAGGATTCAAGGGGACTTAATCCGCCAACCAAGAACGCGCCAGGTGTCGCGTTTGCAGAGTGGTGGAGAAAGGGGGCATGGCCTGTGTCCACCTGTCAGCAATCCCACTATCTGGGGCATACTGGAGGTGTCAGGTAGGCTAGTTGGCCCCTAAGGACCTCCAGCAGCGAAGGGGACTTTAATCCCCATCGAAGAGCGCGCCAGGGAGTGCGTTTGCAGAGTTGTGGGGAAAGGATGCGTGGTCTGCTATGACAACTTAGCAATCCCGCTGTGTGGGACTTACTGGAGGTAATAGGAGGGGTAGTTGGCCCCCAAGGTTGACCTTGGGGGCTAACTACCCCTCCTGTTACCTCCAGTAAGTCCTACACAGTGGGATTGCTAAGAGGTCTTAGGAGGCCACGCTCACCTTTCTCCACCGATCTGCAAACGCGCATCCTGGCACAGTACTGGTTGGGGGATGAAGTCTACTTTACTCCAGAGGGACTTTGACGGCCAAGTAGCCCTCCTGGTACCTCCTGTAAGTCCAACGCTGTGATTTTCTGAGCCCTGGTCAGAGGCCCAGGCCCCTTTCTGCACCACTCTGCAAACGCGACTACTACCTTATAGTTAGAAATTAGCATTTAAAAAAACCTTGGGAATTCACTGAAAGAAAGAAATTTGGCCGTTATAGTTAGTTGAGCTAACTATAACTCACGCCCCTGCAATGCACTGCTGATGACGTCACATATTACATCACTCATGACATGGTCAGTGACATCACTGATGACATTGTAGGAGAGTAGGATCTGCTTCACATGGGTACCCCCACTTTTTGCTGATGCTTCACTGTTTTTCGACATTAGTCTGGCTGGGGCCCTGCTAATCAGAACCCCAGCCTAGCTGCTTCCTCTCTAAAATGGTTTCCATGTGCCTTAGGCACATCACTGATTGGGATCTGGAGTGCCCTTATAAGTCCCTAGTATATGGTATACTATGTACCAAGGGCATAGGTACCTCAGAGGCCTGCCAGGGGCTGCAGCATGTATTATGCCACCCCTGGAAGGCCATCCAAACTGACACCACAGGTCTGCTACTGCAGCCTGGGTAAGGTGGTGCATGCACCCCTTCCTGTGATATAGGCTACCTATATCACTAAATACATACACACATATAAACCTATAAGTCACTCCTAAGGCAGGCCTTATCAATCCTAAAGGCAGAGTGCATGGTTCCTATGTGAGAGGGTGCCCCTGCATGAGCAGGGCCCCTCTGCAGCGTTCGGAGACCATCTCTGATGCTGTTTGTAGTGCAGCCTGACCATATACTCTTAAGCGCATTATATCCTCGCGGTAAAATGCTAACTTTGGAATGGCTGCACCTAAACATGTCGTGTTTGGTGTCAAACATCTTGGAATACTCCCCCGCCAATCCTGGCGGCGGGGGTAGCATTCCACCCTTCTAGAGGGAAAGACATGTTAACTCTGACTAGTCCGGTAACTTCTTTCCAGAGCCCTGGCATCACAAAATGGATGCTGCTGCCACAGACACGAGTCTGGCCTCCTGCTGCTGGACGAAACTCCGGCAGGGGAGGCCTGGACAATAGGTTTCCTGTCCCAGGGAGGTGTGACCACCTCCCCAGACAGGATAATGTGTTTTGGGGCTGGGCGGGAGCACTTTCGGGTGCTTTGAAGTCCTGCACTGGGGGCACATTTGGTGTCCCTGTGCATACCCCAGTTCAAACCGGATCAGGGGCTTGCAGCCCCTGCTTTGGCGCGAACTGGACAAAGGGAAAGGGGTGTAGCCACCCCTCTGCCCTGACCCACCCATAGGTGGGGCCACAGAGTAGTCCAACCCCTATCTTTAGTATAAAGGTAGGAACCCAGTCCTTAGGACTTTAGATTATCCCTGGATGAAACTCTGTAACTGAATCCTGGACCTTCGACGCTCTACTCACGATTAGAGGACAGAAGAATCTCCTTGGGGTCAAGGAGTGACTCCCCTGCTTGGCAGGCACCAAAGAAGCATCTGTCCGGTTTGCATTTCTGAAGCTCCCGTCGGACGCCGAAGTCATCGCATCACCAGAGGTGGATTCTCAGACTTCCCCGAGGCTACCCTGAGTCCCCAGCAAAGCTAAGGCCCGTGGCTATCGTGGGTGACTTGAGACCGTGACCCCTGGACACCGAGCACATTTGCAAGTGCATCCTCTTCTGGGTCTCCCAAGAAGTCGTGCTTTGGGCTCCGAGTAGCCCTAGCCTCCAGCACCACCTGCACCGAAGATCACTGGCCCCCTCTTTACGAGTGTCCTGTAAGCCAGATCCACGTGCGGCGTCACGAGGCTCCTTTGCGGTCGCTAGCCCGTTGGCTAGTAGCCCTTAACGAAGGCCAATCCTTTTCTAACTTGGCATCCTGGTTGCTCCAGGCCTGCCCTCACTTACCCTCGCTGGGTGAGTTCCACAGACCTTGCTGGTCTGCACCATCGACGATCTACATCTTCACTGAGACTTGCCGTTGCTAAGGCTTGTTGGGTCCAATCCGGTCGCCGACACCTCAGCACTCGACAGACATCGTGTACCAGCCCGAATCCTGCTCCTGGTCACCGACAACGCCTCCTGGACCTCGTGGCTGAAGAGTCAAGACGACCGTCAATGCACCTGAAGCACTCGACATCGGTGGGCATCTGTCCATCGCCTTCCTGGTCACTGGCTAGTGACCCAGACTCTGTCCCCCCTGCTTTCAGGTTCTTCAGAACTCCGATCCACTCTTGGATCCACCCGGACACTTTTCTCTTGGCCGCCAGCAGCACTTTGCAGCAGATCGCCATTCGAATCGACGACGAAACCCGACCCCGAAAGGCACCTATGCACCCGGCTTCCCTGGGTGAGGTAACACGAGTACTCCGGTGCTCCCGTGGGTAGAGACTCTTCAAAGTCCTAGATCTCAAAGGGTTTTGTCCTAGTCCTCTTTTAAGTGTCCCTTTTCTCTAATTTCCCGATCCCGACTTTCTCCATAGAAGTCAACGGCGTATCGCGGTTGTGTATTTACACTGCACGCGTCTCCCGTAGGTCCCCTGTGTCACTACCTTGGGTGGTTCCTTGTGGTCCAAGCACTTCTAGAGGCTCTAGGCCTAGTGTCTAGTTCAGTCGTGGTTCGCATACCATTTTATTGGTATATGGTTTGGTACGCCCCTAGGGCCCAAACGTGTATTTGTGCTATTACTGTGATTTAATAACTTCTAACTTATGTATTTCGAACTCTAGCCTCATAAAGAGACTAGAGGGGTGTGTTTAGCAATAAATACATATATTTTGAATATATACCTGGTGTGGTGCTCTTTCATTTGATCACTCAAGAGATTATAGACTGGTAAAACAAGCTGCTTTACATTCCTTCAAGACTTAGCCTGAAGGCTGCTCTCCATAGCTACCACTAGGATAGCTTTCAATAAGGTTGTCTTTAACCTATCTCCAATAAGGGGTTGTTTGGACTGGTGCAAGGTGCCCACTATAATTAGTGGACAGCATATGCCAGGCCAACTTCTCACATTGGTGTGCAGCGTGTGGGATTCCAGCTTGCTATTGTTTTACCAGATAATCTCAATTGAATTGATCAACTGAAAACCACTAAAGGTACCTAAGGTACATATAATTTAAGCTTAGAATACAGTAAGTTCTACTGAACTTAGAGTTGTGTGTTAAGGGTTAGCACAACCCTTTCTACAACTCAAGAGAGTTTAGTAGGCCACACTAGAGTAGGTAGTGCATACACCACACCACACTAGTAATGTCTTTAAGGGTAGGATCTAAAGAATCCTTGCAGGAAGCCATTGAGCTTCCACCCTCCAAGTATGATACACTCCCATTCTTGGAATTGAGAGCTTTATGCAACTTGAGAAAAATAAGGACAGGCCAAAGCCCCACCACCCAACACCTCAAGGAGTTGTTGGTGGCTTATGACCTTAGTAAGCCCTTGGGGACTGAAGGGGTAGGAGCTGAGGGTGGGGCAGAGGAAGAGGACGAGGCCAGGGGTACCAATACCCCCAGCCCCCCTCTGAAACTGGCCAGGAGGGTGACAATGACCCTGACCTGGATAACCCAATCCCTCCTGTGGAAGATGATGAGGATGATCAGAATGATGCCCTCTTTGTCCCCCAGGAAGGATTAAGAGTGTGCCCAGGAAGTCTAGATCTCCTTCTCAGGAATCTAACCACTCTGGCACCTCCATAGGGAGCTCTATCTCCTCTCACAGGAGGGAATCCTCTCATGAGAGAAGAGACAGACTGGTCCAGTATGAGGAAACTCAGCTGGAAATCAGAAAAAAGCAATTGGCTTTAGATAGGGAATCCCTAGATCTCCTTAGAGAGAGAAGAAAGTTGGGACTAGAGTCCCATGGTGGCAGCCATGTCCCTAGAGACAGGGAAAGGTCCTATGACCATAGGAACCTGAGCAAGATTGTCCCTCCCTACCAGAGTGGGGATGACATCCACAAATGGATAACTGCATTAGAGAGGGCCTGTAAGGTACAGAAGGTCCCTCGGGAGCAGTGGGCAGCAATCTTGTGGCTCTCCTTTGCTGACAAAGGTAGAGATAAGCTCCTCACTGTTAGAGAGGAGGATGCTGATAATTACAAGGTCTTGAAGAGTGCTCTTATTGATGGGTTTGGCCTAACCACTGAACAGTACAGGTTGAAGTTCAGAGACACCCAAAAGCACAGACTCAAGACTGGGTAGACTATGTGGAATGTTCTGCCAAGGCTCTGGAAGGCTGGTTGATGGGCAGTAAGGTGTGTGACTTCTCAGGATTGTACAATCTGATAATGAGGGAGCAGATTCTTAATAACTGTCAAAATCAGCTGTTGCATCAATACCTGGTAGACTCTGATCTGACCTCTCCCCAAGAATTGGGAAAGAAGGCAGACAAATGGGTCAGAACCAGGGTGAAGCAGAAGGTACAGAACCAAGGTGGGGAAACCAAGAAGCAAGATGCTAAGAACTCTGACAAGGGTGGGGAGAAGGGTAAAGATCAAAAGTCTTCATCAGGCCCCCAAAAATCTTCTTCTGGTGGGGATTCACAGTCTACCAAAGGGAAAGGCCAAAGAAAACCATGGTGCAAGGTCTGTAAGCAAAAGACCCACTGGACCAGTGATTGCACCAAGTCCAAAGACTCCAGTCCAGCACCCACCAATGCCCCTAAGGCACCTGTTCCCCCTAGTACAGTTGGTGGGAGTGCTCCAACCAAGGGTTTAGTAGGGTTCACCCTGGGAACTGAGTTGGGCTCTGACCTAGTCAGAGAACTGACTCAGGCTGTGTTAGTCTGTGATGGAGGCATGGATGTGACCTCCACTGTGAGTCCCAGTAATCTGGGCAAGTACAGACAACAGCCTTTAATCAATGGACGTGAGGCTTTGGCATTTAGGGACACAGGGGCAAGTGTCACAATGGTGACACAAGACCTTGTGAATCCTGGGCAAGTTATACTTGGTGAGATGTACCAAGTGACCAATGCTAGCAATGTCAGAACAGACCATACTCTGGCAGTTGTTAACTTCTCCTGGGGAGGGGTAACTGGCATTAAGAAGGTTGTGGTAAGTGCAAACCTACCAGTCGAATGCTTGCTTGGCAATGACTTAGAGACTTCTGCTTGGGCAGAAGTGGAGCTCAGGACCCATGCAGAAATGCTGGGGATCCCTGCAGATGTGTTTGCTGTGACCAGGTCACAAGCCAAAATGTCTAGCACTGAACAGGCCTTGGATTCTGGAAGAATGGACCAAGTGCCTTCCAAGAGGAGGAGTAGTAGGGTTAAGGCAGTGCCTTCCCCTTGGCTCAGGAGGAAGATCAGTCCCTTGAGGGGGATGATCTCAGCCCTGAAGAAGGAACTGTCCCAGAGGAACTTGAACCTGACCAGGTTGAGTTCTTGGGGACAGGGGGACCTTCTAGGGCAGATCTGAGCCAGGAGCAGCAGAGCTGCCCCTCCCTTGAACCCCTCAGACAGCAAGCTGCTGCTGAGGCTGCTGGGAAAGCTAGTGGTCCCCATACAGTGTATTGGGATGATGGACTCCTGTACTCAGAGAGTAGAGACCCCAAGCCTGGTGCTACCAGGAGGTTGGTAATACCTCTGAAGTTCAGGGGCTTCCTATTGACCCTAGCCCATGATATTCCCTTAGCAGGTCACCTGGGCCAGAACAAGACTTGGGACAGAATTGTCCCTCACTTTCACTGGCCACACATGTCTGAAGACAGTAAGGAGTTTTGTCGCTCCTGTGTAACCTGCCAAGCCAGTGGCAAGGCAGGTGGCACTACAAAGGCCCCCTGATACCACTACCTGTGGCGGGGGTGCCCTTTGAAAGGGTAGGGATTGACATTGTTGGTCCCATGGATCCCCAAACAGCCTCTGGGCACAGGTTTATCCTGGTGGTAGTGGATCATGCCACCAGGTACCCAGAAGCTATTCCCCTCAGGACCACTACAGCACCTGTGGTGGCAAGGGCCCTCCTGGGAATCTTCTCAAGAGTGGGCTTTCCTAAGGAGGTAGTATCAGACAGGGATGCTAACTTCATGTCTGGGTACTTGAAAGCAATGTGGAAGGAGTGTGGAGTGACTTATAAGTTCACCACCCCCTATCACCCACAATGCAATGGTTTAGTTGAGAGATTCAACAAAACCTTGAAGGGCATGATTAAAGGGCTCCCAGAAAAGCTTAGGCGAAGATGGGACATACTCTTGCCCTGCCTTTTATTCGCATATAGGGAGGTGCCTCAGAAGGGGGTTGGTTACAGCCCTTTTGAACTTCTGTTTGGCCACCCTGTGAGGGGTCCACTATGCTTGGTGAAGGAAGGATGGGAGTTGCCTCTCAAGCCCCCAAAGCAAGATATAGTGGACTATGTACTTGGTCTCCGCTCCAGGATGGCTGAGTACATGAAAAAGGCAACCAAAAACCTTGAGGCTAGCCAGGAACTTCAAAAGGCCTGGCATGACCAAAAGGCTGTTCTGACTGTTTACCAGCCAGGACAGAAGGTGTGGGTGTTGGAGCCAGTGGCCCCAGCAGCTCTCCAAGATAAATGGAGTGGACCCCACACTATTGTTGAGCAGAAGGGTGAGGTCACTTATTTAGTAGACCTAGGAACACCCAGGAGTCCCCACAGGGTTCTCCATGTCAACAGGTTAAAACCATATGTGGACAGGGCAGACATGGGCTTGCTCATGGCTACTGATGAAGGGCAGGAGGAAGAGAGTGACCCACTCCCTGACCTGCTCTCACAGAACCCTGACGATGGGTCAGTTGATGGTGTAGCCTTGGCAGGCAGCCTCACTACCCAGAAACAAACTGATTGCAGGCAAGTCCTCAATCAGTTTAGACATATGTTTTCACTGACACCCAGTCAGACCACCTGGTGCACTCATGAAGTGGACACTGGGGACAGTCTGCCTATTAAAAACAAGATTTATAGGCAACCTGACCATGTCAGGGACTGTATCAGGACTGAAGTCCAGAAAATGTTGGAATTGGGAGTTATTGAACCCTCAGATAGCCCTTGGGCTAGTCCAGTGGTCCTTGTACCGAAACCTCACACCAGTGGTGGAAAAAGAGAGATGAGGTTTTGTGTGGACTACAGGGGTCTCAATGCAGTCACTAGGACTGATGCCCATCCAATACCCAGGGCAGATGAGCTCATAGATACTTTGGCCTCTGCCAAATATCTCAGCACATTTGACCTAACAGCTGGCTACTGGCAGATCAGACTAGCTGATACTGCAAAGCCCAAAACGGCATTCTCAACCCCTAGTGGACATTATCAATTTGTGGTAATGCCCTTTGGTCTGAAGAATGCACCTGCCACTTTCCAGAGGTTGGTGAATACAGTTCTCACAGGACTGGAAGCCTATAGTGCAGCTTATCTAGATGATATTGCTGTCTTTAGCTCCACCTGGGAGGATCACCTGGTCCACCTCAGGAATGTTTTACAGGCCCTGCAAAAGGCAGGCCTGACTATCAAGGCCACTAAGTGCCAGATAGGGCAGAGTCAGGTTGTGTACCTGGGCCACCTTGTGGGTGGAGGCCAGGTTCAACCTTTGCAGAGCAAGATCCAGACCATCATGGACTGGACTGCTCCCACTACCCAGACTCAGGTGAGAGCCTTCTTAGGCCTGACTGGGTACTATAGGAGATTTGTCAAGGGGTATGGATCAATAGTGACACCCCTGAATGACTTAACTTCTAAGAAAATGCCCAAAAGGTTCAGTGGACAGTTAGCTGTCAAAAGGCATTTGATGACCTCAAGCAGGCCATGTGCACTGCTCCAATTCTGCAGAGTCCTGATTACTCCAAGAAGTTCATTGGTCAAACTGATGCATCTGAATTGGGGGTAGGGGCTGTACTGTCACAATTGAATGAAGAAGGTCAGGATCAGCCAGTAGCTTTCATTAGCAGAAGGCTGACCCCTAGAGAGAAACGTTGGTCAGCCATAGAGAGGGAGGCCTTTGCTGTGGTCTGGGCTCTGAAGAAGTTGAGGCCATACTTGTTTGGTACACACTTCCTGGTTCAGACAGACCATAAGCCCCTCTTATGGCTAAAACAAATGAAGGGTGAAAACCCCAAACTGCTTAGGTGGTCCATTTCCCTACAGGGGATGGACTTTACAGTGGAACATAGGCCTGGGAGTAACCATGCGAATGCAGATGGACTCTCTAGGTATTTCCACTTAGAACATGAAGACTTAACTGGGCAAGGTTAGTTTAATGTCCCTACGTTTGGGGGGTTGTGTAGGAGAGTAGGATCTGCTTCACATGGGTACCCCCACTTTTTGCTGATGCTTCACTGTTTTTCGACATTAGTCTGGCTGGGGCCCTGCTAATCAGAACCCCAGCCTAGCTGCTTCCTCTCTAAAATGGTTTCCATGTGCCTTAGGCACATCACTGATTGGGATCTGGAGTGCCCTTATAAGTCCCTAGTATATGGTATACTATGTACCAAGGGCATAGGTACCTCAGAGGCCTGCCAGGGGCTGCAGCATGTATTATGCCACCCCTGGAAGGCCATCCAAACTGACACCACAGGTCTGCTACTGCAGCCTGGGTAAGGTGGTGCATGCACCCCTTCCTGTGATATAGGCTACCTATATCACTAAATACATACACACATATAAACCTATAAGTCACTCCTAAGGCAGGCCTTATCAATCCTAAAGGCAGAGTGCATGGTTCCTATGTGAGAGGGTGCCCCTGCATGAGCAGGGCCCTCTGCAGCATTCGGAGACCATCTCTGATGCTGTTTGTAGTGCAGCCTGACCATATACTCTTAAGCGCATTATATCCTCGCGGTAAAATGCTAACTTTGGAATGGCTGCACCTAAACATGTCGTGTTTGGTGTCAAACATCTTGGAATACTACCCCCCGCCAATACTGGCGGCGGGGGTAGCATTCCACCCTTCTAGAGGGAAAGACATGTTAACTCTGACTAGTCCGGTAACTTCTTTCCAGAGCCCTGGCATCACAAAATGGATGCTGCTGCCACAGACACGAGTCTGGCCTCCTGCTGCTGGACGAAACTCCGGCAGGGGAGGCCTGGACAATAGGTTTCCTGTCCCAGGGAGGTGTGACCACCTCCCCAGACAGGATAATGTGTATTGGGGCTGGGCGGGAGCACTTTCGGGTGCTTTGAAGTCCTGCACTGGGGGCACATTTGGTGTCCCTGTGCATACCCCAGTTCAAACCGGATCAGGGGCTTGCAGCCCCTGCTTTGGCGCGAACTGGACAAAGGGAAAGGGGTGTAGCCACCCCTCTGCCCTGACCCACCCATAGGTGGGGCCACAGAGTAGTCCAACCCCTATCTTTAGTATAAAGGTAGGAACCCAGTCCTTAGGACTTTAGATTATCCCTGGACGAAACTCTGTAACTGAATCCTGGACCTTCGACGCTCTACTCACGATTAGAGGACAGAAGAATCTCCCTTGGGGTCAAGGAGTGACTCCCCTGCTTGGCAGGCACCAAAGAAGCATCTGTCCGGTTCGCATTTCTGAAGCTCCCGTCGGACGCCGAAGTCATCGCATCACCAGATGTGGATTCTCAGACTTCCCCGAGGCTACCCTGAGTCCCCAGCAAAGCTGAGGCCCGTGGCTATTGTGGGTGACTTGAGACCGTGACCCCTGGACACTGAGCACATTTGCAAGTGCATCCTCTTCTGGGTCTTCCAAGAAGTCGTGCTTTGGGCTCCAAGTAGCCCTAGCCTCCAGCACCACCTGCACCGAAGATCACTGGCCCCCACTCCACGAGTGTCCTGTAAGCCAGATCCACGTGCGGCGTCATGAGGCTCCTTCGCGGTCGCTAGCCCGTTGGCTAGTAGCCCTTAACGAAGGCCAATCCTTTTCTAACTTGGCATCCTGGTTGCTCCAGGCCTGCCCTCACTTACCCTCGCTGGGTGAGTTCCACAGACCTTGCTGGTCTGCACCATCGACGATCTACATCTTCACCGAGACTTGCCGTTGCCAAGGCTTGTTGGGTCCAATATGGTCGCTGACACCTCAGCACTCGACAGACATCGTGTACCAGCCCGAATCCTGCTCCTGGTTGCCGACAACGCCTCCTGGACCTCGTGGCTGAAGAGTCAAGACGACCGTCAACGAACCTGAAGCACTCGACATCGGTGGGCATCTGTCCATCGCCTTCCTGGTCACTGGCTAGTGACCCAGACTCTGTCCCCCCTGCTTTCAGGTTCTTAAGAACTCCGATCCACTCTTGGATCCACCCGGACACTTTTCTCTTGGCCGCCAGCAGCACTTTGTAACAGATCGCCATTCGAATCGACGACGAAACCCGACCCCGAAAGGCACCTATGCACCCGGCTTCCCTGGGTGAGGTAACACGAGTACTCCGGTGCTCCCGTGGGTAGAGACTCTTCAAAGTCCTAGATCTCAAAGGGTTTTGTCCTAGTCCTCTTTTAAGTGTCCCTTTTCTCTAATTTCCCGATCCCGACTTTCTCCATAGAAGTCAACGGCGTATCGCGGTTGTGTATTTACACTGCACGCGTCTCCCGTGGGTCCCCTGTGTCACTACCTTGGGTGGTTCCTTGTGGTCCAAGCACTTCTAGAGGCTCTAGGCCTAGTGTCTAGTTCAGTCGTGGTTCGCATACCACTTTATTGGTATATGGTTTGGTACGCCCCTAGGGCCCAAACGTGTATTTGTGCTATTACTGTGATTTAATAACTTCTAACTTATGTACTTCGAACTCTAGCCTCATAAAGAGACTAGAGGGGTGTGTTTAGCAATAAATACATATATTTTGAATATATACCTGGTGTGGTGCTCTTTCATTTGATCACTCAAGAGATTATAGACTGGTAAAACAAGCTGCTTTACATTCCTTCAAGACTTAGCCTGAAGGCTGCTCTCCATAGCTACCACTAGGATAGCTTTCAATAAGGTTGTCTTTAACCTATCTCCAATAAGGGGTTGTTTGGACTGGTGCAAGGTGCCCACTATAATTAGTGGACAGCATATGCCAGGCCAACTTCTCACAGACATCACTGATGAAATGACATCACTGATGACATCATCCACATAATATCTGATGCACCTCCTCACACCCTAATATAACCTTTGATACACCCACTCTAAAATACAGACTAGCATTCTCGAAACCATAGACACATCAATACCAGTTAGTACATACCCACTCACTGATTCATAGGTCCACACACACATCCACTCACTAACCCATACAGTCACTCATACACGCAGTCACTCATCAATACAGCACTATCATATGCACTCATACACCTATACAGACACTCACACACTGCCACTCACCCATAGACTTACTCACACACATAGTCAGTCATGCAAAGAATCAATCACACTCCCATTTACTCACCTACACAATTATACACACACCACCTCACTTATTCATGCAGATTGTAACACATAAAAGACTCCAAACACTGCGGCTGACCCTTCAGCACCTCAATCCTTGTTCAATACATATAAATGTCATGTGCATAACACTTCCGGAGTCTGCCGCAATTAGACTCCACTGGAAACCAGACCAAAGATTTAAGATTAACGGAAGGTGCACCAAGCTAAAAGTCCAGACGTTAATAGAAGTGTCCTTTAAATTTCCTTTATTCCTTGTAGTAAAACAAGCAGACAAATCTCAGCCAACGCGTTTCGTTCTTTTCAACAGAACTTCCTCAGGGCAATAGTTTACTGTAGTCTTGCAGAATTAAGATCCAGAAAGGTATAGTAACCTAATTATCAATTGCAACCCTACAATCAGAGTTCCAGGGCATAACTGGTCAATTCAAACGATCACTATTGATGATTAGCAGTAGTTCTATTGAAATAAAAAGCAAGATTGACGTAACCAAATCACACCAGAAGGCCCCTCGATCCAGATTCAAGACCAATTATAATAATCTAAATTGGTGATCACTAATACCATCGTTCCGGTATGTGTTGCCAAAAAGATTTAATCAAAGACAATCCCATCTGGGATCCCCATGGTCAGGGCTCCCGTTGGTCAATAAAAGCCCGAGTAATCTGCAAATACTCTGCGATATTAATGGCAAGTGCCGCATTCAAATTGTACACACATAGTTACTCTCTTCTACAATCACTGACACAAGCACACACTCATCCATACAGCCACTCTCACAATCACTCACTCTCACATTTAGCCACTTATATACACCAACACTCACATATACTGCCTTTCACATATGTAGTTACTTACACATATACCACAGAGACATCCATTCACTCACCAACACAGCCATATGCACAGTCAGTCACCCACACAGCCCCTCGCAGATGCAGCCCCGGGGACCGCCACCTCCTCAGGGCTTTATGCATATTGTGCGGGGGGCACGCAGGCCCCCCGCAGCCCCAGGGACCGCCACCTCCCCGGGGCTGTATTAAAATAGGGTGGGGGGCCTCGCGGGCCCCCCCAAGCCCCGGGCACCGCCACCTCCCGGGGGCTTTGACACATAATTAGTGTGGGGGGCTCGAGCCCCCCCACAGTGCTCATGGGACCACCACCTCCCTGGGGCATTGAATATGTAAATATGGGGGTCCGTTGTGGACCCCCGGCCCCGGGGATCAGGGACCACCACCTCCCCGGGGTTATTTTTTAGGAGGGGAGGAGGGCCACACGGCCCCCCTCCTTGAGCCCTCGATGGCCCTGGGGACTGCCACCCCCAGGGCCGGCTCCTGCAATGTCCCGGGGTGCCCACCCGGGACATTGCCGCTTGCTATGGCAGGGCGGGAGCACCGCTCCCACCCTGCCATAGCAAACACTGCTTTGCTTCCATGAAGCAAAGCAGAATTGCTTTTGGGCAAGGGGAGCTGCATATTTGCAGCTCCCCTTGCCTAAAAGCAATGCTGGCTCCCGCAGGAGGTGGGGAGCCGGCAGGGACCGTGGGGGCATTGGGGCTCCCCCACGGTCCCCAACTTGATGGCCGGCCCCGGGGGATGGGGTCCCCGGTGCCATAATTGGCCTTAGGAGGGGAGCCATGTGGCCCCCCTCCCCCAAAACAATCCAGGCTGGCCAGGCCCCGGGGGATGGGGTCCCCGGGGACAGAAGTGGCCATGGGTAGCGGGGCCACGCTGCTGCCCTCCTGTACTCATTATTTAAAATGCAATGCCCCGGGGGATGGGGTCCCTGGGGCCATTATTGGCCTCAGGAGGGGGGCCACGCAGCCTCCCTCCATAATCCCTGGGCCACGCGGCCCCCTTCCCGTTTAAAAAAAAATAAAAAATGCTCAGGCACTGGGGGATGGGGTCCCCAGGGCCCAAAAAATACTAAAAGAAGGGGGGCTGTCTGGCCCCCCTTCTAAAAATATTTTTTAAAAATAAAAGCCGGCATCTCGCCGGAGGCCCCGCCCCCTCCCAGCACCACTCTGCAAACGCGCCTCCTGGCGCATTCTAAGTTGGGAGATTAAGTCCCCTTCATTCCTGAAGGTCCCTAAGGGCCAACTAGCCCACCAGGTACCTCCAGTAAGCCCCACACAGTGGGATTGCTGAGAGGTGGTCCGAGGCCATTCCCCTTTTTACACCACTCTGCAAATGCGCCTCTTGGCGCTCTGTTGGTGGGGTGATGATGTCCTCTTGTGTCCTGAGGACCTCAGGACACAAGTGGACTTCATCCCCCGAGCAGGAGTGTGCCAGGAGCTGCGTTTGCAGAGTGGTGTAAAAAGGGGGACTGGCCTTTGAGCACTCTCAGCAAACCAGCTGTATGGGGCTTACTTGAGGAATCAGGAGGGCTAGTTGGCCCCCAGGGACCCTCATGGGGAAAGGGGACTTCATCCCTCAACCAACAGCGCGCCAGGAGGCGCGTTTGCAGAGTGGTGGAGAAAGGGGGCGTGGCCTGTGTCCACCTCTCAGCAATCCCACTGTGTGGGGCTTACTGGCGGTAAGAGGTAGGCTAGTTGGCCTCTAAGGACTCCCAGCAGCGAAGGGGACTTCAATCCCCATCCAAGAGCACGCCAGGGAGCGCGTTTGCAGAGTGGTGGGCAAAGGGGGCATGGCCTGTTATGAGAACTTAGCAATCCTGCTGTGTGGTACTTACTGGAGGTAATAGGAGGGGTAGTTGGCCCCCAAGGATGTCCTTGGGGGCCAACTACCCCTCTTGTTACCTCCAGTAAGTCCCACACAGAAGGACTGCTAAGATGTCTTCGGAGGCCAAGCCCCCTTTCACCACCACTCTGCAAACGCACCTCCTGGCAGACTACGGGATGGGGGATGAAGTCCACTTTACTCCTGAGGGACTTTGGGGGCCAAGAAGCCCTCCAGGTACCTCCTGTAAGTCCTAGGCAGCGGAATTCCTGAGTGCTGGTCGGAGGCCCAGCACCCTTTCTCCACCACTCTGCAAACGCGCCTACTAGTTAAAGAAGCATTTGCAATGTAATAGGTTTCGCATTTGCGAGATTTAGAGCTACTGGCGTTGTAAATGTAAACGTTTTTTTACTAATGTTTTTTGGTGTAGAGTGGATGTAAGTTGTGTGTAGTGGAATTATGTGGTATGTTGTGCAGTGAAATTATGTGAATAGAAAGTATGTGGTATTTAGTGTATAGGAATTATGTGGAGTGGGAATATGTGTTTTGGAGAGTAATTATGTGGTATTGTAGTCTGTGTTGTGGAGTGGTAACCTCAGGTTTAGTCTTCCTCGTTTCCATAGAAGCTAAACTATAAACTCAACGAGACACAAAAAAAGAAGGAACCACTGAGGAGCACTTCTGGACCTAGTCGGAGGTATGAGCAGGGCCACTGGAATTAAGTGACTGTTCGGCTGCCCCAATTTTCACATAATTAAACATTTTCCGCATTTGCCAAATATTCCATCATCTGCTGTCTAATATGCAAATTTGAACAAAAAAAGCCTTGTTTCTAGCTCAAATGGCTCAGATGTTCCCAAAAATGCAGCTTCACGTGTTACAGTGTGGTGGTGTTACTTGCTTCTTTCTGCACCCCTCTTGCCTCTTTCTGCACCCTTCTTGTCTCTTTCAGCACCTCTGTTGCTTCTTTCTGCACTTCTCTTCCTTCTTTCTGCACCCCTCTTGCCTCTTTCTGTACTTGTCTTGCCTCTTTGTGCACCTCTCCTACCTTTTTCTGTACCCCTCTTGCCTCTTTTTGCACCTCTGTTAGTTCTTTCTGCACTGCTCTTGCTTCTTTCTGCACCTTACGTGCCTCTTTCTGCACTTCTCTTGCTTCTTTCTATACCTCTGTTGCTTCTTTCAGCAATTCTCTTGCCTCTTTCTGCACATCTCTTCCTTTTTTCTGTACCCCTCCTGCCTCTTTCTATACCTTTCTTGCCTCTTTGTGCACCTCTCCTACCTCTTTCTGCACCCCTCTTGCCTCTTTTTGCACCTCTGTTGGTTCTTTCTGTACCCCTTTTGCCTCTTTCTGCACTTCTATTGCCTCTTTCTGCACCGCTCTTCCCTCTTTCTGAACCTCACTCTATTCCTTCTGTACCCCTCTTCCCTCTTTCTGCACCTCTCTTGCCTCTGTCTGCACACCTGTTCCCTCTTTCTTTACCCCTTTTGCCTGTTTCTGCAACTCTCTTGCCTCTTTCTGCAATTCTCTTGCCTCCTTCTGCATCTCTCTTGCTTCTTTCTGCACCCCTGTTGTCTCTTTCTGCACCCCTGTTGTCTCTTTCTGCACTCATCTTCCCTCTTTCTGCACCTCTCTTGCTTCTTTCTGCACTTCTCTTGCTTCTTTCTGCACCTCTCTTGCTTCTTTCTGCACCCTTCTTCCCTTTTTTGCATCCCTCCTGCCTCTTTCTGCTGTTCTCTTGCCATTTTCTGCACCTCTCTTGCCTCTTTCTGCATCTCACTTGCCTCTTTCTGCACTTCTCTTGCTTCTTTCCACACCTCTGTTACTTCTTTCAGCAATTCTTTTGCCTCTTTCTGTACTTCTCTTGCTTGTTTCTGCACCTCTCTTGCATCTTTCTACACCTCTGTTGCCTCTTTCTGCACCTCACTTGCTTCTTTCTGCACCCCTTTTTCTCTATCTGCACCTCTCTTGCATCTTTCTGCACCCCTGTTCCCTCTTTCTGTACCTTTCCTTCCTGTTTCTGCACCTCTCTTGCCTCTTTCTGTACCTCTGTTGCTTCTTTCTGTACTTCTCTTCCTCTTTCTGCACCCTTCGCGCCTCTTTCAGCACCTGTTGCTTCTTTCTGTACTTCTCTTCCTTCTTTCTGCACCCCTCCTGCCTCTTTCTGTACATGTCTTGCCTCTTTGTGCACCTCTCCTACCTTTTCTGCACCCCTCTTGCCTCTTTTTGCACCTCTGTTGGTTCTTTCTGCACCTTACTTGCCTCTTTCTGCACTTCTCTTGCTTCTTTCTATACCTCTGTTGATTCTTTCAGCAATTTTCTTGCCTCTTTCTGCACTTCTCTTCCTTCTTTCTGTACCCCACCTGCTTCTTTCTGTACCTTTCTTGCCTCTTTGTGCACCTCTCCTATCTCTTTCTGCACCTCTCTTGCCTCTTTTTGCACCTCTGTTGGTTCTTTCTGCACTGCTCTTGGTTCTTTCTGCACCTCACTTGCCTCTTTATGCCCTTCTCTTGCTTCTTTCTACACCTCTGTTGCTTCTTTCAGCAATTCTCTTGCCTCTTTCTGCACTTCTCATGCTTGTTTCTGCACTTCTCTTGCGCTTTCTGCACCTCTGTTGCCTCTTTCTGCACCTCACTTGCTTCTTTCTGCACCCCTCTTGCCTCTTTCTGCACCCCTGTTCCCTCTTTATGTGCCTCTCTATCCTCTTTTTGCACCCTCGTTCCCTCTTTCTGCACCTTTCCTGCCTGTTTCTGCACCTCTCTTGCTTCTTTCTGTACCTCTGTTGCTTCTTTCTGAACTTCTCTTGCCTCTTTCCACAGCCTTCGCGCCTCTTTCAGCACCTCTGTTGCTTCTTTCTGCACTTCTCTTCCTTCTTTCTGCACCCCTCTTGCCTCTTTCTGTACTTGTCTTGCCTCTTTGTGCACCTCTCCTACCTTTTTCTGTACCCCTCTTGCCTCTTTTTGCACCTCTGTTAGTTCTTTCTGCACTGCTCTTGCTTCTTTCTGCACCTTACGTGCCTCTTTCTGCACTTCTCTTGCTTCTTTCTATACCTCTGTTGCTTCTTTCAGCAATTCTCTTGCCTCTTTCTGCACATCTCTTCCTTTTTTCTGTACCCCTCCTGCCTCTTTCTATACCTTTCTTGCCTCTTTGTGCACCTCTCCTACCTCTTTCTGCACCCCTCTTGCCTCTTTTTGCACCTCTGTTGGTTCTTTCTGCACCCCTTTTGCCTCTTTCTGCACTTCTATTGCCTCTTTCTGCACCGCTCTTCCCTCTTTCTGAACCTCACTCTCTTCCTTCTGTACCCCTCTTCCCTCTTTCTGCACCTCTCTTGCCTCTGTCTGCACACCTGTTCCCTCTTTCTTTACCCCTTTTGCCTGTTTCTGCAACTCTCTTGCCTCTTTCTGCAATTCTCTTGCCTCCTTCTGCATCTCTCTTGCTTCTTTCTGCACCCCTGTTGTCTCTTTCTGCACCCCTGTTGTCTCTTTCTGCACTCGTCTTCCCTCTTTCTGCACCTCTCTTGCTTCTTTCTGCACTTCTCTTGCTTCTTTCTGCACTTCTCTTGCTTCTTTCTGCACCTCTCTTGCTTCTTTCTGCACCCTTCTTCCCTTTTTTGCATCCCTCCTGCCTCTTTCTGCTGTTCTCTTGCCATTTTCTGCACCTCTCTTGCCTCTTTCTGCATCTCACTTGCCTCTTTCTGCACTTCTCTTGCTTCTTTCCACACCTCTGTTACTTCTTTCAGCAATTCTTTTGCCTCTTTCTGTACTTCTCTTGCTTGTTTCTGCACCTCTCTTGCATCTTTCTACACCTCTGTTGCCTCTTTCTGCACCTCACTTGCTTCTTTCTGCACCCCTTTTTTCTCTATCTGCACCTCTCTTGCATCTTTCTGCACCCCTGTTCCCTCTTTCTGTACCTTTCCTTCCTGTTTCTGCACCTCTCTTGCCTCTTTCTGTACCTCTGTTGCTTCTTTCTGTACTTCTCTTCCTCTTTCTGCACCCTTCGCGCCTCTTTCAGCACCTGTTGCTTCTTTCTGTACTTCTCTTCCTTCTTTCTGCACCCCTCCTGCCTCTTTCTGTACATGTCTTGCCTCTTTGTGCACCTCTCCTACCTTTTTCTGCACCCCTCTTGCCTCTTTTTGCACCTCTGTTGGTTCTTTCTGCACCTTACTTGCCTCTTTCTGCACTTCTCTTGCTTCTTTCTATACCTCTGTTGATTCTTTCAGCAATTTTCTTGCCTCTTTCTGCACTTCTCTTCCTTCTTTCTGTACCCCACCTGCTTCTTTCTGTACCTTTCTTGCCTCTTTGTGCACCTCTCCTACCTCTTTCTGCACCTCTCTTGCCTCTTTTTGCACCTCTGTTGGTTCTTTCTGCACTGCTCTTGGTTCTTTCTGCACCTCACTTGCCTCTTTATGCCCTTCTCTTGCTTCTTTCTACACCTCTGTTGCTTCTTTCAGCAATTCTCTTGCCTCTTTCTGCACTTCTCATGCTTGTTTCTGCACTTCTCTTGCGCTTTCTGCACCTCTGTTGCCTCTTTCTGCACCTCACTTGCTTCTTTCTGCACCCCTCTTGCCTCTTTCTGCACCCCTGTTCCCTCTTTATGTGCCTCTCTATCCTCTTTTGCACCCTCGTTCCCTCTTTCTGCACCTTTCCTGCCTGTTTCTGCACCTCTCTTGCTTCTTTCTGTACCTCTGTTGCTTCTTTCTGCACTTCTCTTGCCTCTTTCCACAGCCTTCGCGCCTCTTTCAGCACCTCTGTTGCGTCTTTCTGCACTTCTCTTCCTTCTTTCTGCACCCCTCCTGCCTCCTTCAGTATCTCTCTTGCAAATTTGTGCATTTCTCCTACTTCTTTCTGCACCCCTCTTGCCTCTTTTTGCACCTCTTTTTGCACCTCTGTTAGGTATTTCTGCACTGTTCTTGCTTCTTTCTGCACCTCTTTTGCAAATGTTTGCATCCCCCGTGCCTCTTTCTGCACCCCTCTTCCCTAATTCTGCACCTCTCTTGCTTTTTTCTGCACTTCTCTTGCTTCTTTCTGCACTGCTCTTGCTTCTTTCTGCACCTCTCTTGTAAATTTCTGTATCCCTCTTACCTCTTTCTGCACCCCTGTTCCCTCTTTCTGTACCTTTCTTGCCTGTTTCTGCACCTCTCTTGCCTCGTTCAGCACCTCTGTTGGTTCTTTCTGCATATCTCTTGCTTCTTTCTGCACCTTTCTTTGTCTTTCTGGACTTCTGTTGCCTCTTTCTGCATTTCTCTGGCTTCTTTCTGTGCCTTTCTTCCTCTTTCTGCATATGTCCTACCTATGTAGGCATAGTTAGAAATTATCATTTAAAAAACATTTGAAATTCACTGAAAAAACCATAGGTTTCAGGGATGTTATAGTTAGAAATTAGCATTTAAAAAACCTTTGAAAATCACTGAAAAAACCATAGGTTTCAGGGACGTTATAGTTAGAAATTAGCATTTAAAAAACCTTTGAAATTCACTGAAAAAAACATAGGTTTCAGGGACGTTATAGTTAGAAAGTAGCATTTAAAAAACCTTTGAAATTCACTGAAAAAACCATAGGTTTCAGGGACGTTATAGTTCAAAATTAGCATTTAAAAAACCTTAGAAATTCACTGAAAAAACCACAGGTTTCAGGGACGTTATAGTTAGTTGGACATTTCACTCGTACAAAACCAGAGAAATTCGGCCGTTATAGTTAGTTGAGGTAACTATAAATCGCGCCCCCGCAATGCACTGCTGATGATGTCACATATTACATCACTCATGACATGGTCAGTGACATCACTGATGACATCACTCATGGCATCTCAAATGACATCACTGATGACATCACTGATGACATCATCCACGTGATAATCTGATGCACCTCCTCACACCCTAATATAACCTTTGATACACCCACTCTAAAATGCAGACTACCATTTTCGAAACCAAAGACACACCAATACCAGTTACTACATACCCACTCACTGATTCCTAGGTCTACACACACATCCACTCATTCACCCATACAGTCACTCATACATGCAGTCACTCATCAATACAGCACTATCATATGCACTCATACACCTATACAGACACTCACACACCGTCACTTACCCATAGACTTACTCACACACATAGTCAGTCATGCAAAGAATCAATCACACTCCCATTTACTCACCTACACAATTATACACACACCACCTCACTTATTCATACAGATACTAACACATACTTACTCTGTTATACAATCACTGACACAAGCACACACTAATCCATACAGCCAGTCTCACAATCACTCACTCTCACATATAGTTATTTATATAGTCCAACACTCCTTTATACTGCCTTTCACATATGTAGTTACTCACACATGTACCACTGAGACATCTAAACACTCACCAACACACCCATACACACACTCACCCACCCATACAGCCCTTCAGACGCACTCTTGAACCCATACACACAGTGAATCACCCACTCACACATCTATGCACAAAGTCACACACCCCCCACCCACCCACACAGACACTCAGGGACCCATACAGATACTCAGACAACCAATCAATAACCCATATAGACACTCATGTAGCTACTCACCAACCCATGCAGCAGCTTACACACCAACTGACAGACTAATACAGACATTCACACAGTTTAGTCACTAACTCATGCATTCAGTAAGACACGTTTAATCACTCACTTATACAGTCAGTCACGCACCTACTAAATCATCCATACAGACACTCATACATCCACTCATTCTTCAATACACCTTGGCATATATATTTAAAACATACTTAAACTTTACAGAAACACACAGTCACTGGATGATGTCATGAGTGATGTCATGAGTGATGTCATCAGTGATGTCATTTGAGATGTCATCAGTGATGTCATGAGTGATGTCACTGACCATGTCATGAGTGATGTAATATGTGACGTCATCAGCAGTGCATTGCGGGGGCACGAGTTATAGTTACCTCAACCAACTATAACGGCTGAATTTCTCTGGTTTTGTACGAGTGAAATGTCCAACTAACTATAACGTCCCTGAAACCTGTGATTTTTTTCAGTGTATTCATAAGGTTTTTTAAATGCTAATTTCTAAGTATAACGTCCCTGAAACCTTTGGTTTTTCCAGTGAATATATATATATATATATATATATATTGAGGCTCTGGCTTGGCTCCGTAGATTAGGAAGCACTCGAACACCACCGAAGGCTCCAAGCATCAGCCTTTATTGAAAGGTATGGAAAACATGCCTCCGCAGATACCTTTAGCAGTCACACGCCTGCCCGACGCGTTTTGATAAATCTTCTTCAAAGGCTTCTGGCGAATGAAGTGCACTGCCGCACCTCCCTTTTCTATCCGTCAATAGCGTGCCCCCTGATGGGCCGCTTTGTATAAGACAACGCTGAGAAAATTGGGAGTTGTAGTGCCGGTTTAAGGTGCAATGTTCTGCCGGCTTTTAAAGACCCGCAAATGGGCCTCCGCATCGGATGTTTTCCTAATCCTGTATGATGGTGCCCCACAACGGGGCTGGCTGAATGACAGTCCCTGTAGCT
This sequence comes from Calotriton arnoldi, assembly GCA_963921515.1. Classification (NCBI taxonomy): domain Eukaryota; kingdom Metazoa; phylum Chordata; class Amphibia; order Caudata; family Salamandridae; genus Calotriton; species Calotriton arnoldi. The sequence goes on from CAWUFW010003765.1 coordinate 986,960, forward strand.
CCCAGGTTCACGGGATGTTGCATTCCTGACGGCACGGCAACCGTCATTAGATTGAGGCTCTGGCTTGGCTCCATAGATTAGGAAGCACTCGAACACCACCGAAGGCTCCAAGCATCAGCCTTTATTGAAAGGTATGGAAAACATGCCTCCGCAGATACCTTTAGCAGTCACACGCCTGCCCGACGCGTTTCGATAAATCGTCTTCAAAGGCTTCTGGCGAATGAAGTGCACTGCCGCACCTCCCTTTTCTATCTGTCAATAGCGTGCCCCCTGATGGGCTGCTTTGTATAAGACAACGCTGACGATATTGGGAGTTGTAGTGCCGGTTTAAGGTCAATGTTCTGCCGGCTTTTAAAGACCCGCAAAAGGGCCTCCGCATCGGATGTTTTCCTAATCCTGTACGATGGTGCCCCACAACGGGGCTGGCTGAATGACAGTCCCTGTAGCTCCCAGGATCACGGGATGGTGCATTCCTGACGGCACGGCAACCGTCATTAGATTGAGGCTCTGGCTTGGCTCCGTAGATTAGGAAGCACTCGAACACCACCGAAGGCTCCAAGCATCAGCCTTTATTGAAAGGTATGGAAAACATGCCTCCACAGATACCTTTAGCAGTCACACGCCTGCCTGACGCGTTTCGATAAATCTTCTTCAAAGGCTTCTGGCGAATGAAGTGCACTGCTGCACCTCCCTTTTCTATCCGTCAATAGCGTGCCCCCTGATGGGCTGCTTTGTATAAGACAACGCTGAGGATATTGGGAGTTGTAGTGCCGGTTTAAGGTGCAATGTTCTGCCGGCTTGAAGCCTTGTGTGTGTTCGAGTGACTCTCACTTACCGGAACAAGCAGGAGCAGGACATATTAGGGCGGCTGCCGTGCCGTCGAGAGTGCACCACCCCAAAAACCTGGGGGCCACGGGGTCGACATTTGCCGGTTCCCTCACGTGGGGCATCACAACATATGGATTTAGGAAGCGCCTGCTGTCGAGACCCATCGGCGGGTCTTTATTAACCAACAGAACATTTTTGCACCGAGTTGAGAAAATGAAATGGTACTTCATTTCCCTAAATGCACAGCGCAGGACTCATTCAGAGCAGCCCATTAGGGGGCGTGCCATCAACGCAGAAAAGGGAGTGATTGGAACCAGCCGGTGCTTTTTCACTTTCCATACAAGCCTCTGAAGAAGAAGTTATTTGAAACGCGTCAGGCAGTTGGAATCTGACTGTGAAAGGTTTGGCAGCTAGACGTTCCCGTACCATTCAATTAAGGCTTATGCTTGAAGCCTTGTGTGTGTTCGAGTGACTCTCACTTACCGGAACAAGCAGGAGCAGGACATATTAGGGCGGCTGCCGTGCCGTCGAGAGTGCACCACCCCAAGAACCTGGGGGACACGGGGGTCGACATTTGCCAGTTCCCTCACGTGGGGCATCACAACATATGGATTTAGGAAGCGCCTGCTGTCGAGACCCATCGGCGGGTCTTTATTAACCAACAGAACATTTTTGCACTGAGTTGAGAAAATGAAATGGTACTTCATTTCCCTAAATGCACAGCGCAGGACTCATTCAGAGCAGCCCATTAGGGGGCGTGCCATCAACGCAGAAAAGGGAGTGATTGGAACCAGCCGGTGCTTTTTTACTTTCCATACAAGCCTCTGAAGAAGAAGTTATTTGAAACGCGTCAGGCAGTTGGAATCTGACTGTGAAAGGTTTGGCAGCTAGACGTTCCCGTACCATTCAATTAAGGCTTATGCTTGAAGCCTTGTGTGTGTTCGAGTGACTCTCACTTACCGGAACAAGCAGGAGCAGGACATATTAGGGCGGCTGCCGTGTCGTCGAGAGTGCACCACCCCAAGAACCTGGGAGCCACGGGGGTCGACATTTGCCGGTTCCCTCACGTGGGGCATCACAACATATGGATTTAGGAAGTGCCTGCTGTCGAGACCCATCGGCGGGTCTTTATTAACCAACAGAACATTTTTGCACCGAGTTGAGAAAATGAAATGGTACTTCATTTCCCTAAATGCACAGCGCAGGACTCATTCAGAGCAGCCCATTAGGGGGCGTGCCATCAACGCAGAAAAGGAAGTGATTGGAACCAGTCGGTGCTTTTTCACTTTCTATACAAGCCTCTGAAGAAGAAGTTATTTGAAACGCGTCAGGCAGTTGGAATCTGACTGTGAAAGGTTTGGCAGCTAGACGTTCCCATACCATTCAATTAAGGCTTATGCTTGAAGCCTTGTGTGTGTTCGAGTGACTCTCACTTACCGGAACAAGCAGGAGCAGGATATATATATATATATATATATATATATATATATATATATATATATATATATATGCATCGTGCCGTTCATACTGATTTTCCAGTGTGGGACAAACACCTGGCAGGTGCATGAGTGATTAGTTGTATGAGTAGCTGTATGGGTGAGTGAGTGGTTGTGTGAGTGGCTGTATGAGAGAGTGAGTGGGTGTGTGAATGGTTCTGTGGATGATGTCATCAGTGATGTCATTTGAGATATCAGTGATGTCACTAACCTTGTCATAAGTGATGTAATATGTGAGGTCATAAGCAGTGCATTGCGGGGGCGTAAGTTATAGTTAGCTCAGGTAACTATAGAATTTCTATGGTTTTATACGAGCAAAATATGAGCGTAACTATAACGTCTCTGTAATCTTTGTTTTTTTAGTGTATTTCTAAAGGTTTTTTAAATTCTATTTTGTAACTATAGCGAAAACCAAAGTTTACAGGGACGCTATAGTTACGAAATAGAATAAATAAAACCTTCTATAAATATATATATATTTTTATTTCTCTAAAAAAAGCCAAAGGTTAAAGTAATATTGTGGTTAGGTGAAAATTTACAGATACATGTGTGGGTTTATAAAGTCATATATATATAAATCAGTACAAGAGAAACATGCAATAATTTCAATCATTTTATTGTATCAATTTACCATTTGAGATCCAAAGTAGGAGTCTGAAGAGGTGCCTTTAGAACATGAGCTTCTTGTTTGATGTGCTTTAGTTTAAAGACTATGATACTGAAGTAAATGCGCTTGTTGAACATGCTGTAGCCTCCTCAGAATCTGCCCAAAACAACATCACCCTTGCATGATCAGTTTTGTCCTAGATCATCACGGAAGGCTCAGTACAAGAGGTTAAGACATATGTTAAACCTTACCATAATATATAGGTGAAATAGGAATCAATTAAAGTCGGAGAGGCTCCCTGAAAACAATGTTGTAGCCAGGATGTTAATTTTCAAGGTTTGTAAAACGTAGGCCTGGCAAGAGAAATTAGGGGTTATATTTACAAGAAAGCGGCAAAGTGTGTTGTTAAGCCAAGAAGGCTAATGACACGCTTTGTCACTTTAGAAACGCAGGGCTGCACCATATTTACTAGAATATGGTGCAGCGCTGGCTTTCCCCCCCTGCACTGGCTCTAAATTAAGCTGCCTAGCGCCAACACAGGCACCCTTGCACCATAGTGCAAGGGTGCCTATGTTGAGGGGAAGATTGTTTATGTGCAGCAAGGTCCCCCTTCCTGCACATAAACAATCTTTAAATGTCGTTTTGTAACTTCTATGTGTGCTGCTTAATGCAGCACACATAGAAGTTGCAAAACAGCATTTTTTAAATGATTGTTTATGTGCAAGAAGGGGGACCTTCCTGCACATAAACAATCACTGGCGTTTTTGCTGTTTCCATGTGTGCTGCCCAAGGCAGCACACATGGAAACAGCAAAAACGAGGAGAAAAAAAAGCATTTCTCCTCGTTTCGCCTGTTTAAGACCAGGTTTTTCCTGGTCTTAATTTTGGCGCTGCCTCCTATTTATGCTGCCCTTGTAAATAGGGGGCAGCGTCAAAATCAATGGGTGTTACGGTGGAACGCCCACCGCAACACCCATTGCCCTCCCCTTTCACGCTAAACACAGCGTGAAAGGGTGCCTTATTTACAAGGCAGTGTTAAGCCATGTTAACTGGCTTAACGCTGCCTTGTAAATAAGCCGAGGCCCCTACCGCCATCACAACGTCACTGTAAATATGCCCCTAGGTTTTAAAAAGGAAATTTATTATGGAATTTTCAAATGTAAAATGAAGGTTCAATTATTCAAAAAACGTCTTTGATGCAGGTAACTTGCTAATTGTTAAACACTGTTTCAATTGCACGAGGCTGCAATGCACCATGCAGAATTCTCCGCTAGGGAGAGTTCTCTAAAGGTGAAATAAGAGCCTTTGAGCATAGCCACGTGACATTTTTAAAAGTACACTTAGAGACCTTCACCTGGTTTGGGGAAAGAGAGTGCAGTGAGGTGCTGTTAGCAGCCCCTCACTGCTTACGGAAACAGCTGCAATCCAACTCCATAAAAAGTTAAGACCATCATGGGGCATTCCTGAACAAACCGATGTAGGCAATGCCAGGCTAAGACTAGAAACTCATTAATTGTTTGCTGCAAATGCACCTGGACCTCTCTGGATTTTCAGGACAATTGAATCCAGTTCTTTGAACAATCTCCCCCCCCCCCTCTTTTACAGACTCTTTCTCCACTGTTCACAAATCCAGTCATTTTAGAGACCCTCTTATGTGTGTACAGAAATCAAGTAATATATACAATGCTTAATTTGTGAAAAAATAAGTGCTGGTGCCTTTATCAGGACGCCACTGCAGCTTGCACCACCCACTGCCCCGGTCAGCTCTGCCAATGACAGTACCAACACAACTGCTAACTATTACACTCCTTCAAGTGTGGCAATTCAGACTACTTCAGCCCACTCAAAGTTATAAGAATGGCTTGGTGGTGGGAAACAGCGTTTACAACGCAGACAGAACTACGCAGTGCCATTACAATGCAGGCACTACAGCGAATGCATCGCTACCACGTGTTCCATTACAACGCAAGTCATTACAACAACTTGCTTTAGGGAACGCATTGTTGGATTTTAAATCCAACACCTTCCCTACTGTGGCACAGACTGGAGTTGGAAGAGTAAAATATACTATTCCAAAGTCCAGCGCTTCCCTAAGGCAAGTCGCGTTGTAATGGAACGCGTGGTAACGACACATTCTTTGTATTACCCGCGTTGTAAAGGCATGCGTTGTAAAAGCATGCGGGAGTACGTCATACATCCTTTGGTGGCAGGTATTAGTCATTTTTAAGATATATTGAATTGACAAACAAGTGTTGTGCTCGTCTCTAAATTAAATTATCAGCACTACCATGTAGCAGACCATCATAAGCGCCGGTGTTGACAATTAAGTGTCAGGGCCGAGCACCGGAAACCACCTACTCAAATTAAGCACTGACTTTTTATATGCCATACATTCAAGTCTCCTCCCCTGCCTCAGCCCCCACAGACATTTCTCATCTCATTCCCTTCCCATGGCTGTCTCCCAGGCATATATGCACACATCACCCAGCACCAAGCTCATTTATTCCATTGCCTGTAGCTCTTTGTGCATGATTTAGTCCTACAGCCGGTTACACATAGTTAAACCTGTATTCCAAAGGGGTGAGTCATACTCCAATAATGTCATGCATGTTTCATTCCCAGTCATGAAGTCATACCCACCCTGGCTCCCCTGCAAAAGACAGACACAAGTTATTCAACTACATCCCTCAGCAATGTCCGTGGTGTATCCCTCCCTAAAGGTCACAACAATTTATCACCCCCTCCTGGAACACCTTGTGCATTCATTGTACCTCCTTGTGCCAGCCACGACAGGCACCCCCTAAATGAAACACCCCTCATATTAGTGTACCAAATTGTGTCAATGAATATACCCATCTAAATGTGAGTGTCCCTAGGATATAGTCCCTATCACCAGTGTTCAATAATGATTCCAGTGCACAAGCCACGTCACAAATGAACACCTTTGTAAATATGTTAAGTGTGGTCTAGTTCTACCCCCACTCCAATGTAGAGAAATGATAGACCCCCCACAAAGTGAGCATAAAATGTCCTTTCTATATTGCCCTCTCAGAAAGACACAGAGATATACCAACATTGACTGCATTATTTGCCTTGAATCAACCTTCACTGTTCTCGCCAGACAAAAAAGGTCTCTTAGAAAGCCATTCTAGGAATATATTACCCAGCGGCGGCCACTCCATTAGAGCGAGGAGCGCCACGCCCCCTGCCACCACCAGCAAATAAAACGATAATAAAACGGGTTTTAAACCTGTTTTATTATTGTTTTATTTTAATCCACTGGACCCGTCCCCAGGACTCTGACGAGTCATGGGAGCGGGTCCAGGGGATGATACTGCTGGTGGGGAAGTGGGGGGCACTCCCTTCACGGTGCATGATGTGTTTGGCCTGCCATCTCAGGCTGGCAAAACCCTCATGCGCAGTGAAGCTCTCTATAGCCCCAGGAGAGAGCAGGCAGAGGCTCCCAGTCTGCCTGGGAGTGCAAGTTGCTGGCGCTCAGGCCAATCCCGACGCTGCTTTCATGCAGCATCAGGATTGGCTGCAGTGCTGTGCCCAGAAGCAGGAAGAGCGCGATGCGGTGGGAGACGGTGGCGGCGTTAAGGTAAGTTTATTTTTTATTTTTTTTGTCCCCAAACCCTCCCCCATCCCTCCTCCGGCTCGGCCTGCCTGCCACTTTGACAGGGGAAGGGCTGCTACTGATAATACCCCCCTCTTCGGCCTCATACTGTTCCCACTTGGCTTCTGATATATCCACACAAATATCATTGAACCAACAGTGGTACCTAGGGAACTATATACTGTACTACCTGTAGGTTCCACAGGGTATTTCCACTTGCTGCCCACCACTATAGGTCAGCTACCCAATGACCAAAAATTAGGAACATGTTTTACATTAGAGAGGAAACATATATGAATGAGAACTGGGAAATAAATTTTTAATGAGTCAATCGAATGCACAATAAAAATCAGAATATTGCTGTGTGCATAGGTGTGGGTATATGGATAGAGAGATTGAGGCCAGTAAAGCCTGGAACCTGTGACCACGGCTTGAAGGCTCTACATCCCGCAATTGTTCATCCCTTGGATACACGAGCGATGATCATAGGTTCCAGATATAGCCAATGAGTAAAGAGCTATTGACAGCCGAGGGGTAAAGAAAGCCCCGCCCCCATGTGTCAGTAACTCTTTACAGCACAGGGTTACTGACAGGTACTAGTTAGAGGATAGTCTCGGATGCAACTGAGTAACACTCAACGCAGTGATATTGCTTTTTATTAATAAGTCCTTACACATCCTTGTACACTTACTCATAGCTACTAAACACAAATATATGATGGCAATATGCAGCGTAGGGCTTTCTACCAGAATACTGAGATTTTAATATGAAACTGCCAAAATATAAACTGCCACAATGTTGGGTAGAAGTAGTACCAAAAATATGTTCAATTAATGCATAGCAAAAAAATACATTCACTCCAACATATCTCTGGTAGAGAAATCCTGGAATGGAATGGGATGACATTCCAGGTTACATGGCAGTTTAAAACTGCACACAGAAGCTCTGCAATGGCAGGCCAGAGATGTCTTAAAGGGCTACTTACGCAGGTGGCACAATCAGTGCTGCAGGCCCACTAGTAGCATTTAATTCACATGCCCTGGATACATGTTGTACCACTTTATTACGGACTTATAAGTACATTAAATATGCCAATTGGGTATAAGCTAACATTACTATGTTTAGAGGAGCGATCCCAAGCACTTTAGCACTGGTTAGCAGTGGTAAAGTGAACAGAGTCCTAAGGCCAACAAAATCGAATTCAGCAAAAAATAGTAGGGAGAAGGCAAACCTCTGGAGATGGCCCTGCATAAAGGGCCAAGTCCAACACAACCCCCCTCCAGCTGAACGCAAGGGTAGACTGATCAATACCTTAATGGGCTTCCCTGCTTAGGCGATAGAACATGGATGAAGGCCCTGATTTGCTGGGGCACTTGTCAGTTCTATGCCTCTCTGAACTCAGTTGGATCCCTCTGTCTATACCCTCCTTAGCCACTGAACTGAACCATTGGGAACCCTTCTCCTCATCTGTGGACTGCATCTGTGAAGCACCAACCCTTACCTTGCTCACAGATTCATCCCAGTAGGCAGACAGTACCACCGTGGCCAACAAAGTGATGTGGCCCACTTCACCCCTTGGATCAGACTTCTGTCTTCAACTCAAGGAAAAGTCTGCCCATAAGGACAACAACCAACAAAGGCAACTGACAGCTGTCCGTGTCAAGAGCCATTCCCCAGGCCATCCAGGGTACTATGACCTCTGAGGTTTCTCTAAGTGGGGGCGTGGCCCAGGGTATTTTGCACCCCACTTACACTTTCCTTCCCACCAGTCCAGGGGTGGTAGCCCGTAACTGGTTACTCAGCCCAGGGTTTGTACCCTGAGGCTTAACATGTGCCTGGCGAGCCAGGACTTCCAGGGGGATCTACCACCCCCTCAAGGGTGACACACTCTGTCTGTGTCATGGAGGGATCTGCCTGGTGCAGGTCTCCATCCCTCTGTCTCTGTGACCATGCAGGGAGCACCCCCAGGTCAGAGGTGGTCCCACCAGGGTTAGTCTTGTGGTGCTCTGTTCTCAGAGCTGACAAACCCTGATCCATTGGTCCTTCCACTGTGGACTGTTTCCACCTAATTCCCTCCATCTAGGCCTCTGTACCCTCCACTGTGGAGTGGTACCCCCAAAAACCTAAACTGGTAGAGTGTCTTGGGCAGCTGCCCCACCCAGCTCCCCTGATACTGTGGAGCTCCCACCAGTGGAGGGTCTCTCAGTACAGACCAGGTCCCACTGCTTATGCCCTCACTAGGAGCAACCCAAGCACTGGGGCTGGGAATAGGATGCCCTGAGCCTATGCCCACCCAAACCTCCCCTCCTATGCTTAAAAGGGGCATGGGAACCCTTCCCCAACACCATAATGGGACCTGTCTGGATCTCTGTCTACCTCCCTCCCACTCTGCTGTTTGGAACCTGAACCACCCTCTTTAGGATCTTTCCCCAGTGCCTACACAGACACTCTGGTACCAACCCAGAGGTCTGCCTCCTTTGCAAGCTCCCTGGGGTCAGTAAGCTTGAAGTCAGCTAGGCGTTGGCATAGCTCTGGTAAACAGTGATTGAACATGTGCTCGCTGGTGATCAAACTGTACAGCCCTCAGAGGTGTTTAACACACTACCCTTCACCTAACCATCCAGGCAGGATAACACATCATGTCCTCCTAGGGCAAGTAGGGTGTCCCTCCCATCACTAAGTATATGCCACAAGAGGTGATCCCCCCAATCCTCCTCAGGGATCCTGTGCATCTACAGAGCTACTTCATTTGCTTAAAACCACCTGTCCATGGGTATGTGGATCCTGTCTTTACCACTGGACACTGTATTTTCACTGCCACCTTTTCTGCTGGACTCTAACAGTTGTTTGGTCTTTAAGTCCAGCTCCTTAAGACTCAGTTCATTAGCCAACAGTATTTTTCTCTCTTCTAAGACTCTCTCAGCCTTCTTTTCTTTTGCCTCCATAGCACGATTATCCTTGGCTAAGGCCCTCTCAGCCTTTTCCTCCTCCACCAGAGCTCTTTCAGCCTCAGCTTTTCTCTCCTCTGCAGCCAGTTGGGCCAGATGCAGCCTCAGGTCCCTCTAAGCCTGTCTGTCCTTCCACTCCTCAGGACATAGGGTGTGGAAGGAGACACTTCTTCCTGCATTGGATCCAGCAGGGGACTCCATCTCTGTGGTCCTCCTCTGTCCTCTAGAGCCATTGTGAGGTCTTTTTCCTCCTCATCCTTCTCAGTACCATCGCCCTCTTGGTCCTCTGGTTTTGGGTAAAGGAGTCAAATCGGCTCTCCTCTCTCTAGCACTGCAAAGTATTCCTCCTCAGCCTCCTCCTCAGAGCACCACCTTCCTGGTCCTGTGGTGAAAGCGCCAACTGGCGTGCTACCTCAAAGGTGCAAAAGGCTGTCTGAAGAACCCATTTAGTGGAACTCCTCCTCACAGCCAGCCCCCTCTCTTTGCAGAACTCCTTCAGCTCCCTCAAACTGTACAGTGACAGGCAATTTAAATCTGGTTCCATTCTGGCAAGGTATCACAGGTGCAACAACAAATGAGTCTCAAGTCTATAAAGATGAAGCAGTAGTCAATTTTCGAAAAATGATCAAATGAGAGAAAAAGGAGAAATAAAAAAACTCGTAATGGTCTCAGATATATGATGGTAGTGTACACCAAATCACTGTATGTCAGTGCACAAACACAAGCTCCAATCCTCATCGCTGATCAACAATGTAAGAAATTGAGTACTGGTTGACTGGGGTGTGAGCCCTGGTCAAGCAGCAACCAGAATCCTAGTCAGGGTAAGACACAAGCAAAACCCAATTTAACCTGTGCTCAAACCCACTGGTAGCTGTGCATAGAGCAGTCAGGCTTAACTTGGAGACAATGTGTAAAGTATTTGTGCAACACTACAAACAGTAAAACAGTGAAAACATCACACAAAAAGATCCCATGTTAGAAACATTGAGAAAAATTTAAAATAAAATGGAAGAGCAAAACAAAAAAAATCCAATCAGTAGAAATTCATTTTTAAAATATAAACTGTAAAATAGCGACTAAAAGCATAAAGTGCCAACCCTGGCTATTTGGCCACACTGGACGGGGTCAAAGTCAAACGTTCAGGCCAACCGTGATGAAGCGCTGGTCAGATACAGTCCCAGATTATTCCCGCTGAAGTTTTACCTTCTCAAGTTTTGTGCCAAGAGTCCCGTTAGCGTTGGTGAGGGTTGCGTCGAGCAAGGAGAGCATTGCGGGCAGTAATCCGCATGGTGCAAAGTGCAGGCCGGGTGTCATGGATGGGTGGGCTGGAGCTTTGTGTTGTGGGATCCCCCACAGAATGTCAATGCTGCTGTCTGAAGAGATGGGCTGGAGGTGGCTTGCGCTGTATTTTGGTGCGAGCAGCACGGTCTTGGTGCAAGCGGGCCCGTTCACAGTTGCGAAGAACCCGAAAGCTTGATTTAAGAGCCCTTGAGCCAAGCCAAACCAAGGGTCCAGGATATGAGAGGCGATCACTTGGGGGCCAGGAACGCGCTGCAGCTGGGCCCAAGAGCTGGTTGGGGAGCATTTATGTCCCTGGGGCTCAGATCAGGAGGCGATCAGACTAGCCCGTGGATTCACTCTGAGGTGCTGAGTTCAAGATGAAGATGTAGGTCTAGTTCTTCCTCCCTAAGTAAGAGGGCAGCAGGCAGCAGGGCAGCAGTTCCTTTAGAGCAATTGTCCAGCAGAGTGGCAGTCCTTGTAGCAGCACAGCAGTCCTTTTTCCTGGCAGAGTATCCACAGATCCAGAAGTGCACTGAAGTGCTATTGTCTGAGGTCTAGTATTTATACCCAGTTGTGCCTCTGAAGTGAGGAAAAGCTTCTAGAGGCATGACTTTGAAGTGCACAGGTGCCCTGCCTTCCTGGCCCTGGCTCCAGACCAACTACAGGGGATATGCAGCCCTTCTGTGGAGGTAGAACATAGCTTATTCAAGTGTAAGTGGGGCTGTGCTCAGCTCCTTCCTCCCATCCTTCTAGTGATGGCCCATCCAGTCACACCTAAACTCCCATTGTGTGTGGCTGTCTAGGAGGAATACACAAAGCCCAACTGCCACCCACATCAAGTCATGTGACCCCAGAGACAGTCTGAAGACACCAAATGGCTATGGCTGTGGGCAAGAAAATTCCAACTTTCTAAAAGTGTCATTTTCAGAATTGTAATTTAAAATCCGATCTTGCCACATGTTAGGATTTTAAATCAGGATTCCAGAGACACCAAACATGAACTGGGTACCTTTAACCATTTGGAAATTACACTTTTAAAATGTAATAAGGTAATTCTAATGTTATCCCATGGGATAGGTTGGCCTTGCAGTAGTAAAAAACTCATTTAAGAGTTTTTTTACTGCCAGGACATGTAAAACTTAAACGTACATTTCCCACTTTTTAAATACATTGCACCTTGCCCTATGGGCTTTCCATGGCCTACTCTACTTTACTACTGGTTACTTATATGTATTAAAAAGAAAGATTTGGGCAGGGCAATTTATTTTGCGAGGTTGACATGGTAGTTTGAAACTGCACACACAAGCTCTGCAATGGCAAGCCTGAGACATGTTTAAAGGACTACTTAAGTGGATAGCACAATCTGTGCTGTAGGCCCACTAGTAGCATTTAATTGGCAGGTCCTGGGTACAAGGGGTACCACTTTACTGGGGACTTTTAAGTAAATTAAATATGCCAATTGGGTATAATCCAATATATCCATGTTTAGAGGAGAGATTACTAAGGCCAACAAAAATGAATTCAGCAAAAACTAGGGGGAGGAAGGCAAAAAGTCTGAGGATTACCCTGCAGAAAGGGCCAAGTCCAACACTTATTAAAAATATAAGTGGTCAAATGTATTAGGTTTGTAATATATAAACAAATACAGCAGAAGTGCATTTTTAGACATGCACTATGCCACATTATGGGAAGGCAGATATATATATATATAAACAAAACCCCTGCTCCCAAAGGAAAAGAGCACGCACACGAGGAATGCAGGAATACGGCTTCTTTAATAAGATGGGCCTCCCTCGACCCAGCAACCAGGAGAGACGTGTTTCGGCTGTAACAACAGCCTTTGTCAATCTGGTGAGCGCCATTTTTTTCATTCAATATATAGTAACAAATTGATGGATAAGGTAAAAATACTACATGCAGAATCAAAATAGTATACAATGCCTAATGCATGAAAATACATTGCAGTATGTGCATCAATACATTTAAATCATGTGGTAACACTGTATGGCCTCATAAGCTTGCAACCTAGTTATCCATGAGGTAAACTACCCCAAATATCATAATGTTGTCAATACAAGTGTACTCCCATAATATACAAACATCACATTACACATTTAACATGAAGTATAAAATAACGTATTTCGATAATTAAAAACACTTCTATTCATTAACTAAAGAGATTAGCGCAAACCACCTCAAGTAGCACTAACGTGTCACATGGGCTGTTGCTATTTGTATCGTGGTGTGGATGTGAGTTGCCTTAACTAATTAGATACTCTGCTTGCCTCATATCTGCTGAATACCAAAGTTCTCCTGCAGTCGTGTCGAAATGCGAGAAATCTTTTTAGCCTCAGAAACAAAGTGTGGTAATATTGCATGTTCTTACAAAACATAAACAGTGCTGCGCACACCACCTGTGTGCAATTAGTGTCACTTAAAGCCCTCATACTACCAACCCACTGTAGAGATATGTCGAAGGACTACTAGTCCCATAATGCCCCAGTGAAGCATCACCATTTTTACATAACCTGGTATGGCACGTAACGGACCTGATTACACAACATATCGTACCGTACTGTTTAAACATAGACAAGCTATGAAATGTCAAAGAAAAATAAAATGTCATTGTTTCTGAAAAGCTCTCGGGAAAAATAAAGCAACCTCGAGTATATTAAGTTAAGCATGGAATGAGCTTACAGAAGCAGGTCCAAGGTATTCCGGTCCTCATCACTGTGTGAATATCCAGCTGGGGAAGACTCCCACTAGTTCAACAGCCCAGTGTAAATCACTTCACAGGGTCGGGGAGATCCTCACACAAAGATTAATAAGCACCGCAGTCCTCACCAAACAAAGCAAATGCTTATATGGTGCCCAGTCACCAGACCTCCCTCGGCCTGCTGAGTGAAGCTGTAGTATGCATGGCAAAACTCCATCCCCGTGCTGAAAATCAGATGATTTCCCCGCGCCAAGTCTGCATCTCCCACACTGCCCACGCTTCATATTACTCGTCCCGAGGCTTGATCTGGGGACAAGTCGGAAAAGCATTACCATGCTGACTCCTCCTAGATGCGGTTACTCCGACTGCCCAAAACAACTGGTGGTGCGTGAAGAACATCAACCGCTGATGTTCAGAAGTAATAAACAAAACACCTGCTCACAAAGGAAAAGAGCACGCACACGAGGAATGCAGGAATACGGCTTCTTTAATAAGATGGGCCTCCCTCGACCCAACAACCAGGAGAGACGTGTTTCGGCTGTAACAACAGCCTTTGTCAATCTGGTGAGCGCCATTTTTTTCATTCAATATATAGTAACAAAATGATAGATAAAGTAAAAATACTACATGCAGAATCAAAATAGTATATATATATATATATATATATATATATATATATATATATATATATATATATATATATTCACCAAAAAAAGGGACAATATAGTTAGGAAATGGAATAAAAATAACCCTAAGAAATTCATGGAAAAAACCCAAAGGTTACAGAAAAGTTATAGTGAGGCTCAGGTTTCACACGTGCAAAACCAGTGAAATTTAGCTGAGCTAACTATAATTCGTGCCTCCGCAATGCACTGCTTTTGACCTCACATATTACATCACTCATGACATGGTCAGTGACTGTGAGTGCTTTTAAAATGTTTATCAGGGTTAAATATATGTACCGAGGTGTATTGGTAAACCAGTGGTCACACACCCCCTCACACACACTTATACACCCATACAGGTACACAGACAACCAATAAATCACCCATACAGCTACTCACGAACCCATACAGCCACTTAGACACCAACTGACAGACAGATACAGACCTTCACACAGTCTAGTCACTCACCCATACATTCCCTGAGACATCTAATCACTCACTTATACAGTCAGTCACGCACCCACTGAATCATCCATACAGACACTCATACATCTACTGATTCACCGATACACCTTGGTGTGTATATATTTAATACTCATACACTTTTTTTAAACACTCACAGTCACTGGATGATGTCATCAGTGATGCCATCAGTGATGTCATTTGAGATGTCATGAGTGATGTCATGAGTGATGTCACTGACCATGTCATGAGTGATGTAATATATGAGGTCATAAGCAGTGCATTGTGGGGGCGTGAGTGAGTAGCTCACTAGCTATAATGGCTGAATTTCTCCAGTTTTGTACGAGGGACATCTGAGCCTACTATAACGTCTCTGTAACCTTTGTTTTTTTCAGTGAATTTCAAAGTTTTTTTTAATTCCATTTCCTAACTATAACATCCTTGTAACCTTTGTTTTTGGGCGGATGAAGTCCACTCTAATCCTGAGGCCCTCAGGAGTCAAGGGGACCTCCTCCCCACACCAGCAGTGCACCAAGAGGCACATTTGCAGAGTTTCGGAGAAAGGGTGCATGGCCTCCGACCACCTCTCAGCAATCCCACTGTGTGGGGCTTACTTGAGGTAACAGGAGGCCTTGTTGGCCCCTAAGGACCGCCAGCTGCCAAGGGGACTTCATCCCCCAACCAGCAGCGCGCCATGAGGCAGAGTGGTGGAGAAAGAGGGCAGGACCTCCACCGAGTTGGCGGCTTTTTATTTGTATTTTTCTACTCTTTAGGAAGATGGGCGGTGTTGCCCCCGTTCCCTGTACTATTTTCGGTCCCGAGGATGAACCCATCCCCCGGGGCCTGACCCTTTTAAAAATGTTTTTTAAAAAAAAGAAGGGGGCCCTCTCCTGGGTCGATTTCGGCCCTGGGGACCCCATCCCCTGAACCTCAGCCTTTTATTTATTTTTTAATATAATTCAAATGGAGTGGTCCAAGCGGCACCACTCCCGGGCCATTTTCGACCCCGGGTCCAGACCCCTTTTTTAAAAATGTATTAAAAAAAGGGAGGGGGGGGGCACGCGGCCCCACTACTGGGCTGATTTCAGCCCCGGGGACCTCATTCCCCGGGGCATGGCCTGTAGTGTGGGTGCCCTGGCCCCACCCAGGGCACGCACATTTAAAACATTTGGGACTGTGGGGGAGCCTGAAGGCCCCCGTGGTCCCTGCCAGCTCCCCGCCTTTTGCGGGAGCCAGCATTGCTTTGGGACCCAGGGAACTGTGTCTGTTTCCCTGCTCACTTCACAGCAGCATAGCATTTGTTTGCTCTGGCTTGGCAGAAGCAAACTGCAATGTCCAGTGGGTGGGCACCCCGGGACATTGCTGGAGCGGGCCCTGGGGGGTGGCGGTCGCCAGGGCCAAGTAGGCCCCCATCCTTTGTGAATTAAGCCTCGGGAAGGTAGTGGTCCCCGGGGCCGGGGGTCTGCTACAGACACCTTTAATTATTATATTTGTGCCCCGCGAGGTGGTGGTTCCCGGGGCAGCGTGGGAGGCCCTATGGTCTCCCCCGCATTTCTTTAATTAAACAGTGTGCCCTGGGCAGGTTCCAGTCCCTAGGGCACCGGGGGGCCGAGCTGGCCCCTCATTTACATTGCTTATTGCCTTAAGGAGGTGGCGGTCCCCGGGGCAGTCGGGGCGGCTGAGCAGGTCCTCCCGCATTTACATTGTTCATTGCCCCGGGGAGGTGGCGATCCCCGGGGCTGCGGGGGAGGCCGCATGGCTTCCCCGGCATTTCTTTAATTAAACAGTGTGCCTCAGGGGGTGGCGGTCCCTGGGGCACTACGGGGAGCTGAGCGGGCCCCCCTATTTCCATTATTTACTGCCCCGGGGACGTGGCGGTTCCTGGGACTTGAAATTAAGCGTGTGAAGGGTGTCAGAGAAATATCTAAATGATACACTAGGAGACTAAACCCGCAGACCAGAGGGTGTGGTCTGGGCACACACGGGCTTGCCCTTGGCACGCCTTTGGCGCACTGTTGGTGTGTCTGCTGTGTGTGTCCACTGCACAAATGCTTTGCAGCATCTGTAATCAAGGGCACCATAGTCTGATAGGGAAGGTTCACCAGAGAAACTCTAGAGCACTAAGCACTGGTTGTACCCTGACAGTAAGAGATATAAATAAATGAGAGAGGAGTTAAAAACACAACCGGAGCCCAGCAGCTCCTGTGCCCCCTCCATCGCCTGGGGTTCTACAAGGTAAAAAAATAAGTTAAAATGAAAGGGAGAAAAGTCAAGCCATAAACATAAAAGAACGACTCTTTGGAGGCTGCTCATGGGACACAGGCACCCCCAGTTAAATAAATACAAGTAAACAAAAGCAATGGTAAAAGCAGGTAACGACAACATCAGTGAGAGCAGGTAATATACCCAGCTACTTCCTAGGTCTGTGTCGGCTCGCTGCAGCGTCAGTTGTAAAAGACGCCATGTTCGGGTAGGGGGGCCACCAGAGATACACTATGGCACTAAACACTAGTTGTGCCTTGACTGTCACAGATGTAAACAAAAAAGGCACAGCAGGGATGGGTCCAGACAAGATCCCCGTAAAAGTTCTTCAGAGCAATCCGGAAGGATGGAGTAAGTTCCTAATGAAATGAAAAATTAAATGAGAGTTTTGTAAAGCGCGTGTTTGCCGTGGCGTCTTAGCGCTAGCTGTCCAGGTTCTGTACAAGGAGCCGTGACTGATCGGCTAGGCTTTGTGGGCAAACAGCCATGTCTTCAGTGCTTTTCTGAACATTAACAGATTTGTTTGTTTCCTAAGGTTAACTGGCATCGTATTCCACAGTTTTGGGGCCAAATGTAGGAAACTTCTGCCACCCCACTTTAAAGTTTTTACTCTTGGAACCACCAGTAAAGAGGCGGTTGCAGATCTAAGCTCTCGTTGTGGTGTATAACACCTAATATGTGATTTAAGGTAGGCTGAGCTGGCTCCATGTAGACTCTTGTGCAAAATGCACATAGATTTGAAGTAGATCCTTGCTTGAATAGGTAACCAGTGTAATTCGCGGATGGCATGTCTTACGGGGCTAAACTTTGGGATTTTAAAAAGTAGACGTGCAGCTGCGTTTTGCAGCGTCTGTAGTTTGCATATCACGTTCTTCTTTGCTCCTAAATAGAGAGCATTACAATAGTCAATTTTAGACAGTATTAAAGCAGTAATAACTGTCTTTTTGAGGGCCATAGGGATTAAAGGTAGAATTTTTTTAAGGACTTTTAAAGTGAAGAAACAAGAGGATGTGATGTAGTTGACTTGTTCAGACAAAGAGAGCTGGTCGTCTATCTTAATCCCAAGGTTTTTTACTTGTTTAACTGGCAGAGGACAAGGTCCTGCTACTTCCGGCCACCAGGTAGAATTCCAGATGGCAGTGTCTCTTCCAAACATAACCACTTCGGTTTTTCCAGTGTTTAACTTTAAACAGTTTTCCAACATCCAGGAGATGATGTGACTCATGCAGTTACTAAAATTAACTGCCACTTCTTCGGGTTTGGATGTTAGGGAGACAACTATTTGTGTGTCATCAGCGTAACACACAACTTTAAAGCCATAGGACCTTATAAGTTTAGCTAGTGGGATGACATAAACGTTGAACAAGGTGGGGGAGAGCGACGAACCCTGGGGAACCCCACACGGCAGCGAGTAGGGATGCGATTGATGTTCTTCCAAAATAATGGATTGCTCTCTATCAGTTAGCTATGACCGGAGAATATCGGACGCCTTGTTGACAATTCCTATCTCAGCCAGACGCTGAATAAGAATGTGGTGATCAACCGTATCAAATGCGGCCGATAAATCGAGTAGTATCAATATGGCCTTCCCCCCTCCATCAAGTTGCATGCGTATGTCCTCAGTTGCTGCAATTAAAGCAGATCTGTGCTATGATGTGGACGGAAACCGTGTTGTGCTGAGTCAAATTTATCATGGGTCTCTATGAAAGATAGAAGTTCCTCATTAAGGGCTTTTTCCAAAATTTTGGAAGGAAATGGCAAGCAGGAAATAGGTCGATAAGTACTGACCTCAGTAGGGTCTAGAGTTGGCTTTTTTAGTAGGGGTTTGACCAAAGATTTTTTCCATGTATTAGGGAAGTGCCCTTTAGACAGAAGGTTACTAAAAAGGGGTGTTAGTCTATTTGCAATTGTAGTAGGTGCCATATGGAAGAGCATGGCTGGACAAGGGTCCAAGGGGGATCCCGACTTAGTTGACAGTATTAACTTTTCTACCCTATCTGTAGTTAGGGCGTGGAAATCGTGCAGGAGAACCATCGTTGTTTCCTTGTTGTCTTTGGATATGTGGACATTTGTTTCATTTTTACTGTTGGAAAACTCCTCGAAAATGTTAACTACTTTGTCCTGAAAAAACTCTGCTAGTTGGGCGAAATTGTTTGCTATTATTGAAACTGGATAGGTTAGAGACTGTTTTAAAGAGTTCCCTAGCTGTGTTCTTGGAAGTCATGATTTTTTCAGTGAAGAAGCTAGTTTTTGATTGAGTTATTGCTTCTTTGTACTTTGATAGTGCCTCATTGTACTGTAGTCAATAAACTTTATTCGGTTTTAGCTTCAAAACCATAAAAGTTGCACAAAGACATTGAAATATAAGAAACAAAAAAAAAAAAAATCAAATCTCCTTAAACTGGTAGACAGTCAAATTAGAATCATACTCCCCAAGTGCAAATCAAAATATAAAATACAATGTGCAATAAATACATATGTACAGTCCACAAGAATATTAAAACTGCAACCCCCAGGAGCATATGTATAAATTATGCACGTTGTTTGAGTGCATACATAGGTATATAACATTCTGACAGTAAAAATACATTATTAAAATAACAAGTTAAACATCCATGAAGGATCGCGATTTAACACAAGCTTTTAGATAGCCAAGTGTAAAAGACAATGACTCCGTAGGCAGCATCTGTAGATGCAAAAGTGCAGGACGAACCTGTCTAAAATTCAGTCGTTTTAAATAAGGGACCAAAAAATCCTACGAGGGACTTCATAAAATCCACAAGCAAACATAAAGTGCAACAAATCCTGCGGAGACTCACCGTCGCAGCCGCAGGATGGCGTCACACTTGCCCTCTTATAATCTTTTGGTCTAACCAACAGGTGATGGTATAAATTCATCCTGAACCTTGTTAAAAGATATTTCTCATGAGAGGACAAACACCCCATAAGGTAGGGTTCAATTGACAAAGTGGTTTTCGTTAATAAAAAATTGCGTACACTGGGTTTCAGCAGCTCCTTCGCTTCTCTTTCCATCCTCCACAAACTCATAAAAGCTATTCTGCTTGTTACGACATCCTGCTTAACTATGCATTCTGGCTTGCTATACAGCTCGCCACGCCCTATCCCTTTAAAACTCTTTTGAATATAATTTAGCCAAGGGATACATGAGGCTTGTTCTAGCAACATGCACTCTCTTAATAATAAATGGTTAAGACAGATCTATATTTAACCAACATTTCAGCCAAAAAATCAATGGACGTAATGCAAGGATGTCACTGATATAGGAAACCCCCAATTCCTCATGCACTGCTAAATTAGGGGTCCCCGAGGGACACACAGGAGGCGTTTTAAAAATTATTTTCCACCACTTGCAGAGAATCTGCAACTGTATATCCCCATATCTCACTTCCATATGTGGCAATGGAAAGACTTTTAGCCTTATAAACTTGTAACATGGCCCCAGTCGGTTTCTTCCCTATTCTCGAAGCAAATTTAAAAATAGCCGCATTTGCCCGAACCACTTCCCCCTTCTTCTTCTCTATTTGGGGTCCCCATTTTAATTTGTTGTCAATAAGAACCCCCAAATATGAGAAAACATTCGTAGAGGGGACCACAATTGAGTCAATTGCGAATTTAAAAGGCTTCACAGATTGTTTGCCTATTCTAAGTACATAAGACTTAGAATTGTTAATTGACAAGTCCCGTTTACCCATGTACCCCGCAAAAGCCTTTAAAAGAGATTGTAAACCAACCTCTGTTCTAGATAAAAGGACGGCATCATCTGCATAAAGCAGTATCGGGATGCCACGACGTCCAACATACGGGTAATCAACCCCAGTTTCCAATAATTCTTGTTCCAAGTCGTTGAGATAGTAATTAAACAGGAAAGGGGCTAAAATGCAACCTTGACGGACGCCCCTTTGATATCAAAATTCTCAGTAACACGCAAATCCTGAGCGAACCTAACATTCGCCTGGGTAGAATTATGAAGATCCACCAGGAAGTTCACTAGACTAGGATCCACACCTGTTAGCCTCAGGATCTGCCACAGTTTGGTTCTGTTAACACGATCAAAAGCTGATGACAGATCCATAAAGGCACAAAATATGGACCCCGAGCGTGCAATAGTATATTTACTGAAAATCATGAGAATATTTAAACACTGGGCAATTGTGGAACGACCGGGCGAAAACCATATTGGATATCTGACAGTATTTCGGTTTCCTCTGCCCAAGTTTGCAGCCGCTGTAATAATATCCGACCCACCACCTTAACTGTAGAATCTAAGAGGGAGATGGGTCTATAACAATGAGGGCTACCCCGGTCGCGCTTTTTAAAAACAGGAACAATAGTAGAAATAGCCCAGGAAGAGGGGCATCCAATTTTTGCTGCAGCGTTAAAAACGTTAACCAAGATGGGTGCCCAAAAAAAGGGTCAGATTTAAATAAGTCTGGGGGAATCCCATCTGGTCCTGGGGCCTTTTTAGCAGAAAGCCCTTCAATCCCTGCAATAACCTCAACGATACTGAAAGATAGAGCTGGAGCATTTAAGTCTATTATCACTGGGCCACAACAATCACGGGACAATCGAAAACAGTTTTAAAATGGGACACCCAGTCCTCTTCTGTAATAAAGGCTCCTAAAACGGGATCCCTATCCATACCAAAGGCTGGGCGGTTCACCACTTGCCAAAATTTGGAACTATTTTTCAATACACTTGCCTCAATAAGGTCCCGCCAGGCTTCATCTTTTAATTTTGTCTTGCGCCCTGCTAGAGCGGCCTTATATTCTCTGCGGTAGTTGCTGACCACTAATTGTATTCTGGGTGTAGATGAAAGAGCTGCCTTCAACTTGCCAGCTGCTCGGGTACAATCAGAGTCGAACCATTTAGGCCCAAGATTTCTAGCCCTTGCGGCCGGAACGCTTAAAAGATCTCCCACCTTCCCAGCTAAGGTCACAAAAGCTGCCAGCAAATAATCTGGGGGCGAACAGGAATTTTGACATGTTAAGAGTTCTGGGGCACATAACCTATTAACCTTATCATAAAACAACTTAGGGTCAATCTGTGTCCATTTCAATCTGCGTTTATTGTCAGTCAGAGTCGTAACGCCCCTCTTAGCTGCTCCTTCAATGTGACTAATAAGTGGTCCAGCTATATGAGCACAAAGCGGATTAAGATCACTGAATATACTCTCATCAATAGAAAAACCTGTGATCCACATCTGCAAAGGGGAGGAAATTAATATATAGTCAATAAAAGATCCTGTCCTGGCCCCTTTATAAGTTGGAGTTAAAAATTTGATGTTTGGGGCCACAAGAGCCATCAAACACACCATATTGAACTCCTGGATCATGTTATTAATCGATTCCCCTTGTGTGTGGTGATCAAAATGGAATCCACTCCTTCGTGGGCATCCCAGTTCGGATAAACAAGACAATGCAGGATTACCACATGGGTGAACATTAAAATCCCCAGAAACCAAAAAATCAGAAACTGGGAATCTGTTGGGACGTCTAAAAAAAGAGCATAAGGCAGTTATATTACAATCACGGGCAGGACTAGATACTGCGTTATAAAAATTAACCAGTCCCCATCTAATGCCTCTAGTGTTAAAAAATAACGCCAATATCCCTCCACACCAAATAGGAACAACCTGGATCTGGCTGTCTAAGGCCACAGACACATATGTGACTAAGCCCCCTTTAGCTCTCCCGCTAGAAGACGGGGTAGCAGGGACAAAATAGGCCTTGTATCCTTCTAAAAACAAGTTACTTTCAACCAGCCAAGTTTCTTGGAGACTGATTATCTTAAACTCTTTTAAAAAATTGACTAAAGAAGGGTCTCAAAATTTAGTTGCCAGCCCGGCGATATTCCAAGAAATAAAATTACGAGGGATCACTACACTTGGCCTCCCCACGGCATCAACTATGGGCACTAAACTGTGTCCACCCCCTGGCTCCTGTGTTTCAATAGGCAATAGTCAGTCACAGTCTTCTAATCCACTTAATGTAGAAAATCTATTTTGTACTTCCAAAAAGGAGTGGTAGCCGGCTGGACCTGCGAGAAGAGTGGTTGATACATTCTAACTGCTGCCTGTGCAGCAGGTGCGGAACTATTCAGCCTTCCTAATCCAATATTTGTCCTTACATTATAATCAGTAGGACTTGTGGGAACCCTGGGCTTATAGAAAAAACCCAAGGGGAGAGTTCTGATAGCACCTGAGGGGGATTACGGTTAGCACCCTTATGCAGGATTCTAGCCACTAAATTAGGATTATTAAAATTCACGATAATGCAATCTTTATTACCCACTTTAGCAGATGGCCCCACCCAACTCACCCTACGCGCCATAATGATATTATTAGCAATACACACACCAGTAGCTATATTATGGGCAAACCAATGTGTTAATTTGTTTTTAAATTGGTTATAATCCTCTGTAACCCCTGTTTCAAGAGGTGGAACATCCCCTAAAGCAACAACATAGGGGGTAGATTCAGGTGGAAGGTTAATTACGGGAAGACAAGTTGTTTGAGAATCCCTGAATGCTAACCCTGTCATGTCCTTCAATGCAGGCGTCACTGCCCTGGGAGGATGACGAGAGATCACTCCACCATGACTACTAGTGGTGACTTTGTCATTATTTAATTCCTTTGGGTCTGTGACCATCTCAACATCCCCCTGCAATGCATTTCCCACTACTGCATCCCTAACAGTCTGTGTAACACATGTCCTGTTAATATTTGCAACTTTCGATGTTAAACAATTGCAACCGGTCCGTCCCTCGAGTTTGGATAAAGCATCCTCAATAGCCCCAATTTTCTGCCTTATTGGATCAAGAGAAGAAGACAACAACATTTCCATTTTCCCCCAAAAATGGTCCTCGTGATCTTTAACAGAACAGGACCCAGGCAGCGTACATGTATTAGGGGTGAGTGAAGGTAAGTCGTTCAAACTGTTTGTTACTGGGGGAAAAGAAGACGCCTCGATACCACTATCTATCTTGTGGGCTGATCTGCTACTTTTCGAGAACCCACCATTCTTCCCTTTTCTTTTCCTTGCCTGGAGGTCATTACTATTAGACTGGCCTAATTTGGCCTTTTGACCTGTTGTCTTAGCTATTAATGGGCTAGGGGTAGTTATCAACTCTATACCGGGGCTAGGTAAAATTTGCATCGAGACTGGGGCTAGTTCCGGGGTGAGAGAAAGACTAAGCCGAGAGAGATCAGCATTCATAATCCCTTCTACTTCAGGAGCTACCAATTTAATAGGCAATCTATCTTCTGGAGACGGGGGCTCTAATGACAACCTCCTTTCCGTAAGCTTAATTTCATGAATAAGAGCTGATTCAGCTCTTGAAAGAAATGCATCCAGAGTTCCAATCACACTCTTACCGGGGGTCATTTTCCGTTTGCTCATTTTTTTCAAATAATAAAACTAGTGCAGGATATATGGCAAGAGAAGGGACGAAGCAGCAAAATATTGGCACTTAATAAAACTTGACAAAACTACAAAATTATAAAATGTCAAGAGATAAAAAGCCCAGTTAAAACACTATTAAAAACAAATTCAAACACCTAATATACAATAAGCATAATAATACAGTCCCAGGGGAAAAGTAAAATTTAGCGGCAATTAGGTCTTGTACAAATAAAATATCAATGTGCAAAATAAGCAATATATACAATATGTATAACAGACATACAGTCCTTATGAAAAAACAGAGCTAGCAGCAATTCGAGCGACCAACGATTTGTGCAAAATAAGCAAGGTATAACAAACAACATGCAGCACTAATATGGTCCCTGCGAAAAATAAAACCTGCCAACTGTCATAGGTTTATGCAAAAGAAGCCAACAGTGTTCAAGGTAAAAGAATGTCCCATAAAAAGTAAAACTAACCGACACTGATAGGTCCTGATAATCCAAAAAAAAGAAAAAACCACTTGGGGAGAAAGTTAAAATACAATAATTCCAGTTAAGGGACAAGAATAAACACACAGCTACACCAGTACCTGGCGAAGGGTGGACTCAATCAGCAACCTATGCACTTTGAGAGGAGCTATCACGCTCTACTGTGGGGGAAAGGGAGGTAGCCCAGCCCAGCCTCTTCCGGGCTATGACGGGCAAGGACGGGCCCGCCCTTGGCCCGGGCTTCGCCCGGGCGCGACCCGCGCAGCGGGGGACTCAGCAGGACTAAAAGCGCCTCCTGGCGCTTGCGTAGTAGCGGGAGCAGGCGCCCAGCTTTAGCCTGCCGGGAGTTGTAGTTCCTTCGGGCCGTTCCCTCACGGCTGTATGGCTGGCGAGGAGAACAAGAAAGAGAGAGCCGTTCCCTCACAGCTGAACAGGGAGTGCAGTGACCGTTCCCCTCGTGGCCGGTTATCCGCTCGACAATGCGTCCCGCGCAGCGGGGGACTCAGCAGGACTAAAAGCGCCTCCTGGCGCTTGCGTAGTAGCGGGAGCAGGCGCCCAGCTTTAGCCTGCCGGGAGTTGTAGTTCCTTCGGGCCGTTCCCCTCACGGCTGTATGGCTGGCGAGGAGAACAAGAAAGAGAGAGCCGTTCCCCTCACGGCTGAACAGGGAGTGCAGTGACCGTTCCCCTCGTGGCCGGTTATCCGCTCGACAATGCGTCCCGCGCAGCGGGGACTCAGCAGGACTAAAAGCGCCTCCTGGCGCTTGCGTAGTAGCGGGAGCAGGCGCCCAGCTTTAGCCTGCCGGGAGTTGTAGTTCCTTCGGGCCGTTCCCCTCACGGCTGTATGGCTGGCGAGGAGAACAAGAAAGAGAGAGCCGTTCCCCTCACGGCTGAACAGGGAGTGCAGTGACCGTTCCCCTCGTGGCCGGTTATCCGCTCGACAATGCGTCCTCATTGTACTGCATTTTATCCGTATCGGAATAATTTGTCCTCCAGATTCGCTCCTTGGCTCTACACTTCCTCTTCAATTCTCTTAAATTGGCAGTGTACCAAGGGGCTGATGTAGCTCTTTTACCGGTAGACTTAAGAGATTCGGGGCTACCTTTTGTGCAGCTAGATCGATCCAATTATTAAAGTTTAGGGCTGCTGTGTCTGGATTGACATCTATATTAAGATCATGAGTTTGTAGGATAGTCTCGAAGTCAGAGGTATTGATCTGCTTCCAAAGGCGCATTCCGCCTAATTTATTTTTCCTATGTTCTCTTGGACAAGGTTCAGTCAAAGCTATATCGAAAAAAATAGCTTTATGGTCGGTCCAAATTATTGGCAGCGTACTCCTCATTTTTATTTGTGGATGGTTTGTAAAAATACCATCCAAAGTGTGGTTCCCTTTATGTGTGGGCTGCGTAATTATTTGCTTGAACCCTAGACTATTGAGCATATCGATTAGATTGTATGTATCAGAGCTATCGATGGACTCTAGATGGAAGTTGAAATCCCCAAGCATGGAAAAGTTGGAGTATTCCATACAGGACTCCATGGCAGTTATAATGGATTCGATAAAAGGGGCTCTGGGCCCGGGTGGTCTATAAATTAGTAAACCGTTGAAAACACAGATGTTGTTGCATTTGAAGGAGAACTGAATGGTATCCTCTTTTAGTTGGGGAAAGTCGGAAAAGGTGGCTTTGATATGGGAGCGGTAAATAATGGCCACTCCCCCACCCCGTTTCCCTTCCCTGTCACATCTATGAAGGTTATAACCATTGAGTATAGAGTATATATAATCCCTCTCATTACCTACTGCTGTGAACCGGCTACATCCCAAACTCATGGACAGGAAGTATCTTTATTCCTCTGCTAAAAAAAGGCTCCTGCCTCTCTCCTAGCAGTTATCATTAAATCACACTCCTGGACGCAACTTGAAAAATCTTTGCAGCAAGTATCTTAGATCATCTAAAAGACTGGGCCTTCACCAAGGGTGCCATTCTGATGGTCCAAGCCGGCTTTCAGTCAAACAATACTGTGACTGACAATATTGGAATTTTACAAACAATTATTGATAAGTACGTAATGAGTAAGTCGCAAGTGGTCTATACTATGTGTGTAGACTTTTCAACAGCCTTCAACAGGCTACCCTGTGGAAGAAATTAATGAAAATGGGGTTTCCGGATTCCCTTTTAAGGCTAATAGTCGCCCTACACTCTTCAACGTGGTGCAGGGTTCAAATGGGGGGGTCAAAGGACTGACCCACAAGATACCCACCTTGAATGGCTTGAAGCAGCTTGATCCAATATATACAGTTTAATGTACGCTGATGATGTGGTCATTTTTCACCTTGCATCAATTGGAATACAGCATAGCATAAATGCCCTTTTTAGATATATCGAAGAACATTTTTTTATAGTAAATCTTTCCAAAATAAAAATAATACCGTTCAGGGGAGAGGAAACACCATATCCACTTTGACTGGAAATTGAGTGGGAAATCCATAGAGGTAGCAAAAGTGTATACCTACTTGGGGAGAGTATTCTAACAGTCGCTTGAAACCACTTCCCATATCCAGCATATGGAACTTAAGGTGGCAGCCCATATAAGCGCCCTAAAGAGGTTTTACACTTCCTCCTAAAACATTTGTATTCCCTTCTCGAAATATAAAATCCCCCCACCTTGTCATATGCATTTGAATATATTTCCATAGACAAATGGCATATTCTGAATATGAAAGAAGGGACATTAGTCAGAAAAATAACTTCAATGAGCCAATCTATTCCGGTTCAAGCACTACGCCTAGAGCTCTCTATAGTTAGCGCCTATTCAAGATCCTTGGCCAAAGTAATTAGATGGATGTATAATCTATGGCATGCAGAAAAAGGCTCTTTAAGACCCCCGTAAAGCACAAATCTTTTAAAGTCGAAACAAGTCACTATACTTTTAATAACAATTTCATGACAGCTCTAGAGCACTTTCAATGCACCTCAACACTCCTACAGTCTTGGTCACCAACACATTTGAAGTTATTCCTAAAAAACTTGGCTCTGCGACTACGTTTTGACCTAGACATGGCACATTGCTCTCAATTATCACACTATAGGCCTATCATAGCTACTCTAGAGTATAAGTCCTACCAAAAACATTTGAGATACACTCTAAAACATAGCATTCAACGTTGCATTATTATGCTTCGTCTAGGGATCTTACCCTTAAATGACAATACAAAACCCTGGAGTGACACATGTGCTAAGACAGAATTATGCGAAGTATGGAGAGGAGGAGTCCAAGATTTAGTCTATGTGCTCTATATCTGCCCTAACAAAGTACTGGTAGAAACTAGGCACCTTTTTTGAAACCCATATGTTTTAGATCTAATCTACCTACTGTCAATGACCTGATTGTCTTAATTAAATCACCCTCAAATGAATTTGTTTGTTACAATTTGTATACATTTTTTAAATCATTTTTACTATTATTTTAAAAAGAACTCATGTATATGATCTGTAAGATTTATAAAAATGTATCAATTATGTACTATTTTTAAATTGTTGATCTCTGAAGAGGTCTAACACAATTTAAAAAATTGAATTGAACAAAAAAGGGGTGGGGGAGATAAACAGAAACACAACTGGAGCTCAATACTCAATAGCTCATGCGCAAGCTTTCTGTCCTGGGGCACCACAACAGCGGCATCAGACACAGTTACTTCCTACTCGCTGTGTCTCCTACCCCCACCCCCACCTCTTCCCTCCTTCATTCTTTGCTTGTCTCCCCTATTCCTTTCCTCTCTCCCTTGAATCGCTCTCCCCTGCCTGCTTTGTCTATCCTTGGGCCTTTTCTCCCCTTAATCTCCCTACCAGTCGCCCTTTTACATTACCCCCTCACCCTTCTACATGCCATGAACCAACGGATGCAACTTGGAATTGATGTACCTTCTGTAACAATGTGTAACTTGTAACCTATGTAACTCTCCTCATGTAAAGCGCTCTAATACCTCCGGGTCTAGCCAGCGCTATATAAAACTCAAATAAATAAATAAATTCCAAAAAGTTTAAATAAAAGGGAAAGAAATCAAATCATAACTATCGAAGACTCCTCAGAGTCTACTCACCTGAGCCAGGCACCTCTAGTTAAAGCAATACAAAGGGAATAAAAACAATGGTATAAGCAGGTAATGTCTGGGGAACCAGCTACTTTCTGGCAAAACAACAAAATTACAAACTCAAAAGTCTGGCAACCATTTACTTTGCTTTGCCAATGCTTGTTTTTCTTGTAGTTTTGTTGCTTGAGTCAGGCATTGCTTCAGCTTATGATGTTGTGTTGACCACCAGAGGGTAGAGATTTCTCTGCTAGTTATGCTGGCAAGTTTCCAGTTGTAGCTTGTAAGTTATGCAGCTTGTCTGAGAGATGATCCGTGCTTGCACGGTCATCTGGGGCCGGTCGATTAAGGTGGGTGCCTGGGAAGTGGCAGGGGCAAAGGGAGTATTGCTGCAGTCTTGGCAGAAGGGGATCAGGGTTTGGACAATGGCTCTTAAGTTTGATTTTAATAGGAATGGTTGCATCTTGTAAAGCATAAAAAGCTGATATTGTGCTATCTGAATCTTCTTTATGATGTTATTTTCTTAAACAGATAATACTGGCATACATTGTCAAAGTGGCTATTAGAGGGCAACAGGGCATGCATGGGTTACTGGGTTCAACAGTGGAGGCTGTGGCCTTTTACTTCTGCAATCCTGAGCCTGACCTACAATGGATCCTGAGTAACTGGGCCAAGACACTACCCCTGTGAGTGCTTGACTCTGAGTGGTAGCGTGGATCGAGCAATCCAAGGCTCTTTGAAAGGGAGGTAGGTGTAAGGCATACACTGATGCACCACTTCAAAGTATAAACTGCAGTCAGTAGCCAAATACTTGATTTAATGAAAAATGTTCTCATGGTGAGAATGTTGTGGGGGCATTCTTGAAGGAGACAGTTGTGAGAACAGTCGGCTTATGCCTTTCTGGTGCCAGGGGTTTTGAGTCTGAAGAATAAACCTTTGAACCTATGCAGAGTGTCGTGTGCATCATGGACTCAACAGTTTTGGCAACGATTGACTCAAAACCCGTTGTGGAACCAATCAAAGTTACAGGCCATCTACATCTCCAGTAAGTCCATTTAATTATTTGTATGCTTGTTCTGTGCTGTGAGTTATCTAAGTGTAATGCTTTACTGTGGGCACTACCAGCTTCAGCAAGGGACCATTTTGCTTTAATTGGCACAACTGACATCGGCAACTACACTGCTGTTAAGTGTACTTACAGCAGCTTATGGTTGAGGTGAGCAGTGCCTAGGTGGCTGTTGAGGCGCAAACTGGCTGTTGATGTGCAAGCCTTCCCGAGCCTTTGCATCTCCTTCAACAACTTGTGCCGCACCATCTGGAACACTCGAGCTGAAGTGCTCCTCTGCCTGAAAGAGCACTGTGGACATCCTTGCGTCTTCCACACGCAGCATAGGGACGTCGGGTCACGCTTTGGACAGCCATTTTGGATTGGGCCATTTGCTGCGGATTAGAACATCTTCACAGTGATGGGCACACCATTTCACGCATTAAGAACACATTAACTCTGTGATCCTCTTCTGCCTTCGGCTCGCAGGCCCATAGGTGACACGCACACAAGAGCAAACGTGTGTGCTTATTTTGTGTGTTTTCAGCCTGTTGGAGTGGATCTGCGGTGACAGGCACACTTTGTATTTTCATTGTGTCATCCGTGACAATTCATCTTCGCTGACATGTACACCAAAGCGTACGCGTGTTAGCCTTTGAGTACTGCTTTATCTGTTGCAAGCTCAAATGGTGACATGCACACCAAAACATGTGCGTGTTAGCCTTTAAAGGATTCTAGGGTGTTTGAGCAGTTTAGTTGCAACCATCAGTGGTCGAAGTGGGGGAAAAAAAAGTAGGGGAACTGTGGGCAGAGAATCAGAGGGCAGGAATAACCCGTGGATTGGATCAGTGGGCGGAGTCAGAGGTGTGGCAGAAAGAGCAAAATATCCCAATTTTTAGTATTTGTTTCCCATTTCACTAACCAGTTACAGCTTATTACGTTATTTGATTTAACCAATGGATACACATGTTTATTTAAGGTTTAATATGAGTTATTGACAT
Organism: Calotriton arnoldi; assembly: GCA_963921515.1. Taxonomy (NCBI): domain Eukaryota; kingdom Metazoa; phylum Chordata; class Amphibia; order Caudata; family Salamandridae; genus Calotriton; species Calotriton arnoldi. The sequence continues at coordinate 1,017,885 of CAWUFW010003765.1, forward strand.
TAAAATACATTCAGAAAGTGGGATACGTTTCCAATCACAGAATGTCCCAAATATCCTTAAAAGTGGAATCGCAAGCCATTTGTCTCCCAGCCATGGAGTTTCTGTCATCAGCACTTCTCCCTTTTTCCACAAGAGCAGTTCAAACATGAATGGCAAAATATCCTAGTTTGCAAATGTTTTCCACATAATTATGGCTCTGCCATATTTGTCACATAATACATCATCTGCTGCATAATCTGACGATTTTAACTAGTAAATTGTTTATAGCTCAAATGGATCAAAACTTCCTAAAAAATGTGACTTGTGCTGCTGTGAAGTGGAGGACCCTTTGCAAAGGTTGACTGGTCACCTTTCTCACTACTGCAGTTGTATGTTCCACTGGTACTAACAGGGAAAAATCTTTGCAGAGTCTGTTAGCATGTGTAAAAATGACAAAATAATAAAGTATCAGAAAATTTACAGCACCACTAATACCAGTGCAGGGTGTCAGAGCACTTAACATCACACATATTACACAGAGACAATCAATCATACATGTGTAAATCAGTGTATAGGAAATGTTACATAAGACAAAGGACTACAAGGTGTAGGAGTCACATGACAATCATACTAGTAGGCAGCATAGTTTAATAGTGATTGGTCTGGAGAAACACAAACTCGGAATTTAAAACATAATACCATGGTTGGGCGTTCTCTTTAATAACCAGAGTTGATTTCTACCCAAATGAACCCTTTTTCTGCAACATTAGGATAATCAAAGACTGGGGAAAAAACCATAACGCTCTAATTTATACCTTGCAGTTTGCATGCAGCTCTTACATTACAGTTAAGAGCTCACTGTTCTATGTTAGGATTTTAACTTATTAATTGCAAGCAACAATAGGGTCTCTCTGACTAAAGCAGTAACCCACTGACTATTTACAATATGTGCACTTTGTGATCTGCATGGTACATGTTCTTAGCAGCAGGCACATTAACCCTCTGCGCTTCCTTTCCATGAGTCAAAACGTCTACTAGACAAAAAACCATCTCTCTACTAAGAACATTAATCACTGGAGTTATCATGACATTTTTATTGTTGCCGAAAATTGTTGGAGGCCAGGAAGGAGGCAGCAAGTGCTTTTAAAACCATTTTATACTTGCAAACACTACGCCCCCACCTGAAGTCAGCGCCAGCCGCGATCCATGCCGGTAACAGCGGTGGGGTGGTGGGGCCGGGTAAGTGGGGATTTCGAGGGACGATGCAGAGGGAAAATTATTTATTTATTTAATTTCCCCTCTGCATTGTCCCTCGAAATCCACCCTTACCCGGCCCCTCTGCCCCACCTCTGTTACCTGCACGGACCGCAGCTGGTCAGCGCCTGGTGCAGTCGCACTGCCCTAGAGCCACCCTGCTTAAGGGTCCTGTGACCTCAGTGACAGAGTCACTGTCACTCTATGGTGTGCTGCTTCATAGGCCTGCCTGCAAGACTGGAGGTGAACTTCAGAATGAATTGTGGCGGACAGACCTTCAAGGTTAACCCACACTTGCCACTGCTAGGGTCCACCTGCTGGTGCTACGACACCAGGGCTTTTAAGATCTTGTGGGGCCTTCTAAGGTCTAGCATGGGAATGTGCTCCCTCAGGGGGGGTGGTCTGGTGGACTGGTCATGAAGGCTGAACCTGGTTCCCCAGTTCCAAATTCAGCAGCTCTGACCATAGTGCCACATCCTCTCCCCCACTGAACACCATACTGCCCCACTGAGAGAAACTTGCACTGCACTGACCTGCTATTAACACCTGGATGTGACTCAATTCAAATTAAGCACTAGACAAGAGCAATATGCTGCCTAAAAAAAAATTAACAACATCCTAGAAAAAGCAAACACTCATAGGGAATGCAAGATTAAGTAAAGCATGTGAAATGTAAGCAGGAACAACATGGTTACCTTTCTCTTTTTACACTCATTATTCAGAAATTAGTGAGTGCTTTTGCCTGAAAAGTTAAGGCCATGACTACAGGGCCCAGAAGGGACCCGCTTCAATGCCCATTGCTTATATCCTTACAAAACGTAAGCAGTATGGTTTAAAAAGACCACGTTTGTGAATACAGAGCCGCAGTATGCATTTTGTTTTCCAATTCACCCATCAAGCAGGTATTTCAGTACCTCCAGGAATAGTGCACTTTCCCACCCAGGGAAAACAATGTTGTTCAAAGAGCGACGAGAAAACAAAAGTAGCGCTTCACTGGCAAACACTGTAAAGTGGAGCTAATGTGTTTAGGTGTGAATAAATCAATCTGGCCACCTTGAAACCACTCTGTCTTGCGTTAGTTAGTTAGTTAGTTAGTTATTTTTCATATTTTGAATGTTTTATTTCTCTCCACCCCAAGGCTGCACTTAGAAATTGAAAAATGTCAGAAAAAGACGACGTTTCCAGCAAGTGTTTTTCATTTTGGACCCATTTCACAGGGGAGCAAATAAACGAAAGGAGGAAAGAGAAGGTAATACCCGTTTCTTGAAGTCTCGGTTTTCACTAAATGAGGAGGAGCGAGACAGAAAGAGAGAGAAGAGGGGGAACAAAGAGAGGGGGGCAGCTGCCAGCGGCAGGAGAACTGGACACTGTCCTTGTCTTCTCTGGTCACGGAGGAAAAGACAAAGTCCTTTTCCTTCGCGACCCGTTTCGCCCGTCCCCAAAAGCCGAGCCTTAACCATCAGCCTTGGCGATTTCTGCCGTCCGGGAGGCATGTTTAAAATAAGAAAGTAGGGGAACGGACTCTATTAAAGAAGTAGGGGCACGCCGTGCCCTGCCGATCCCGCCCACTTCGACCACTGGTAACCATACATAGGAGAGCCTGGTTAGGATATTAGAATGGCAACAATGAATTTGCAATCACCACAACCCTTTATGGGGAGGGAAGACATAATAAATCATTTAAAGTGGGAGGAATGGAAGGATTACTTCATCAATTACATTGACACATTTGAGAATGAAGAAATGACGCCGGATAGGAAGAAAAACATTTTGTTGCATTGCCTGGGTCCTGGAGGATTGAAGGTGTACAATTGCGTGGAGAAAAAAACCCTGCTCAGGGGATGAGGGGGACGTGTTCACACATGCTTTACCAGACTTAGATGTGTACTTTGCTCCTACTGTATGTAAAGCTTTTGACTGATACAATTTCTATCATAGGAAAAAAGGTGCGAATGAGAAGATAGAGGACTATGTAGCCGCATTGAGGAAGTTGGCCCTGCCATGCAAATTTGGTGGGTTAGAAGATGAGTTAGTACGGGGCCAAGTAATTATGCATTGTAATAACCCTAATTTACAGGACAGGTTGTGGGTACATGGCTAATCCAGCATGCAGGCGATCACTGCAATTATTAGCAAGTCGGAGCTTAATTCTAGATGTGCAAAAGCGGTTGTATCCTCCAATAAAAAAGATGGAGGTGACAAAATTATTAAGATTGTCAAGAAAAAAGTACACACAAAGGATGAGCAGGAAGGTTATGAGGAGGCATAAACCTAATAAAAGAATGGAAGATTTGAAAGGCAAGTACTACCAATGTGGTAGCACCACCCATCTAGCTCATGATAAGAAGTAAGTAAAGTAAGGAACATTCCTTTGACTGTGAAGGAGGAAGTAGTCAAAGAACTAAATAAATTGGTTGATATGGGTGTGATTGAGCAGGTGGAATCATCGGATTGGGTAGCTCCTCTGGTTATGGCAAGCAAAGCTAATGGTCACATCCCCCAGTGTGTGGACTTAAGAGAGTTAAATAAGAACAATTTTGTGGATATGTTTCCCTTACCCTGGATCAATGAACTGTTATCTGTAACAAAAGGGATGAGGTCGTTCTCCACTTTAGACTTTACATTACTTATCACCAGGTGGCACTACCCCATAGCAGCCAACACCTTACTGCATTCATTACCCCCATAGGGTGTTTTCAATTCACAAGGGTACCATTTGGGTTTGCCTCGGCTGCTGCCATGTTCCAACGTCTCATGTTTAAGTTGTTACAGGGCAGGAAAAATGATGTTTTTTTCAAGATGAAGTCTTGATTATGGGAAAAGACAAGAGAAAACGTGACTTGGAGCTGTGTGAGGTACTGAGAACATTGGAACAGTATGGATTGAGGGCCAAAGAAACCAAATGCACGTTTTCTGAAAATACCATAACATATATGGGACACAAAATTAGTTACAGAGGTATCAGCCCTAAAACAGAATTGGTAGATGCTATAAGAAAGGCCCCCATTCCACAGAAAAAAAGGATAAGGTACGGTCTTTTTTAGGATTAGCAGAGCTTTATTCTAAATTTGTGTATAATGTCTCAGTGAAGATGTTTCACATAAGACAACTGCTGAAGAAAGGCTGTAAATGTTTGTGGTCGGAGGAATGCCAGAAAGGTTTTGAAAGTATTCAAAAGACATTTGCTCTCCCCGGCACTTCAAGGATTTGATCCAAGATGCAAGCGCTTTATCACTATGGATGCTAGTGGGAAGGGATTAGGGGCGGTGTTGTCCCAGCAACAGGAAGATGGTATAGAACGGGTTGTTGCCTTTGCATCCGGGGCGCTGTCTCCATGGAGAAGTACTCCATCATTGAGAGGGAGACCCTGGGATGTGTATGGGGGTAAAACATTTTAGACAGTTTGTTTGGGGTACCAAAATGGTTATAAGGAGCGAACCACAAACCCCTTATCAAGGTCCTCACCTCGCAAGAACTTAGTAATGTGTCACCAAGAATAACCAGGCTATCTATGCAACTTTTGGATTATGCATATGAGGTATGTTATGTGCCTGGTGCTTGCAACAAGATAGCTGATTTTCTCAGTATGCTACCTTTACCCATAAGTGAAGAGACTAAATGTGATTGGCGTGATTGTATGGATGCTATGGTGTTTGCAGAAGAATTGCAAAGTATAGAGCCAGAAGCATGGACTACATCCCTTGCATAGGATTGCGTATTGACCATAGTTATGAAGCAAAACACGGATGGGTGGTCAGAAAAGAATCAGTTAGAAAGGGAGCTTGTACCATTCTGGGAGGTGAAGAATGAATTATCCATTGAGAAAGGATTCTTGTTGAGAGGGGGAAGACTTGTACCTCCCAAAGAGTTGAGGGAGAGAGTTGTCAGTTTATGCCATGAAGGTCATCTTGGCATAGTAAAGACTAAGAGCAGAGTCAAACAATCTTACTGGTGGCCAGGAGTAGATAAAGAAATTGAGAATTTGGTGAGAGAATGTATAAAATGTACCAATTCTGACAAGGCGATGGTTAAATTTAAGCTGCCTTTAGATCCTACTGAGGTTCCACCTATGCTGTGGGAAAGGGTAGGAGTGGACATTTTTGGTCCCGTACAGGATGTTAATGTGATATCCAAATGTATTCTAGTGATGGTGGATCATTTTTCTAAAAGGCCTGAGATCAAGGTGGTACAGAGAGCAGGTTCTTGGACATCAGTGAATTTTCTGGAGAATGTGTTTTGCCGGGAAGGCCTATCCAAGGTAGGACAAGCGTCAAACCCAAATGTTTTGATAACTTTGTTGTAACAGTAAATACAGGAGTATAACATTATAATTTTTCTCTGTTCAGTACCAAAATTGTGATACCATGTTTCCGTATACTTGCAGAGCATTTGTTTCCGTATACTTGTGGAGTATTTTACTGCATTACATTTAACAGCAATACTGTTGTGTATGTATACAGGGATTTTATGTAACCACATATTCAGTGTATTATATTTGCCATTTAGGGATTTTCAAGCCACATTTGATATACTGTTTTTAAGTATATGTATTGCATTTATTCTTTTTGTTTATATTACTGTACGTTGTTTATATTTTTTAGGGGGTGAATGTGTTGTGATACTTGACCATGGAATGTAATGAGGTCAGCTCTTGACCATAGGATGGTGTGTGGTCATGGAATGTGATGACCTCATGTTGAGAATGTTGAGGGGGCATTCTTGAGGGAGACGGTTGCGAGGATAGTCGGTTTATGCCTTGCTAGTGCCAGGGGTTTTGAGTCTGAAGAATAAACCTTTGAACCTATGCAGAGTGTCGTGAGGTTCATGGACTCAACACTACCCACATTCACCATGTAGGCAAAGGGTGAGTTAAGTGGACAGCAGCGATGAGGGTAGCGCTAGGTGCGGCCCTCCCGGCCTACCATGACGGCATTACCATGAGACACGCCTAGGTAATGGCGAACCTCATGATCTGTATTAGTTCATGACCAAAAATCAGTACCAGATATCCAGATCTCCATGCAACTGGGGCACACAGGGCAGGGGTGCACTTCCGTCACCATGCAGGGGACTTTTCTGCCCCAACATACATTAAAATATAATATATAGGCAGGTTAATTTCTTCACTAATAACTGATGGAACTCCCCCCTCCCCTCCCATGCATTGAGGTCAAGATAGTGATTAAAATGTTCGCTTCAATGAGGGTTCTTGGAATTTCATACCATATTTATTGAACTCGGGGGGACTTTCTTGTGCTCATCAGCCAGTGTTTTAGCAGCACCCTCAAAATTTTCATTTGTAAATACAATGCTTCGTCCGTTACTCCTATTTTTTTGGGGGGTTTTCTTTGCAGTTTTATAACCACTCCGCACCTGTAAACGTACATGTGCTAGTTGCATTGCTAATGCAGCAACCTCCAAAGTGAGAAACATGTTGAGGCAGATAGGCCCTACTTCTAGAATTTCATCTGTGGGAAATGAATCCTATTGCTGCTGGTCCAGCGCTTGCAAAAATAGCTCAATAAATAATGAGACTTTTTGCAGAATGATGCTGGTGACAGGGGCCTTGCTTTGTTTCCCTCCGCCTGTAGCAGTTGCGTCAAAGCAAGTTTCTCTGAAAGAAGGAAGTGCTTAAAAACAAAACCCCTTACTTTCTGTAATTGGGGCCGCGCTGCGGTGCTGGCACGGTGAGTGTCGGCAGTATCAGCACATTTGTCTCTCCTGGGACGAGCCGGGCATGCTGCTCCGAGAAGGAAGGCGCGCAATCACAAGAAAGCCACCGAACGCATCAAGGCACTGTATCATCCGCAGGTGGATGGACCGCACACACGTCCTGTGAAGCGCCGTCCATAATTGGCAAAGCTTTCCTGTGCGTCATCTGGCTGGATTGCTCTGTCAGCGTAACTTGTGGAACACCGATCAAATGCTCTAGAAACGTCACAGTCTGTTGTAAGGGACAGCACTGCGGCCCACATAGAACTCAGAGGGAAAGGAAAGGCAGGCAGTGGGGTTGGGAGAACATCCTGAACATTGGTAGGTGGGGGTTATGTGCTGTCTTTTGCTTCGTGACTCTATGACACCTCCGTGCGGGCGCTTGTTGTGCTTGCAGGGTTGGTGCAAGACGTTTTGGAGGCTGCCCGACCTAGCAATGAGGTCTTATTTAACGCATTGAAGTGCACACTGGTGCACCTCAACGGAAGGCGTCCCAGGAGGGCTACAAAACGGCCTTACTATGGTGACACCAGAGCAGGCAGCAAAGGGCACCCTTCTGAAGCTGACTGTTGCAGATGTGGCTGTCTTGTTTACGGGGGACGGTCTCTGGTAAAAGCACATTTATGCATGTGGTTGCACGGTAAAATCCTTGCACTGTTCTTGAGGCCTAGCGTTGTGGCTGAAATTGCCAGTCCTGTTGCATTACCTGATAACATTTTGTTTGCTGCCTACAGTGTCTGGTGTCGCTCCCGACTTGCTGATGCCGGCGCCGGGGGCGGGGCTCGTGCAGTTGGGATCCTGCCATCAGAAGAGCTGGCTGGACCGCATTGGTGCTCCTGCACAAGCATTTGAAAGACAATGTAGCACATTCTACAGTTTTACACTACCTTAAGTAGTTTAAAAAAAAACCATTTGTCCTTTAATAAAGAAGTTATGCTTCATCCATCTGGGGGATGCATCATGAGTATAGCACATTGTTCAAGGGTGGCAGCTTTTCCTGGAAATAAAAATCTAATTAGGGCCTTCATTCTAGCGTGCCTGGTGCATTCATGGAACTTCTCTGCCTCTGCTTCTGAACCGCTCTATCGTGTTAGCCCCCTCACTCTTATCACAACCTAGATTCTGTAATCGAGTCTCCCACTCACCAACCTCCACCTGCATCACACTTTTCTATCTACTGCATCTCAAGTGTTCCTGGTAATTAAAACAACCAAACAGAAATAACCCCTAGAGAAGGCAGCAGCAGTGAACACTGAATGTTTTGACACTCCAAGAACAGTGGCGAAGTATTTCAAATGTTCATTGTGTTTTACTCCTCATGCTTACAAATTGCTGTTAATCGCAATTCTATTAAATACATTGTAAATGAGAGTTTCATAGCTGGAAATATATTTTTTTGCACAGTACCTTGGAGCTTGATAAACTATTCTTTTGTGGAAACGCCAATTGATCACCTGTTACTATTTTCTATATTTCTCTACAATTTGTGTGCTGATTTCAGCATCATTTGTGCTGTTGCAGAAGTAAGAAAAATTCTCAGTGTGGTGCCATCTTCACCCACTTACAGGGAGGTCCCCTAAGTCACAGAAATTGGACTTTTGTGTTAAATCTATACGTTAAAATGAAAAACCTAAACGCTTCCAAATAGAAACACAGATAAAGTAAATCATCACACCAATTAACATTGGGGAAACACTCGTTCCCGCTCCTGGTCAAATCCTTATTCGACTCCAAACAGGAGTTTGCGCGTGGCTCTACGTTCCAACTCGTGCAAATTGTATGAGCAAAAGCCTCACATTTTGAGTTTGCACATCTCTGGTGGGAAGGCACTAAACATTAAGGGGCAGATTTACAAGCCCCTTGCGCCATTTTTGCGTCACTTTTCCCATGTTAAAAATGACGTAAAAGTGGCGCAAGGGCCTTGTAAATAAGCCCCAAAGATCCGACATTTGGAATGATGGCGCAATTGCACACATGCTAAATACCGCTCCCTGCGGTATTGTTATTTACAGGGTGCACAATTTACCACTAGAATGTGGCCTGATAAAAAACAGAAAGTTTAACAGTGCTAAAAAGGAAAAGGCAGATTCTTTCATCAATACTAAAAAGATAACCTGGCAGCTATAAGTAACGTTGCAAACGTGTCATTCCTTTAGGGTACATTGGCACAAAGGAAAGCATTCACTTGGCACTCACTCTTTGCCCCGACAGCTCTTCTTTTGTCGCGATTATTTCCATCCCTGTCTCTGTTGATAGGTTCAATTTCCGTCCTGTCGTTCAGATGCGGTGCCTGAGTCTGAAAAGGCTGCATTGCTTGTATTCGCTTGGGATCAGTGAGAGCTTATACATTCAGCATCACTCCAGGATAAGTAATGGGGGATTAAGGTGATTGCTTGTGAAGGCACTTAGGGAAATTGGTCCAAAATAGCTGCGCACAGCTAGAATTAAGCCATAAAACCTCTCCTCTCATATCCCCTGCCAGTTTTACCTGGCCTTCCTGCTTCTGATCACCGCATGATTATTGGTTCGTTCGTGGTAGACAAACTGCCCAATTGAATAGGTGTCTAAGAGTAAAACGGAATGTGTCATTTAAGTATCAGTGGAGCTGCCTTTTCAGCTCGGATTGTCAGCATCGCTCCCTTTGTCCTCATTTTAGTTCTTATCAGTTTGTATAGGAAGGTGCGTGCGTGCGTGCGTGCGTGCGTGTGTGCGTGTTATTCAACTGTTAAAGAAGCTGCTCCATGTATACTCTCCTCAATAAACATCTTATGACTTATAACGTACAATCATCTCAGGTCATTTAGCTAATTGCGTGATTATTGACATAACTGATAACACTGCATCTTCAATCACCAATAACGCTATTGATAACATTTTGTTGACCTTATTGGACCAACTGGAGTTTATCATAAAAAGCCACAATGCTCTTTATTTGGGCTGCCAAAATTAACTTACTTAATTTAAAGTTTCAGATGTCATAATGATATCTCATTAGACAGCTTCACTGTGCAGCTCCAGTAAACATGCAGACTGCTGCCCTTGGCTGCAAGTTATCTTATGTGTGCTATAATTAAGTGCACACAATAATCAGGCACATGCACTATTAGATGGCTTGCTTTTTCTCTCAATATGAAAAACTCTCTTTTGCCCATACTGCTCGGTCCCTTCTTCAGACCCCTAAATTTATCTAGAAATACCTGCCTTGATTGCTAAAGAAGAGCTTTTGAATTTGTCTGCAATTGTTGCAAATAACAGAAGTAAACTACAGAACTTATCTACTGTTTCTCACAACAGTCGCAGCTGGGTGAGGGCGTGACCTAGGCGTGGAACCACGATGGTGCATCTCGTCTGGGCTCCCGAGCCAGGGAATCTGATGCCTCCTACTATTGCTACCTAGCCCGTGCTGCGGGTACTCTGGGCAACCGTGGCTGGGGGTGCAGGAGACTGCACAGAACCAACAGGAGACACCCCGGTGGGCGGGGAACAGATCTGCGCTGATCCATGGTGCAGTCAAGATGGTGGCACTCGGGACGTCAAGTGAACCTGCTGCTGAGAGATTACCCCATCAGTCTGGAGGTCCTCGGCGGGGGTCGTGGAGGAGCGCCCCCGCCCACCACTCAATTCTGACTGCCTCCTAGAAAGAGTATTTTGCAGAGGCAGAGGGTCCATCCGGCCCCTGGTGTCCCCTCGATGGCGTCTTCCTGCAACAATCCCCAGAAGGCTTCTACAATTAAAGAGATCTTGATCACCGCTAAGCCCGAGAAAACTGGTTGCCCAATGGAGAGCACAGGGGTGCACCAGAACAGGACAATACTACCTCAACAGAGCTCACCTCACCTGCCACGAACGGGGGAATCCAGACACTCCTCTAAAAGATGAGGAAGAATATTGCGGCCAATTCACACCACCTTCACCATGGCCCTCACAGAGCTCGACCAGTCAGTGAAGGGATTGGAACCCCGTATTGACACGATGGAGGAGGCGGTGGCGCAGCGGGATCGGGAGCAGGACGAACTATCCAAAAGGGTCAAGGCACTGAAACCTCATCAGCAAACCCTATCTGATGCCCTGGAAGACTATGAAAACCACTCCTGCCACGATAATATTCAGATCTGGGGCATGAGAGCTATCATTCAGAATTCCGAGCTCGAAAGCCATGTACGAGCCCTGTTCCGCCATATCCTTCCCAACACTACAGACGAGGATCTCCCCTTAGATTGCACACATCGGGTCTTTTCCTCATGCCAGCAGCGAAACCATCTTACTCTAAATGTTCTAACCAGGGTCCACTTCTATCGAGTCAAGGAAGCAATACTGAAAGCAGCCAGGATCTTGGACTCTATAACATTTCAAGATGATACGGTCTCACTGTTCCAATACATCTCTGTGCAAAATTTAGCTAAATGACGCCCCTTCAGAGACGTCCTGCACTATCTGTGGTAGAAGAAAATCCTCTACCGCTGGGGCTTTCCGTTGCATCTGATCGTCACTATTGACAATAAGCAGGTTGCAGCACAAATGCCGGATGATGCTCACGTTTTGCTGTATATGCCCCCCTCCTCCTCAGACAACAGGGACCCACCGAAGGCTCTGGGTTCACCAAATGCGATCAGATGGTGTACGACCCCACGGAAAACGAGCCAGAGATCGCTCAAGTCAACCACACAATGGCATGCTTAACAGTGAATTTGCCCTCAGTGGACAGTGATTGATGATGCAGCTGTCATTTTTGCCTAGCCGGGGCAAACGAGCAAGTTGACTTGGACCACACTGAACTGCCCTCCTGTGGCTGGAGCTGGTGGGACATGCATGCTGGCCGGCTTGACAGCTGCTTCTGTCAGGGTCCCCGCGGGCACACAGTGATTTCCTTTGCTCTGCTATTGGAGTGGGCGGGTGGGGGCCCCAGAACTGTCTCAGGAGTAGCCCCTTCTTCCTAGGCTCAGAACTCCCTTTCAGTCATTAGGTCATGGTTTATTTTCTTATTTAGAATGCCAGCCCTTTCTTCTTGGTTGATTTTCCCTTTCATGAGGCTGTTTCACATCCCATTGTTTTTCCAAGGTATATGCATATGCCTTTAGCAAACATGACAGGGTTGCTGTGCACTTTGTGGGGTGTGGTTCACTGCCCAACCCCGATCCATGCACCCACATATATATTGATGTTGGCACTGTTGAGACTTTGGTCCCACTCCTGATAGAGTATGCACCAACTCAATATAGTCTCACTAACTATCCAGGGGCTAAACTCCACAATAAAAAGAAAGGCACTACTAAAATGGCTCCACACTAAGGAGGTGGATGTAACCGTGATTCAAGAGACACGTCTCCTACAGCCTTTCCTACTGGTACCCACTTCAATTGCATGTGTCACATCACAATCAAACTAAGGGAGTGGTCTTCTTGTTCAGATGTGGCCTACTCATCATTCTGGATTCCACATATGTGAATAAAGAGAGTAGGGCGCTCGGCGTGAAAGCCCATATGGACCCATGCCTCTTCACTTTCTTCTCCATTTATGGTCCCAATAGACACAAGAACGAGTTCTATGCTTCACTGCTACCACAAATAGCACACTTTGTAATGAGTGACCTAGTTATCAGAGGAGACTTTAATGCGATCCTGAAACCAGAGGTTGACCGATCAGTCGCAGTCTACAACACACACCAGGTTCCTCCATCTGTAACCAAATGTTAGATTTACACTCATTGGACATATGGAGAGAGACCCACCGAGTGGGGGGAGAGAGATTGCACCTTGTATTCCAATGTGCACATACGACATACACAGATGGAACTCTTTCTCACCTCCCGGTCCCTTCAGTCGTGCACTCTCTCAACCACTATTGGTACCCAGACCTTGTCCGATCATTCCACGGTGTTCCTCCTGCTAGACTTGAGCACTCTTTCTCCACGTTAGCCTCCCTCATCGTGCGTCAATGAAATTGCTTTTCGGGAACCGACACTTAGAGACTCGATAGCAGAATCTCTTGAGCATTATTTTAAAGGAAATGATACCGAGGATGTGGCATGTGCAACCTTGTGGGATGCAGCCAAGGTGGTACTATGGGAGGAATTGATAAAGCACACATCCACTTTTACCAAATTGGGGAAAGCCAAAAAAACAGACCTAGAGGATCACCTAGCCAAGCTCAAGGCCCAACACAAAACTACAGGTTCCCCTAGAGTCTATAGGGAGATGCGGCATGTGTGTGGATGATTGGAGCAGTTATATATTTCTGACACAACTTGGTAGCTGCTCTATATTAAGCAAAGATATTGCGAGAAAGGAGACAAGCCTAATATGCTACTGTCCTATAAGCTGCAATTGAAACAAATGAGAAACCATATTTGCTCGATTACGGATGAGGACGGCAATATTCACATAAATACGGACAAAATCCTTGAGCTCCCTACGTTTTATTACTCCACACTCTAACAGGCCCAACTCTCTCCACCGACACTCAGAACGGTTGCCTGCTGGGCTTTACCTTCCCCCACATAGATGCCACATTCATTCCGGAGCTGCAGGACCCCATCACTCCAGACGAAGTGAGGGCATTAAAACTACAACTGAAAACCAATAGAGCCTGATGGGTTTTTGGTGTTATTTTATAAAGTGTACTGTGATTTACTTGCATAACCGCTTTCTAGGGTCTATATCTCCTTCATGCAGACCAAAAGGGTGACACCAACTGTGTTTGAATCAATGGTAACCCTACTGCTGAAACCAGGCAAGGATCCACTCGTCCTATCGGCCCATTGCATTAATTATATTCGATGTAAAAATCTTCACCTCTATCCTGGTTTCCCAGCTACATGCGGTCTAGCCAATCCTGCTCTCCAGTTCTCTGTCAGGATTTATAAGGAATAGAGAGGCTAGGGATAATGTCTGACCTGCAATAAATGTTATAAGACATGGCAGAGCGTATGCATGCAACTGTTCTTCTCATGCTTGATGCGGAGAAGACCTTTGATTGGGTGGACTTGCAGTTCTTCCGGGCAGTCCTTTCGAGGAGTGGACTGGGCCCCCATATGATGATTTACCTGCTGGTGAATTACATAGCACCAAGGTCTTTGCTCAAGATGAATGGGACCCTCCCAGCCCCAATATCACTACACGGAGGCACCAGACAAGTGTGTCCCCTGTCGCCATTTATCTTCGCCCTCACCATGGATCCCCTTATATACCATTTAGAATCCAATCCAGAGATTATAGGGATGGAGGTAGATGGTGAGCAGTATAAGCTAGCGCTCTTCTCTGATTATATTATGTACTTCCTCACATGCCCTGCCAGTCCCTTACACTACTACTGGGTGAGTTGCAATGATTTGAAGCAACCTCGGGTTTTCATATTAATTATGCTAAATCTATTGGCATAGGAGTGGTGGACCCCACTGGAATTGTCATGAGGCTTTCTTGGATCAACTCTGTTTTAGTTTTATATTTTACACATTTTAGGCTAACATCATCTTAGCAATGATATTTTTACATGTTTTGCTTGCACGATATTATTCTGTAAAGACTCTTGATTTTAGAAAGTTTTTCTTGTCATGTAATCTGTACATTCAATTCAAGGCTAGGAACACGGAACAAGATATCCTAGTGCTTGCGTTGCCCGTTCGGAGACAGCTTCTAACATCTAGACATATAATACATTAGAGCTGTACCTCTAACACAGTGGCTTTTATTATATAAATGATACACTGGACTCAGTACCTAAATTCTGAAGTTCTGTTTTCCTAATACACAGTCCTACCTTTTCTAGTGGGAAACATAAAGCAGAATGTCTCATCGCTTACTGATTGCCTTAGGTTTTTTGTGGGATGCTTCTTCCTTCTGTTACTTGGGAATGACGCTCACAAATTCTATCCACACTTTATATACTAGTAATATCCCGCCTGTGCTGGAAGTGCTCCACATAGACTAATATAGATGGGGGAAGCTTGAGATTACATTGCTTGGCTGCATTAATAGTATCAAAATGAACTACCTCCCCTGTTTACTTTATGTCACTCACACCTTGCCCTTGTGGATACCCACTGAGACCATACTTCAAACTCAGAAACAGCTACTCCAGTTTGTATGGCACAATTCTGTACTGAGAGTGCCAAGGCAGAATCTCTACAGGCGCACTGCAGACGGGGTTTGAGGTTTTCCAACAGAATATTATATTCATGCTGCCCAGCTCCAGTCTGCCTTGGATTGCCACAGTCTTCCCTACACAAAACCCTTGAAGCACCTTGAGCAGGGCTGTACCCCCCTTTTCTTAAACCGTGTCATATGGATGAAACCCCGGAATTGTTTTCCAGCCCCTCACGTGCCCCTTTATGCTACGGCCACACACCTGAGGCAATGGGACAAAATAAACCTGCTACAATGTATCCTTCCCCGCTCTCCCCCATCACACGGAACCAGCCTTTTCAGTGGGCATGATGGCTACTACCTTCCATGAGTGAAGGGGGGGATGCCCCCACTTCTGGGCGACCTGTATTGAGATGGGGCCACACTAGAAAGGCATGCAGGTAGAAAACCTTCCCAGCTATCTGATGCAGACTAGTTCCGCCTTACCCATCTTCTTCATTGTGCGAACACAGAAACGGTCAAGGAAAGGGGAGGCAGGGCTAAAACACCCCTTGAGCAAGTGTTTGCCCGGGGGCCTCCAAAGAAGGGCATTACTCACTTTTACACGACCCATTGTGGCCTATCACAGCCACGTAACTACACATATCCGTCACGTTGGGAGGATAATCTCGGGACACGCAGTGACTTTGGATGCTGGCAGCTAGGACATCTATTTGCCTTGAACACAGGGCTAATGCCTACAATGTTCTCACCAGGTGGTACTTTACCCCAGCATGCATACATGCTATGATGGGGGCTTCTAACCTTTTCTGGAGGGGCTGAGGGGAGCGGGGCACATATTTTCATACGCGGTGGCAGTGTGAGCTGGCAAAGCAGTTCTTCTGGAGTGAGGTGCTCCAACAGATCTGCCTGATTTGCTCAGTTATTTCACCACTGGATCCACTGGTGCTTCTGTTGGGCGGGACAGGGGGAACTCAGTCTATCCCTATACGACTTCTATGTGCAGATTACTCATCCTCCTTCTTCTGGAAGCGTACCTCACGATAACCCACTTCTGGAAGAACCCCATCCCTCTGGGCCTCACACTGGTGGACCAAGGTGTGGCATATGTATTCTATAGAACGTCAAACTGTGCTTCTTAATGATAGGATGTTTACATCTGGCAGGATTTGGCTACCGTTTAAAACTTATGTCAAAAGAGACAGGGCCCAATTGACTCCTGCGGCCATCATGCCAGACATCCTGCAGTGTACTCACCTGGGAGGGGTTTCGTCTTCGGATGGCACATAAGACAAAGGGGCCGATGAACTTGGCTGACTTGTGCTTGATGATATGTGTAAACAGTAAGATGATACATATGTTTGTAATCATTGTACTTCATTCTTGCGCCATTGCACATTGTATTCATTGATGGTGCACTAAAGTTGTCACAATTCAATGTTGTGACCACCCTGGATTCCCTTATAAAAAAAAAAACCAAAATAAAGTGTTTAAAAAAACAAACAATAACAGTTGCAGGTGCAGAGTGGGTGTCAATGGGAGATCAGGAACCTCTGACTGCGGTGGTGGTAGGTATGAGATCTCTGAATTGAAGGATGAACTCAGAGATTTCCATGTGTGAATATATATACGGTTATAGTGGCACTCAGAGACTACATAGCTCTTATCATTTAGTGCTTTGGCCAGATAAGCCCTACGATAGAAAGTGCATATGTGTTTCTTGCATATGCCAACTAATGATCAGCATTGATGAAAAAAACATGAGCACTGATTAATGTACACTGCTGGAATACCAAGCAATAGAAAAGACCTAAAGTGATGATTGTTTGCTTTAAGGGATCCATCATGACACAAATCCCAGGCAATTTCATGCCTCTTCATTATACGTATTATAGACAAGTCTCTTCCAATTACAATATCGATCCTCAAATTGCAGAGTGAACATCTATTATGAAAGATTGTTTGGATCTAAGTCAGTGGTTTCTTTGGCACTTCCATGTATCTGCTGAAGAAGAAATAGTAAGGAGCAAACCTGTAATCAAAGGGAGTGCCAGGAAACTAAAGTTGAGTTGATTGAGTGTGCTGAGGCATGCAAGTTAGGAATCAGTGAGGATACAGCCTGCCAAATAGAAGTTTGCAAGCAAGATAACAAATCATTTTTGTTAGCATGTCGGCCTGAGGGTGGTCTTCCCCCAAACCTTTTGCCTTTCTCCTCCATTTTTGCTGATCTCGGTTTTGCTGGTGTTAGGACTCTGTGCACTTTACCACTCTTAACCAGGGCTAAAATGCATGTGCTCACTGCTTAAAACATGGTAACATTGGCTTATCCCCAATTGGCATATTTACTTTACTTGTAAGTCCCTAGTAAAGTGGCACTACCTGTGCCCAAGGCATGTAAATTAAATGCTTCTGGTGAGTCTGCAGCATTGATTGTGCCACCCACTTACGTAGCACTTTAAGCATGTCTCAGGTCTGCCATTGCAGCCTGTGGGTGCAGTTTTAAACAGCCATTTTGACCTGGCAAAAGAAACCTTTTGCTAGGCCAAACCTTCCTTTAAAATGAATATAAGTCACCCCTAGAGTTGTCCCTGGAAAGCCAAGAGGGCAGGGTGCAGTGTATTTAAAAAGTTGGATATGTACTTTTAAGTTTTACATGTCCTGGTAGTGAACAACTCTTAAATTCCTTTTTCACTACTGCAAGGCCTACCTCTCCTATAGGATAACATTGGAGTTGCCTAGTTACATTTAATAAGCTGTAACTTCCAAATGGGAAGAGGTAACCAGTTCATTTTTTGTGTCTTTGGAATTGTAATTAAAAGTCCTTTCTTACGATAAAGTCTGATTTTAAATTACAATTTTGAAAATGCCACCTTTAGAAAGTTACGACGTAAAGAGCATGCACTCCTTCCCTGCGGGAGGGGTAGAATTGTCACGTGGGGAGTTAATGAGTATGCCTGTTGAGTATTTAAGTGAATGCGAGTGAAAAGCGTGAGGATGGACGTCTTTGGAAGTACGGGGATGTAGTTATTTTGTGGAGTGAAGCCAAAACAGGTGAGATTGATGCAGGCGTGCGTGTTAAGAGAGAGGGGCAGTATGATGCAGTGAGGAAAGTATGTTTGTGGCTTGAAGGGGAAAGCACGGGGTTGGTATGCAGGAAGTAGACTGATAACGATGGGTAGGCAGTGGGTTTGGAGTGTTTATGTGTTTGTCCATGATGAGGGAATGTTAGTGTGTTGTTAAATAGTGAGGGATAAGAGGCAGGAGGGTGAGTGACGATAATGGAGGAGAGTAGGAATGGAATGGGGGACGTATGGAGTCACATAGATTAGGGGTTTTGGATTGATTAGATGATAGATGGTAATTAGTGAGTGTGAGCGTGTGGATTAATATTGAGAGATGAGATGAAAGTGTGGGTGAGGCTGAAGGGAGAAGCAAGCCAAAGGAGGAGAGGGCAGTTTGATAGAGAGGGGAGGGGTGGTATTTGAGAAAAGAGTGTTTAGTTTTGGTCGTTAGGGGTGTGTATGCTTTAGCGGCATGATTGCGTATTTTACAGGGGTAGAGCATTCTTGTTTATGAGTGGTGCAGAGTAGGGTGAAATATTTAGAATCACGATTTTCACTGATGTGAATGTAGGGAGGATGTTTTAAGGAGATTGGGTTTTTGTTAAAAGCGTTCTTTGACATTTATATGCGTCACATTGGATCAGATGAGTTATACTGTTCATTTTTATATGTTTTAGATTCCCCTGATGAAGAGCCCTCGGGGCTCGAAATGCATTGGGATATGTTGAGCTTATTTCATATGGAGTTCAATCTGCACATACGGTTGTACGAAGCCTAGATTGGCATACAGCTTGTGTTAAGAAATGTCTAATAAAGATTGCAAATTGGATTCGGCTGTCTCCGTTGTGGTGAAGAATACGAAAAAAGGACAGAAATAAGGAGTTTACAAATCACGTTGATCACTAAGATTATAGGGAATACCAGGATGAACTTTATTTACAATTGAGGGAGTTGTTCCCGCTTTCAGCAGTGCGACAGTAAAGGAGCGCAAATGTAGAGCTCTGTTTTCGTATACTTATCAGTATCTGCGGTTAGGGGCGATCCGCAATTACTGTCTGCACGCACGTTTCAATTAAGTCTGCAAGTTTGGCTTCGTATTAAGGGAAGGAGTGCATGCTCTTTACGTCGTTTCTTACCAGAATTTATCGCCTCAAATGAGTTTTTGCACCCCACAGATCGGATATTCATAGTGAAAAATTGGAGAACATTACAAGACTGAGTTTATCACTGCGGAGACAGCGTAAATATGAGAAATTTTTTCGAACATTGAAGTTGGACAGATGCATCGATTCACTGGGCAAATAGGAGTGTCTTTCACTTTTGTGTGCTTTTCATGTATTGTTTCGTTTTCATGAACCCTTTCACGTAATATTGTCACAGAAGTATAATTCATTAGTCGAGCAGTCAACAGGAGCACAATTGAGATAATTGCTCACAGTTATTTAGCACTGTATGTTAAGCTGTTATATTTGGGACACGATGAGATTAATACATCGGGTATTCAATTTAGTTGTTGGGAATTTAGCCTTGGGAGTTAAGCATTAATGAGGAATGTGTTCCGTTATTTTAGTGAGGCAGGGAAGTGCACCATGGGAGTTATAGTATTTAGTTAGTGGATTACATTGGATATGCGGGAGGGGTAGTATTGTCACGTGGGGAGTTAATGAGTATGCCTGTTGAGTATTTAAGTGAATGCGAGTGAAAAGCGTGAGGATGGACATCTTTGGAAGAACGGGGATGTAGTTATTTTGTGGAGTGAAGCCAAAACAGGTGAGATTGATGCAGGCGTGCGTGTTAAGAGAGAGGGGCAGTATGATGCAGTGAGGAAGGTATGTTTGTGGCTTGAAGGGGAAAACACGGGGTTGGTATGCAGGAAGTAGACTGATAACGATGGGTAGGCAGTGGATTTGGAGTGTTTATGTGTTTGTCCATGATGAGGGAATGTTAGTGTGTTGTTAAATAGTGAGGGATAAGAGGCAGGAGGGTGAGTGACGATAATGGAGGAGAGTAGGAATGGAATGGGGGACGTATGGAGTCACATAGATTAGGGGTTTTGGATTGATTAGATGATAGATGGTAATTAGTGAGTGTGAGCGTGTGGATTAATATTGAGAGATGAGATGAAAGTGTGGGTGAGGCTGAAGGGAGAAGCAAGCCAAAGGAGGAGAGGGCAGTTTGATAGAGAGTGGAGGGGTGGTATTTGAGAAAAGAGTGTTTAGTTTTGGTCGCTAGGGGTGTGTATGCTTTAGCGGCATGATTGCGTATTTTACAGGGGTAGAGCATTCTTGTTTATGAGTGGTGCAGAGTAGGGTGAAATATTTAGAATCACGATTTTCACTGATGTGAATGTAGGGAGGATGTTTTAAGGAGATTGGGTTTTTGTGAAAAGCGTTCTTTGACATTTATATGCGTCACATTGGATCAGATGAGTTATACTGTTCATTTTTATATGTTTTAGATTCCCTGATGAAGAGCCCTCGGGGCTCGAAATGCATTGGGATATGTTGAGCTTATTTCATATGGAGTTCAATCTGCACATACGGTTGTACGAAGCCTAGATTGGCATACAGCTTGTGTTAAGAAATGTCTAATAAAGATTGCAAATTGGATTCGGCTGTCTCCGTTGTGGTGAAGAATACGAAAAAAAGGACAGAAATAAGGAGTTTACAAATCACGTTGATCACTAAGATTATAGGGAATACCAGGATGAACTTTATTTACAATTGAGGGAGTTGTTCCCGCTTTCAGCAGTGTGACAGTAAAGGAGCGCAAATGTAGAGCTCTGTTTTCGTATACCTTTAGAAAGTTGGCATTTTCCTGCCTTAGCCATTTAGTGCCTGCAGCCTGTCTCTGGGTCACATGACTGAGTATAGCTGACAGTTGAGCTTTGTGTATTCCTCCTAGACAGCCTCACACAATAGAAAGCTTAGGCGTGCCTGGATGGACCATCACTATGAGGATGGGAGGGCAGAGCTGGGCATAGCCCTACTTACACTTGAAAAGGCTGTGTCCTACCTCCACACAAAGGGCTTCATATCTTCTCTAGTTAGTCTGGAGCCAGGGCAGTGGAGGCAGGAAACCTGTGCACTTCAAAGTAGAAACCTCTAAAAGTGTCTCCCACTTCAAAGGAGGCACCTGGTTTAAATATTGGACCTCGGACAATAACTCCTCAATACACTTCTGGACTATGGATGACTTTGCCAGGAAGAAACAATGCTGAGCTGCTCAAAGGACTGCCACCCTGCTGGACTGCTGGCCTGAAAGACTACTGCCTGCTGTGCTGACCTGCTGCCTGCTGCCCTCTTACCTGGGTGAGAAGGACTAGAGTTGTCACCTGAACCCTTGACCACCAGAGTGACTCCAAGAGCTAGTCTCTTGTAACCAGCACCTGGACTCTACAACTGTGAGTCCTGCCCTGCCAAGTGGTGCCACCCCAGTCCTTGAGCCTTGGAAGTAGGCCTGAAGGTGTTCTGCCAGCCCATCTTTGGATACAGTCGAATGGATGCATCACCTCTCCTGCATGGCTCAAGCGCGACCAGAACCGACGCATCGCCTCTACTGTGAGGGTTCTCCCAGTGCAAGGAATCCACATCGATCTTGCAGCCACATTGGAACCGCCGTTGCGCAAGACATCCCCGGCGCAGGCCCTCACATTGAAAGCTTCTCTTCAACACCAACCTCACTAACGACTCAGGAATTTGCATCACAAGCCCTGCAGTCTCTACAGAACCAACCAGTGTGTGATGCATCCTCAACACAGGACTTCACATCGCAAGCTTTCCTCGTCGACAGCCTCCTCCATCATGATGCAGGACCTCCCATCTCAGCCTCGCACTTCTCTGGAACCGATGCATCACCTCGGCGCATCCGTGACGTGGGACCTAGCAACACTAAGCAATCAGGATTTAAGGTGCTCTTGTTCAGCATACCTGACTGGGTCCCTGTATCCGGCCCATGTTCCATCTTGATCACCTGAACTTATGACTTTGTCATGGTCTGGCGTTACCAGATATCCATTGTTGGTGCTTTGTGCTTTTGGCGCTATTTTCACATAAATCTGCATATATCTGGTTCTACTGATTGGATTTCTGTAATTTTGCTCTTGCTTCAGTTATTAAAGGTTTTCTAACCAGCCAGTAACTCAATTTCTTAAATTCAAAAGCAGCATCATGCACTGGGGAGACGGTTATTTTTTGGAAGGTAATTTTAGGCAGAGCTACAATGACTAAGGCACTCATTATGAGTGGCCCAGTGAAATCTGATATGTAAGGTCACTCCTCACACAAATTGGAATATTGCAAGTATTTAGGAGAAAAGGTGTTAGAAATGGGGGTCTCTAGTTGGCAGAGGTAGGTACCTTTGTCCAAATAGAGACCCTTGCATCTAGTCAGGGTAAGGGGGATACACACTTTAGATAACCCCTGCTCACTCCCTCGGTAGCTTGGCACGAGCAGACAAGCTTATCCAAAAGGCAATATGTAAAGTATTTGTACCAACACACACAGTAACACAGTGAAAACACCACAAAAATACACCACACTAGTTTAGAAAAATAAAATATCTTTATCTAAACTAAACAAGACCAAAACGACAAAAATCCAACATAGAGGTAATAAGATATGACTTTTACACTAGTTGTTGCAAAAATAGGTTTGTAGAAAACAAATATCTCCACCTGGGGCTATTGCGCCGTCGTAACGGCAATACATCCAAAGTATGGCGACGATAGCGATGAGCGCAGCATCGGGCATGGAGTCACACGGACCCCCAAACAAACAGTACCTTGGAAACGAAGTCTATGGCGATGCACGGCGTCGTGGAGGTGAGGCATCGGTACCGCGGTCAAGGCCGGCTACCTGGCTGCCACGGGGGAGGCGAGGCGTCGTGTCCGCGAAGAGGCGATGTGTCGAGTCCAGGACAGAGGAAGGCGGTTGCGCCGGCGATGAGGCGTTGGTTCTAGTGACGATGCGAAGTCGGCGAGTTCATGGAGTCACCCTCGGCGGTTATCGGCGCTGCAATAGCAGGATTCAGGCGCTAGCGATGGCAGAGTCAGTGCGAACGCTGGCATCAGGTTCGGCCGATAACTGCAGGTGTCGAAGGGCGTTGGAACTGCGGTGCAGGCTGGGCAGTGCGTCGTTCACTTCACGAGCGGTGCCCTGGGCCTCGGTGCAGGTTGCGGTGTCACAGCGGCATTGCTGACGGCATCGGAAACAGATTTTTTTGCTTCTTTTTGGTTTCTTCCAGCTCCCTACAGCAGGAACGACCTCCAGAGGCCCAAAACTGGAATAGGCACCTCCTGGCAGATCGGAACTCTCAGAAAGAGGGTTCAAGGGAGCTACGGGTGAAGTCTTTGTGTCCCTGAAACTTCAGAACAGGAGGCCAGCACACACAGGCCCATGGAGATCTCCTTCAAGCAGGTGGCACAGCACATAGCAAAGTCCTTCTTCTTTCCTTGGCAGAAACAGCAACTGCAGGCCAACCCCACACAGCACACAGCAAAGGGGCAGCACTTCTCCTCAGTCTCTCCAGCTCTTCTCCTTGGCAAAGGTTCCTCTTGAATTCCAGGAATAAACTAAAATTCAGGGGTCTGGGCCCCATCTTTTATACAGCAAAATCATTTGTTCTCTGGTGGCAGAGAAGTCCTGAGCCCAGCCAGAACCAGTTCCTGTGCTCTCATTGTATCTGCCCGACAGGAGGCGGAGACAGCATTGTCTTTGGCAGACCAGGCCCATTCAGGTGCGAAAGGAATCTCCTCCCCCTCCTCTAAATGCAGCCCAGGTCTATTCAGCCCAGCCCTGACTCATCAGACTCTCTGGAGCCACTGCACATCCCCAGCCCCTGTCACTCCAAAACCAGACAGTCAATACACATCCTAGCAGAGGCACACTGGATGGCTAAGCAAGAAAATACCTACTTTCTAAAAGTGGTATTTTCAAACATGGAATGTAAAAATCACCTTTACTAAAAGATGCATCCTTAAATCCTGAGTCCAGGCATACTAAACTTTAACTTTCTATCTAGTCCCAATGGGAAGATATGCTTGTAAAGTGTTAAAAGCATTCCCTTTTCTGTCCTATGGGCAAGATAGCCTTTCAATAGTGAAAAATGAAATTGGCAGTATTTTACTATCAGGACATGTTACACACATCAGTACATATCCTGCCTTTCACATACACTGCACCCTGCCCAGGGGGGGTACCTTGGGCCTACCATAGAGGTGCCCTACATGTAAGAAAAGGGAAGGTTAGGGCCTGGCAAGTGGGCGCATTTGCCAAGTCGACATGGCAGTTAGCAAACTGTGCGCAGGCACGGCAGTGGCAGGCCTGAGACATCTTTTCAGGGCTACTCATGTGGATGGCACAATCAGTGCTGCAGGCCCACTAGTAGCATATGATTCACCAGCCCTGGCACACTTAGTGCACTTTACTAGGGACCTACTAGTAAATCAAATATGATAATCAGGGAAAACCAATAACAATAACAATTTACACAGGGAGCACTTGCACTTTGACACTGATCAGCAGTGGTAAAGTACCCAGAGTCCTAAAGCCAACAACAGCAGGTCAGGAAAAATAGGAGGAAGAAGCAAAAAGTTTGGGGATAGCCCTGCAAAAAGGGCCAAGTCCAACACAACCTCCTTCCAGCCTAAAGCCAGGGTAGACGAATCCATACCTCAATGTGCTTCCCTGCTTGGGGTGATAGAACATGGAACCTGGCCCGCAACAGCAGGGGTCTATTCCTGTTCTATGCCTTCCTGAACCCAGTTGGATCCCTCTATCCATACTCGCAGGACCCACTAAGCTAACCCATGGGGAACCCTTCTCCTCACTGTGGTCCCCATCTGTGCAGCGCCTAAACTTACTTTGCTCACAGATGTGTCCCAACAGGCAGACAGTACCCACATGGCCAACACAGTGGTGTGGCCCTGTTCACCCACGGGGTGTGACTCCTGTGCCCCTCCCAGGGGCAACTCTGTCCACCAGGACAGCAAGCCACATTGGCCACTGACAAATGTCAGTGATGAGAGCCAGGCCTCATGCCTCTCAGGGCTCTCTAACTGCTGTGGTGTCAGAGAGTGGGGGCAGAAGCCCCAGGTGCCTGGCACCCTTCGTCCAGTCTCCCTCGTGTCAGGTCAAGGATGGCATCCTGACACTGACCCACCAGCCCAGGGTCTGTACCCTGAGACTGGACAAGAGTCTGGGGCGGGCTCTCCCACACCCTGTCTTCCTCCCTAGGTCTCTGCACCCTCCCACCTGGAGTGGTACCCCCAGACTCCAGAACTGTCAGTGCACCTGTGGCAGCTGTCCTGCACAATTCTCCCAGCACTTCAGGGGTGCTATCCTGCAACTGGTACACCAGCCTAGGGTCTATACCCTGAGGCTGAACAAGGGACTGGGGTAGGCTTTCCCACTCCTGGTTCTCCTCCCTGGGGCTCTGCACCCTCCTACCTAGAGCGGTACCCCCAGAAGACAAACTGGTAGGGGCACTGTTAGCAGTCACCCCTTCCTCCAGGTCAGTGGGGACACCCTGAACCTGGTCCTCCAACCCAGTGTCTGTACCCTTAGGCTGGACCTGTGCCTAGCAAGCCAGGACTTCCGGGGGAGTATACCCACCTCCCCTAAGGGAAATACACTCCTCATGAGTAGTGCAGGAGCCTGCCTGGCGCAGGTCTCCAGCCTCCTGTCCACCTGACAGAGCATGAAGACCCCCCAGGCCAAAAGTGGCCTCACTAGGGTGAGTCCTGGGGTACTCTGACCTCAGAGCTGGCAACCCCCCTTGACCCACTGGTCCTTCCACTGGGGACTGGGTCCCCCCTCACCCCTTTCTCTGGACTCATGCACCCTCCCATCTGAGCGGTGTTGCCAGGCACTAGAACTGGTGGGATGCTTGTTACAGAAGTCCCCCACAGTTCACCTGACACTTTAGGATCCCCCTCAGGGGATGGCCTCCTGGTACAGACTAGGCCCCCCCGCCCAGTTTTCACTCATGGAACCAACCAGGCCCTGGAACTAGGTTTCAGGTGCCTTGGGACACAACCCACTCCCACTCCTTCTCCTCTGAGATAGGGCGTGGGACCCTACACCCCCCCCCCCACTACACTGGGACCTATCTGAGCTACCACAAACCTCCCCTACCTCACTTGGTTGGGGAAAACCTGAGCCACCCCCTTCAGGATCACTCCCAAAAGCTTCTTCAGACCCTCTGGAATCCACCAAAAGGTCTGCCTCCAGTGCAAACTCCCTGGGGCCAGAGCACTCACACTCCACCCGCTGTTGGCATAGCTCTGGAAAACAGGGATTTAAAATATGCTCTCCAACAATTGAATCACACAGCCCCACATAAGTGTTGACCGAGCTACTCTTTGCCTCACCATCCAGTGCCTCACATAAGTACCTCACATCACTCTCCTGAGACTGGCAAGACAGTATCTGACTGTCTCTGTCACTCAATCCATACTCTTCTGGGCAGTCTCCACACTCACATACCAAGGCTTCTACCATGGGGGAAATACTCTCCCTGCACCTCTCATCTAGAGTCAGTAGAGTTTCCCTCCCACCACTAGGAATATGAACCCCTGTGCCAGTTCCCCAATCCACTTCAGGGACACTGCACACCACTGGAGCTACCTCATATCCCTGAGCCCCATGGTGTATGTCAACCCCCTCCTTCAAGTCAGGCGCCACATCTCTGGATGTGTGTACTTCTCCCTCAGCACTAGACACTACATTTTTGCTGCCACCATCTGAGCTGGACTCCACCTGCAACCCAGCCAGGCTCAATTCATGAGCTAAATACTTTTCCTTTTTCTTGGCTAAGAAACTCATAGCCTCAAGCCTCTCGAGCTCCACATCAAGCTCTCTCATTCTTAATTCATGTGCCGAGCTCAATTTAATTTTTTCCAAGGCAAAAGCGTTCCTGCTCTCCTCTGCCATCGTTTCCTTCTTTATGGCAGCTTTTTGGTTCTCCATTTCCAATTGCTTCATCTGGAGCCTCATAACCTCCAATTCATGATCTCTGGCCCTTTGCCTTTCCTCCAGATCCTCTGGAGAAAAAATCCTGGAAGAATGATTGCTGCCAGCCCTAGAGGCTGCTCTCCCAACAGGCCACTCCTGGAATCTGAATCTGCCCTCTGGCAGACCCCCATCCACATCTGCATCATCTGTCTCCCCAGCTTCTCTGGCCTCCCACAAGGCACTTAAGGTCTTCTGCTGCTTCTCTTTCCTAGAGTTGCTCCTCATGGGACATCGAAAGCTCCTGCAGAACTGCTTGGGTTGACCTACTTTGTAACCACTTAACATTTTAATATCAAACTCCAGTTCTACAACATCACTTGCTGGTTTACCCTTTTGAGACATGGTGCGTGGATACTTTTAAGGGCTAAGCAAAAATAGAGCCAAAAACAAGACACAGTATGTGGTTGCATAGTGGTTTGCACTAACCTAGTGATGTTCACCAATTACTGTGGGTCAAGTACAAATACAGGCTCAAATCCTCACCGCTGACCACCAATGTTAGAAATTGGGGTCTCTAGTTGGCAGAGGTAGGTACCTTTGTCCAAATAGGGACCCGTGCTTCTAGTCAGGGTAGGGGGGATACACACTTTAGATAACCCCTGCTCACCCCCTCTGTAGCTTGGCACGAGCAGACAGGCTTATCCCAAAGGCAATGTGTAAAGTATTTGTACCAACACACACAGTAACACAGTGAAAACACCACAAAAGGACACCACACCAGTTTAGAAAAATAAAGTATCTTTATCTAAACTAAACAAGACTAAAACGACAAAAATCCAACATACAGGTAATAAGATATGACTTTTAGACTAGTTGTTGCAAAAATAGGTTTGTATAAAACAAATAGCTTCACCTGGGGCTATTGCGACGTCGTGACAGCAATAAATCCAAAGTACGGCGCCGACCGCGAGGAGCGCGGCGTCGGGCACGGAGTCACACGGACCCCCAAACAAACAGTACCTGGGAAACGAAGTCTATGACGATGCACGGCGTTGTGGAGGTGAGGCGTCGGTGCCGAGGTCGAGGCCGGCTCCCTGGCTGCCATGGGGGAGGCGAGGCATCGTGTCCGCGAGGAGGTGACGTGTCAGGTCCAGGACTGAGGAAGGCAGTTGCGTCGGCGATGAGGCGTCAGTTCCGGTGACGATGTGAAGTCGGCGAGTTTGTGGAGTCACCCTTGGCGGTTATCGGCGCTGCGATAACAGGATGCAGGCGCTGGCGAACACAGAGTCGGTGCGAGCACTGGCATCGGGTATGGCCGATCACTGCAGGCATCAAAGGGCATTGGAACTACAGTGCAGGCCGGATGGTGCGTCGTTCACTTCACGAGCGTTGCCCTGGGCCTCGCGTCACAGCAGCATTGCTGACGGCGTCGGAAACATGTTTTCTTGCTTCTTTTTGGTTTCTTCCAGCTCCCTACAGCAGGAACGACCTCCAGAGGCCCAAAACTGGAATAGGCACCTCCTGGCAGGTCAGAGCTCTCAGCAAGAGGGTTCAGGGGAGCTGGGGGTAAAGTCTTTGTGTCCTTGAGACTTCAGAACAGGAGACCAGCACACACAGGCCCTTGGAGATCTCCTTCAAGCAGGGTACACAGTACACAGCAAAGTCCTTCTCCTTTCCTTGGCAGAAACAGCAACTGCAGGCCAACCCCACACAGCACACAGCAAAGGGGCAGTATTTCTCCTCAGTCTCTCCAGCTCTTCTCTTTGGCAAAGGTTCCTTTTGAATTCCAAGAATGATCTAAGATTCAGGGGTCTGGGTCCCATCTTTTATACAGCAAAATCCTTTGTTCTCTGGTGGCAGAAAAGTCCTGTGCCCAGCCAGAAGCAGTTCCTGTGCTCTCAGTTTATCTGCCCAGCAGGAGATGGAGACAGCATTGTCTTTGGCAGACCAGGTGCAAAATTAATCTCCTCCCCCTACTCTAAATGCAGCCCAGGTCTATTCAGCCCAGCCCTGACTCATCAGACTCTCTGGAGCCGCTGCACATCCCCAGCCCCAGCCCCTGTCACTCCAAAACAAGACAGTCAATACACATCCTAGCAGAGGCACAAGGGATGGCTAAGCAAGAAAATACCTACTTTCTAAAAGTGGTATTTTCAAACACAGAATGTAAAAATCACCTTTACTAAAAGATACATCTTTAAATCCTGAGTCCAGGCATACTAAACTTTAGCTTTCTATCTAGTCCCAATGGGAAGATATGCTTGTAAAGTGTTACAAAGCATTCCCCATTCCGTCCTATGGGCAAGATAGCCTTTCAATAGTGAAAAACAAAATTGGCAGTATTTCACTATCAGCACATGTTACACACATGAGTACATGTCCTGCCTTTCACATACACTGCACCCTGCCCACGGGGGTACCTTGGGCCTACCACAGGGGTGTCTGAAATGTAATAAAAGGGAAGGTTAGGGCCTGGCAAGTGGGTGCACTTACCAAGTCGAGATGGCAGTTAGCAAACTGCGTGCAGGCACTGCATCTGCAGGCCTGAGACATCTTTTCAGGGCTACTCATGTGGGTGGCACAATCAGTGAGCAAAAGAATGATGGATTTACCCAGATCTTTGTGACTGGGGGTGAATGTTTGCATTGTCCAGCATTCCGTTCATCAATTGTTTCTTTTGCATTTCTCGCCCTAAGTGGGAAGGGTATATGCCCAGACGTGGGTCCCGTGCTCACTACACCACTGGATTCATGCTAGCCTGGCTGATGAAGGGTGATGCCCTGAAACCAGTCCCAGGATGCTTGTTTCCGGTCCAGGGAGTACCTGGCTTGGCAGTTCAGGCTGGACTGTTCCCACAAGGAACAGGGTCAAGACTGATTTGCATATGGCTGGGTCCAAACTGGGGTGGTGTGGTGAGCAAACGAATGATGGATTTAACCCAGATCTTTGTGACTGGGGGTGAATGTTTGCATTGTCCAGCATTCCGTCCATCAATTGTTTCATTTGCATTTGTCGCCCTAAGTGGGAAGGGTATGCCCAGACGTGGGTCCCGTGCTCACTACACCACTGGATTCAAGCTAGCCTAGCTGATGAAGGGTGATGCCCTGAAACCGGTCCCAGGATGCTTGTTTCCGGTCCAGGGAGGACCTGGTTTGGCAGTTCGGGCTGGACTGTTCCCACAAGGAACAGGGTCAAGACTGATTTGCATATGGCTGGGTCCAAACTGGGGTGGTGTGATGAGCAAAAGAATTATGGATTTAACCCAGATCTTTGTGACTGGGGGTGAATGTTTGCATTGTCCTGCATTCCGTCCATCAATTGTTTCTTTTGCGCAGGCCCACTAGTAGCATTTGATTTACCAGCCCTGGCACACTTAGTGCACTTTACTAGGGACCTACTAGTAAATCAAATATGCTAATCAGGGAGAACCAATCACAATAACAATTTACACAGGGAGCACTTGCACTTTGACACTGATCAGCAGTGGTAAAATGCCCAGAGTCCTAAAGCCAACAACAGCAGGTCAGGAAAAAATAGGAGGAAGAAGCAAACAGTTTGGGGTAGCCCTGCAAAATGGCCAAGTCCAACAAAAGGGTATTGTGAAATCACCCCCACAATTTTTCCCAGTAATTTTTGGGCATCTAGAACCTCCTGCCGTTCACCGGTGGAAAATTTTGCAGTAATTACTAATACTTGCAGATTTTTGTACAGAAGCAACCAAAATCTATGATATTCCTCATCATTATGGGCAAACACGTAGATGGAGATTTTTTATCATACCTGAAAACCTTTAATCCTCAGCGTATCATGATTTATCAGTATAGGAGAATGCCTCTTTTTGCATGACCACCCAACTTTTTTGGGGCTGATAATCCTGGTTATTTTATATACTGTGCACAGGGACTCTGCTAATCAGGCTTCAGTGCATGTGCTCTGACCTCTAAAACGTCAAAATTGTGTGTACTCCTCATTGACATACTTATCCCAACTATAAGGGCCATATGTACGAAAGTTAGTGTTTGCGTTTTCCAACTAATGATTTTGTAGAAATCACTATTTGGAAATCGCAAAATAAGATATACATAGGAGAGTATTCCACTAATTTCATTTTCTACAAATATGCATTCGCAAAGATATTTGGAAATCGCACAGATTCGATTTCCACATAAGAAATCGACATTAGGAAAAGTCGCATTCTGGATACAGAATGATGTAACAACCAGGAAGTTTAGGAATACAGGCTGTGGCCACAACCCAGAAGACTAGAAAGGTGCTGGAAGGAAATAATGCTCCTGTCTGACCTCTGGCAGTGGAAATCTAATTTCTGAAGAACACCATATCCAATGAAGATGGGGACAAGGAACCTAGCAGCATGAAGGTCAAAATATAATAGAAAGAGCTGGAGCTATTAACAGAAGAATGTGTGGCCCACATGGACCAGGTTTTTGGGAACGCATAATTTTCCGTTCCTGAGGCCTAGAAAACAAAAATATGGAACAGCATCCTGGAGAAAGTCAACTCACTTGGTGTCACCCAGAGAACCATACTGGAGACTAGGAAATGCTGTTATGACCTAAGAAGCCACACCAAAGAGAAGGTGGCCAGCAGGATGGCTGAGGTGCATGGCACAGTTGGTGGACCCTCCAAACATCCTCCTTCCACTCCATTGGAGTCACTGATTGAGGGGATACTTAAACCAGAAAGTGTGGTGGGAGTGTCAGATATTGGCACCTCCAATCCTGCAGGTTCCAGCCAAGGTAAGTCATTTTTGTGTTAATTCCTTTCCATAACATATTAGTCATCAAGTACAACAGCATAGCTAACAAAGCACCATGAAGAGTTTTGCTGTACTTTGGCAATGCATTATGGGAGTTGTAGTATAATCTCCATGCCACAAACACATAAATCACATTTTCAACAATATTATGCAAACTTATTGACCATTTATTTACAATAACTACATACAAACACTTCCACAGATCACACCCAGGACATGTCTAAAACCACTGAGACTGACGAAGCAATTGACACACCCACACCTGGAAATGGAGGACAGCACAATTGCTACTCCTACACATTATTCCTACTCCAACTACCAGACTTTGAGGAAGGTGACGAGGAGCTATTACAAAGCAGGAATGCCACTTCATCTGTGTGCAGGCCACACAGACACCTTAGAGTAACAACAACAAACAATCCACAATGATAATGTTTCATTTGACCTGGCAGACAGTTCTCCATTGATTGGTGGCCTAGAGAAATCCATCATCACAGTACAGCACCTGCAAGCCAAACATATAAAAACTGTTAATAGGCATCTGCAAAGCATGTCAAGGTCAATGCTGCAATTGCAGAAAGGACGAGATCGGTGGATTGCTGCCATGGAGAAGGAGCAACGTCTGCAAAGATGCAGGCACAAGCAGCACATGGCACGCTTTGATGCTTTAACTAAATCTATTAATCGATTGGCCATACTTACAACCACTCTTGCCAGACACATAACCTGCATGTCCCCAACATTTTCCTGCCACCTGAAAGTGAAGACGGCACTAGCCTCAGTGCCACATCTATGCCAGATGGATGCTGTACCAGGCGAACACGCTGAGACACATCTGGAACAGATATAGCCCCACCTCCACAGCCAAGTCCTGCTGAGAAGGCGACCAACACCAGAGGCCACAAAAAGTGACTTTTATAGACACTCAGATGTATGAGACTACTTTGTTATGTTTGTGTTTTCAAACTTTGTTGCTTTGTTAAAAAAAAAACATCCTATATGGATACTGTTGATGATGAATAGTTACATTGTTATAACCTGAATAAAAGGTTAGCTTTCAGTCATGCACAAAACATTACTATCATGTGTGTTTTCTATTTCTTAGATGTGGTCATCGTCTTACCTTAAAAATAGTTGTTGGTGATCTCTGTGCGTCGAGCTTGACCCTCTGCTGCACATGTCTCATCCTGCTGAACGAATAGTGGTGGTAGTTTGTCATCTGAGTCTGATTCTGGCCCTATGTTGATGTTGTGCAGACCCTTCTTCATTGCTATGTTGTGGAAACTGGCACATGTGGCAATGACTTTACAACAGGTCTCTGGTCTGTAGAGTAGTGCTTCACCAGTTTTATGCAGACATCTGAATCGAGACTTGAGAATCCAAAAGGTACGTTCAATTATTGATCGCTTTGTCTGATGTGCCCTGTTGTACTGCCTTTCACTTCTGATTCTTGGATGCAAGTATGGTGTCAGTATCCAAGGGTGCAAGGTATTTGCACTGTCTCCTTAAATAGTATCAGAAGGACAGACTATTAGGTCATTTTACAAACACACTGTGTAGCACGCTGTATGAATTGTGTTTGCAATTCTCTTAGCAAGAAAAAGGGCATCACCAAAATCACCCTTAGACATACGGTTATTTATTCCACTGTGGCGGAACATGAAAGAGTAATGTGTTCTGCCATGGAATCTGGTTACAAGGTCAGTTATGATGCATGAGGCATCACACACGAACTGTACATTCTGTAAATGGGTGCTTTTTCTGTTTCTATATATGAATTCATTTTCATAGGGGGATATATCACAATATGTGTCCCATCAACACAACCAATTACATTGGGAAACTGTGCTACCCCATGAAACATTAGTTTGGTATGGTTTAAATATTGGGTAGTATTTGAAAAATAAATATGAAACCTGTGGAAAACCCTAGAAAAAGCACTTTGTGACACTCCCCCTGCCACTGCTATGACTCCCGGTAACTGCCAGAAGCTAAAAGGTGTAGACAGCATAATACCTGCACATGTGGCGGGATTGCATTGCTTCTGACTGTTGGAGTCTGTAGCTGAAGTTGTAATTCAGCAATTAAATCTAAAATTACCTCACTAATTAGTCTGTACTTCTCATATATCATCTCCTCAGTCTGTTCCAACAGGGTGACCCTCACACTAAATAGCCTCTCCTGTCTCCTCCTCCTTCTCTGCCTACCAGCCAAAATCCTCATCCTCCTCGCCAAGACATACAGAGCCGCCATTCTGGAGGAGCCAGATGCATTTCGGGTGACTTTTTATAGTTTGACCCTGGTTACCACCTGTTATACATTGATGATAATTGTATTTCCAAAATGGCCATTTTGAGTCTATTCGCATTTAGGAAATCCTTTCCACACAGTGTTAGTGATTCGCTATTTGAAAGCCCCAATTTGCAATTTCCTATTTAGGAATCCCAAAATTCGATTTCTACATGATGGAAATCGCAACTTGCACCAATGAAAATGCTATTCGTACATACCAAAATTGCATTTTGCATTTCCTAAAGGCCTTAAATTGCAAATCACACCGTTAGGAAATGCAAAATGGCTTCGTACATATGGGCCTAAGTCCTTTGTATATGGTACAAAGTGTGCGCTGCGCCTGTAAGTTAAATGTAAATAGTGGGCTACTGCACAAATTGTGCCTGCAACTGTAGCTTGTGCAGTTTTAAAACCGTAATTTCGACCCAGTAAAATAATTCATTTTGAGGGGCCAAGGGCCTACTTTTGAATATTAATAAGTCACCCCTAAGTAGGCCTTAAATGCCCATCAGGCAAAGGCATGTTTTTTAAGAGTACTACATATAAAGGTTTAGTGTTAAACATGTCCTTGCAATGACGAGCCCTAAAAAGCCATTTTCACTCTAGCAGGGTTAGCTGTTCCATGGGAAAGCATTGGGATATAATATTAAAATTAAATAATGTTATCTCCGCTTAGGAAACCACAACAAAGTTAATTTCTGGACATTAAAAAATATTTATTGCACACCCAATCCACTGGTAAAGTCTAATTTGTACTAAATATTTTACAAAAGGTGATTTTTAAAAAGTCATCTTTTAGTTTCCAAAGCTTCTAGAAGTCAATTTGTATGAGCTTCAGCTGTCTTCCAGGACCTGAACAGCCCTTATGAGGATTTGTAAACTTGCTTCCAGAGCAGTGGCAAAGGCCTTGGGTGTGGATAGGTGTTGTGTTCCTCTGGCAGGATGACTATCTGGGCAGTGTGCAGAATCTTAATTAATTTCGAAGAGGCCTACCCTGTCAAAGACAGATGTAGTTAACACATGGATCTGCCCCCTCGTTTGTCCCTCTAGTCAGCCTGGCACCAATTCCAGTGAGAGAGGAGCTGCCTCCAGAACTGTTTTGAGTGACCACAGAAGAGGGGTTGCTCATTTCCCTGGCTACACCTCGGGGTTAGTGCGGATGGCGATTGTTTCACCATTCATTTGTACATGCCAATTGACATGGACCAACTAGGATGTGACCTTGAGTTGATTTCATCCTCTTGAATATTGAAATACTGGGTCAAAAACTGCAACAAGCGTGCGGGTCTCGCAATCCCGGGAGCCCTAATGTACGAGCATCTTGAATAGGTTGTCTCCCCCCTTGTCCCCTTGTCCTGAGGAAGACCCACCAGCTGAGGAATTAATTACCCTCTGTGCTCTCAAGTCGGGTCGAAACGTCAACGCTTACCCCCAAGCGGGCCTGTACCACGCGTCACTATTACCCCGCCTGAGCTACAGATGATACCTCTCTGTTTTTTGGAAATTAACTGAAATAAATACATGTAAATTAATTCATGGTGGACAGGCCTTATCTAACTGGTTTTGTTGTCAGTTATAACCAGTTACCTCCCAGAATGATTATAATGATGATTGTGTTTTGAATTCTTTTGACTTTGATTTCCCCTCCTTTCACTTTTACCTACTTCACGCACGAGCACCACTTTTTTTTTTTTGTACCCCCTTCTTGGAGCAACCTCTCCTCATTAATAATGAGTATGGTAGAGTGTCTACCATTTGTTGAAATGAATCTGTGAACAATAAAAAAATGTTTTTATAAAGCTAACAGATGCCAAGTATGTTTTTATGCCTGATGCACATCCAAGGATTTTGTTTGGATTAAATAACCTTTTGCTGACTGTATGCATGCATAAAGTTATATTTAAATCATACCCTTTCCCAAAATTTGCTCTGTTTGATAAAAGAAAGGTCCAGGCCCAACTGTTTTCTGCACACCTCTGGGTTGGCACATGCGCTGTGCACAGGGGAAGAATGATTCTGCCATGCTGAGCTTAGATAGAAAGGGGCACTGTGGGATTGTTTACAGTAGGGCACCCATGAGCTGTAGCAAAAGTATGGATACCCCTGGAGACCATTTCCTTATTAGTTAGAAAGTGGCCAGGAGTCACTCCCACTCACAAGCCATTCCCACCCAGCCAGTTATTAATGTGGTACCACTAGGCACCCTCTGCAGAACACTACCTGATGTCTGGAAGACAGAAGAAGGACTGCACCAACTGTTGAGACCGGTGAGGAGTCCTGAAAGGCTGGACCTGCTCTCACAAAGAACAAAGAATTGAACTCCAAGGCTCAGTTGACTGAACTCCTGCTAGAACCTCCTTTCCTGATGAGCGGGCTGATCAGTTCCAACAGGACCCTCGCTGGACCCTGCTGTTACCTTCTGCTGGAGGTTGCCTTGACCCCCTAGTGCTGATCCTAAGGTCCTGGGACCCTTGGCTGTGTCAAAGTTTACTCTTCCTAGCATCCTGAAAAACCAGGGATTTAGAAACATTTTGGCCCCAAAGAACTCTGGAGGACCGGGACAAACCAGCTAAGTCAATCCAACAAAAGTTCATTGCTTCTAGTCCAAAGATGCAGGTTGCTCCAACTCAGAGCATTTCCGCAGC
Source organism: Calotriton arnoldi (assembly GCA_963921515.1). Lineage (NCBI taxonomy): Eukaryota > Metazoa > Chordata > Amphibia > Caudata > Salamandridae > Calotriton > Calotriton arnoldi. The sequence continues at coordinate 1,054,641 of CAWUFW010003765.1, forward strand.
AACAAATCCATTTCATCAGAGGGAGAGGGTGCGGAATAATGACCAGAGCAACTATGGAACTGGGGATCCTGGTTCGGATCTCATTATCGGCTCAACATCCTATGATTCTGGACAAATCTCCCCGTGATTAAGAATGTGCTCTTACCCGGTAGATGTGGGTTGGTCGACTCGATACGTGACAACAGCACAAAACTCGTGAGGAACTCCTCTAGTTTGACCTACCGGGTACTGATGCCGCCTGGTTAGCTTACAACAATGGGTAGGACCAGGTCTGACAGGTACACGATTTAGGTAGTTACCTGGTTGATGTGAGTATGTTTCCACGTCGCCAATTTTAAGTGTAGATAGTTTCCACAATATAGGTCCTGATGAATCGCACGTAGACTATTACAGTGAGCGAGAAACATGTTGACCTCATTTGCACCAATAGCGACGCTTAGACCTAAGACATAATACTTAGCCAAGCACTGCATTGTTTATATTTTTAACTAGGGTAGGAGACCCACTGATTAAAAATTGTGTTCAAGGATACTCCGAACCTTATTTTAAATCACACACATACATCTACACAGTTCTGGCCCCTCACCCCCACTTCACCATACGGCTATTGGAAAAAGATCTCCGCCAAAGTGCCCCTACTACAGGGAGCCCGTTGGGTATTGCACCGCCGACCCGACGAGGAGCAGCCCAGATGATGAAGCATGACACCCGATTGGGTGTGTGAGGGCATTACAATCCAATAAATGGACACCCAACTCTGAACCCAAACGTTCAGGGTGGTGTCAATTTCCCTTGTTCGTACACTCTTGAGGAACAGCATAACCTTCTTCTTCTAATACTCTTATTTAATGTACCTGGTGCTCATGTAAAGCCCTCCAATACCTTTGGGTCAAGTTTGTACTACATAAAGCTACAAAACAAACAGGACGTCATGGAGAGGCTATTGTGGAGACCTGTTCAGCTATAGCTTGCAACCTTGCCCCATTGCATGAATCCGAGCTCACAAGTCTGTAGGTAGTAATCTTCACCAGGCAATGGTGCCAAAAGTATCCGGCTGGTGAGGAACCCTCCTTGGGTGAGAATGTTGAATTACCCCCTTTGGATCTTCCTGCCATATTTACTGGATTTGTTGGAGTTCGTCCGACAGCTATCTGGCCTCGTAGAGTCCGTCTTGGCCACAGCCTGCTGCCTTTCCCGGCTGAGGATGTTTGACTTCCATTTCAGAGACTAAGTCAAAAGGTAAAACTTTGAGCCAGGGTGTACCTGGTTTCTGTATCCGACCCGCACTGCATTGCAGTCGACCTTAAATCGTGCCTGAGTACCAGTCAAGCCCAACCAGATAACCCTGGTTGGCGCTTAAAGCTTTTTAGATATACCTTTAAATTTAAACTTTAAAAAATTCATAACTCTGGTTCTCCTTATCTTTGTTTAGTGGTCATTTTGCTCACTGAATTATTCTCTATTTTTATAAATTAGAGTTGGATTTTTATTTTCTTATGCTGTCAACTTTTAAACTGTTTTGGTACTTCAAAAGGCTTTACACGTTTTCTTAAGTTAAGTCTGTCTTCTTTCTACTAACGGTTGAGTTCAGGTTTAAATTACTGAAACCTTTAATGGACCAAACAAGAATAGTAACATTATTATTTGTGGTGGGCCACCATCTTCCCCAACTAATAATGCACTTCATCACAATCCGGTATAGTAAGTATTCCACCAAACACTGGGCTACTTGTAACGGGGGCCTGAGTGCAATTCCACAGAGGATGCCATTGGGGACACCTTTGAAATTTGTACAACCATTAGCTCCACTGCATAAGGCTAACAAACCCACTCTTTTAGGGTGATAACAGTGAGCTCTATTTTGCTAGCAACACATTTGGCCTCTTTACTATCACAGACTTCGCTTTGCTTCAGCAATCAAATCCCCAAAAATAATGCCTCAATCCCAAGCAAGTTACTAGTTGGCTTCCTGAAGGAAGGCATTCTCACTGGGATCAAATATTTGTAGAGTAGCAGTGCTTAATTTGAGCCAGTTGTTTCCAGTGCTCAGCATTAGCACTTAATTATCAATACCAGCTCTTATGACAGTCCGCCGCATGCTGGCGCAGTGTCTCTAAGTTTTAAATGAGCACAACAACTGTTGTTTTATAATTCCGTATGCTACAAAAATGACAAACACTTGCTGCCCAAGCCATTGTTATAGCTTTGGGTGGCCTGGAATAGTCTGAATTGCCACTCTTGCAGGAGTGTGATGGTTTGTACTTATGTTGATACTGTCATTGGTAGTGCTGGCAGGGGCAATGTGTGGTGCAAGTTGCTGTGGCCTCCTGGAAATGGCCCGGCACTTACTTTTTTACAAATTCAGTAGAGAATTTCCTTTTTAAAATAGGACAACAAATTCTTCCTTGAGAACCTTTGATTCACTATATTAGAGGCGTCTATGTCATGGATATTTGACAAACATGTCTAGAAAACTACAGAAGTGGTTGCTTGGAAAAAGGAGTAATTGTTACCACTCAGCAGAGGAAGTTTCTGAGCGCAATTGGGATTTTAAAACATTGCCTCTGAATTCTTATTATTGCAGCAAAATATGTATGAGCATATATATGCCTACTGGATGTGGCCTTTCTAGATCTTAAAATGGCCCTCGATGGTACAGTCTAAAAAATATGTTCTGGTTTCCTTTTCAATTGCCAAAGGTGGATCCACCAAACATTTCTTGGAATTCAGTGATGTGAGCTGGTGATGCACCCTAGCACCCAACGTCTTCAAGCACTTCCTAGACATGGATGCTGTGCAATGGATGTCAAATAAAGCCACGCCTGATTTAGGGGAAAAGAGGCTACTAGTCCCTTGATTCGTGAGCAACACACCTGTTTTAGGTTAAATGGCAAAGAGCTTTCCAAACATGCTGATATAGTTTGAGAGATATTTTACTATAAAGACTTAGAAATAAATATGGTAGTAAGAAAGGAAGTGATAAGTGGTCACACAAAACTAGCTTCTCTGAGACTTGAGGTGTGGATTTTACTATATGTGAGTTTGCATCATAATGGATCATTGAGCCAAATCGTCAAGTGGTGTTTCACAATTAAATTACAGAAGTCCTCTACTATAGCAATATATGCCTCCAAGTCTAGTCTCAACAAGGCATTTTCTGCATTACATGTTTACAAGGCAAAGCTCAGACCAGTAACATTATACAGATCTGAATTGTGAGGTACTGTCAATTTGTGGGCAATCGTTACGTCCAGTATCGGCTGGTGTGCCAGCAAAGTGGTGGGGCGGGAGGGGGTGGGGGAGACGGCGGATGAAGAAAACACAAAAAAATGTAAAAAAAAGACTTTACCACTCTTCTGCTTCTTCCTCACTGAAGCAGAGGCTCCCAAGCCTCCCCTGAGGCCAAGTCTAATGCTGCGCTCATGCATGAGAGCAGCGTCAGGATTGGCCTGACTCCCTCGATTTGCTCTCCCAGGAAGACTGGGAGTCTGTGCCCGCTGTCTTCAACCCGGAAACGCAACTGGGTTGGAGACTGCTTCAGTGCACATGTCGGTTTGGCTGTCCTGAGGCAGCTGGCCAAACGCACATGCACACTGAAGGCAGTGGCCACCACTTGCACTCATGACTTGCCCCGCGATGGCCCCGCCCCCAAGACTCAGTCAATGGAAGAAAAAGAAAACGATAATAAACACATTTTATTATCGTTTTATGTTTTCAAATTTTGGGGCTGGCGGGGGTGGGGGGGGGCGAGGCTCCTCCGCCATAGCGGAGGAGCCGCTGCTGATTACGTCCACAAATTGCATCTTAACCCCTTCGCTGCTAGGCCTTTTCCCCTCCTGTGCTAAGCCTTTTTTTGGCTATTTGGGACAGTTCGCGCTTAGGCCCCTGTAACTTTATGACCACATAAGGTATCCATGCCAAATTTGTGTCCTTTTTTTCCAACATCATGGGGATTCTAAAGGTACCCAGGGTTTGTGCATTCCCCTGAAGGGAACCCAGAAATTAGCCAAAATACAGCTACATTTTGTTTTTTTTGGGAAAAGTGCGAAAAAAGGGCTACAGATGAAAGCATCTGTTTTTTTCCCTGCAAATGGCATCAAAAAAAGGGGTTGTGGTGCTGAAATCACCATCTTCCCAGCTTTCAGGGACAAGCAGACTTTTGTCAGAAAACCAAAAGTTTGTACACAGTTTTGGCATTTTTCTGGGACATAGCCTATTTTTGCTATTTTTTGTGCTTTCAACCTCCTTCCAGTTAATGGTAGAAATGGGTATGAAAGCAATAATGGATCCTGGAAAGCCATACATTTCTGAAAAGTAGACAAAATTCTGAATTCAGCAAGGGGTTATTTGTGTAGATCCTTCAAGTTTTCGTAATAGAAACAAACAGTTAAATATAGGAAAAATTGAAAATTAGTAAAAAAAACAGCCATTTGTGTCAACGTTTTCACCTGTAACTTCTTCTAATTATGACAGCTATTTGAAAGCAATATACCATTACATCCGCTGGACCTTTCTGGTTGTGGTGATATATAGGACTTGTAGGTTCACTAAGAACCCGACGAACCCAGAGCCAATAACTGAGCAGCGTCTTGCAATGTTTTTTTATTATGTCCCGGGTATATAGCAATTATTCTGGGAAAATTTATACATGGAAAAATCGGTATGAAAGACACCTATGTATTTCTGAAATGGGAACAAAATATAGAGTTTAGAAACAGTAGATATTTGCACATTTCCGAAATTGGGAGTACCCATACTAGCATGAGAATTATAGGTAATTTTTCAAAATGACTTCTTTTTACACATTGTCTTTCATTTGGAAGGCAGAAATGCATCGTAAGTCAATAGATAATAACAGTTGCTCTACAATTTTATGTTACCCTAAGTCTCCCGATAAAAATGGTACCTCACTTGTGTGGGTAGGCCTAGTGCCCGCGACAGGAAACAGCGCAAAACGCAACATGGACACACCACATTTTCACAGTGAAAAATGACCCTTATTTTGCAAAGTGCCTAGCTGTAGTTTTTGAACCCTAGCTATGCCGGCACCTAGGGAAACCTAGCAAACCTATACATTTTTGAAAACTAGACACCCAGGGGAATCCAGGATGGGGTGACTTGACTGGCTCTCCCCTGGTTCTGTTACCCAGAATCCCTTGCAAACCTAAAAAATTCTAAAACAAAACCACATTTTCCTCACTTTTCTGTGGTGGAAAGTTCTGGAATCTGCGTGGATCCACAAAATTCCACCCACCCCGTGTTCCCCAAAGTCTTTAGAGAAAAACGGTACCCCACTTGTGTGGGTAGGCCTAGTGCCCGCGACAGGAAACGGCCCAAAACGCAACGTGGACACACCACATTTTCACAGTGAAAAATGACCCTTTTTTTTTGCAAAGTGCCTAGCTGTAGTTTTTTAACCCTAGCTCTGCCGGCACCTAGGGAAACCTAGCAAACCTATACAATTTTGAAAACTAGGCACCCAGGGGAATCCAGTATGGGGTGACTTGACTAGCTCTCACCAGGTTCTGGTACCCAGAATCCGTTGCAAACCTAAAAAATTGTCAAAAAAAACACATTTTCCTCACTTTTCTGTGGTGGAAAGTTCTGGAATCTGTGTGGATCCACAAAATTCCACCCACCCCGTGTTCCCCAAAGTCTTTCGAGAAAAACGGTACCCCACTTGTGTGGGTAGGCCCAGTGCCCGTGACAGGAAACAGCGCAAAACCCAATGTGGACACACCACATTTTCACTGTGAAAAATGACCCTTTTTTTGTAAAGTGCCTAGCTGTAGTTTGTGAACCCTAGCTCTGCCAGCACATAGGGAAACCTAGCAAACCTCTACATTTTTGAAAACTAGACACCCAGGGGAATCCAGGATGGGGTGACTTGACTGGCTCTCACCAGGTTCTGGTACCCAGAATCCCTTGCAAACCTAAAAAATTGTCAAAAAAAACAAATTTTCCTCACTTTTCTGTGGTGGAAAGTTCTGGAATCTGCGTGGATCCACAAAATTCCACCTACCCCGCGTTCCCCAAAGTCTTCCGAGAAAAATGGTACCTCACTTGTGTGGGTAGACCTAGTGCCCGCGACTGGAAACAGCGCAAAACGCAACGTGGACACACCACATTTTCACAGTGAAAAATAACCCTTTTTTTGCAAAGTGCCTAGCTGTAGTTTTTTAACCCTAGCTCTGCCGGCACATAGGGAAACCTAGCAAACCTATACATTTTTGAAAACTAGACATGCAGGGGAATCCAGGATGGGGGGATTTGACTGGCTCTCACAAGGTTCTGGTACCCAGAATCCCTTGCAAACCTAAAAAATTGTCCAAAAAAACACATTTTCCTCATTTTTCTGTGGTGGAAAGTTCTGGAATCTGCGTGGATCCACAAAATTCCACCCACCCAGCGTTCCCCAAAGTCTTCCAAGAAAAATGGTACCTCACTTGTGTGGGTAGGCCTAGTGCCCGCGACAGAAAACAGCGCAAAACGCAACGTTTAACACCACATTTTCACAGTGAAAAATGACCTTTTTTTTGTAAAGTGCCTAGCTGTAGTTTTTGAACCTTAGCTCTGCCGGCACCTAGGGAAACCTAGCAAACCTATACATTTTTGAAAACTATACACCCAGGGGAATCCAGGATGGGGTGACTTGATTGGCTCTCACCAGGTTCTGGTACCCAGAATCCCTTGCAAACCTAAAACATTGTGAAAACAAACACATTTTCCTCACTTTTCTGTGGTGTAAAGTTCTTGAATCTGCGTGGATCCACAAAATTTCACCTACCCCGCGTTTCCCAAAGTCTTCTGAGAAAAATGGTACCTCACTTGTGTGGGTAGGCCTAGTGCCCGCGACAGGAAACAGCACAAAACGCAACGTGGACACACCACATTTTCACAGTGAAAAATGACCCTTTTATTGCAAAGTGCCTAGCTGTAGTTTTTGAACCCTAGCTCTGCCGGCACCTAGGGAAACCTAGCAAAACTATACATTTTTGAAAACTAGACACCCAGGGGAATCCAGGATGGAGTGACTTGACTGGCTCTCCTCAGGTTCTGCTACCCAGAATCCCTTGCAAACCTAAACAATTGTCAAAAAAATCACATTTTCCTCACTTTTCTGTGGTAGAAAGTTCTGGAATCTGCGTGGATCCACAAAATTCCACCCACCCCGCATTCCCCAAAGTCTTCTGAGAAAAATGGTACCTCACTTGTGTGGGTAGGCCTAGTGCCCGTGACAGGAAACAGCGCAAAACGCAACGTGGACACACCACATTTTCACAGTGAAAAATTACCCTTTTTTTGCAAAGTGCCTAGCTGTAGTTTTTGAACCCTAGCTCTGCCGGCACCTAGGGAAACCTAGCAAACCTATACATTTTTGAAAACTAGACACCCAGGGGAATCCAGGATGGGGTGACTTGACTGGCTCTCACCAGGTTCTGTTACCCAGAATCCTTTGCAAACCTAAAAAATTATCAAAAAACCCACATTTTCCTCACTTTTCTGTGGTGGAAAGTTCTGGAATCTGCGTGGATCCACAAAATTCCACCCACCCCGCGTTCCCCAAAGTCTTCCGAGAAGAATGGTACCTCACTTGTGTGGGTAGGCCTCGTGCCCGTGATAGGAAACAGCACAAAACGCAATGTGGACACACCACATTTTCACAGAGAAAAATGACCCTTTTTTTGCAAAGTGCCTAGCTGTAGTTTTTGAACCCTAGCTCTGCCAGCAACTAGGAAAACCTACCAAACCCACACATTTCTGAAAAGTAGACACCAGGGGGATTCCAGTGAGGTATGTCTTGCGTGGATCCCCCAACGTTTTCTTACCCAGAATCCCCTGCAAACCTGAAATGTTGCTGAAAAACCACTTTTTTCACACATTTGTGTGTGGGAAAGTTGTGGCATCACCGGGCTGACACAAATTTCCTACCACCCAGTGCTCCCCCCAGTCTCCTGATAAAAATGGTGCCTCACTCTGGTGGGAGGCCCAAGTACCCGCGACAGGCAAGGGCCCAAAACGTATTGAGGCGACATCAAAATTGCCTATCACAAAACGACCTGGTTTTGCACGGGGTCCCATGACTTTTTGACACGGGGCTCGGCGGGCACCTAGGGAAAATGACCAAACCTATACATTTCTGAAAACTAGACACCCGGGGGATTCCAGGGAGGTATGGCTTGCGTGGATCCCCCAACGTTTTCTTACCCAGAATCCCCTGCAAACCTGAAATTGTGCTGAAAAAATCACTTTTTTCACACATTTGTGTGTGGGAAAGTTGTGGCATCACCGGGCTGGCACAAATTTCCTACCACCCAGCGTTCCCCCAGGTCTCCCGATAAAAATGGTGCCTCACTTGGGTGGGAGGCCCAAGTACCCGCGACAGGCAAGGGCCCAAAACGTATTGAGGCGACATCAAAATTGCCTATCACAAAACGACCTGGTTTTGCAAGGGGAGTCCCATGACTTTTTGGCCGGGGGCTCGGCGGCCACCTAGGAAAACCTACCAAACCCATACATTTCTGAAAACTAGACACCCGGGGGATTCCAGGGAGGTATGGCTTGCGTGGATCCCACAACGTTTTCTTACCCAGAATCCCCTGCAAACCTGAACTTTTGCTGAAAAAATCACTTTTTTCACACATTTGTGTGTGGGAAAGTTGTGGCATCACCGGGTTGACACAAATTTCCTACCACCCAGCGTTCCGCCAGGTCTCCTGATAAAAATGGTGCATCACTCGGGTGGGAGGCCCAAGTACCCGCGACAGGCAAGGGCCCAAAACTTATTGAGGTGACATCAAAATTGCCTATCACAAAACGACCTGGTTTTGCAAGGGGGGTCCCATGACTTTTTGGCCGGGGGCTCGGCGGCCACCTAGGGAAACCTACCAAACCCATACATTTCTGAAAACTAGACACCCGGGGGATTCCAGGGAGGTATGGCTTGCGTGGATCCCACAACGTTTTCTTACCCAGAATCCCCTGCAAACCTGAAATGTTGCTGAAAAAATCACTTTTTTCACACATTTGTGTGTGGGAAAGTTGTGGCATCACCGGGCTGACACTAATTTCCTACCACCCAGCGTTCCCCCAGGTCTCCGAATAAAAATGGTGCCTCACTTGGGTGGGAGGCCCAAGTACCCGCGACAGGCAAGGGCCCAAAACGTATTGAGGCGACATCAAAAATGCCTATCACAAAACGACCTGGTTTTGAAAGGGGGTCCCATGACTTTTTGGCCCGGGTCTCGGTGGCCATCTAGGGAAACCTACCAAACCTACACATTTCTGAAAAGTAGACACCCGGAGAATTCCAGGGAGGTATGGCTTGCGTGGATCCCCCAATGTTTTCTTACCCAGAATCCCCTGCAAACCTGAAATTGTGCTGAAAAAATCACTTTTCCACACAATTGTGTGTGGGAAAGTTGTGGCATCACCGGGCTGACACACATTTCCTACCACCGAGCGTTCGCCCAGGTCTCCCGATAAAAATGGTGCCTCACTCGGGTGGGAGGCCCAAGTACCCGCGACATGCAAGGGCCCAAAACATTTTGTGATAGGCAATTTTGATGTCGCCTCAATACGTTTTGGGCCCTTGCCTGTCGCGGGTTCTTGGGCCTCCCACCCGAGTGAGACACCATTTTTATCGGGAGACCTGGCGAACGCTGGGTGGTAGGAAATTTGTGTCAGCCCGGTGATGCCACAACTTTCCCACACACAAATGTGTGAAAAAAGGGATTTTTTCAGCACAATTTCAGGTTTGCAGGGGATTCTGGGTAAGAAAACGTTGGGGGATCCACGCAAGCAATACCTCCCTGGAATCCCCCGGGTGTCTACTTTTCAGAAATGTATGGGTTTGGTAGGTTTCCCTAGGTGGCCGCCGAGCCCCGGGCCAAAAGTCATGGGACCCCTTGCAAAACCAGGTCGTTTTGTGATAGGCAATTTTGATGTCGCCTCAATAAGTTTTGGGCCCTTGCCTGTCGCGGGTACTTGGGCCTCGCACCCGAGTGAGGCACCATTTTTATTGGGAGACCTGGGCGAACGCTGGGTGGTAGGAAATTTGTGTCAGCCCAGTGATGCCACAACTTTCCCACACAAAAATGTATGGCCAAAAAGTCATGGGACCCCCCTTGCAAAACCAGGTCGTTTTGTGATAGGCAATTTTGATGTCGCCTCAATACGTTTTGGGCCCTTGCCTGTCGCGGGTACTTGGGCCTCCCACCCGAGTGAGGCACCATTTTTATTGGGAGACCTGGGTGAACGCTGGGTGGTAGGAAATTTGTGTCAGCCCGTGATGCCACAACTTTCCCACACACAAATGTGTGAAAAAAGTGATTTTTTTCAACAGAATTTCAGGTTTGCAGGGGATTCTGGGTAAGAAAACGTTGGGGGATCCACGCAAGCCATACCTCCCTGGAATCCCCCGGGTGTCTAGTTTTCAGAAATGTGTAGGTTTGGTAGGTTTCCCTAGGTGGCCGCCGAGCCCCGGGCCAAAAAGTCATGGGACCCCCTTGCAAAACCAGGTCGTTTTGTGATAGGCAATTTTGATGTCGCCTCAATACGTTTTTGGCCTTTGCCTGTTGCGGGTACTTGTGCCTCCCACACGAGTGAGGCACTATTTTTATCGAGAGACCTGGGGGAATGCTGGGTGGTAGGTAATTTGTGTCAGCCCAGTGATGCCACAACTTTCCCACACAAAAATGTGTGGAAAAAGTGATTTTTTTCCAGCTAAATTTGAGGTTTGCAGGGGATTCTGGGTAAGAAAACGTTGGGGGATCCACGCAAGCCATACCTCCCTGGAATCCCCCGGGTGTATAGTTTTCAGAAATGTATGGGTTTGGTAGGTTTCCCTAGATGGCCGCCGACCCCGGGGCCAAAAACCCAGGTAACCCCCGTGCAAAACCAGGTTGGTTTGTGATAGGTAATTTTGATGTCGCCTCACTAGGTTTTGGGCCCTTGCCTGTCGCGGGTACTTGACCCACCCACACAAGTGAAGTACCATTTTTCTCGGAAGACTTGGGGGAATGCGAAGTTTGTGGAATTTTGTGGATCCACACAGAATCCAGAACTTTCCACCACAGAAATGTGAGGAACATGTGTTTTTTTTATACACATTTTGAGGTTTGCAAGGCATTCTGGGTAACAGAACCTGGTGAGAGCCAGTCAAGTCACCCCATCCTGGATTCCCCTGGGTGTCTAGTTTTCAAAAATGTACAGCTTTGCTAGGTTTCCCTATGTGCCGGCTGCGCTAGGGCCCAAAATCCATAGGTAGGCATATTGCTAAAAACAAATCCGTGCCTAGTCAGCTTTCTGCCGCCCTGGGGGGGATTTCGGAGGGTGGGGTTGCCCCGACATGCCCCCAAGGGGGGCAGAAACACTGTGGCTATTTTTTTGGGGGGTAGGGTCATTGGTTTGCCCATTCTGGGCAGCCCCCACCCCCACACATAAAAAAGCCAGCGTAATCGTTGGCGTCTAGTGGGCTATTTGCCCCCCCGGGGGGCAGATTGGGAGCTACTGCCCCCATCTTCCCCCCAGGGGGGGCAGAAAGGCTGTAATTGTTGCGGGTGGGGGGTGGGGGCATTGACATGCCCGTTTTGGGCAGCCCCCACCCTAATTAAAATGTGCCCAAAAAAATCCCTGGCGTCTAGTGGGCTTTTTGCCCCCCCGGGGGAGGCAGAATGGGGGTTACTGCCCCATCTGCCCCCCAGGGGGGGCAGGAAGGCTGTTTTTTTTGCGGGGAGGGGGTGGGGGCATGGGCATGGGCATGCCTGTTTTGGGCAGCCCCCACCCTAATTCAAATTTGCCCAAACAAAATCCCTGGTGTCTAGTGGGCTTTTTGCCCCCCCGGCGGGGCAGATTGGGGGCTAATGCCCCAAAGTCCACTAGACGCCAGGGAGGTTTTTGGGCAAATTTTAATTAGGGTGGGGGCTGCCCAAAATGGGCATGCCAATGCCCCACCCTAATTAAAATTTGCCCCAAAAAATCCCTGGCATCTAGTGGGCTTTTTGCCCCCCCCGGGGGGACAGATTGGGGGCTACTGCCCCATCTGCCCCCAGGGGGGGCAGGAAGGCTGTAATTTTTGCAGGGAGGGGGTGGGGGCATGGGCATGCCCATATTGGGCAGCCCCCACCACAAATTATAATTAAAAAAAAAATCCCTGGCATCTAGTGGGCTTTTTGCCCCCCCCGGGGGGGCAGAAAGGCTGTAAATTTTGCAGGGTGGGGGCATGGACATGCCCTTTATGGGCAGCCCCCACCCTAATAAATTATGCCACCAAAAAAAAATATCCCTGGGGTCTAGTGGGCTTTTTGCCCCCCGATGGGGCAGATTGCGGGCTACTGCCCCATCTGCCCCCCAAGGGGGGCAAAAAGACTAAATCACACCCAAAAAAATTGGGGGGAGCAAAAGCCCTTGCCCAAGGGGCCGCTCCCCCCTCCCTGGTGTCTAGTGGGTGGATCCCTGCTTGGGGATCACCCTCCTGGGGTGATCCCCAAGCAGGGATCCACTGGGAGGGTACCATTGGAAGGGGAGATTCTCCCTTTCCAATGATACCCTCCCGTCTTTCTACATGCCCGGGGGCTGAGATAGCCTCCTGAGCACATAGAAAGTGAAACTGAAATGAGCCTGAAGGCTCATTTCAGTTTGATTTCTGTGCAATGAGGACAGCGCGACGTGCGCGCTGATCCTCATGGCACAGAAACCAGGGAGGGGGCCTCGGGAGCTGGAGAAGCTCTTCCCCAGCTCCCAAGGTCACAGGGGTGAAATAGAAATCCCTCTGCTGTCTGCAGCAAAGGGATTTCGTGCCCCTGGCCTCATGACGGAATGGTTCCGTCATGAGCACAGGGGCACCGATGCTCATGACGGAACCATTCCGTCATGAGCATCGAAGGGGTTAAAAATTGAGTACAGATGATCCATTGTTACTTCAATAGTTTCTCTGGAAATGGGCCTCATGTACAAAGTGCTGTAACAGTTTCATACTCTCAGATTCAGTAAATCTGAGGGTTTGCAACCACTAGAACAAACTTTTTGAATCATTAAATGGGTCTAGGAAACATTAAGGATTTGCCTTAAGTGCTTTACTTCCAAATACTGATTCATTAAGGTGTGTATTAATGTTTTATAACCAAAATCCGGTCACAAAACATTAATATTTTACTACCAACTCAAACGAGGTGGTAAGCCATTCGCAAATGGGGAGGGGTCAGGAAGGAACCCCTTTCCCTCTGTGAATGCTGAAAAAAACATTTTGAAGAGTAGGCACTGGTCCCATAGAACACTGCCTAATCGTAAAAAAAGTTTGTAAACATGAAATAGTTTTTTTGAAACATTCAATTTTCCTGCATTCAAAAAAAAGGTTTGCCTTATGTAAAAGCAATCACAGACTTGGTGGTCTGCTGCACCATACCTGTGATTCTAGCCAATCATAGTCGGTCGCAATGCGCGACGTACCTCATTAATTTTTATGAGGTACGTCAGATTGCGACCCACTACAATTCTGTGTTTTATGAGTTGACCTATTAGTACATAGGTCAGTTTGCATAATAAAAATGCACATAAAATAATAAAAAATGTGATCACTTTTAACTAATGCATTCTTCGTACATAAGACCATAAGTTCTGGCTAAACTATTTGAAAACTTTCCTTTGTATATCTTTGTCATCACCCTTTACTTGTGCTTCATAGGCACACCTCTGATATACCAGAAGACACTGGAGGCCTGAAATTGGTCTATTTCCCCATAGCTCATGGTAGCCATTTTTTGGAGAGCTTCCAAGAACTGCTCCACATGGTGATGCCTTCTAGCCTCCTGAGGTACTTTAAGTCCAAAGATCCAGGCTAAACGGAGCCCTTTAATAGTTATTTTTTCAAATGTGAATGTTCACAAACAATTATCTAGATTGCATGTGCAATAACAGTCACAATAGTACGGCTACGTGATACTGCTAACGGCATGAACAACAAGTTGTGAGCACAGTCTTTCAACATCTGTGCATAATAATTGAACAATGCTGTTTGTTTCCTCTCTTTTCAGATACCCATTTACGGGCACCAAGTAGGTGGTTTAGGACAGGTGTGCATGACGTATGTATGGTAAATTCACCAGTTAAATCAGTATTATGGAATAGGTGTGGATTGTGGTAGAATAATCAGTCCTGACGAAAGCCACAAGCATTTGGGAGCATAAGTGGTAGAAACTGGTTGACCCTAAGAGGAAGTAGGGGGTAACTAGAGCCCCAACATTTCCTAACTTTTCCCATTTCTATTTATACCAGATGGCGCCTATATTACAACGTTAGGGCAACTGGGCAGGTATTTTTAAAGAGTAACCCTACCACCACTCACTACCCAACAGAACGGGAAGTAACTCTATGATGAAGCATGCCACCAAAGGGTACCCTTGGTGGGTGAGAGTTCTTTAAAGCAAAAAGATAATTTTCTCCTTAGGTCAACCAGAGGGTTTTTAGATTGATCCAGAAAGTTGGGCTCTATAGTTTGTGTAAAGATCTGTGTCAGAGGAGCATGAGCCCATGCTCTACAGCACCTCTTCACTGCCCTTAATTTGTTTATTTGAACAAAGTTCAATCATCAAGGTTAGTTGCTTTCCTATGCACAGGTAGGTTTGGACAGTAGCTGGATATATAAACTGGACTGCCTCTAGAATTCCTGTGGGCCTGCACCACAATTGCCATTTAGGGGTGTAATCCCTCTCTTCCTCCACCAGTTCCTAGACCTGCCAGACATGGAGGCAGTGGCGTAGGGAACCCCCACTTAAACAGTTTAAGCAGGGCTACTTGTGGGCCTCAGGGCCTCGTGAATTGTGTCCCATTGATACATCAATTAATTGTTTCTTGGTTTCTTCTGTCTGCAGGTTTGCAGTCAAAAAATCTCATAAATAATACTGCTAGGCAATAACATGAGCGATGGGTGTGTGAAGTGGACTAACAGGGAGTACGGAAATACAAAAAGAGAAATGATGAAAATAAGGAAACCACAGACAGAGGGACAAATATAAAAAGAAAGCAGGAGAAAGGAAAGAACGAAAAATTGAGGATGAAAGACAAAAGAGGGAGAGATTTAAATTAGAAAGAAAGCATCGGAGGCTAAGGATGGAAGGAAATAAATGTGAAAAAAATAAGGATGAAAAGTTGGAAAGAAGAATGAAAGGATGAAGGAAGGGTGAAAAAAATAATGGATAGAAGGGTGAAAGAATGGATGGAAGAGTAAAAGTATCAATGGGTTAAGGAGATAATGGGGAAGAGTGAAAGGATGGATTGGTGATAGGATGGATTTATACGTGGATATAATGGCTGGTGGATGCGTGAAATAATGACTATTTATGAAAGGTTGAAAGGATGAATGGGTGGATGTAACGTGTGAGAAAGTGCCCTCTTTCTGCATGGTTGCCCCCACTTTTTGCTGATGTGCTTTGACTGAGTGTGCTCTGGGCTCCGGCCAATCAGGTACCCAGGGCCTATGTTCTTTCCCTAAAACTGCATTGGAGACCAAACCCAATTGGCACTCTCTGACCACAGGTCAGCCCCTGGTAAATGGTACCACAGGTACCCAGGGCACTGTGACCATGGAAGGCCTCCAAGGGCTGCAGCACTTATTGTGCCACCCTTAGAGGCCCTGTAGCTTTACACTCACACACTGCATTTGCTGGCTGTGTGTTTTGGTGCAGAACAAAGTAAAGAGTCGACATGGCACACATCCCTGTGTGCCATGCATACAACCCACTGCCCTGGCATAGATCAGTCTCCCCCTCTAGCTGGGTGCACTATACCAGAGGTGAGGGTACAGGTGCATGAGCCCTGTACCGCTACAGTGTCTAAGTCAATTCTTAGACATTGTAAGTGCAGTGCTGCCATTAAGAGTATATGGTGTTGGGAGTTTGTCATTATGAACTCCACAGTACCATAATGGCTGCACTGAAAACTGAGAAGTTTGGTATCAAACTTCTCAGCACATTAAACCCACACTAATGCCAGTGTGGGATTTAATGCAAAATGCACACAGAGGGCATCTTAGAGATGCTCCCTGAAAAACGACCTACCACTAGTGTCCAGGCTGAGTAGCTGCTTTCAGCTGCCACCACCAGACATGTTTCTGGACCCCTGGGTCGAGAGTCTGCTGCTCTCAGGGATCTGAAACAATGCACATCCTGGAACGAGGTGCCAAGCCTCCTCCCCCAGGCTGGGCAGGGTCCACGAAGGGGAAGCTTCAAAGGCTTTCCGCCTTTGTGAGCTTCCCCAGGCCTTTTGCTGCTTCCAGCAACTGGTCACCACCGGTTCTGACCCCCACTTTGGGCGGGAGAACCGTCGGGAAAACCAAGTGAGGAAGGGAGGTGTGCCCACGTCTGCCAACCCCACCCCTCAGGTGGGGGAGGCGAGGTGAAGCACAACTCTTAGTCCCTGCCATCTTGCAGATGGGGGGACCCAGCGAACCAGGGTGAGGCTTATGCCCCACTCCCACTGGAGGGTGGCATAATAGTGGGTGTACCCTGCCCAGGGAAGGGACCCATTGGTCCCAACCTTTTATTTACCTGTAACGCCCCTAAATCTAGTATTTAGGGGCACCCCTGAACCTTGCTTCCTCAGACAAGAAACTACAAGAAGAAAAGAAGAAGAAGGACCGAACAGCTGTGCCGAAGCTAGGAAGAGGAGGACGCCCACTGACTTGGCCCCAGCCCTACTGGCCTGTCCCCACCTCGAACCTGCAGGAGTGAAACTCCGGTGTGTCCTGCAGCCAGCAGCCTCAAGAACCCCGAGGACCTGCCCTGCCTTCAAAAGAAAAGACTCTGTCTCCCGTGAACACCGGATTTGTTCACCAACAGACTCCAGCTCTGGCAAGATCCGCGAGTCTGCACCACTCTGCACCCGACGCCCATGGCCCAGTTCAAGTGGCCCAATACCACGAGGAGGTCTCCCCGGCAATCCTGAACCGAGATCCGGTGATCTCTGACCTGTCACAAGCCTCCAGCCGACGTCTGCAGCCTCAAACCGGAAGGTCCCCCCAACCGCGACCAGGAGCTGGTAAGAAGATCCGACCCTAAAAGGCACCCCTGCACCCGACACCCCACTGCCTTGTGTGGCCCAATCGGCAGTGCCTAACCAACCCCCAGCATCCCAGCATCCCAACTTACCTCTCCAAGTTGTGGTCGCACCCAGAAGACCTTCGTCCCCGAGCCTGCAGTGTGTTTGCAAAGCGGAGACTCCCCACTGAAAGCTACAGGGCACCCAACGCCAAAACAGCACTCTGCACCCGGCCGCCCCAGTGCCGCTGAGGGTGCACCTTTTGTGCTGGCTTGTACCCCCAAATGGCCCTGAGCTTAAGTACAGGAGCTCTGCTCCCACAACCTTGTGGCCTGCTCGTAAGCAGCCACCAACCGGAGGCCCCCTATCCCCCATTGGATAACATTGGGCCTCAGCACTCTGCACCCGGCCGCCCTAGTGCTGCTGAGGGTGTAGCAAGAGTGCATCCTTGACCCTGGGGGACCCCTGAGTCTACCCCCAGAATACCAACTCCCACAACAGAATACTTACCTTTGAACCGATAACCCTATTTTCCTCCGTAGGATAACATTGACTGTTTTTCTGTGAAAGGTTTCTAAGTGTGGAGTTGGAAAATCTATAAAAGTCTCTAAAACTGTTACAAAATAACCAAAACGCTTCTTCTTACCTGTTTACAGGAAATGTCCGAGTGCAGTATCCAGGTATACTGCACTGTGTAAGAAAAGTAATCTGTAAAGTAATCTACTTGACATCCTACTCAAGGCCAATACAAAGTATATGTACAGTATCTAAAAGCATTGCAATACTAGTGGTTCTACTGTAATCAAACCGAAGTATACAACTGCAATACAAACTGTTTACAAACTGTATTATTCCTGCAAAGTACTTAAAACTTACCTGTGCCAGGCTTGCTTGGTTCTAGGAAATAAAATAACTAAAAGAATATTTTTATACAAAACCAATTTGTCTGAAGTTCAGTCTTTGAGTGTGTGATATAATTTGCTGATTGAGTGTGTACAACAAATGCTTAACACTACCCTCTGATAAAGCCTTACTGCCCGCCCACACTACCACAAACAGAGAGTAAGGTGCTATCTACTTTTACCTCTGCCTACCTTTGGGGTTCCACTGGACTCTGTGCACACTATACCTCACTTTGGTATAGTATATACAGAGCCAGCTTCCAACATTGGTGGATCAGCGGTGGGATATACAACTTTGCATTTGTTGGACTAACTTGGTTACCACCTGATCACACGACAGAACTCTTAAATTGCCTTTAGAATTCAGATTTTTGAATTGACAAATGTTTCCAAATTACTAAAAGTCTTGTTAGGGCCTTGGTTAAGTCCCTTTAGAATTTTAGAAAAATAAAAAGTCACTTTAGCTAGGGATAAGAGGGGTTAGAAGTTTTTTCAACTATGTCTCTTAACAAGAAGCCAGCTGTTAGTGAAGATAACCACAATGACATAGAGGATCAGGTTGAGGAGCTTGATCTCACCCCTTACCTTCATTTGTCTTTCAAGGAGGTAAGGTCCCTATGCAAAATTAAAAACATAACCATGGGGTCCCATCCCACCAAACAAAAGCTCCAGAAGCTGTTGGCTGGGTATGCTAGGGACCATCCCTATGAGAACAGTGAAGACCTCTCAGATGTGGAAGAAGATGGAGGGGATGAGGATACATTCCAACCCCCCACCCCCTTTCATAGGGAGAAAAGGGCACCAGTGGTCCTGAAACCAAGAATCAACCTCTCAGTACCTTGAGCCCAGACAGGTGGATCAGGTACTACTGAGGACATTGAGGACAGCCTCAATGAGGAGGACAGCCTGCTAGCCAGGTTGACCGAAAGATTGGATCTAGAGACCAGACTCCTGGCTCTAGAGAAAGAGAGAGCAGAGATGGGCCTAGCACCCATCAATGGTGGCAGCAATTTACTTAATAAGGATAAAGCGCAATCTTATGATCCTAAAAACCCCAAAGGGATTGTCCCTAAATATGAAGAGAGTGATGATATCACAAAATGGTTCACAGCCTTTGAGAGGGCCTGTGAAATGAAAAAAGTGAAGAAGTCACACTGGGGGGCACACCTTTGGGAACTGTTCTCTGGTAACTGCAGAGACAGACTCCTGGCCCTTTCAGGGGCAGATGCTGGGTCTTATGACCTCATGAAGAGAACTCTGATTGAGGGATTTGGACTCCCAACTGACAAATACAGAATTAGATTGAGGGGGGCTCACAAAACCAATCCTGGATTGACTTAGTTGACTACTCAGTTAAGACACTAGATGGTTGGTTAACTGGACACAATGTGCATGATTTCAATGCACTTTACAATTTGTTTATGAAAGAACATATTTTAAGTAATTGCACTAATGAAAAGTTACATCAGCATTTGGTAGACCCAGGTCTAATTTCTCCCCAAGAATTGGGAAAGAAGGCAGACCATTGGGTCAAGACAAGGGTGACAAAAACAACCACTGGGGGTGACCAAAAGAAAGGGGTTACAAAACCTCCCCAGGGAAAAGGTGGTGAGAATCCCCAAGATAAAAAGCCTGAGTCTTCAAAAGGGCCCCAAAAACCTACACAGGGGGGTGGGTCCCAAAACTCTTCCCAATCTACTAATAAGTACAGGGGAAAGAACTTTGATCCTGCAAAGGCCTGGTGTAACAACTGTAGAAGGTTGGGACACTTAACTGGAGATGCTACTTGTCCTAACAAGAAGCCCCCTAGTCCTACTACAGCTACTCCTGGTGTAGCCAGTCTCCAGATGGGATCAGCAGTGTGCCAAGAGGAAATCGGGTTGCACACTGAAGCAGTTCTGGTCACAGAAGGGGAAGTTGAGTTTGCCACTTTTGCTGTGTGGCAACCCAACTTAAAGAAATCCTTACTTTGCCCTTGGATCAATGGGACTAGAATAGAAGCCCTGAGGGATACAGGTGGCAGTGTCACTATGGTGAGAGATACACTGGTTTCCCCAGAGCAATACTTGATTGGGATAACATACCCAGTCACCAATGCTGATAGTATTACCACTAACCATGCAATGCAATGGCTATGGTGACAGTAGACTTGGGGGGGGGGGGGTTTACTGGACTGAAACAGGTAGTGGTCTCTCCAAAGCATCCAGCTGCATGTCTGCTTGGCAATGACCTAGAAACCTCAGCATGGGCTGAGGTAGAATTGAAAACCCATGCAGCAATGCTGGACATCCCTGAGATGGTGTGTGTAAAAACAAGAGCACAGAGCAGAAAACAGGGTGAAAAAGAAGTGTTGGAGCCTGAAAGTATGGCCCAACCTTCCAAGAGAAAAGGTAAGAAGACTTGGAAACCAGCTTCTGTACATCAAGAGGATCAGGACCCCTCTCCTCAGGGAGAGGACTTGGACACCCCAGAGGGAACTGAGCCCATGGAGCTTGACCCTTACCAGGTTGAACTCTTAGGCACAGGGGGACCCTCTAGGGAAAAGCTGCGCCTTGGACAGCAGGACTGCCCAACTCTTGAAAGCCTGAGGCAGCAAGCTGCTACCCAGGAAAAGGACGAAGTCAGTGGTACCCACAGAGTTTATTGGGAGGAGGGACTATTGTACACTGAGGCCAAAGACACCAACCCTGGAGCCACTAGGAGAGTGGTAGTGCCTCAGACGTACAGGGAGTTCCTACTAACTTTAGCTCATGACATCCCCCTAGCTGGACATCTGGGCCAAACCAAAACCTGGGAAAGGCTAATTAGCCACTTTTACTGGCCCCAGATGTCTCAGAAAGTAAAAGAGTTTGTCAGCTCCTGTGTCACCTGTCAAGCCAGTGGCAAAACAGGTAGACACCCAAAGGCCCCCTTGATACCACTACCAGTGGTTGGGGTTCCCTTTGGAAGGGTATGTTTGGACAATGTGGGTCCACTTGAACCCCCCACAGCCTCACGAAACAAGTTTATTCTAGTGGTAGTGGATCATGTCACTAGGTATCCTGAAGCAATTCCCCTTAGGACTACTACAGTTCCTGCAGTAGCCAAGGCCCTCATTGGTGTCTTCACCAGGGTAGGGTTTCCTAAGGAGGTGGTTTCAGACAGAGGTTCCAACTTCATGTCTGCTTACCTAAAACACATGTGGAAAGAGTGTGGAGTGCAGTACAAGTTTACTACACCCTATCACCCACAAACCAATGGTCTTGTTGAGAGGTTCAACAAGACATTGAAAGGCATGATTATGGGGCTCCCTGAAAAACTCAAAAGGAGATGAGATGTCCCCTTACCATGCTTGCTTTTCGCCTACAGAGAGGTGCCTCAGAAGGGAGTAGGGTTTTCCCCCTTTGAACTTCTGTTTGGCCATCCTGTCAGGGGACCACTCTGTCTTGTAAAAGAGGGTTGGGAGAAGCCTCTCCAAGAACCAAAACAAGACATTGTGGACTATGTACTAGGCCTAAGGTCCAGAATGGCTGAGTACATGGAAAAGGCATCCAAGAATCTTGAGGCCATCCAGGAGCTTTAGAAGCACTGGTATGACCAAAAAGTTGCACTGGTAGAATTTCAACCAGGGCAAAAGGTGTGGGTTTTGGAGCCAGTGGCACCAAGGGCTCTCCAGGACAGATGGAGTGGCCCTTACCCCATCTTAGAGAAGAAAAGTGAGGTCACCTACTTGGTTAACCTGAGCACAAGCAGGACACCCAAAAGGGTGATCCATGTGAACCGCCTTAAGCTTTTCCACGTCAGGGCTGACATCACCATGCTGATGATGACTGATGAGGATCAGGAGACAGAGAGTAAACCTCTCCCTAACCTCCTCTCATACAGCCCCAAAGATGGTTCAGTGGATGGAGTTGTCTTTTAAGACACCCTCTCTGCCCAACAGCAGACTTATTGCAAGCAAGTCTTGCAGCAAGTTGCTAAGCTCATTTCCTTGACCCCTGGTCAGACAAACTGGTGTACCCATGATGTGGACACTGGTGACAGTTCACCTGTCAAAAACAAAATCTATCGACAGTCTGATCAAGTCAAGGAAAGCATCAGAGCTGACGTCAGCAAGATGCTGGAGTTAGGGGTTATTGAACCCTCTGAGAGCCCCTGGGCCAGCCCAGTGGTTCTAGTCCCCAAACCTCATCCACAGGGTGGAAAGAGAGAAATGAGGTTATGTGTGGACTATAGAGGGCTCAACTCTGTCACCAAGACAGATGCTCACCCTATCCCAAGAACAGATGAGTTGATAGACAAATTGGGTGCAGCCAAATTTCTAAGTACCTTTGACTTAACTGCAGGGTACTGGCAGATTGGCATTGCACCAGAAGCAAAAGAAAAGACTGCATTCTCCACACCTGATGGGCATTATCAGTTTACTGTTATGCCCCTTTGGTTTAAAGAATGCCCCTGCCACCTTCCAAAAGTTGGTGAATCAAGTCCTTGCTGGATTGGAATCCTTTAGTGCAGCTTATCTAGATGATATTGCTGTCTTTAGTTCCACCTGGCAGGATTACCTGATCCACCTTGGGAAGGTTTTAAAAGCCCTGCAAACTGCAGTCCTAACTATCAAGGCATTCAAACGCCAGATAGGGCAGGGAAATGTGGTATACTTGGGCCACCTTGTTGGTGGAGGCCAAGTGCAACCTTTACAGCCCAAAAACTCAGGCCATCGTGGACTGGGCAGCTCTAACAACCCAGACCCAAGTCAGGGCATTCCTTGGCTTGACTTGGTACTACTAGAGGTTTGTGAAGGGATATGGGTCCATTGGGACTCCCCTCACAGAACTTACCTCCAAGAAAATGCCCAAAAAGGTAAACTGGACAGTTAGCTGTCACAAGGCTTTTGACACCCTGAAAGAGGCAATGTGCTCAGCACCAATTATCAAAGTTCCAGACTATGCCAAGCAGTTCATTGTGCAGACTAATGCCTCTGAGCTAGGGATAGGAGCGGTCCTATCCCAGACCAATTATAAAGGCCAAGACCAACCTGTTGCTTTTATAAGCAGAAGTCCTCTCCCCAGGGAGCAGCGTTGGAGTGCCATTAAGAGGGAGGCCTTTGCTGTGGTTTGGTCCCTGAAGAAGTTGAGAGCATACTTGTTTGGTACTCACTTCCTAGTTCAAACCGATCACAGACCACTCAAGTGGCTAATGCAGATGAAAGGTGAAAATCCTAAACTGTTGAGGTGGTCCATCTCCCTACAGGGAATGGACTTTGTAGTGGAACAGAGACCTGGGACTGCCCATGCTAATGCAGATGGACTTTCCAGGTTCTTCCACTTAGAAAGTGAAGACTCTCTAGGGAAAAGTTAGTCTCATCCTCTTTCGTTTGGGGGTAGGGGGATGTGTGAGAAAGTGCCCTCTTTCTGCATGGTTGCCCCCACTTTTTGCTGAACTGCTGATGTGCTTTGACTGAGTGTGCCCTGGGCTCCTGCCAATCAGGTACCCAGGGCCTATGTTTTTTCCCTAAAACTGCATTGGAGACCAAACCCAATTGGCACTCTCTGGCCACTGGTCAGTCCCTGGTAAATGGTACCACAGGTAGCCAGGGCACTGTGACCAGAGAAGGCCACTAAGGGCTGCAGCACTTATTGTGCCACCCTTAGAGGCCCTGTACCTTTACACTCATACACTGCCTTTGCAGGCTGCGTGTTTTGGTGCAGAACAAAGTGAAGAGTCGACATGGCACACATTCCTGTGTGCCATGCCTACAACCCACTGCCCTGGCATAGATCAGTCACCCCTCTAGCTGGGTGCACTATACCAGAGGTGAGGGTACAGGTGCATGAGCCCTGTACCCCTACAGTGTCTAAGTCAATTCTTAGACACTATAAGTGCAGTGCTGCCATTAAGAGTATATGGTGATGGGAGTTTGTCATTACGAACTCCACAATACCATAATGGCTGCACTGAAAACTGAGAATTTTGGTATCAAATTTCTCAGCACATTAAACCCACACTGATGCCAGTGTGGGATTTAATGAAAAATGCACACAGAGGGCATCTTAGAGATGCCCCCTGAAAAACGACCTACCACTGGTGTCCAGGCTGAGTGGCTGCTTTCAGCTGCCACTACCCGACATGTTTCTGGACCCATGGGACGAGAGCCTGCTGCTCTCGGGGGTCTGAAACAATGTACATCCTGGGACGAGGTGCCAAACCTCCTCCCCCAGGATGGGCCGGGTCCACAAAGGGGAATCTTCAAAGGCTTGCCGCCTTTGTGAGCTTCCCCAGGCCTTTTGCTGCTTCCAGCAACTAGTCACCACTGGTTCTGACCCCCACTTTGGGTGGGAGAACCGGCGGGAAAACCAAGTGAGGAAGGGAGGTGTGCCCACCTCTGCCAACCCCAGCCCCTCAGGTAAGGGGGCGAGATGAAGCACAACTCTCAGTCCCTACCACCTGGCAGATGGGGGGACCCAGCCAACCAGTGTGAGGCTTATGCCCCCATCCCACTGGAGGGTGGCATAATAGGGGGTGTACCAAGCCCAGGGAAGGGACCCATTGGTCCCAACCTTTTACCTACCTGTAACGCCCCTAAATCTAGTATTTAGGGGCACCCCTGAACCTTGCTTCCTCAGACAAGAAACTACAAGAAGAAAAGAAGAAGGACCGAACATCCGTGCCGAAACTAAGAAGAGGAGGATGCCCACTGACTTGGACCCAGCCCTACCGGCCTGTCCCCACCTTGAACAGAAGCGAAACTCTGGTGTGTCCTGCAGCCAGCAGCCTCAAGAACCCCGAGGACCTGCCCTGCCTTCAAAAGAAAAGACTCTGTCTCCCGTGAACACCAGATTTTTTCACCAACAGACTCCAGCTCTGGCAAGATCCACGAGTCTGAAACACTCTGCACCAACGCCCACGGTTAGAGTTTGTGTGGCCCAACACCACAAGGAGGTCTCCCCGGCGATCCTGACCCGAGATACGGTGATCCCTGACCTGCCTCAAGCCTCCAGCTGACACCTGCAGCCTCAAACCGGAAGGTCCCCCCAACTGCGACCAGGAGCTGGTAAGAAGATCAGACCCTAAAAGGCACCCCTGCACCCGACGCCCCACGTCCTTGGGTGGCCCAACCGACAGTGCCTAACTAAATCCCAGCATCCCAACTTACCTCTCCAAGCGGTGGTCGCACCCAGAAGAACTTCGTCCCGAGCCTGCAGTGTGTTTGCAAAGCGGAGACTCCCCATTGAAAGCTACAGGGCGCCTGATGCAAAACAGCACTCTGCACCCGGCTGCCCCAGTGCCGCTGAGGGTGCACCTTTTGTGTTGGCTTGAACCCCCTTTTGCCCTGAGCTTAAGTCCAGGAGCTTTGCTCCCACAACCTTGTGGCCTGTTCGTACGCAGCCACCAACCGTAGGCCCCCTATCCCCCCTTGGATAACATTGGGCCTCAGCACGCTGCACCCGGCCACCCTAGTGCCCCGGAGGGTGTAACAAGTGTGCATCCTTGACCCTGGGGGACCCCTGAGTCTACCCCCAGAATACCAACTCCCACAACCGAATACTTACCTTTGAACCGATAACCCTATTTTCCTCCATAGGATAACATTGACTGTTTTTCTGTGAAATGTTTCTAAGTGTGGGGTTGGAAAATCTATAAAAGTCTCTAAAACTGTTACAAAATAACCAAAACGCTTCTTCTTACCTGTTTACAGGAAATGTCCGAGTGCAGTATCCAGGTATACTGCACTGTGTAAGAAAAGTAATCTGTAAAGTAATCTACTTGACATTCTACTCAAGGCCAATACAAAGTACATGTACAATATCTCAAATCATTGCATTACTAGTGGTTCTACTGTAATCAAGCCAAAGTATATATACAACTGCAATACAAACTGTTTACAAACTGTATTATTACTGCAAAGTACTTATCACTTACCTGTGCCAGGCTTGCTTGGTTCTAGGAAATAAAATAACTAAAAGAATATTTTTATACAAAACCAATTTGTCTGAAGTTCAGTCTTTGAGTGTGTGATATCATTTGCTGATTGAGTGTGTACAACAAATTCTTAACACTACCCTCTGATAAAGCCTTACTGCTCGTCCACACTACCACAAATAGAGAGTATCTCTGCCTACCTTTGGGGTTCCATTGGACTCTGTACACACTACACCTCACTTTGGTATAGTATATACAGAGCCAGCTTCCTACAGAAAGGTGAAGAGATTTATAGATGAATGAATGACGAGATAGAAGACTGGATGAATGGATGGAAGGAGGGTAAAAGGGTGAAGGGAGCTCTCCTAAAGAAGGTTAGCTTTGCTTGTCTTGCGTGCTTGATGTGTGATTAGATGTCTTGTTCAAATGGGGGAAATTTTAATTTGCTGGCTACTCCCTTGCATTGAGGGGTCGATGGAGTGTCACTAGAACGCCTGGGTCATTTGATATCCATGTTCACTGTTACCGAATGTTAACTACGGCCACTGTAAATTTACTTTTAAACCGCCAGAATCTTGTTTTCTGTTATGGCAGGTTGCATCTTTTATACTCTGTGATGTTTTGTGATGCGTCTAGTGATCCCGAGAAGCTAGTCCTCACAAATAGCCGTTTTAACGTTACTATTTGGACTAATAGTGCAAAGCCATATTGGCTGACAACAGTGTCTTATGCCCCATTGCTTGAAAGGAATTAAAATCCATGGCTTTCGCCACTTTGATTGGACTAATGCAGCTCTCCTCGCATATGCACAGGACAGAGCGATCCCAGTGAAGAAAAAAGCATTTTCCTAAGAAAAAGTATTTCTATGGAAATGTTGCAGTTAGGCTTTACCTTGTGATACTCTAAGTCTGTGGTGAACCACCATGGAGATCCCTGGTCCCTTCTCTTTTTTTGAAATTTTATTTTTAGAGTTTTATATAGCGTGAACTAGACCAGAGACATTGGGTATCAGAGTGCTTTACATGAGCACCAGTTACGTTACAGATTCATTTTTGTTAGGCACGAGGAGATTAAGTGATTTGCCCAGAATCACAGGATGTTGAGCGTCGTTGCCGAGACACGAACCTGGTTCCCCAGCTTCGAGGTCGACCGCTCTAGCCGTAGGGCTACATCCTCTCCTCTTAATTTTAAAATGTCAACCTAATGTGTATGGTTCTTTACAGGGGTAACTCAAATCACTTATATTATTACATACGTAGGATACATCATAAGGTGACAAAAGTGTGCTTTATGAGTCCCCAAAACAAGTAGCTAGCTCTGCTCTACCACTGGTTAAAATTCTGTGTTCTCTGGCAGAAACCTGTGCTGTCACTCATCTCCACACATACAACAGAAGCATGGGACACAAAACATCTCTCTTGTATGACAACATACACAACGCAATACAGATACAAGGGGGGCTTCTTGCAGAGGCATATTAGGAGTACCTAACGTTTTACACTTGTAGTATTCTTTAACGTGCTCTTATATGCCTTTGTGAATTAGCCCTAAACCATCTAAAATGATAACATTCAGGGAATATTCATATACAATTAGGAGAGAAAGGACACAAAGGATTGAACACTCGTCGCCTTTTTACTAATAGGGAGTTGTACTTTTTGGGCTGTTTCAGAAAGGTATGTAAGAGAACTGCCTGGAGTACTCATGAATCTTTTTGTGAATCAGTTGTACTATGTCAAAATGAGAGACAAAAATGCCAGCAGGGGCAAGAAGAGTGTCTGTCTGGCTGAACAAAGGCCAGCCTGACAGACACTCTTCTTGTTCAGGTCAGGCAGGCAGGAGCTAGACATGCACTAAATGCGCAAGCTCTCGGCTGCATGAGCTGAACTTTGCCAGGCTGAGGATTTCACAGCCCTGTGGACGTGACCTCCTCAGCCTGGCAAAAGTGGTTTGAGGCCCTCGTCATGAGGCAGAGCATCACCGATTGCCTCGGACCTGGGCGCTTCAGTTTTAAGCCCTGAGGTGCCCAGGGCTGAGTGTCAATCAGTGATCCCTTGTCACAGAGTGGGGTGGGGTCAGCACTCTCACTGACCACATCCCACTCTGTGTTGGGGATGGGACTGCTGCCATCCTAAGGTCAGTCGATTGGGGAGGCAGAAGTTCCAACCCTCCTCAAAGCTCTCAGAGAGCTGCAGTTAAGGTAAGTGTTATGTGTTTTTTTTTTTTGGTGCGTGCATGGATCTATGAATGTATGTGTATTTGTTAGTGTGTTGTGAATGGGTGTGTGTGCGTGTATGAATGCATGGGTGTGCGCCTCCCACCCACCCCCTCCCTGCTAAAATTGCTGGCCTCTACTGAGAAACACTAGAACAAATAACCAAAAGATCCTAGCATATCAAAAAATCTAACAAGCACTAAATCATTAAGCCCTGATAAGCGCAAAATTACAGAACCTTTGTACGCTGTTTTCATTACTTCTTGCGATATAACCTTTTTATCCTTCCTCCATCAGTTTAAATACCTTAGGCTAAGCAAAGCATTCGCCACAATATCTGTTAAATAAATATTCACCTATTATGCTGTGTGGTATTTTCCTGATCCCTGAATGCATCAATTCTTCTACAGTTCCCTTCTAACATGTTGGCCCTTTCCTCTACATCGCACGCTTATTCAGTTTTAGGACTTATGCCGATTAATTTTGGAGGTTAGGCGGGGGTTCCTCCTTTGTATAATAGGCCCTTTCCACTGTGCCATTCTCTCAAGAGTGAAATAAACTGCACATTTTGTTATGAAAACACGCCTCTGCTAAAACAGTTTTCATCTCTCTTAATATAAATTGGACACCATTGTCTCTCAAACCTTTCCAGGCTTCTTAAATTCCACCTTCGGAAGAAGTATATTATTCAAAGAATTCTTATCACTCATCTTGCATGTACTGCATTGGGAAACCTTCCTTTATATAAGCAACTGGATAATCCCTCGTCAAACACGCGTGAATTGAAAACTATATATTCAATTATGCTACTCCAAAACAAAGTATTGGAACGTGTTAGACCTGGCATCCTTGGGGTGGTTTCCCCTGACGTTTTTGCCTGCTGACCTCCTGCTTTGCTGACTTCATTTTTGGTGGCTTTGGGATTCTGGGTACTTTACCACTGCTGACCAGTGCTAAAGTGCATGTACTCTTTCCCTAAAACATAGTACGATTGGCTTATCCACAATTGGCATATTGAATATACTTATAAGTCTCTAGCAAAGTGCACTAATTGTGCCCAGGGCCTGTAAATTTAATACAACTAGTGGGCCTGCAGCACTGATTGTGCCACCCATTTCAGTAGCCCTTTAAACATGTCTCAGGCCTGCCATTGCAGAGCCTGTGTGCAGTTTTGAACTGCCATGTCGACCTGGCAAGTTAGCCTTCTTGCCAGGCCCAAACCTTCCTTTTTAATACATATAAGTCACCCTAAGGTAGGCCCAGGACAGCCCTAGGGGCAGGGTGCAGTGTATTTAAAAGTTGGGCATGTACTTTTAAGTTTTACATACTCAGGTAGTAAAAAACTCTTACATTTGTTTTTCACTATGGCGAGGCCTATCTCTCCCATAGGTTAACATTGGGAATACCTTATTATGTAATTTCCATTTGGAAAAAGATAGCTATTTCGAGTTTGGTGTCTCTAGCTCACAATTTAAAATTAGAAATGATGGTAAAGTTGGATTTTAAGTTGCAAGTCTGAAAATGAAACTTATAGAAAGTTGGTATTTTCCTACTTTAACCATTCTGTGCCTCTCCCTGTCTCGGAATACACGTCTGGGGTCGTTGACAGCTGGGCTTTGTAAATTACCTCCAAACAGCCACATACAAAGGGAGCTTAAATGTGCCTGATGAGCCATTAAAATCCTGATGGGTCATCCTGGACAGGATGGGAGGGAGGAGTTGACATTTGCACCTGAATGGGCAGTGCCTGTCCCCACACAAAGAGCTGCATTCCCCCTCTGTAGTGAGTCTGGAGCAAGGGCAGGAAGGGCAGGGACAATGAGCACTTCAAAGGCCTCTCTTTAAAGTCTCTCCCACTTCAAAGGCACAACTGGGCATAAGTACTGGACCTCTGGCACCACCACTTCAGTACACTGATGGGCCTGAAGACATTCTGCCAGGAAGATGGACTGCTGTGCTGCTGAAAGGACTGTCACTCTGCTGGACTCCTGCTTTGCTTTGCCTGCCCTGCTACCTGCTTCCCTCCCTGCCTGGGAGTGAGAAGGACTGGATCTTTCTCTCTACATCCTCAAGAACTTAAGTGAGTCCAAGGGCTTGCCGGCTTGCCTCCTGTTTTGAAGTCTTGTGGATATCAAAGACTTCCTCGACTCTCCTGCAACTTTTGGGACCGTGAGTTTACCCTGCCATGTGATGCCAATTCAATCCTGGGCCCTTGGGAGTGGGTTTTCTGAAGTTCAGCAGCAAAATCCATGCATCGCTGTCATTGCACCGGTCGAAACCGACGCATCACCTCCAGTGCCACTGCATCGCCTGCCAAGTACATCACATTGATGACTGAGTGGCTCAACGACGGAGCTTCGCTGCTTGAGAACATCACATCGCCGGCTGCGTGGCTCGACAACGACGCATCGCCTTCATCATATAGGATTCCCTGATGACGCATCCCTGACTGTGCAGATTGGAACTGCTGCATTGCCTGCATCCGAAGGGATCAACACCGACGCGTCGTCTCCTCTGTTTCACGCATTGGGTCTTCGATGTCAGCGCATCCTCCATCTAAGGTACAGTTTTCAGTGGGCGAGGGCTGGTCCTTGTATCCGACCTGCGCTCCATCGTGGTATGCCTGAACTTCTGGATTAGACCCAGTCAAGCGTGACCAGATAGCCCTGATTAGCACGTTATGCTTTTTTAAGCACTATATTTACAGATATTCTTTAAAAATTCATAACTCTGGTTCTATGTATTGGATTTTTGTCATTTTGGTATTGTTTTGGTCATTAAATTAAGCTCTATCTGTCTAGCCTGGTGTGGATTATTTTTGTGTGGTGTTTTTACTGTTTTGCTGTTTGAAGTGTTGCACATATACATTACACATTGCTTCTTAAGTTAAGCCTGACTGCTCTGTGCCAAGCTACCAGACGGTGAGCACAGGTTAATTTAGGGTGTGTATCCGACATACCCTGACTAGGATTGTGGTCCCTACTTGGACAGGATGGATACCTCTGCCAACTAGAGACCCAATTTCTATTAGAACATTTGGTACATTTTCCCATTTTTACAGCCACAGACGATTCTAGATTCGATGTAGATCATGTCTGTTCCACAGAAGCTCAGATCTGCAGAAAGCTCAATGGTTAATTCATTTAGGCTGAAATTCAAACACTTACCATCTTAAATTGCTAATTTTAGGATTGTTTATCTGGTTTATTAAGCCAAAATAATCAGTAAAATGTAAATGGCACAGTGAATACAGGTCTACTCTGCTTAGTGACTTGTACCTCCTCTTCATGCTCTACCTAGAATTTGAATGCAACAGGTTCTGGGAGACAAAACTAGGATTTTTTGTAACTGTCTATGCAATGAAATGTGGCACATATGAAGGGCAATCTTTCTGCAATGGGGAGATGCTCCTCAGTGGTTGACATTCTAAGGTTAGACAAAACCACCTACGGTCTGTGATTTAGAAGGAACAGTGAAGCAATCTGCTGCAGCCAGTGTAAAAAACAAACCAAATCACAATCTTGCAGTCACCAATTGATGGCCAGTCTAAGAGGAGATACAATTTTGCAGTTATTGTTCAGTCGATTCACTTGCAGGTTACACACCATGGAAATCTACTGCTCTCCATTATGTATGCAGTCTTTTCAACCTAGCAGTGTAGTTATCAATTGTGCAGCAGGTGCGGTAGCACTGAGGTCCAGGGATATGAGGGAGCAAGTGTATCCTATTATGGTCAGCTTTTGCTTTCCTGTTGAGGGGCAGTGGAATCTAGTAAATTTAGCTGCATTAGTGGCCATGACACCTTTGTTCAAGTAAGAACTGAGGTTGCAAGAAGTGCTGCAGTCCTCAGAATAACAGCCTACTGGCCAAATTCACTAAGGTGTATATATATACATATATATTTACTCACATGTATGTTTACTCCTGTACCTTTGTGTAACTCTTCACTTTTTGCCATTCACCATTTCCAAGTGGAGATTTATATTTAGATATAGACTTACATGTCTTCACTCCTTAAATGAGAGGGTTGAGTCTCCTACAACAGAAGTTATAAGTGTAATGATACGTCTAATAACTTTGCATGTGCTGGTGGAGATCTCCACCACTGTGGTGAAGATTTACCTATGGAAAAGTATAGAGAATTTTAGTAAAGTTTATTATATTTTAAGTATTTATTATAAAATGGAAATAATGAAATACAAGTTTACAGCACAGTAACTCATCAAACTAAATGAGCATTAATTAATACCGTTATTTTGATGTATTAATTACGTTTATAAATATTATTGTTAATAATATAAATATTAGGGTTTACATAATAATTTAAAATACT
The DNA here is from genome assembly GCA_963921515.1 of Calotriton arnoldi. NCBI lineage: Eukaryota > Metazoa > Chordata > Amphibia > Caudata > Salamandridae > Calotriton > Calotriton arnoldi. The sequence goes on from CAWUFW010003765.1 coordinate 1,087,024, forward strand.
CCTAATCAATAATTATGTACATTGTTTATCAAGTAAAGCAGGTATATCTATAATTCTAATTGTTGAACTAATTTAGTTTATTTAACATTTATACCTATGGTGTGTTACTTTAATTCTCTGCCTTTATTGTTTTCTATGGGAGTGTGTTTGCAGTACAGTGGTTGGCCATGTGCGGTGCTTGACTTACTCCAAGACTAGGCTGGAGTACATTTGAACCTGTTTGCCACCTCTAGGGCTGAAGTAATGTTAGAAGTGCATTTTGTGAATTGCAATTGTCTTACTCTTTTGTGGGTGTGATTTGTATTAGCATGGTCCTCACAAACCCCTCCTTAACTTTCCCAACACCTCTCCCATTTAGTAGTATTTATTCCCTATTTTTTGACAACTCTTCTTGGCCCCTTCCACATTTACCATTAATTCGTATACCTACATGTGTGGAGATCTGCTCCACCATGGTGGTGATCTCCTTACAGAAAAGATGAGAGTGATTGTATCTGGCCATAGGTTTCTGAATTGTATTTCGTAGTACTTCAGTAGTACTACTGTACTGATGCAGATTGTGACTCAGACTAGTGCATTGCTATTTTACTGTTTCAGTGACAAGTTGAAACCATATGACAGCAAATAAATAACATCTTGTGTTACTTGTGCATTACTATTAGCAAAATTCCGAAGGTAAATGGCAATGTAAAATTGCTCAAAGCATTCAGTAAGAGTGTTACTGTTAGAACTGGGGGTCTCTAGTTGGCTGAGGTAGGTACCTTAGTCCAAATAGGGACCCTTGCTTCTAGTCAGGGAAAGGAGGGACACACTCTTAGATAACCCCTGCTCGCCCTCTAGTAGCTTGGCACGAGCAGCCAGGCTTATCTCCAAGGCAATGTGTAAAGTATTTGCAACCACACTCCCAGTGTCAATCAATCAATCAATCAAAACCACTTTATTCGGTTACTAAAAACCATAAAAGTACCATGCATAAATCACAATACAATACATAAAACACATGCAATACACAGTAAAATATCATAACCGAATCATCAATAATAGAGTGACATGTGACAATAAGGGAGGATATAAGTCAAAGTTCATGAGGTTGCATAAAAATCTTGGCTGTGGTTAAAAACCATTAAAACAGTGAATCATTGCGATAAAAATAATTTAGTAATAAAAAGGCAAGTATTAAAAGAGTAATAACATGGACTTTACAAATACTCTTATGATAACATAGGGTGCCGAATTTTCCTAAGTCTCACAGCTGCAACAAAAAAGCTTGCGATGTTAAAAATCTCCCATGGGTCATTAAGCAGTTGTAAGTACAGTAAAGCGGGTTTCACCTGTATAAAACGTTTCCCTTTTAAAATTGGGACTAAGAACCTCCTGCGGATAGCGCTATAATGGTCACAGAACATAGTAAAATACATTGTATCCTGGATCGAAAAATTATCACAGGTACAAGGACCTAAATCACACGTCCTACTCCAGCCTTGCAAATTACCCAGAAAAAAATGAATTAGGTTAAAACGAAATCTGGTTAAAAGCAGGCAGTGGAACGGCTTTGTGACAATCCTCAGGTAAGGTTCAATCTCAGGGAAGGTTTTTAACAAAAAGTGGGCTTTAACTGTCGGTTTCATTAATTCAATCTCCTCCCGCTCTACCTTCGTCCGGTCCAAAAAGTGTATTTTTACCCACGCCAAATCATCTTTTCTTATTTTATCAGGGAAATCAAATAAGTCTGGACGTCCAAGCTTAGTTAAAGTATTCTTAACATAGTTTAGCCATGGAATATTGTTAACTCGGTCCAGGGTGGCACAATCCCTAATAATCTTATGGTTCAGAATTAATTGGGGGTTAAGCCAGGTTTTAAGCCAGCAAAGCACCGGAGGCAGCCTCAACCTGTCTGCCACATAACCAACACCTAATTCCTGGTGATTTGCAAAAGTAGGAGTGGATTAGGGGACAGACAGGAGGGTACGTAGGAATTTATTTTCAACTGTCTGTATCTCCTCCATTGGCTTGTAACCCCAAATGGCCGAGCCATATAGTGCGATGGCTATACATTTAAACCTATAAATGTTGAGCATGGCATCTATTGGTTTGGCCCCCAGTCGCTGTGCAAATCCATTCACAGCGGCCGTTGACCTTGCCATCGCATTTACTTTTACTTTCTGTTGAGGTACCCAGGAACCCCTCTCATCAAAAAGTACTTCTAGATAAGTAAAGGAGGTCACCCTGGTCAGTTCTGCACCTTCACAGAAAAAAGTTTTAGATTTTTTATATTTCCGGCCCATGGTCATTACGTGTGATTTGGCTATGTTAACCACTAGATCCAAAGATTTCATGTAGGCCCCAAAGGAGTCTAAAAGCCTCTGGAGCCCCTACAGCTGTGTGGGCTAATAGGACAGCATCATCCGCGTAGAGGAGCACTGGAATGGGCCTGTCCCCTACCCGGGGTATGTCCAAACTAGCCGATTCTAAAAACTTGCCTAAATTATTAATATACAAAGTAAAAAGTAGTGGTGCTAAAATACAGCCTTGGCGGACTCCTCTACCCGATGTAAAGTGCCTTGTGCATTTTCCTTCTTGGTTGACCCTCACCCTTGCGGTGAGATCCCTATGTAGGTCAGCCAGGAAGTAGACTAAACTTGGATCGATACCCATATCTAACAGGATATGCCAGAGCTTGGATCTATTTACCAGGTCGAAAGCCGACGAAAGATCCATAGAAGCCAGCTGTAGCATCCCTGCTTTAGCTATAGTGTATTTGCCTGCTAATAAATATAAATTAAGACACTGATCCATCGTACCCCTACCACTTCTAAAACCGTATTGAAGATTAGATAAAACCTCATTTTCTTCCAGCCAGGCCATTAACTTCGTTAAGATCACTCTCCCTAAAACTTTCACTGCGGAGTCTATTAGTGAAATCGGCCTATAGCAGCAAGGATCCCCTCTCTGGCCCTTTTTAAAAACCGGAATAATAGTAGAGGATGCCCACGATGACGGGAAACCCTGACAGCTTGACACATTAAAAACATTTGTCAGGATTTTAGCCCAGAACGATGGATTTTGTTTATATAAATCCGACGGAACACCATCAGGGCTGGGGGCCTTATTGCTAGTCATTTGAATAATTGCCAATTCCACTTCACCTTCAGTAGAAACTATTGTAGGGGAGGCCCTCCTTGGTTCACAACTAGTTTGTGCTTCTAGGCTATCAGTGGCCTCATATATGGCTTCAAAGTGAGAAAGCCATTCGGCTTCTGTGATATTGCATTCGACAGGGGCATTCCCTATCCCGGTAAAAAAAGGTTTGTTAACAATGGCCCAGAAGCTAGAGCTATCTTTTATAACCTCTACTGATAGCAGAGCACTCCAAGCTTCTTCTTTGATTTCCTTTTTGCGTATGGATAGGGCAAGCTTGTACTCTTTTCGTAACCTAGCTATATAGTCTCGGTCTCGTGGGGCCCTTTTCAGTTCCGCTATCAATTTTCGGTGTGCCTCAGAGCAATTGCTATTGAACCATTTCTCTCCTATAGTGTGCCTTGATCTTGTTGGTAAGCTGAGGTCTGACGCTACCTGCGCACAGATACCTTCGAAGGCTAAAAGAATCCCTGGCCCCAGTTTGGAATTATCGAGGCAGGTTGCAAACATATCCCCAACCTTCTCACAGAGGTCCTGGAAAAAGAGGTCCGGGAGTACTTTGGCCCATTTTAGCCTCCATCCTTGATCAGTTGTTTTCAGACAGGTTTCACCCCCTAACTTTTCCGATTTCCCCTTTAGGCCACAGCCTCTGTCCAACACAAGGATTACCGGATTATGGTCACTAAAATGAGACCACTTAGCATTATAAGAGGTTACTTGGGGTAGAAGAGTAGGGGAAATAAAAATAAAATCAATAATAGTGTCCCTCCCCGTGCTTTAAAAGTAGGAATCCACTCCTCAGAGTCAATAGAGCTCGCCTCAAAAAGATCTACGGCGGCCAAGAGCTCTTCCAAACATTCCCCATGTTGTGTATGTTCAAAGTGTGGCATTGGCAAATTAGCCGGCCCTAAAAATTCTTTCCCCTGACAGTTCAAATCACATACATGAATGTTAAAATCGCCCATAATTATGATTGAATTATACGTGGTTTGCTTCGATCGATACATTTCTAAAAAACATTTCAGTTTAAATAAATGTTCATTTAAAAAACTACTTTCACCTGAATTATAAAAATTTACAAACAACACTTTGATTGAGTTGTGAGCAGTGAATTTGATTGCCAGACAATTGTAAGAACCTACATCCACCATCCTTAGAGCCCCTGACAATTTAAGTGAGAAAAGCATTAAAAGGCCCCCTCTTGCTCTGCCTGACATGGATGGTTGCGCAGGATTTATATCCATCCACCCAAAAATCGTTATCCCTATCCCAGGTCTCCTGTAGCCAACTATATTGTACTCTTTTAATAGATTTAGCCACCTGGGATCCTCTTTTTTGCTCCTCAGACCCACGATATTCCAACTAATAATGTTACAGTTAGGAATGTTACTCTCCTCTAAACCCTGCCCTTTATTGTGTTCACAGATGTTACTTTGGTGACAGCCAAGCGGTATCAGTCAATCATTTTCATCTAAAGAGGACAAGGGGATTTTGGCAATGTAAACTATTGTCTTCTACAGTCCTCTCTGGGAACCCTATTGACATCTTCGGGTCACTTGCTAATCTTCGGTGAGACGTAGCAGGACAAGTCTCCTCCCTAGTGTTTGAGTGGAGAGTGGGGCGATTTCGGATATCCGAGTGGGGCCAAGGCCCCTAGGAAGTGGCACCCAGTGACTGTACCCCCTCGGGGGGTGGGTAAAAGAAACCCAGTGGCATTGCCCTAATGCCCCCCTGACCCTCCTTGGGACCAGCCCTAAATAACTGCCCCGCGATATCTGCACTGTCAAAATTAACGACAATGCAGTCGCCCTCAATCTGTTTAGTTTTGGGGCTGACCCACCCTACTCGTCTAACCATTATAATGTGTGAGGAGACATTAGACCTACTAGTGAGGTGTTGATCACACCAGTGTTTGGTTTTACGTAGCAACTCCATGGTTGATTCCAGTCTATGCTCTCTCAGTGGGGGTACCCCTGTAAGTATGGCAACTAGGGGGTTGGCTTCTGGGGGCAGATGGAGTCTACTACTATTAATCCCGCTTATAGCCCCATCAATCCCTCGGTGCCTGCTCTGAGTCAGAGCCTTAGCATTTGGCAAAAGACCTCTAGGTGACTCAATCTTATGACACGTATTTTCCCCTGCCTGGCTCCCTATGGGTACAGCTAAATTAATTGCAGGGTTACGTTCCGAGCTAATCTTTGGTAGATTTTGATTACCCTCCACCCTGCTATCACCTGTGGGCCTAGTTTGTGCCCAAGAAGTAGGGTTACAATTAGAGATGTCACGTGTCATTTTCGTGCCCCCTAATTGGGTCTCAAGGCTTTCCAGTTTAGCCTTAATCCCCTCTACGGTGGTAACCAGCATAACAATGTCTTTAGCAATGTTCAAGAGAATGGGCTCTAACCGTGAGGTGAAAATGTCCGCCATCACTTTCTGCACTGCTGCCTCAACACATGAGTCCAAATCTCCAACCTGATTATGGATCGCATCTGCAGATAAATGTCCAGGATTGCTTGGCCTTTTTTTCCCCTTCTTCTTCCCTGGATTTGATGGTGGGGCCTTCTGCCTAGATCTATCACCTCTATGGGCCTCTTCATTCGTCACGCCATCCCGCCTTGCCCCCCTTGCCGGGCTATCACAGGGTGATGTGCGTCCCCCCTCTGTTCCCTGCTCAAGTATCCGTACTCTCGGCTCAAGGGGGATAGGATTTTTCTGTATGCTGTCTGATACATTTGCATTTGCGCTCCCGGGCATTTCATGGCTTAGACCCAACTCCACCTCTGCGTTCTGGATTTCCTTATTCAGTGCCCCCACCGCAGAAGTCAGATATGATATAATGTAGGCAGAGTTCCTGGGCATCTTCACTTTTACGCTCCCCTGATCCTGACTACATGGATGTTTGCGCTTACCCATTGTATCTGTTGAAGATGACGATGTTAAGAGGGTGGCCCAGCCCAGTCTCCTTCGGGCTCTGATGGGCGCAGATGGGCCTGCCCTTGGCCCGGGTTTTGCCCGGGCGTGGCCCGGGCACGCCCGCGCGCGTCCCGTGCTGCGGGAGCCCTGTAGAGTTTTAAAGCACCTCCAGGCGCGTGATGCGGGTGGCGGCAACGTGCCGCAAAGGAGCTTGGGACCTGGAGTCCTGTCTCGCTCCCCAACAAAGTGACCACAGTGGCAGCAGCAAGGTTCCGGGATTCCCGCGCTGTGGGAGCCCTGTAGAGTTTTTAAAGCGCCTCCAGGCGCGTGATGTGGGCGTCGGCAACGTGCCGCAAAGGAGCCTGGGACCTGGAGTCCTGTCCCGCTCCCCAACAAAGTGACCACAGTGGCAGCAGCAAGGTTCCGGGCCTCCCAGTAACACAGTGATAACACCACAAATGGACACCACGCTGATTTTGTAAAAATAGCGGTATCTTTATCAAAAGAAATACGATGAGACCAAACGATAGAAATCCAACATATGCGTATTTGTAATATTTCACTTTGCCGGTTATTAGGCCAACAATCACTTGTAGGTTCTTGCGGTATTAATGAGCAGTTCACGATGATCTAATGCAGTCCTAATGCAATGCTGTGCAGTTCGTAATGCAGTTCGTGCAGTTCGTAGAAATAAGACAGTCCTTAATGCAAGTACTAATGCAGTTCGTAACGCAGGAATAATGCAGTTCGTAATGCAAGAATAATGCAGTTCGTAATGCAAGAATAATGCGGTTCCTAATGCAAGAATAATGCAGTTCGTAATGCAAGAATAATGCAGTTCGTAATGCAAGAATAATGCGGTTCGTAATGCAAGAATAATGCGGTTCGTAATGCAAGAATAATGCAGTTTGTAATGCAAGAATAATGCAGTTCGTAATGCAAGGAATAATGCAATAAGCCAATCTGCGCGATCAGCTCGGGCACCACTAGGCCCCAACAACAGAGACAACAGTCGTAAGCTTAAAGGGGCGGCCCCAGTACTGCTGGGCAGGTACGGGCCGCTCGGGGACTCAGCGAGTCTAACGCGGTGCAGCAGGAGAGAGATCGGAGCACTCCTGTACTCCTCCTGCACGCCTCCCCAGGCCACACACGCATGCGGCTCCCACCGGAGTCCAAGCCTTACCTGGGGGGTGCGCTGCTTCGCTCTCTCTCTCTCTCTCTCCGCTCATCGGACATCCTGCTGGGCGGCCCCGATGATGTTGCAGCTCCGTGGCTAGGCGATGCTGTAGCCGGACGGGTTACGGCGCTGCCTTCTCCTTCATTGACGATCTTGGGCAGATTCCTCTTGGCGAACAACGAACACAATCCCTTTCACCTTGCAGCTTCCTTAGCTTCAAGAAATCCTTTAGCACTTTGCGGCTCGGGCCGGCGGCGGTGATCCTTATTCGCAACCTCAGTTACGATGACGGCTCGGGCAACAAACGGCAATGCAGCAGTGTGGACGATGTTTCACGCTGTGGGGGCAATGCGGTCACGGGGCACCTCGTAAACGACACCACAGACCACACGGCAGTCTCAGGTGTGCAAAAGCACACGCACCAAGCGTCGCTGAGACACGGTTGGAAACTTTGATGTTCCTGAGTTTCCACAACAGGGGACCAGCTCTCCTTGGGCCCTTGGAGACAAGTTACTTCAGAACACAGCACACAGCAAAGTCCTTTCAAGCAGGGGGACACAGCACACAGCAAAGTACCTTATCCTCGCCTTAGTCAAAGCAGCAAACTGCAGGCCAGCCCCAGAACACACAGCAAGGGCAGTCCTTCTCTTCAGTCTCTTCAACTGTTCTTCTTTGGCAGAGGTTCCTCTTGATCATGAAGTAGTTTCAATCCTTTTCAGTCTTGAGTTCAGTCTTGAGTTCAGGGGTTTCAGCGCTCACATTTATACCCCTAAATGCCTTTGAAGTCTTTGTGCTCAGGGGGCTCTGAGCCCGGTCCAAACCAGTTCTGGGTGTCTTCCTGCCAGTGCACACCCTCTTCCTTTGATAGTGAGGGTCTGGGCCTCAGACGCTCCGCAGGAGGTGGTGCCATCCCTTTGTGGCAGCAGCACAGCCCTCCTCACATCCAGGGGGCTACTCCTCCCATCACACCAAATGCAGGCCAGCCTGTTGCTGTCCCACCTACTCCTCCCTGGTGTCAGGACACCTCCACAGACCCTGTTGCATCCAAACCCAGACAGTCAATACACAACCAGGCAGAGGCACGCAGGATGGTTAGGACAAGAAACCACCCACTTCTAAAAGCGTGGTTTCTAAACACACAACTTAAAAACCATCTTCATAAAAAGATGTGTTATTAAATTCTGAGTTCAGGCACACTAAACTCCATCTCTCCATCTTATGCCGATGGGAAGTTATGCTGGAAACATGTGACACAGCATTCCCCATTTTGTCATATGGGCAAGATGGCCTTGCAACAGTGAAAAACGAAATTGGCAGTATTTCACTGTCAGGACATGGTACACACCGCAGTACATGTCCTACCTTTCATATACACTGCACCTTGCCCAGGGGGGTACCTTGGGCCTACTATAGGGGTGTCTGATGTGCATAAAAAAAGGAAGGGTAAGGCCTGGCAAGTGGGTGCACTTGTCAGGACAACCAGGCAGTTAACAAACTGCGCAGAGGCACTGCAGTGGCAGGCCTGAGATCTCTCTTTAGGGCTACTTATGTGGGTGGCACAATTAGTGCTGCAGGCCCACTAGTAGCATTTGCATTACCAGCCCTGGCACACATAGTGCACTTTACTAGGGACTTTACTGGTAAGACAAACATACCAATTAGGGACAACCAATTACCATAACACTTTATACAGGGAGCACTTGCACTTTGACACTGGTCAACAGTGGCAAAGTGCCCAAAGCATCTAAGTCTGCAACACCATGTCAGAAAAAGGTCTACGAGGAAGGCAAAAAGTTTAAGGAACTTTAGCCAAAAAGGGCCAAGTCCAACACAACCCCCTCCCAGCCTAAAGCCAGGGTAGGCCAATCAACTACCTTGATGAACTCCCCTGCTTGGGGCGATAGAACCCGGACGCGGGCCCGCCACTGCAGGGACACCCTCCCGGTCTATGCCTTCCTGACCCCAGAGGGTTCCCTCGGTTACGACTCCCTGGGCCAATTAAGCTACTCCACTGGTACTTCCTGGCAGTCTGGGGCCCTCTAGGGGTGCTTGTCCCTTGCCAACTCCCACCTGGAGCGGTACCCCTGGGCACTGGTTACAGTTATCCTGCCCTTCAGGTTAGAAGCGGGGTCACCCTGGTGATGTCTAGGGGACCCAGCCCTACTGGTTGGGTCCTGACCCACGGGTTTTCCTACTGGGGAACACAGCCCCCTCTCCACCTTCCGTCTAGACTTCTGTGCCTGCCACTTAGGAATGGCACCAACAAACTTCAGAACCGCAGGAGCTCTGGTTACAGACGCCCCATGACCTCCTGACGCTAGGTGCTCTTCCTCGCTCAGCTGGCAAGTAGGCTCTAGACCTCCAACCGGGTGCTCTCTTAAGGAACCCTCCAGTCTCTTGGGTGGGGCTGCGGACCCCCGGGGATGCTGCTCATACTCCCTCCCTCTCCTTTGAGACAGGGTGCTAGCCTGCACACCCCCCGCTACTCTGGGACCTGACTGCCCCACTCTGCCCTTCTTCCCTCCCTCGGGACTGGAAGATCTCTGAGCCGCTGCTGCTGGAATTCCCCCCTAGTGCCTCTTCAAACCCTATGTCCCTTAACCAGGGGTCTGTCTCCGGTGCAAGCTCCTGGGGATCAAAGAGCTCGCACTCTATCAGGTGGTGGCGCAACTCTGGAAAATAATTACTGAGCCGGGGCTCCCTGGGGCCCAAATTGAGCAATCCCTTAAAATGATTCGCCAGGCTAACCATCACCCAATCATCCAGTGCACGCATGTACGCATTCACACACTCACCCCAAGGACTGGATTCCAGTTTCTTGAAGTTCCTGAACTTCTGCCTGTACTGTTCAGGAGTGAGCCCATACCTGAGGCATAAAGCCTCCTTCATGTTGGCGTAGGTCAGGGTTCCCACCCTCTCCAAAGGTGGTAAAACATCCCTCCCAGAAGCCTCAAAGTGTTTCCATAGGCCCGCCCCCCAGTGCTTCTCAGGCACCTCATTCATCCTCAGTGCAATCTCATATGCCGTGAACCACGCATAAATATCATCACCCCTTTGGTAATCTCGCACTAAGTCTTTGGGAATGTACACCTTACCCGCTTGCACTGGCTGTGCGCTGCCACCATTTGAACTGGACTTCACCTGTTTAGCCTTAATGTCCAGTTCCCTCATGCTTATCTCATGAGCTAAGAGAATCTTCTTCTCTTCCAAGGCGAGAGCGTTCTTGCTCTCCTCTGCTCGCTTTTCGCTTTCAATGAGCAGCTTTTTCTCATCTGCTTGAGCCTTAAGTTTTAAAACCTCCAACTCATGCTCTCTGACCCTTTGGTTTTTCTCCAGCTCCTCTGGGGAAAAGCTCCTCCTGGAATGGTTACTACCAGCCCCTGAGGCTGGCCCTCCCACCGGCAAATCCTGTGGACCAAATCCATTCCCTGGGTCATCCTCATCCACCTCAGCATCACCTGTCTCCTGAGCCTCTTTGGCTTCCCACCAGGCCCTCAAGGCCATTTGCAGCTCCTCCTTCTTGGCGCTACTTTTCATGGGACATCCCAAAGCTCTGCATAATTGCCTCAATTGATCAACTTTGTAGGTAAGCAGTGCCTTAATGTCGAATTCCAATTCTGCAACCTCACTGGCTACCTGACTCCTTTGAGAAATGATGTGTGGCTTAAAGGTCGCTCAAAAATAGAACCAAAAATCCAAAACACAATATGTGGTTGCGTTGTGGTCTGCGCTAGCCTAAAACTAGTGATGTACACCAATCACTGTGAGTCAATTGCAAATACAAGTTCAAATCCCAACCGCTGACCACCAAATGTTAGAACTGGGGGTCTCTAGTTGGCTGAGGTAGGTACCTTAGTCCAAATAGGGACCCTTGATTCTAGTCAGGGAAAGGAGGGACACACTCTTAGATAACCCCTGCTCACCCTCTGGTAGCTTGGCACGAGCAGCCAGGCTTATCTCCAAGGCAATGTGTAAAGTATTTGCAACCACACTCCCAGTAACACAGTGATAACACCACAAATGGATACCACGCTGATTTTGTAAAAATAGCGGTATCTTTATCAAAAGAAATACGATGAGACCAAACGATAGAAATCCAACATATGCGTATTCGTAATATTTCACTTTGCCGGTTATTAGGCCAACAATCACTTGTAGGTTCTTAAGGTATTAATAAGCAGTTCACGATGATCTAATGCAGTCCTAATGCAATGCTATGCAGTTCGTAATGTAGAAATAAGACAGTCCTTAATGCAAGTACTAATGCAGTTCTTAACGCAGGAATAATGCAGTTCGTAATGCAAGAATAATGCGGTTCGTAATGCAAGAATAATGCAGTTCGTAATGCAAGAATAATGCAGTTCGTAATGCAAAAATAATGCGGTTCGTAATGCAAGAATAATGCGGTTCGTAATGCAAGAATAATGCAGTTCGTAATGCAAGGAATAATGCAATAAGCCAATCTGTGCGATCAGCTCGGGCACCACTAGGCCCCAACAACAGAGACAACGGTCATAAGCTTAAAGGGGCGGCCCCGGTACTGCTGGGCAGGTTCGGGCCGCTCGGGGACTCAGCGGGTCTAACGCGGTGCAGCGGGAGAGAGATCGGAGCACTCCTGTACTCCTCCTGCACGCCTCCTGAGGCCACACACGCTTGCGGCTCCCGACCGGAGTCCAAGCCTTACCTGGGGGGTGCGCTGCTTCGCTCTCTCTCTCTCTCCCCGCTCGTCGGACGTCCTGCTGGGCGGCCCCGATGACATTGCAGCTCCGTGGCTAGGTGACGCTGTAGCCGGACGGGTTACAGCGCTGCCTTCTCCTTCGTTGACGATCTTGGGCAGATTCCTCTTGGCGAACAACGATCACGTTCCCTTTCACCTTGCAGCTTCCTTAGCTTCAAGAAATCCTTTAGCACGTTGCGGCTCGGGCCGGCGGTGGTGATCGTTACTCCCAGCCTCAATTACGATGACGGCTCGGGCCACAAACGGCAATGCAGCAGCGTGGACGATGTTTCATGCTGCGGGGGCAATGCGGTCACGGGGCACCTCGTAAACGGCACCACAGACCACACGGCAGTCTCAGGCGTGCAAAAGCACACGCACCAAGCGTCGCTGAGACACGGTTGGAAACTTTGATGTTCCTGAGTTTCCACAACAGGGGACCAGCTCTCCTCGGGCCCTTGGAGACAAGTTACTTCAGAACACAGCACACAGCAAAGTCCTTTCAAGCAGGGGGACACAGCACACAGCAAAGTCCCTTATCCTTGCCTTAGTCAAAGCAGCAAACTGCAGGCCAGCCCCAGAACACACAGCAAGGGCAGTCCTTCTCTTCAGTCTCTTCAGCTGTTCTTCTTTGGCAGAGGTTCCTCTTGATCACGAAGTAGTTTCAATCCTTTTCAGTCTTGAGTTCAGTCTTGAGTTCAGGGGTTTCAGCTCTCACATTTATACCCCTAAATGCCTTTGAAGTCTTTGTGCTCAGGGGGCTCTGAGCCCGGTCCAAACCAGTTCTGGGTGTCTTCCTGCCAGTGCACACCCTCTTCCTTTGATAGTGAGGGTCTGGGCCTCAGACGCTCCGCAGGAGGTGGTGCCATCCCTTTATGGCAGCAGCACAGCCCTCCTCACACCCAGGGGGCCACTCCTCCCATCTCACCAAATGCAGGCCAGCCTGTTGCTGTCCCACCTACTCCTCCCTGGTGTCAGGACACCTCCCCAGACCCTGTCGCATCCAAACCCAGACAGTCAATACACAACCAGGCAGAGGCACGCAGGATGGGTAGGACAAGAAACCAGCCACTTCTAAAAGCGTGGTTTCTAAACACACAACTTAAAAACCATCTTCATAAAAAGATGTGTTATTAAATTCTGAGTTCAGGCACACTAAACTCCATCTCTCCATCTTATGCCAATGGGAAGATATGCTGGAAACATGTGACACAGCATTCCCCATTTCGTCCTATGGGCAAGATGGCCTAGCAACAGTGAAAAAATAAATTGGCAGTATTTCACTGTCAGGACATGGTACACATCTCAGTACATGTCCTACCTTTCATATACACTGCACCCTGCCCAGAGGGGTATCTTGGGCCTACTATAGGGGTGTCTGATGTGCATAAAAAAAGGAAGGGTAAAGCCTGGCAAGTGGGTGCACTTGTCAGGACAACCAGGCAGTTAACAAACTGCGCGCAGGCACTGCAGTGGCAGGCCTGAGATCTCTCTTTAGAGCTACTTATGTGGGTGGCACAATTAGTGCTGCAGGCCCACTAGTAGCATTTGCATTACCAGCCCTGGCACACATAGTGCACTTTACTAGGGACTTTACTGGTAAGACAAACATACCAATTAGGGACAACCAATTACCATAACACTTTATACAGGGAGCACTTGCACTTTGACACTGGTCAGCAGTGGCAAAGTGCCCAAAGCATCTAAGTCTGCAACACCATGTCAGAAAAAGGTCTAGGAGGAAGGAAAAAAGTTTAAGGAACTTTAGCCAAAAAGGGCCAAGTCAAACAGTTACTATACATCATGCCTCACTTTTACCCAAACAAAACAATACTACGCTAGGAGACAAAGTACAGAAATATTCTTTCTGCTTTTGACTTTATGTCACAATTTTGCTCTCTGGTCAAAATTAGCACCCTTTTGTTTCTTTTTAACTTTACTATCTTGGATGTTTCAATTATGTTAGCATATCATATATTATTTTGTGACCAATTATACACATTCTTGACCATGAGACATGGTGTTGTCTGTGCAGCAATCAGCTTAATCCACTGAACTACTGTCCAATTAACTGGTACTCAACTGCTGGATTCGAGTTAGCGCTCATCCTTCGGTCCTTTGTTTAGATTACAACGAGGTTTCATAGAAGTATGCTCTTAAGAAATATAATATTTACCAACATTTACACACCTCAGAGTCTTTAAAAAATGAAACGCCTCTATTCGGATACCTGGTTATGATAAATTACAAAACACCTTTTAAAAGCATATTCTACCCCTTAGCTGCCAAGGCTTTTCTACCCCAGCGTTGAGCCCTTTTTTGATGTTTGGAGCATTTCACGTTTAGGCCTTCATAACCTTTTTTTTCCACAAAAGGTATGCAGGACAAATTGGCATTCTTTTTGCCTGAGGATATGGGTTTTAGGATTCATCTGGAGGGAACTGAGAAGAAAGTCAAAATAGAACTAATTTTGGGGAAAAATCGCAAAAAAGTGCTATGCAAGAAACCATGGGGCAGATTTACAAGAAAGTGACGCATCTGTATAGATGCGTCACTTTCCCTGCGCCACCCTTAGAAACCCTTGCGCCACCATAGATGCACCGTATTTACAATACGGTGCACTATGGCGCAAGGATTGACAGATGCGTCAGAAATTCTGACGCATCTGTTGGCGGAAAAGTCACGCATTGCTGGAGTCGTGTCGCAAGCACGACGCAACTCCAGCAATGCGTGTTGAGGCCTATTCCCACTACACTGCGTCACTACTTACGCCTGCGTCAAGCAGGCGTAATGTTTTGACGCAGTGGCGTCCTAAAAGTGGAGCAGTGAAATCTTGTAGATTTCACTGCGTCACTTTTACGAGGCCTTCCTGCGTGGGAACGCCCACCCTGCATACATTATACCTGACGCAGGTATAATGTGACGCAGGGCTTTACAACGTGACGCATCTCCCTAGACGCATCACATTGTAAATAGGCCGCCTTTTTTGCGCCGCCGTTGCGTCAAAAAAAGTGACGCAAAGGCGGCGCAAGAAGGCGCAAGGGGCTTGTAAATCTGCCCCCATATATATATAAATATATATATTTTTTTTTTAAATGACATCAGCAAATGGTTTGCTATTCTAGGAACGTCATCTTTCCAGCTTTTTGGAATAAGCAGAGTTGCATCCATTTTTCTTAGTTTTTGTGGTTTAAACCTGTAGTGTCCCCCGCAGCCCGAGTACTTGCCACAAATGGAGCTTAGTATAACATGTCTTTATTCTTCTGCGTGCAACAGTGAAGTCAACATTCTAAACCTACATTCACTTCACTACACTCCAATTCTTACGTCACAGTTCTATAGAGTCTATCAGAATGGATTGTGGGAATTGAAGTCTCACACTTTCAAGGACCCTCTTGGAGATTCCAGAACCTTGGATTGTGTGTTGGACACTTTGAGACCCGCAAGAAGAACTTCAGGAAGGAGTTCTAACAGGATCCAGTCTGCTGAAGGGGGCTGCACAAGACTGGTGAGAGATCCTCCAGAACAATTGCTACATATGAATGTGTCCCTGTCAGAGGCAACGAAATGACCAAAAGTGGCACTGTTGGTTTCTAAGCACTAGAAAGTGACTAATCTTTAAAAATTCATATCTCTGGTTCCCTACAGTGGATTTATTTTGTTCTGGTGTTATTTAAAAAATAAAAATGTTTCCTATTTTTATAAAATGGTGTTGGATTTTTATTGTGTGTTGTGTCTTAATTATTTATTGAATTGGTGTTTTTAAATGCATTACATACCTGTCTTTGAAGTTAAGCCTTCTCGCAGCCAAGCTACCAAGGGTTGAGCATGGGAATAATTGTCTGAGACCTATTCTGAGCCCAATATCTTGTCAGTGGCATTACTGCCAGTGGTAAATGCATATCTGCCACTACTAATAATCCACTTTCCAACATATATATATGTTATATATATATATGTTTATATATGTATATATTATCTACTGGCGGTCGCCAGTAGATAGTTATAGTTAGGACCTATTTTCCATAGGAAATCCGCGACATTCTATTTGAAATAACTCTCTTGCCGGTTGACGAATCTTCACGAAATTTTCAAACTTTATGGCCCGCTCCGGTCCGCTCCTACCCTGAAAGTCTCGGGTTGATTCGTCAAGCGGAGGCCGAGAAAAAAGGGGGATCCCAAAACGTGTTTTCCCCATTCATTTTCCCATAGGAAACTTTAGACACGGCTACAGCCCGAACTGCTGAACGGAATTACACCAAATTTGGCAAAGAGGTAGTTCTTGGTTCAGAAAGAACCCTTTTTGTTAAATGGTGTAAATCCGTTCAGTAGTTCCTGAGAAAATCAAAAGGAAAATCACATATATATCTATGGCAGCGTCGGATTCGCGCATCCTCCCGATCACGAGCTGTCTGCTAATTGGATGTCAACACTCCAAACCAGGAAGTGTTGGCAGCCATCTTGTTCCTCGGTAGAACCGAGGAACAAGAAAGCAGTAAAAAGTGCGCAACACGCACAAAGGGGGCAGGGTAGAAACACCCTGACCCCCTAGGTCTGCTCAGGGGTCCCACAAGGACCCCTGGGTAGAAAAAGCATTTTTTTTAAAATCGGCAGGTTGCGCTCAGGAGCGCGGATCCTGCCGAAAAAAAATCGAAGCGCGGTCTCCGCGCTCGATAGTACTTGCCCCCGGGTGGGCCAAGTCCCGGGGGCATGGTGGGGGCGTTAAATTTATGTATGGGGGCCTCTAAGGGCCCCCAAGCCCCGGGGACCGCCACCCCCGGGCTTTAACAAAAAAATGGTGCGGGAGGGCTCTTTGCCCTCCCGCTGCCCCGGGGACCGCCACCTCCCCGGGGCTTTTGTTTTTAGTTTTTTTTTAACCTCCAGCCCCCCCACACGCCCCGGGGACCGCCACCTCCCCGGGGCACTAAAAAATTAAAAATGGACCCCCGAAGCCCCGGGGACCACCACCTCCCCGGGGCTTTGAAAATGTGGGGAGGGGGCCGCGCGGCCCCCTCCTGGAGCCCTTGATGGCCCTGGGGACCGCCACCCCCAGGGCCGGCTCCTGCAGTGTCCCGGGGTGCCTACCCCGGGACACTGCTGCTTGTAATGACAGGACGGGAGCCTCGCGGCTCCCGTCCTGTCATTGCAAACTTGCTTTGGATATTGGAAGAGAGAGCAGGAAACCTGCTCTCGCTCCAATATCCAAAGCTGATTGCTTTTCCACATGGGGAGCAGCATGTTAGCTTCTCCCCATGTGGAAAGCAATGCCGGCTCCCAAGGGACGCGGGAGCCGGCGGGACTGTGGGGGATTGGGGACCCCCACAGTCCCCAACGAAGGCCAGGCCCCGGGGGATGGGGTCCCCGGGGCCATAGTGGCCAGGGAGGGGGCCACGCAGCCCCCTCCCCAAATTTAAAAAAAATAAAAAAATAAAAAAGTGCAAGGCCGGCCCCGGGGATGGGGTCCCCAGGGCCTTAAATGGCCTGAGGAGGGGGCCACGCAGCCCCCCTCCAAATAAAAAATCGAGGCCATGCCCCGGGGATGGGGTCCCTGGGGCCAATACAGGCCCAGGGAAGGGGGCCACGCGGCCCCTTCCCGTTTTTTAAATTTAACAAAAAAATGCTCAGGCCCCGGGGATGGGGTCCCCGGGGCCAAAGTGGGCAAGGGAAGGGGGCCACGCAGCCCCCTCCCATTAAAAAAAATAGAAAAAAAAACGACCGGCATCGTGCCGGAGTTTCCGCCCCTCCCTGCAGTACTCTGCAAACGCGCCCTGGCGCGTTTGCAGAGGGGAACGAATTCCCCTTGAATACTGGGGGTCCCTGAGGTCAACTAGCCCACCAGGAACCTCCAGTATGCGCCAGGGGGCTGCGTTGCAGAGACGTGTACAGAGGCCACGCCCCTTTTACACCTCTCTGCAACGCAGCTCTGTGGCGCTTTTGGAGGTATATGGTGGGCTAGTTGGACTCCAGGGACCCTCAGGATTCAAGGGGACTTAATCCCCCAACTTAAAACGCGCCACGGGGCGCGTTTGCACAGTGGTGAAGGGAGGGGGCGGGGCTTCAGGTGACATGTGTGCAAACAGGCCCCGTGGCGCGTTTTAAGATGGGGAATTAAATCCCCTTCAATCCTGAGGGTCCCTAGAGGCCAACTAGCCCAACAGGTACGTCCAGAAAGCGCCACAGAGCTGCGTTGCAGAGAGGTGTAAAAGGGGTGTGGCCTCTGTACACGTCTCTGCAACGCAGCCCCCTGGCGCATACTGGAGGTTCCTGGTGGGCTAGTTGGCCCCAGGGACCCTCATGATTCAAGGGGACTTAATCCCCCAACTTAAAACGCGCCACGGGGCGCGTTTGCTCAGATGTCACCTCAGGCCCCGCCCCCACCCATCACCATTGTGCAAATATTCCTCTAAAATCAGCCGAAATACGAATTCCGATTTACTCACCTGTTATCAGGAGAGACCTCAGTGCTGCATCTTTCAACCCAGTACTGATCCTGAAAAGTAATTTTAACCGTACTTACCAGCAACTTGAATTTCCTTCCGTAGGCTAACATTGACTGGTTTCACTTGGAAATTCTTCTAAGTGTGGAGTTTTGGAACTTTATAATATTCCTCTAAAATCAGCCGAACTACAAATTCCGATTTACTCACCTGTCATCAGGAGAGAACCCAGTGCTGCATCTTTTAGCCCAGTACTGATCCTGAAAAGTAATTTTAACCGTACTTACCAGGAACTTGAATTTCCTTCCATAGGCTAACATTGACTGGTTTCACTTGGAAATTCTTCTAAGTGTGGAGTTTTGGAACTTTATAATATTCCTCTAAAATCAGCCGAACTACGAATTCCGATTTACTCACCTGTTATCAGGAGAGAACCCAGTGCTGCATCTTTTAGCCCAGCACTGACCCTGAAAAGTAATTCTAACCGTACTTACCAGTAACTTGTATTTCCTTCCATAGGAATCCATTGTCTGGTTTTCAGCAGAAAAGTTTCAAAGTGTCAATTTTCACAAACTACAAATATTCCTTAAAAATCGCCTGTATGACTTAAACGCATTCTTTCAACTGTTTACAGGAGATGCACCAGTGCTGGATCCAGGATCCACCACTGAGTAAGAAAAAGTAACGATAACTCTACTTACCTGCTAAGTGAATTTCCAGCCATAGGATAACATTGGTGATTCTATGTGAAAAAATTTCTGTGTCAACTTTTAAAATACAATAATATTCCTTAAAAATCAGTACTGTAACCAAAACGCTTTTACTCAACTGTTTACAGGAGATGTCCCAGGACTGAATCTAGGATCCAGTCCTGTGGTTAGAAAAGTAATCCATAAAGTAACTAATTGCATTTCACTTGAAATTCACATTGAGCTCAATGTTGCATTGTGTTTGAAATTGTGTTGCCTATTGCAACAACTGTAACTACTGTACTTAAAAGTCTATTGCCTATTTGCAAAGAATTTAAACTAAAGTAATTCATTCTGAGAAAGTATATTTTGTAATGTAATGTATAATGTAATTACAATGTAATTTAAAAAATAAATAGTTTAAAAAAATGTAGAAAATCAGTATCAAAAAAATAAATATAACAATTAATACATTTAAAAATTGTCATTTACAAAACCTTGAAATTCACTGAAAAAAACCATAGGTTTCAGACATGTTATAGTTAGGAATTAGCATTTAAAAAACCTTTCAAATTCACTGAAAAAACCATAGGTTTCAGGCACGTTATAGTTAGAAATTAGCATTTAAAAAACCTTTGAAATTCACTGAAAAAACCATAGGTTTCAGACACGTTATAGTTAGAAATTTGCATTTAAAAAACCTTTGAAATTCACTGAAAAAAACATAGGTTTTAGGGACAGTTATAGTTAGTTGGACATTTCACTCGTACAAAACCATAGAAATTCCCCAGTTATAGTTAGTTCAGCTAACTATAACTCGCGCCCGCAATGCACTGCTGATGACGTCACATATTACATCACTCATGACATGGTCAGTGACATCACTGATGACATCTCAAATGACATCACTGATGACATCACTGATGACATCATCCATGTGATTATTTCATGCATCTTCTCACACCCTAATATAACTTTTGATACACCCACTCTAAATTACAGACTGCCATTCGCAAAACCATACACACTCCAATACCAATAACTACATACCCACTCACTGATTCTTAGGTCTACACACACACACACACATCTACTCACTCACCCGTCCAGTCACTCATACTTACAGTCACTCAGTACAGGACTATCATATGCACTCATACACCTATATAAACACTCACACACCGCCACTCATCCATAGAGGTACTCACACACCTAGTCAGTCATGCAAAAAATTAATCACACACCCATTTACTCACCTATACAGTTATACACACACCAGCTCACTTACTCATACAAATACTAGCACATTCTTACGCTCTTATACAATAACTGATACAAGCACACACACATCCATACAGCCACTCTCACAATCACACACTCTCACTTATAGCCATTTCAAAAACTCTAACACACATATATACTGCCTTTTACATATGTAGTTACTCGCACATGTACCACTGAGATATACATTCACTCACTAACACACCCATACACACACTCACCCACCCAAGCAGTCCATCACAGATGCACTCTTGAAATCATGCACCCAGTGAATCACCCACTCACACATCTATGTACAGAGTCACACACACCCCACCCACACAAACACTCAGGCAGCCATACAGATACTCAGAGAACCAATCAATAACCCATATAGACACTCATGTAGCTATTCGCAAATCCATGAATCCACTTACACACCAACAAACAGACGGATACAGACATTCACACAGTTTAGTCACTAACCCATGCATTCAGTAAGATACGTTTAATCACTCACTTGTAGAGTCAGTCACTCACGTACTAAATCATCCATTCAGACACTTATACACCCAGTCATTCTTCAATTCGCCTTTCCCTATATATATTAAACATATTTAAACTTTACAGAAACACAGTGTCACTGGATGATGTCATCAGTGATGTCATCAGTGATGTCATTTGAGATGTCATCAGTGATGTCACTGACCATGTCATGAGTGATGTAATATGTGACGTCATCAGCAGTGCATTGCGGGGGCGCGAGTTATAGTTAGCTGAACTAACTATAACGGGGGAATTTCTATGGTTTTGTACGAGTGAAATGTCCAACTAACTATAACTGTCCCTAAAACCTATGTTTTTTTCAGTGAATTTCAAAGGTTTTTTAAATGCAAATTTCTAACTATAACGTGTCTGAAACCTATGGTTTTTTCAGTGAATATATATATATATATATATATATACCGTGCCTTCCGAAACTGGGGACAGGCAGTAGAAGTGTCCATCACCCATTCTGTAAATCAGTGCCTGACAAGTGATGAGCTACATGTCGGAAATGCAAGGAATCTTGCGTAAAGGACTTTCCATGACGTTGGGAAAGGTAAGGTAAGGGAAATGTTATTGTAAAACCATTACAATTTTGGCATAAAAGAAACAAGGTGAACACAATCTTCATAGTTGATATGAGACTTAATAAACAGTTCTGGGCTTATTTATGAGCCCTTGTGACACCGGTGGCATAAAAAATGCTCCATGTTGCGCCCAATTTACAAAGTGACGCATCTTGGCAGATGTGTCACTTTGTAAACCCCTGCGCTACATTATACCTGCATCAGGTATAATGTATTCAGGGTGGGCGTTCCCCCGCATTAAAGCCTCGTAGAAGTGGCGCATTGAAATCTGTAAGATTTCGGTGCACCACTTCTAGGACGCCAATGCGTCAAAACCTTATGCCTGCCTCATGGCAGGCGTAAGGGTGACGCAGGCCCTTTCACATGGTGCTTGCCCCATGTGAAAAGACACATTGCTGGAGTTGCGTCTGTTTTCAGACACACCCCCAGCAATGCGCCACTCTTGCGCATGCAGATACGTCAGAAATACTGACGTATCTGTTACTCCTTGCGACATGATGCACCAAACTTTAAATACAGCAGATCTATGGTGTCGCAAGGAGGGCGCACTGAGAAGTGTCGCATCACTGCTTTGTCACAGCAATGCAACACTTCTCATAAATTAGGCCCTTGGGCCTCATTTTTGCGCCGTCAGAATGTCACTTTTTGTGACGCTCCTTGGTGCAGGAGCCTGCCCCATATTTACGAGGCAGCACTAAGCCACTTTTTTTGGCTTAATGCTACCTAGTAAATATTGTCCCTTTTAACACAGTTTTCTCCGTTAAAGGGGAGTGCAATGGGTGTTGCAGGGGCGTTCCCAGCAACATCCATGGCATTGTGACACTGCCCCAGATTTATGAGAAATCGTAAATCTGAGGCAGCGCCAAAAACTTACGGGTCCCCAGGGGAGGAACAAGGGAGGCACAACGAGGAGGAGGATCTATATTTCTCCTTGTTTTTCCATTCTGCAGCACACATAGAAAAAGGAGAAAAGCCTCTTGTGATTGTTTTTGTACAGGAAGGTGTCGCTTCCTGCACAAAAACAATCATGCCGTCAACGCAGGCACCCTTGCACCATGGTGCAAAGGTGCCTGCGTTGGTGCATGGTAGCCCATTGTGTGCCGGCGCAGGGGAAAAGGACAGGAATGCGCCGTATATCATAGATACGGCGCATTCCTGCCCTTTTCTTTTATCGTGGGTTAGCCCTGCAGGGAGGCCTGCAGCGCTGCCCTATGGTAAAACCTCATAAATGAGGCCCTTCATCTAACATTAATTCATTATACAGAAATGGCCAAAACATTTTTAGTAAAATTTAAAAGGCTATATTCTTAAATTGAGGCATAATAAACACTTCATCTAAAAATTGATTCAATGTGCAAAATGAGCAAGATAAGCACAAACTTCGTTTTTGAAGACGGACATAATAAACGCTACATCTAAAAATTGATTCAGTGTGCAAAAAAGGGCCAGTAACTCTTCATAGAGCGTGAAGTGCATTGTGCTGGCTAGGGCTATCACGTTAGGCCTTCCCCTTTTTTACTTGTTCAGTAATCCAGATAGCTAGCTAGATACTGTTAAAAGTGCAAAAGTATAAAAAAAGGTTCAATGTTCCATATGGGAGAATCTTGAAAATGAGATGTTAAGCGTCAACAAGTCATGCTTATCCTTAACTATATAGGCGTCCTTCAGAAATATACAAAAACTAGCGGTTAATTGGGCACGTGTCCCACTTAGACATGTTGACTACTTCGGTCCTCTTGACAACGGACATCACCTGATGGTGATCGTTGATGAATACTCCCATTTTCTAATTATAGGCAAATTTGTGAAGATGGAGTGGCATCCGGCAGCTGGAATAGTCTTCTATAACAGAAGTACTGGGGCTTGTTCAGCCACGGGCCAAGACTGTCTTTAAAGAGTAAGGAGCCATATGACAATGTAGAACTAAACTTGGAATCAATGACTCGATAAAGTGCAGACATATCAGGGACTCTAATTTCTTTTAGCAATTTCTGAAAGCTGATAACCATTGTGGCCGATATTCCTTTCATCGCCTAAAGCTGCGTATGGTGCGAACCATGCTGGTTAAAGTAGACAACAAGGTATTTAAAGCTGGATACCTGCACAATATTCACCTGTTCCAAGGTGAATTTGGTTCTTGACTTTCTTCCTCCCGTACACCAATATGTATGTCTTTAAGGCATTGATATTGATCTTGTTTTCATTACAATAGAGAGGCAAGACATTCAACGATCTTTGCAGACCAACAATGGTGTGATCGAATATGAAAGTATCGCCTGCACATTGCAAAACATTGTAGATGAGAGCCGGCAAATTCGGGTGGAAATACATTCAAACCAGCAAGGGCATTGTTTAGGTTAGCAAGATAAAGGTTAAATAATAGGGAAACCAATATGCATCCCTGTTTCAGCCCTTGATTAGTCCAGAACTTTTGTGTCACACTATTGGCAGAGACCTTGACTCCCACCCAGGTTTTAATGTATAGGCTCATGAAAGCTCGCAACAGTGTGGCCGGAATGCCCCAGCTATGGAACTTCTCCCAAAGCCTTGATCTGTCTACTTTATCAAAGGTGGCGGTGTAATCAAAAGGCTGCATAAAGTGTTGCCCCTTGTTTTTTATTTTCTACCTCAATCAGGTAAGAGGGAATCACTAGGTTATCCTCAGTGCTGCAGCCTTGTCTTAAACCTGATTGTGTGATCAATATTAATGTGTTGGCTGTAGCCCATTCTTCAAGCTCTGAACTGAGCGCTTTCGCAAAGCATTTCCCATCTATATCAAGCAGGGCTATTAGTCTTAAGTTGGCTGGCAGATTAGTTGCACCTTTTTTTGTGTATTGGGGATAATATGGATCCCCTCCAGCACACTTCACTTGTTACAGTACATTGCTTGAATAGAGGACATAGAAGATGAACCCATCCTTCTTGTGCAACTTTCAATATTCTAGCTTGTAGACCGTTAGGCCCGGGGGCTCCCGCTGAGCGAAGGGAGATTATGATTGATATTATTTTTGTTAATCTCCCATCATGCCTGGGTGCCTGTGGGGGACCCTTTGCCCTGGTCCCAGGCCTCTTCTGGATGGCTTTCTGTGTTTGTAACATATACGCTCCTAACATAGTTGACCGAATTAGCTGCTGATATGGAAGGCTGTGCTTTCAAACTGTTCCCATTAGACCTGTGCTGCACCAGCCTCCAACATTTGCAGGAGTTTCCCAATTTCAAAGCCTTATACAACTCTACCCACTGTTTTTCTTTTTTCAGTTTACTCAGTTCCCATAGCTTTGATCTGTATGAGTTTCTTATTTTTTTCACCTGAGATATTAATGGTCCGGTTCCTTCTCAGTTCAGCTTCTGTTTGAGCATTCTTAGTTCTGTTGATGAGTGCAGAAATGGGCTTTCCTTAGGTGGACATGACACTTGGGTGGGTAGCGAGAATTGGTTTAACAGTTCTGCTGGTAGGGGGTGCCATTGCAGCGAGGATGAGACTTGGCCACACAGATCTGCCATGAGGAGTTAATTTATTTTATCAACTTTTTCGGCTGATAAGTCGGAGCTCCATTTAATTCTGTGGAGAGAGCTGATGTCTTCTTGGATGCCTATCACCTCAGCCATGGGCCATCTAGACATGCTCATGGAGAGAGAGCAGACTAGCATTGCGTGATTACTAATCAGGCTGGGGATCACTTGAAAGTAGCTCACTTGGTTAAATTTCTGAGCAGATACCCAAATGTAGCCTATAAATGATTAACTGTTTTGTGAGATCAATGTGCAGGCTGGAGGATAGTCTAGGGTGCTTCTGCCATTTAAGGTTCTAAGACCTAGTTGATTGAGGAGGGTAGCAAACCTCGTACCTGCAGAGTCCTTCTTGTTTTTACCAAGTGTGATTTCAGGAATGAACCAAGCTGCATCTTCTTCCTGCACCCAAATCAATGGCTCAGCTGATTCTAAAAGGAGCATGTTGAAGTCTCCAGCAAGTAGCTACATAGCCTGCAGATATTGCTGTCTTAAAGTTATAATGGTTATTACGACCTCGGAAACTGCTGTTCTTTTCTTTGATTGTTTTGGATTGATGTAGATGCACCCTGTGATGATTTGTAACTTTTCCCTAAGAGTTTGTTTGATGGGCGATACTAGTTTTATGAATATGTTTCCCATGCATGCGTTGGCAACTCTGGCATGTTTAAGGGGTGTTGAGTGGTTTGCAGTAACAGGCAGTTGCACAGATGACAGGCCTTTAATTCTCTTTCAACTCTCTGGAGGTCTCATCAGCTTTCTGTTGTTCCTGACTGAAAATGTACCTTTCGTAATCCATATTTGGAATGGATTGAACTTGAGATTCAATGCTGCTTTGATTTGCATGTATGTAATTTCGTCAGTTGGCAGCATTTTCTTTATGACTACTTTTACACCTTCACCAGCAAGATTCTTAAGATACTTGATCATTTTCTTGTTATCTGCTTCTTCAATCGCATCTAAGAAATCATCAAATATCTCTACCAGGCAGTCCACGTGTCACCTGTATTCAGCTTTTTGGTGGCATCGAATGGCAGTGGTGGTTTCAGGAAGGCAGCGCCATTGTAACCATTTATGAGATTGGCTGCCACTGAGGCTGGAGTTCTTTCCGAAATCATCTGCTGTCCGCTAGAACCTGCTTCATTCATACCATCTTTAAGGTACTGTGCTGTGTGGGCCTCAGGGTCATCTTGGACAGTCTGTGGAACTTCGACTTCCCTCTTGGTCTCCATGGGAACCCTCTGCTTTCAGGAGACCTCAGGAGTTGTTCTGAGCCACCAACCAGCAGCTTTGGTGGTGTGCCACATTGGGCATGCAGAAAACACACAAATGATGGACAGAATGAAGAACAAACCAAACATTCACCCCCAGTAAAGAGATCTGGGTTAAATCCATCATTTTATTGCTCACAATGCCACCCGAGTTCAGACCAAGCCATATGCAAATCATTCTTGACCCTGCTCCTCGAGTGGAACAATCCAGCCTGAACTGCCAAGCCAGGTCCTCCCTGGACCAGAAACAAGCATCTTGCGACCAGTTTCTAGGTATTACCCCTCATCAGCCAGGCTAGCTTGAATCCAGTGGCACAGTGCGCATACCCTGCGCACTTAGGGTGACAAAGCAAAAAGCACACAAATGATGGACGGAATGAAGAACAAATCAAACATTCACTTCCGGTCATGAGATCTGGGTTAAATTCATCTTTTTTTGCTCACCATACCACCCCAGTTCAGATAAAGCCAGCAAAATGTGGCACAATGACTCTCTTCGCTCAGTTCGGAAAAGCAGATGATCGTTTCTTGTATTTGAATTTCTTTACATGCTAGCGACTCTTTGTATTGCCTGACACCTGTTTGATCTCGGCCTTGCAGACCTTCTGCTCGCAGCGTTATCACTCCATATGATGTATGGCTTTAGGTTATGGAGTAGGACGGTACCTCTCTTTGCAGCCTTCCCAGCAGGTTTTCGGCCAACGATGCATAAACGTCTTATTGATGCTTTTGTTATCTTCATATGGTTTACACGGACTGGGGCTGCATTTTGACTCCACACACGCCAAACATCGATTCTGCACTTCGATAGAGGCACACGTGGCATGCATGAGCAGTGTGCTGGACCACTGCAAACTCTCTGGGAGAGCGCTGTCGATCTTCGGGTTACTTATGCCCTATTTTGTCACCAGTTGTAGTGTCCTCCCCAGCCCGGGTACTTGCCAATGACTACACCATGCATGGTGCTTAGTAGAAGACGTCTTTATTCTTCTGAGTGTAACAACGAACTCAACATTCTAAACCTGCATTCCTTTCACAAAGCTCTAATGCTAACGTCCCAGTTCTAGGGAGTTCATCAGGAGGGACAAGCGTTCCGACATTGCAAACTCACACGACGCTACAAAACCTACTCACAGTTTGTGTGAAAATAGGTGTGAAACCCATGTGTGATCTCAGATAGTTACACATTTCCGAAAAGTAAAAAATATTCTGAATTCAGCAAGGAGACATTTGTGTTGATCCCTCAAAGTTTTCCCAAAGATACTAATTGTTGAAATAAAAATAATGAAAGTAAGTAGAAAAATAGTAAATTATGACAATGTTTTCATCTGTATTTTTTTGTTTCGATGGCTAATTTACCATTATGTTCATCAGATTCTTGTGGTCGCAGTCATGGGAATTCCAAAGACATGCGTTACTCAGAGCCAACAAGTGAGCTGCAGCTTATCGTGATTTTTCCTTGTGCACCAACCATGCTGCAATTCATATGGTAAAATATGATGAATGAAAGATAGGTAGGAAAATACCTAAGAACATGCACAAGCTACTGAGTTCAGGAAAAGTGGTTATTTGTAAAACTCAGAATTTGGGGTTACCCATAATATCATGTGATTCAGATGACATTTTGGAACAAAAAATGAAAAGAAATCCAATTGGTAAAAGCACATTTTCTACTGTTCTATATTTCCACATGTCTCCAGATAAAAACTGTACTCTACTTGTGTGTCTGGGCCTAGTGACTGCACCACAAAACACCCAAAAGCGGGATGTGGAGGCACCACATTTCACCTAGCAAAATCAACACTTTTCTGTGGAATTCAAGCCCTAGCTTAGCTGCCACCCAGTGAAACCTATCGAACCCAGACATTTCTGAAAACTAGAAATACAGGGGAGTTTAGGGTAGTGTGCCACATTTGGATCCCATTCATTTTTCTTATCAATAAGACCTAGCAAACCTCAAACCTCAGATTATCCTCACACTTCTGTGAGAGAAGGTTCTGAAAGCAGCAGTGATCCCGAATATTCCTACAGCTCAGCGTTCCCAGTTGTGTGGCTGGGCCTAATGCCTGTGCAACACAAATCGCCCCAAAACACAACATTCTGTGTGGGCAGACCTCTCCCACCCATACCCTTTTCACCCTTTTGTCCCTGGTTTCTAGTGGGCCCCACCGGCGGATTAGATTGTGGGTAAACACCTCCTCCCACCCTATGGGGGAATCATAAAGACTGTTATGCCTGGGCTCAGGGAACACAGGGTGATCCCACTGGGGTGGTTCTGGGGGCTCCTGCCCCTCAAAAAGAACAGAAAATGGAATTCCCTGGTGTTTAGTGAGCTTTATGACCCCCCAAGGGGCATATTAGGGGTAAACTCCTACCATCCGCCCGGGGGCAAAAAGTCTAGCCTGCGTACAGGTCCATGTCCATGGAGTGCCACTCCCCTCCCCTCAAAAAAGTACACAAAACATTCTCTGGTTTCTAGTTGGCTTTGCACCCAACCTGGGGGGAAGATTAGGGGTAAACACTGTCTATATGCCCCCCTGGAGTGACAAAAAGACTATTGTGCCTAGAGTAAGGTAGGTAATACATGCCCACGCCCAGGGTGGCACTTCCCCCAAAACAACTATACAAACAACTGTCCCTAGTACCTAGTGACCTTTCTGCCCCCCCTGGGGCAGCTTTTTGTAAACACCTCTTACCTTCCCCCACTGAGAGCAGAAAAACTGTTGTGCCTAGGGTATGTGGAGCAAAGACCCATACCCAGGTGGTACATTCCCCAACAAAAATTATTACACTAGAAATACCCTTGCATTTCCCAGGAGGGGCAGAAATACTGTTGTTTCCATGGCAAAGGGGGATCACAGACCCATGTGCAGGATAGCTGCCCCCCCCCCAAAAAAAAAGGTTACACGTGAGAATCTTTGCTGTCTAGCAGGCTTTCTGTTCCCCTGGGGAGGGGAATTTAGAATAAACACACCTCCAGGCAGGGATGAAAGACTGATTTCACCAGGGGCAGCACAGGTCCATGCCCATCAGTGCCACTCCCGCCTGAAAAAGTATGTCTCTGATGGAGTGGATTCCAACTTCGTAATCGTGTGCCTAGCGTGAGCACCAAACAGGGGGTCCACTAGGGAGGGAAAGGACTGCAAAAGGGAGCATTGTCCACTTCCCAATCCTGCCTCCCCCATGTTCATTGGTGCTCGAGGGTAGAGCTATACCCAGGCACAAATTAAAAGTGAAAGCAGATCACACCATTAGCTCCGTCTGCTTTCACTTTTGATTTGCTATGCTCTGGCTTTACAGCGAAACAAATCGAAATTAAACTCTGAGTCTGGACGTGTCAGACTGTAGACCAGAAGGAAACTCTTCCCTCACATCTTGACTTTGATTTCTGAAATTAAAATTCTTTTGATCTTTAAAACAGAGACACTTTCTTTTTATGTTTTTAGGACGACCTGTGGACATCCTCCATGCAGTGACATTAGTGTGGAGGATGTCAACGGGTCGTCGACCACATTAAGTGGTGAACAAGAAAAGTTGCACAAGCACAGTAAAAATAATCGATGATCGTAACTTCCTAATGTTATTACACTTAAATAAACTGCCATCATAACCACAAGTATAGACAATACCGTTCATGAAGTTATACTAACCAATTTACATACTTTTTAACAAGTTAAAATCTCCATGGAAATTTGTGGCGGGTTGGGTTCAGCTCATCTTCAGTCCATAAGGATCTGAATCAGTCTCTATAGCATTCACAACATTTGCAGATACCAACCCTCACTCTGGAGCAGTGGAGACTATTAGGTGACAGTGTTCCTCAGTAGGGGCTGTACACATCAAGAAGTCTGTCTGTGTTTTGCAGTATTAAGAATAGGGTTGTCAGAACTCTCAACGTTGACAGGGCAATATATTTTCACTCCTAGGCTTTAGTTTAACAAATCCTTAAATTCTGTGAGGTGCACTCATTTGCTTTCAACCCAACCAGTTTGAGTAAAATACATAAAAACACTGATTTGCAAATCAGAAAAACTGGCAAATGGAGTCTTGATTGTCCAATAATTCTAGTTATAGAGCTAAAATAACAAAGGCCACAGAACACTTGTTGAAAATACCCTTGTAAGGAGGAGCCCCGTGAACCCCCTTTCTTACCTGCATTGAATCCAGGGATCTGCTCTGCCATCTTGCCTCACCGCCCACATGCCTGTGGGGAGAGAGAGAGAGAGACACAGGGTTAAACCGGGTGGGACCTGTGCAGGATCACCAACATTAATGAACTCTATCTTGGAACAGGTGGGTGGGGCCCCAATATCCGTGAACTAATCTGGATGGAGCGAAGGAGGGAACAAAAACGCTGCTGACAGCAGAACCGGGCAGATGAGAGATGGCGAGGAGATCCATAAAGAAAAGGGATCCTGCCACAGGACGCCGGAAAAGCATGAAGAGGGAACCAGACCTAGAGAAGACGTCACCATCAATCTCGATGAGTCCCAGGAGATGTCGACCAAAGAGTGGTGGATGCTGCTGAGGATGCAGGTTGCCCCGCCGCAACTCAGGCGAGTTGCAGCATTGTGGGCGAGTGACTCGAGGGAGGGTGGGGGACGCAGTACGGGGTGGGGAGACTCATGCTGTATGTGTACTATCAGCTGCCTTTCCTCCTGCACCACCTAGAATTTGACTGTATGCCTTAAGGAAAACAAGACGTTCAGTGCTAAGAGCGTAATGGACACTTATGTTTTTAATTTAAAAACACACTTGTTTTGATTCACATGGTGGAACTTGATGAATCAGCTGCTGAAAGGAGGGAGAACCTCCATAAGGTCCTGACCAGTCAATCGCAGTACCAGCATACAGCGATAAGGAGACTGGCGGATATTCTGGGCCAACAAAGAGGCCACACCTCCTTGCCATTGGTAGTCCGTACAGAAATATGCCAGTGGAGAAGACCCCGACTTTTTCTTTAACAATTTTGAGCATATGGCTGTGAGGAAAGCAGCTGGAGGAACACTGGCCCCGGTTGGGTAAATGCCACATAGACCAGGGTTAATCAAGAAGGCCGAGGCAGTGACATTTTTACCTGGTCCTGCGCCTAGCCCCACAATCCCTGGACTGCAGTGTTCTCCTTGCGGACGATTCGGACACATTTCTCGTCACTGTCCCCAAAAGAAAGAGCCTATGGAGGTCGCCTTGGTTAGGTCGCTCTATTGTACAACAACCGAGGCTTGATCACCCTATCACTGTCAGATAAGAGTGAATGGCAAACCCGTTTCAGCCTTGGTGGACACCGGATGCCTTCAGAGCATTATGCGCTCTCAGTTAATCCCACAGGAATAAAATAAATGACAGGAATGGTGAACATCCCATGTGTCCACAGGGACAAGAAGTTGTATCCCATAATGGAGGTCCACCTTCAACATCAAGTGGACCCATTAGTGCCTCTAAGGGTGGGACTCATTCCTAAATTACCAGAACCATTAATTGTGGGTAATGATTATCCCATCCTGAAAACACTGGTCCAAGAAACATGGAAGGAAGGTGACTCATGGTGGGGAAATTCCCCGTTCTCACAGGCTGAGGATAATGAGTAGCCTATCCCAAAAGAATAAGAAACAAAGAAGAGAAGAAAAGAGATCATCACAGCCTGTGAGATCATCACATTGCCTGTGGGTACCGATGACTATATATGTAACTGTGATCTAAATTTTAGGGCAGCCCAGCGGGAAGACACCATGTTCAGAGAAGCCTGGAACACCTCTTCTGAGCAAGTAGACCCAGCGAAAGTAGGTCCCCAATTATTTCTTAAGGAGGGGTCATTGTATATGAAGGGAGAGAAAAACCTACCCTAACCTACCCTAACAGCTATTAATACCGGCTCCCTTTAGAGAGAAAGTGTTATTCCTGGCCCATAGCCATTTACTGGGTGGACAGTTCAGCACAGAAAAGTCAGAGAAAACCATCCTAGATAAGTTTTATTGGCCCAGCATATATCAGCAGGTGAAGACGTATTGTACGGAATGCCCAGTATGCCAAAAGAATAGTCGTTATCAGCCCTCCAGGTTTCCCTTACTCACCCTCATGGTAAATGAGGAGCAATTTTCCAGAGTGGGAATGGATATCAAAATCCCACTATGATGAAAACCGTACCTTCTAATGATGCCTTCCTCGAACATAAGCTTTTGGGTCAGTGACAAGGTCCATTTAAAGCATTGGAACATGTGGCTAGTGCCACTTATCGTACTGAGATGAACCCAGTGAAAACATTATCACAGAGCTATCATATAAGTCTTCAAAAATAAATAGGAGGGACCCATACCCATCCTGTTCAGAACCCCTCATGAGGAAACACCCTTGTATTCTCAATGTATTGATTCAGACCTTCCTGTAAGGCGAAAGTCTAGAAGGGGTATTAGACCCCGTTTTTTGCCTGACCTGTTTATCAATGAGGATAATTTGGGTACCCCTTGTCCATGGAAATGGGAAAACCCTTACCCACTAGTTAAGTAACGAAAAAAGTGCACCAGGATATGTGGCTGTTCTGTAAAAGTTTGTTGTAGACCAAAAGCAGAATCTAGTTTAGTACTAGCTGGGAAATGAAGTTGGAAACTCGTATCTTCTCTTGGTTTCTCCAAAATGTATTTGAGGTCATGAACGATCATGATAAAGAAACCTTTTTGAGGCACAGCGAACACGTGCTTCACCCCCTGTGGCCCGTAAGCCGGGGCTTTCTCAGGGCTGAGATGAACAACCACATCATTCAACCAAAAAACCCAACCAAAACAAAACAATACATCCCCAGTCCCGGGGTTTCAAATGTGTTTCATTATATCGAGAAATTAACCCAAAAGGGTATAGAGTATGTTATTCATAATCAGATACACCAAAGGCATTATAACAACCACTATAACAGGGAAGAAGAAAGAAAAGACAAAGAAACAAAAAAGAAAAGACAAAAAGAGGGACAAAAGACAGAAAAAGTTAGAGGTACAAAAAAAAGGAAAAAGATAAGACAATAAATCGAGGTGAGAGAGAGAGTTGGGGAAAAAAAGGGGAAAAATTAATAGTAGTTTATAAAAAAGAAGACAAAGTATATATTTTGATCCGAGTCCAAGGGGAGTGTGACGGTCCGGAGGAAAATATGCGTAAAGAGTTAAGAAAATAGAGACATTCGAATGGGTCATAATACATTAATCTTCGCCAGAGAGAAAAATCAATTTGTCAAAAGAACCACATAAGAGATTAACATGTTATTAAGAATATCCGGTTCAGAGCAACAGTAAATGTAATTGTCAAAATCAACATCCATTATAGGTCATGCATGACATCAAGACATGAGTTTCCAACAACAAAAGGGCTGCCAGTGACAAGCCATTGATTTGCACACCATAATCACAATGAAAAGCATCAAAAGAGGAAAAAATGATTAGATACATACGTGTTGAATTGGGATTTCATCCGTCATCATAAGACAAAAGCAGAGAACAATAGGACAAAGAAGGATAGAAGGATTCAAATTTAGTCATTGCTCAGCAGTTGTATTGCCCTTAACCAACAGCACCTTTCTAGCCATGTGAGAGTGATATCAAAACAAGAGAAAGAAGGAGGTGCTTGTCTCAGTAACAGGCAAGGTCGAAGCGCATCGTGATCATAATAATAATTGAGACCCTGTCATAGAGAGTGTCTGTATTGTTTAACACCATGTGCCTAAAGCGTGTGTATTGATGGTCAAGTGGTGTAGATATCACCATTTAAGAAGCTGAGTGTCAGACGTGTCTGAAGAGCAAGCAACGAAGTCATGCTTCTCATTAGGAA
The DNA here is from genome assembly GCA_963921515.1 of Calotriton arnoldi. Taxonomy (NCBI): domain Eukaryota; kingdom Metazoa; phylum Chordata; class Amphibia; order Caudata; family Salamandridae; genus Calotriton; species Calotriton arnoldi. The sequence goes on from CAWUFW010003765.1 coordinate 1,121,079, forward strand.
GTATTGTATTCAGGAAAACCGTTTTGTCTATAATCCTGTGCCAAAAGCATATATTATGATGAGGTGGTGTGAATCAAATCCATCACCTCACCCGTATGCTTTATAGTGGGGTCCTACCGTATGGTCAACAAGGTAAGAGAATATCGAACGCTTTCGCACTTCTAGTGAAAGATCTGTGTTGTTCTGAAAGAATAGCACAGCGTTGAAATTGCCCGATAAGATCAATTATTCTTTATTAGAAAGTAGTTTATCAAATTTGATTGTTTTTGGTCTACAACAAACTTTTGCAGACCTCCCTGTAAGCCTGAATCATGAACTTCAAACTCACTTACAACCTCTAGAGGAGGTGTTCTCCCTTGTTCCTGGCAGTACTGCTGTCCTAGGCCATCCAATAAATACACCTCCAGGGAAGACAATGCGTTTGAGACCATACCAAATCCCAGAAACCTGCCGGGAGGTCAGAGAGAAAGAGGTGAAGCAAATGCAGAAGATGGGGTTCATAGAACCCTCCCTTAGTGAATGGAATTTGCTGATTGTCTTAGTACCAAAAACCGATGGGTCAATAAGCTTTTGTATTGATTTCAGAGAAGTCAATACAATCTCCAAATTTGATACTTATCCACTCCCCAGAGTGGACAAAATGATAGAAAAACTGGGGGAGGCAAAATACATAAGTACCTTGGACCTATGTAAGAGCTATTTTCCAGATCCATTAAGAGAACAACACAAAGAGAAAACTGCTTTCTCAACTCCAGGGGGTTTAAAACACTTTACAAGGGTACCTTTCGGCCTCCATGGAGCCCCTGCAACATTCCAATGAATGATGAATTCCATTCTGAAACCCCACGGACAGTACACTGCCGCTTATATAGATGACATTGTCATCTATAGCTCTTCATGGAATCTGCACGTAAAATACTTACAGTCAGTAATCCATACCCTGGGTACTAGCAGACTGAAAATTAATCAGCCAAGAGTCATCTGGCTACTAGGAAAGTGAAGTATTTTGGGTTTCTTTTGACGGAAGGACACATACAACCCCAGTCAGAGAAAGTCGCAGCCATATCAAGAATCCCCATGCCAAAAACCAAAAGAGACCTATGTGCTTTTCATGGCCTCCTCGGCTATTATCAATGTTTCATCCCCTGTTTTTCTTAGCTAGTGGCTCCCTTAACTGATTTCTTATTAATCACGATAAGCGGAACAAGAACTAAAGCAACCCTGGCCAGTAGCACTTGAGGCCTTTGAAACTCTAAAACATTCCCTCACCCTGCAAGTCCCGACTATACCTGACCCGTTATAGTTATTTCCCCCAAGAACAAAACTATGCTTTGACTGAAAAAGAAGCTCTTGCGATTAAATGGGCCCTAGAAACTTTAAGATATTACCTGGAAGGACGTGAATTCTCCCTGTATAGAGACCATATTCTCCTCGAATGGATGGCCCGTAACAAAGGGAACAATGACCATGTCTTATGATGGTTTTTAACTTTACAGCCTTTTTGTTTCCAAACTTTCCATCAAAAGGGGCTAGAGCATACTAATGCCAACTTCCTCTCCTGATATCCACAAGAAGTTTTTCTTACAAGTAAGGAAGGAGAGATATAAGGAGGATCCCCGTGAACCCCCTTTCTTACCTGCATTGAACTCCGGGATCCATTCTGCCGTCTTGCCATACTGCCAAGATGCCTGTGAGTAGAGAGAGAGAGAGGGAGAGAGAGACGCAGGGTTAAACCGGCATGACCTGTGGAGGGTCACCAACATTAACAAAGGAACACTCTATCTTGGAACAGGTGGGTGGGCCAGAATAGTTGTGAACCAATCTGGGCGGAACGAAGGAGGGGACAAAAATGCTACGGCAGTTGAGATGTTGAGGAGTTCCATGAAGGAAAAGGAGCCTGCCGCAGGACACCGGAAGAGAGGGAAGAGGTAACCAGACCCAGAGAAGACATCACCACCAGTCTCGATGATTCCCAGGAGACGTGGACCAAAGAGTAGTGGACGCCGCTGGAGGATGCCAGCTCAGGAGAGTTGTGGTGTTGCAGGTGAGTGACTCGAAGGAGGGAGCTGGACGCACTATGTGGTGGGAAGACATGTGCTGTATGTGTACATCAGCTGCATTTCCTCCTGCACTGCCTAGAATTTGGCCGCATGCCTTAAGATAAACAAGACGTTCAGTACAAAGAACGTAAAGGCACTTATGTTCCTAATTTAAAAATACACTTCTTTTGATTCATGTGGTGGAACTTGAGAAATGTATTTTATTACTAGCAAAGGGGACCCCCTCTAAAGTTAACTAAAGTCAGGGAGAAGAGGGGAAAACAACTGAAAATATATATAAAACAAGCTCCCTCACGACCTATATTTCTTTAACTATTTGAAAAGATCTAGTATGGGCTTAACATTAATGTGTACACAATTCAGCACTTAAACAATATAATTTGTTTATCATAGTTTTATTATTCAAGACATTTGTATCAAAAATACCTTTAGTTTTTTTCATTTTTTTATAATACACTAAGAACATACATTTGCATTTATATTTAGTTTTTTTCCTTTATACATGATTGATCACTACAAACACCTGGTAGGCTGATATAACATTTTAATCTGGACCCCTAACAAATAAAATAATACAAAACAGTTATTCTTTTGTTACAATTCTCAAACTCACTCAATCACAACCACACACATTCATACTACACCCGAAACCAATATTCATATCTGGGTCATGGGGAGACTTGGGACTAATTAGTCTCCACAACCCTGTCGGATAAGCTGGTACAACAGGGTTTGACAATAAGGTCGCGCGCTTTTCGGTGGGCTAAAAGTAGATGGAAAACCACCTTCTTCAGGACCTTGCCAAATAGAATGTTTTATTACGACCAACCAAGGGGTACATAAAGGATATAAACAATAAATTGTAATTTGTGCGAGCCCATACACTATATAACATATATGAGAACTGATTGGACTAAAGTAGAACAATATAAAAGGTTATTATTACTCATGCTTAGCATAGAACCTCCACCAAGGAAAAGTCCAACATTAAAGGATACCCTGTGCATATAATGCCTGAGGTTTCCCATACTCACATTGGGAAACGTCAGGTTGAAATGGTGCAAATGATAAAAAGTTTGGCCTAAACATATTATCTCATTCCATTGAGGTTGTTTATAATAGAGAGACAAACTATACACAAAAGTGAAAAATAAGAAAAAAGACTCATGCTATAGAGTTATAATGTATTATTTATATACAAAATGAAGTTTCCTTATGTGACACCTCCTAAGGTAAATAATGCCTGTTTGATACTCACAGAGGGTACAATAGTGCTCCTAAACACTTGATAATGCCGGCACTGACGAGGTCACTAGCTACGAGTGAGTGCTTCAGCAAACTACGGTAAAGAAGATTAAAAAAAATAATAAAATATTTTGATGAATTTAAGGTCTTAAATTTTTAACAGGCAGGTGGTATAGGTGCCTAATCATGGACCTTACCTGTATTGATATAGTTTCTTTGATTTCTCTGTAGCTCCGAATGGTGCTCCAAACACCTAAGTAAGATTGTCATAGACGAATTCCTATACTAGGATTGATATCTATTAATGCCTGACAATTTGTAACACGTTCGGAATTAAGCTACTCCAAACTACTTTTGTAGTGGATCATACAGACCTAAACAGGGCATGCCATGACTGCTCCAAAAGTAGGTTCTGCTGCGGTGTGTCTATTTCATTACTGCGTAGTAGTACAGTGGAGCCAGTAATTCCCAGTTTTGTCGGTTCCACTAAGCGCGTTCCTATAGTAGGGAAATTTAGTTGTAAGAGACACGTAGTGCTAGAGTCAACACGCTAGAACCAGCCACATTGGCTCGTGGCTCTCTATGTTAATGAGGTCACGCTGTTCATCTACACGCGGCCTATTACAAAAGCGTGGTGGTGATATCGCCCGTATTTCTGTGTGCAAGTGCTAATCGATGGGCATTCCTGCAATATTAAATGAGCAAGGTATGTAACCCAGTAGACATTATATTCGCTATACCCTGCAGCCGGTTTTAAACCCCTGTTGTGTGTTTGTAAATTTCACACCAATATTCTGCCCGCAATGTTGTGAACGACCCAGCGTTGGGCTGGAGACCAAGTGGCCAAACATCCGGCACTATATTGTTATTAAGTCCCGACTCGGTCAAAACTTTAGACCATTCGGGAAACAGTGCTGTCCTACTGGTTCGTAGTTAGGAGAACCATGAATTAAACCGGCAAACAAGGGGTACCGAATCGCTTACCTGTATGGAGTTCTCAGGTTTCCTTGCTCTCATCTAATCGTCTCGGCACCGTGCAACCCCCTTGCTAGAGGTCACCATTTTTGTAGAGGCAATTACGTAATGTCGTGGGCCAGCGTGATAAACGTATCATCACGTGTAAGATGGTCACGTGAGAGCTGAATATGAATGCTACGTTTGAGAGAGGCAAATAAGGCGCCATTTTGGAGTGGTTGAAACGAACGACCACACTAAATAGCGTTTCGCCTGATCTATGACATATGCTAATAATGAGCACATGTTAAATTTATTTCCCCTGTATCCTAAGAGTAAGGATGTACCCAAACCCCATAGCAAACGTGATGGTACATTAAGGCCGATAGTATAAATGTGGTTTATAAGGGCAATTGCATATTATCGTAGATCTATGGGACGAACAGGTCGTCACTAATGGGGTAGTCACATATGAGATAAACTTAAATGTTCATGGCGTATGGTAATAATCGGCACGTAATGAATGTATTTTCCCTGTATCTCACAAAAGAGGATATGCCCAAACAGCATACCATACATAAAGGCTCACTGAAGTAGCAGTGTACATGTATATAGGCATGAGTCTAAAGAAAGTTTGTTAAAACATACAATAACCAACACAATGTTGGTAATTCTATCAGTGGAAAAAATATATACAAAAAATATACAAAAAATTCAGTAAAATCGCTCGTATTGCAATGTTGTCTATATTATAGACAGTTGGTGACATTCCAGGCAATTTCCTCATTGCGTCCTTCTTTTACGCTATTGAAGGAAAAGATCCAAAAGTTTTCTCTCCTTTTCCGAGTGAGTTCTACAGGCAATCCTGCCTGTGGCTTCACCTTCTCTAAGATGCACCACCTCAAATCCTTTTCCGAATGGTTCATTTCTGAGCAATGTTGAACGACCGGTGCTGATGATTTATGGGTACGTATAGCAGATTTGTGTTCGCTATATCTAATTCTAAATTCTCGGCCCGTTTCTCCTATATATGCCAGTCCACATGGGCACAATAGCATGTACACAATATTGTGGCTCCTGCAATTGGTAAGATCTTTGAGTCTAACATTTTTCCCTTTGTATGACAGGGAGTCCGTCACTATTGCCGTGTCACATGAGTGGCATGAGCCACATTTATGATTGCCCAATACTGGGGAAATTCCTGTGAGGGTGGTCTGACTAAGAGTCGATCCTGATTCTTGCTGCGTATGTACTAGGATGTCACGTAAGTTTCTGTTTCTCCTATATGCCACTAGAGGGAGTTTTAGTTGTTGTTCCTCCTCGTTGGCATTCAAGATCTTCCAGTTCTTGGTTATGATATTCTTGATCTTATAGTTGAGTTGCGAGTGGTTGATGACACAAACCACTTGGTCTACTGGTGCACGTTGAGTACCTTGTAGTAATGCATCACGGTTATAATACTTTGCCCTCTTAAATGCATTTCTTACTAATCGGTGTGGATACCCACGGGCCAAGAGACGTTTTTTCAACTCATCGCCATGTTTGTGATAGTCTTTCATGGTCGTACAGTTGCGACGTATACATAAAAATTCCCCAAAGGGGATAGAGTCTTTCTGACAAGTGGGATGGAAGCTTTGATGTTGGAGGATGGTGTTCCTAGCCGTAGGTTTTCTAAAAAAGTTGACTTGCAGAGTGTCATTAAGACCGGAGATAACTATGTCCAAGAATTCAACTTGTACCATGCTAAATTTTGCTGTAAATCTCAAATTGGTATCACTGGCGTTGAGCCAGGAAATATATTCCTGCAACATATCTGTTTCTCCTGTCCAAATGAAGAATATATCGTCAATGACGCGTTTCCAGGAGTGCACACTCTCAAAAACGGAGCCGCTTCATTGAAGGCATTCTTCAATTCCCATTCACCCATGTAGATGTTTGCTATGCTCAGCGCACAGGAAGCTCCCATACTAGTGCCTTTGACTTGCTGATATGTAAGTCCATTAAATTCAAAGTAGTTGTTCAACAGAACTATTTCAAGGCACTCTAGTATGAAGGCATCAGGCCTGTCACCAGATCTTTGTAGTAAGGCTGCCACCGCTTGTAACGCTTGACACTGAGGGATGTTGGTGTACAGCGCCTCAATGTCAAGCGTCACGAGGATGTCATGAGTGGAATCAAATGGCATGCCTTCAATTTTATTGATAATGTCTCCCGTGTCACGGATATAAGAAGCATAGTTCTTGGTAAGTGGGCATAAGTATGTATCAACATATTTTGAAAGGGGCTCTGCACTAGATCCTATAGTTGAAATAATAGGACGTAAGGGGGGATCCTCAGTATTTTTATGCGTTTTGGGGACCCCATACAGTGCCGGGACTACAGGACAGGATTTGTTTAAAAATATATGTTCCTCTTGGCATATATCCCCTTGTTCTAAGGCTCTTTCTGTTATACTCTGAATTTGATTGTTCAATTTGCCCAACTCCCTCGGGTGTGATCTTTTATAATGTTCTTGAACTGATAGCATGTCCAGAATTTTGTTGTTATAATTGATTTTATCCATAACAACAATGCCCCCACCCTTATCACAACGTTTAATTATAAGATGTTTGTTATTTTTGATGTTAGTCAGGGCCGAGTTTTCTTTTTGCGATAGGTTGTGCTGTCTCTTTGGAGGATGTTGGATAACACGTGAGATCTCTTTCAGGACTGTTTTTTCAAAGATGTTTTCCCTCCGGACCTACCATATCTAGGGTGGGTGTGAAAGTCGAGGGAGGTTTACATTTGGATACGTTGTCTTCATTATTTTCCAAAGGTCTATTGGTGAAAAATTTCTTAAGCCTCACCTTTCTAAAGAAGGAGAACATGTCTTCATGGAGTTTGAAGGAATTAAAGCAAGTGCTGGGAACAAAAGATAGACCTCTCCCTAATACTGCCTTTTCTTCATCTGTGAGTCCCACAGACGAAAGATTAAAAATAGGCAAGATGTCTTGAGTATTGGGGCTGCAATCAATGGTCCTTTCTAAGTTTTCCAATATTGTTGATTGCGAGTCTTTAAATATGGCTGTTGATGTTGTGGGGTCATCTGCTGTGGCTCCCCTCTGTCTTGTGCCCAGCGTCTGTTCCTCCCTCTGTACTGGCCTCTTGGTAAAAAAGGAGATGGGCCTGAAAACTGTTGTTGATTGATCGGTCTGCCTCTGTAGACTGTCTATGATTGTATTGGGCACCTTCCATATCACGGGAGTTATCTACATCAGAATCTGAAGAGTATGTATCTGAAAAATTGATGACCTTCCTTCTGTTATTTCTTGTATAATTCTGATAATTTGTGCCCTGATTCCAATCTTAGTAGTACGAGGAATTGAGGTATGGGTACGCTTTCTCTTGTGTGTACCACCTAGTGTTTTTTCTTAATTTTTCTGATTTCTTATTAGTAAGATAATCCTCAAACTCCTTCATATCAGCACTCATTTTTTCTAATCTGATCTTCGCTTCTTCAAGTGCTGTGGCTGTCTTCAGTTTGTCCTCTAGGGCTGTTATTTCCTGGCCCAGAGCAGACATGACCTCTTTCGCTGTTTCGATGATCAGGATCATCCAGTCCCTGGAGCAGCGGTTAGCAATATGCGACCACCGCTCCAGGAACTTCCTTATCTCCACAAATGAGGCCGGAACATTGCGAACCCTTAGACCGGATGGAATCACCCCTGCGCGCAAGTATTCCAGCATGTAATAAGCATGATACTCCATCCTTTTTAACTTTTTTCTAAGGTTTAGTAAATTGTTCCATTCACCATTGTCTCCAATTTGGGCAATAGATAGATTATCACTTCGGACTACTTGTACTATTAATGCGGAAAAGTCCTCATCGGTGAACCCAAAAGTTTTAAGGCCTTCCATGGTAAAATTGTCAATACCGATCGGCTGAGACTATGAAGATCTACCCTAATATTGTATAGTGAGTAGACACTAAAAGGTAATTCACAATAGATAAAAAAGATGAAAGGACAATCTTAATAGTATTGTGAGTGAAACACAAACAAACAACCAGACTTACCACCACCAATAATAGATAAACACCCAAATGCGTGAGGTAGAGATCATGTGTCGCACTCCTTACGAACCTAAAAGAAATCAATATAAAGGTTATACTACAGTCCAATCAAAAAAAGAAAATATTTTGTGAAGAATACACAATCCCACAGTTAAAAAACCATGAACACTATTACTAGCAAAGGGGACCCCCTCTAAAGTTAACTAAAGTCAGGGAGAAGAGGGTCGAACAACTGAAAATATATATAAAACAAGCTCCCTCACGACCTATATTTCTTTAACTATTTGAAAAGATCTAGTATGGGCTTAACATTAATGTGTACACAATTCAACACTTCAACAATATAATTTGTTTATCATAGTTTTATTATTCAAGACAATTGTATCAAAAATACCTTTAGTTTTTTTCATTTTTTTATAATACACTAAGAACATACATTTGCATTTATATTTAGTTTTTTTCCTTTTACATGATTGATCACTACCAACACCTGGTAGGCTGATATAACATTTTAATCTGGACCCCTAACAAATAAAATAATACAAAACAGTTATTCTTTTGTTACAGTTCTCAAACTCACTCAATCACAACCACACACATTCATACTACACCCGAAACCAATATTCATATCTGGGTCATGGGGAGACTCGGGACTAATTAGTCTCCACAACCCTGTCGGATAAGCTGGTACAACAGGGTTTGACAATAAGGTGGCGCGCGTTTCGGTGGGCTAAAAGTAGATGGAAAACCACCTTCTTCAGGACCTTGCCAAATAGAATGGTTTATTACGACCAACCAATGGGTACCTAAAGGATATAAACAATAAATTGTAATTTGTGCAAGCCCATACACTATATAACATATATGAGTATTGATTGAACTAAAGTAGAACAATATAAAAGGTTATTATTACCCATGCTTAGCATAGAACCTCCACCAAGGAAAAGTCCAACATTAAAGGGTACCTTGTGCATATAAGGCCTGACGTTTCCCATACTCACATTTGGAAACGTCAGGTTGAAATGGTGCAAATGATAAAAAGTTTGGCCTAAACATATTATCTCATTCCAATGAGGTTGTTTATAATAGAGAGACAAACTATACACACAAGTGAAAAATAAGAAAAAAGATTAATGCTATAGAGTTATAATGTATTATTTATATACAAAACGAAGTTTCCTTATGTGACACCTCCTAAGGTAAGTAATGCCTGTTTGATACTCACAGAGGGTACAATAGTGCTCCTAAACACTTGATAATGCCGACACTGACGAGGTCACTAGCTACGAGTGAGTGCTTCAACAAACTACAGTAAAGAAGATTTAAACAAATAATAAAATATTTTGATGAATTTAAGGTCTTAAATTTTGAACAGGCAGGTGGTATAGGTGCCTAATCATGGACCTTACCTGTATTGATATAGTTTCTTTGATTTCTCTGTAGCTCCGAATGGTGCTCCAAACACCTAAGTAAGATTGTCATAGACGAATTCCTATAATAGAATTGATATCTATTAATGCCTGACAATTTGTAACACGTTCGGAATTAAGCTACTCCCAACTGCTTTTGTAGTGGATCATACAGACCTAAACAGGGCATGCCATGACTGCTCCGAAAATAGGTTCCGCTGCGGTGTGTCTATTTCATTACTGCGTAGTAGTACAGTGGAGCCAGTAATTCCCAGTTTTGTCGGTTCCACTAAGCGCGTTCCTATAGTAGGGAAATTTAGTTGTAAGAGACACGTAGTGCTAGAAATGAGCACTACTGTTTTATTTTATAGTTTCACTCATGCAAGGCATTACCGCTTGCTCAGCAAGTGACATTGTCATCGAAGCTGAGGGGGATAATCAGCGGCCTTTTTGTGAGGAGTCTATCCTGGTTAAACTGGGGACTAAGAACTCACGGGATCCATAAGGGAAACACCCTGACGTACTCGGAGGAAAGTTAGAGAAATCCCTGTCCTGAGTGATATCTCAAGTGAGGTGACGGGTTAGAAAATAAAGAGAGAAATTACAAACCTTATACTTACAGCTCTTTCTTTTCTTCAGGGTCCTGGTGGCACCATCCTTTTAGGGGCACCTAGAGGGAAGAAGAGAGAGCCCAGCATCAGCCCCATCATACCAAAGGAAGAGACTGTTAACCCTAGAACCACACTAAAGCAAAGCAATTTACCAGCCTACCTCTATAAAGTAATAAAATATCGAAATTCAGAAACCTACGCATCCTCCGCTTCCCTATAAAACTGCAGCCCTCCTACAATCCTCTTTCACAATATTGATATTTTATATACGATCTCGTCAGGAAAGCATTCCTACCGAATCGGTTCCGGAATGCTTTCCGAACGACTCGACTGCGAGCTGCCCGAACAACAGATTACATTGCAATGCATGTTAAATCCCACCGAGTCGTTCAGAACGCGATCCGTCCTACCGAATCGTCCGGAAACAAGCACGATGCCACCGAGTCATTCGCAAACGCTGAGGAATAGTATTCCTGTTAGGAATCAGACTCGGTTTACCCACGAATAGCTGACGATGCATCCGATGCAGTTCCTGAACAGTGGGCCCGATTCACAGAAGTAATCTGAGACAAAATCCTAAACTTACTATTTTTGGTATTCACAGAAGGCATTTAGTAGTAGTAAGGTTAGGATTTTGCCTTAAGTCTGTCTTAAGTCTGTCTTAAGTCTGTCTTAAGTCTGTCCTAAGTTTGTCTTAAGTCTGTCTTAAGTCTGTCTTAAGTCAAACTTAAGTCAAACTTAAGTCAAACTTAAGACAAAATCCTAACTTTACTACTGCTAAATGCCTTCTGTGAATACCAAAAGTAGTAAGTTTAGGAGTTTGTCTCAGATTAGTTCTGTGAATTGTCCCCAGTGTCTGTTTGTGTGTCGAATGGCAAGTGGAAATTGACAAAAAAGTATAAACAAGCATTGGCAACATCAAATTCAAAGAAAAAGAATACCACATATTAGCCACACCCACCAGTCCACCTATATAAAGGACCAAACACATTACCCTGATCCTTTGCTCTAACACAACTGCTGCTAGGTCACAGGATTTGCCTCACATCCCCTGCTCTCTGCCTCATACACCCACACTTCCCCACCACACAACTTGCACAGACTTTCTTTTGTCAAAACAATTTTCACAGACACACACACTTTTTCTTATTCACACTCACCCATACCTTCACACTCACCCTCACCTTCACATTCACCCTCACCCCCACCATGGCCCCAAGGAAGCAGCAGAGGTTCACAGAGAAGGAGTTGGAAGTGCTTGTGGCTGAAATAGTCAGAGTAGAGTCACAGTTATTTGGGATCCAAGTCCAACAGACCCACCTGTCCCTGAGAAATAGGATGTGGGACAGGATAGTCAACAAGCTGAAAGTTGAAGCACCTTGCCTGCACACAATGGATGATATCAGGAACAGGTACTATGATGTGCGAAGGAGGGTCAAAAAACTGCTGGCCAGAGAACACGCCCAGAGCCAGCAGACTGGCGGTGGCCCTCCTGCACCACCTGTGCACTTCGCTTCCTGGGAGGAGAAGGTGCGTGCCATCCTTCCGCCGTAGAGCGTCTAGGGACTACCAGAAGTATCAGAGTCTGGTAAGTACCTATTACACATTCAAACAAAGTTAACAATCACACCTCTTTAGACATCACTGTAAAGGATACAGTGATACAAATGACTGTTAATACATGAACAAAGTAGAGTCAATGAGCCTGTGATGTGTATGTCATATTGACAAACAACATACCTGCATTGAAATTGAAAATGTATAATACTCTTACCATGTACATACTCCTTACAAACTCACAGCAAGGCTTTGTGCTCCAAACACCAGTCACCAGCGTCAGCCATCTTGCCAGCACAGTTTCACTCACTCTCAGGAAAGCTGAGTTACAGGGAGGATGGTTGGGATGGCTGGGAAGGTGGGTGTGGGCACAGGCCTCATGGGAGTTGTAGTCACGCAAACACTCCTCCACACACACAGCCCAACAAGCCCACCTGGATCTATGCTTCCCTCACAGTGAGTGGAAAAGTACTAGCAAGATGGCTGACACTGGGGACCGGTGTCTGGAGCACAAGGCCTTCATGGGAGTTGTGGTCAACTCAGACAAAAGGCATAAGTGTCAGACATCTTGCCATCACATTTTCACACACTCTCAGGAAAGCTGAGTCACAGTTAGGCTGGTTTGGATGGCTGGGAAGGTGGGTGTGGGCACAGGCCTCATGGGAGTTGTAGTCACAGCAAACACTCCTCCACACAGACCAACAAGCCCACTTGGAACTATACTTCCCTCACAGTGAGTGGAAAAGTACTGGCAAGATGGCTGACACTGGGAACTGGTGTCTGGAGCACAAGGTCTTCATGGGAGTTGTGGTCAACTCAGATAACAGGCACCAGTGTCAGACATCTTGCCAGCACATTTTCACACACTCTCAGGAAAGCTGAGTCACAGGTAGTAGGCTGGTTGGGATGGCTGGGAAGGTGGGTGTGGGCACAGGCCTCATGGGATTTGTAGTCAAAGCAAACACTCTTCCACACACACAGCCCAACAAGCCCACCTGGAACTATGCTTTCCTGATAGTGAGTGAAAAAGGTACTGGCAAGATGGCTGACATTGGGGACTGGGGTCTGGAGCACGAGGCCTTCATGGGAGTTGTGGTCAACTCAGACAACAGGCACCAGTGTCAGACACCAGTACCTTTCCTATAACTCTAAGGGACTGCATAGTTCCAGGTTTACTGTTTGGGCTGCCTGGCAAGGTGTGTGGAGGACAGGGCATGATGAGATTTGAAGTCAGTGCAAACACTCCTTCTCTAACCCAGTACAAACAGAACCCCAGGAAGCATGCTTATCTGATAGAGAGTGGAAAAGTACTTACAAAATGGCTAGCACTGTTGACTGGTGTCTGGACAACTATCCCCTGCTGGGAGTGGTGGAGAAATAGGCACCATTCATCAGTGACAGACATCTTACAAGTAGATTCTCACTCAGTGTCAGGGAAGCTGAGTTACAGGTAGGCTTTTGGTGCTGGGTGGCAAGGTGTGTGGAGGACAAGGCCCGATGGGAGTTGTAGCCATTACAAATACTACTCCGCTTGTAGTGACAGCAAACACTGCTTATCCCAACCAGCACAGATGGCTCATCTGGGCCAATGGCTACATGACAGTGATCGGAAGTGTACTAACAAGATGGCTGACACTGTTGCATGGTGTTGGGGGCACAAGGCCTTGTTGGGATTTGAATTCAGGTTTAACACCATGCAACAGGGTAAGCTTACTTGCTAGTGAACTTCCCCTAACTGCCAGTTAGCCATAGTCTCAGAAGAGTTAGCTGGGCTAGGTGGGAGAAGGAGTATTTGTAATGGCTACAACTCACATCTGGCCCTGTCCAACATACACGTTCCCACCCACCACAAACAGCACAACAGGAACTAAGCTTACCCACAGTGTTTCAAAATTTCCTAGCAGGATGCATGACACTGGACACTGCTCTCTGACTTTTCCCCAACTACCAACAGGGCCTTGTGCTACAAACACCAGGCACCAGTGTCAGCCAGCTATGTCAGTACATATCCACTCAATCTCAGGAAACCATAGTTCCAGGGGTGCTGTTGTGCACGGTGGAAAGAGTGTGTGTAGTACTGGGCCTGATGGGAGATCTGGCCATTGAAAACACTCCTCCTCACACCCAGCCCTACAAGCCCACCATGAAGCATGCTTACCTGGCAGTGAGTGCAAATGTAACAACAAAATGCCTGAGAGTGGGGACTGGTGTTCGGAGCACAAGGCCATGAGTGGAGTTGTTGTCAAGTCAGACACCAGTGCCCAGTGTCAGGCATCCTGCAGGTACATTCGGACACCCTGTGAGGTAAGCCTAAGTCCTGTTGGGCTGTTTGCGCTGGGCTGGAAGGTGTATGTAGGACAGGGCCTGGTGGGAGATGGAGTCAGTGCAAACACTCCTTCTCCCACACAAACTAAACTGCTCATCTGGGCCTTTGGCAACCTGAAAGTGAGGGGATGACTGACTGACAAGATGGCTGACACTGGGGACTGATGTCTGAACCTATCACAACTACCACATTTGCCTCTGGGCTACAAACACCAGCCACCAGTGAAAAACATCCTACAAGTACACTTTAAAAAATTGTCTGGACAACACTCTTCTTGGTGGCCTGTTGGGGCTGGGTGGGAGGAGGAGTGTAACTTTCACAATTAGAGCACAAGCACACAACCCGCAGTTTATCAAAGTTCTTTGCCACAAAATGGCAGAAAGCCGAGTTTGAGAACTCATCTGACCATGGATGTCAATGTACAACATTCTTGATCTGTGTAGGCACTAAGCTAAGCAGTCACACATTTTGCTACTCGCAGACATTCACATGTGTAGAATGAGATGAGAACAATAAGCACCTCACTCACACCATTCCAAAAAATATCTGGGACGATTAACAGACACTGAGTTTGTAGGCAGCTACACCAATGTGACTGCTAAAGACATGCACTAAGCCCAGTACCCTGGCTAAAAAAAAACATACATTGGGAGAGAAGGAGTGCGTATGTCACCGTGAAAGTAAAGATGTGGGCCACAACAACCCACCTGTGCCATTCACAGGATGTCACAAACCAGTCAATGTTTTTGCACAAGTAATGTCAACTAAATGTCCATTTATGCACATAGCTGGACATGTCCATCAATCCACAACTAGTCTAAAATACATTATACTCCAAAAACATAGGCCCTCATCATATATGAAGGAGGCCAATCTACCTACATAAACTCATCATTATGATTTGAGGGGCAGTGGACACTCACATCATTCATTGTGTCTTTCATGTACCCACAGAGCGAGCTGGAAACACCACTGGAAGCAGCCAGGACAGCCAGTCCCAGACTCTGGCCGACCAGGAGCTCTCCGGCATAGAGGTCTCTCAACCATCTTCGGACACAACGAGGATCGACCTGGCCCATCAGGTGTGGGTCACCCCACAGCACCAGCAGCGGCTACCTCAGGATCCTCTGCGACCACTCCTGCCTCAGCTGACAACACCCAGCTGACCCCTACCCTGACGGAGACAGCAGTCCGAGCCACCACTGACAGCACAGCAACACAGGGCATTGTGGAGTCGGTGGCCAACAACATCCCTGTCAACGAGAAAGGAAGCTCAGTGTTGAATGTGCCAACACCAACTGGGCCAGCTCGGGTGGGTAGGGGTGGTGGGGGGGGACGTGGGGACCGGGGCCATCATGCAGCTGGTGCTGCTGATCAGGAGCACCCACACCTTTCCAGAATCCTCCATGCATACGAGGGTTGCACAGGAGATTTTGGCCAGGTCGTTGGGATCCTCAGGACCATTCAACAGCAGCAGGCAGCCCACTATAAAAAAATGGACAGGTACCTGAGCAAAATTGATGACCTGACTGGGGTGCACAGGGACATTGTCACCTGCCTCTGCCAGATTGCTAACAACATGTCCACACCTCCCTGTGTGCCCACAACATCCAGTGCATCAACATCTGCACAAGCCACATGTGGACTCTGGCGGAGAACCCCCAGCAATGCCGCTGCCTGCACCTGAGGGTCCCCCCGAAAAAGGTAAAAAGGGTTGTATGAAGAGGAATCCATGAGAGACTGATGGCTATGCATCACCCCCAAGAAGTGACAAACTGCTCCTGATATCCTCCATTGTGTGCCAAGCGTTCACTTTGTTGACTGTAATTGAACTGCTCCACATTGACTGGAGGGTCTAAGTTGGACTCAAATAACTTTGGATTTACTTTGGAAGACTTCATCTACAAACACTACCAACTCCTCTCTGCACTTTAGTTTTTATGTTTTGTTGAACACTCCCCCAATGAGTGGATTGTAATCATTACGTCATGCACTAAAATAAATCACTTTGCACAAAATACTTGCTCATGTTGTGACTTTGAATCACAAATGTGCAGATTGAAATGATGCACAAAATCACAAAGAAGAAGGTGTCAACAATATTGGATGAGAAATCACCTCAGAAATGTTAACTACTGCCTTGTGAGTAAATGTAACCTGTCACAGCATGATATATAGACACAACCAGGTTATCACACAACCCATAGTCCATGGTACTGATGCCATTTATGTCCACTGTCTACAAAAATATTACTTTTTAAAACACCATCAACAATCATTGTCAGCAAACCAGCTCGTCATGGTACATGTTTTGTTTCTAAATAATATTTGGATGTGTGAAAACAGATAAGGCACACCTTAATGTGGAGCACAGGTTTATTCTCCAAATACAACCTAGTGCCTTCACACAAAATCAGATCACATCACACTGTGTCAAAAAGCACAAAAGAACAAAAAGATGAACATCAGGTCCGAAGTAAGTGCGTGCCAGGGAATTCCACAACAGTTAAATGTTGGAATATGTCACTGCATCATGGGTCTGAAGAGGTCACAAGTTTGCGGACGACAAGGCAAAGTACCCTGGTAAGGAGAAACATAGAACAGAGTCAGGAACTCATGAATCAGTTGGCACAGTTTTGCAGCGATTTACATCAAAAGCACAATATTGTCTGTGTGAACACTAGCTAGGATTCATGTTAGCACTGTACCTGTTAACCTTCAAACGTAATTGAACCATTTCATTCGAAAAAATCATGTTAATTTTCTTACACTCACATGCATACATACACATTGTACACCAGCAACACACAAACAAACAATTGGGCTTTGTCACCTTCTCTCATTGCATACTTACACTCATGTGAAAAAGTTGTGGATGAGCTGTCATCGCAAATCCAAGCCCTCCTCTTCATCATCACTGGCAACATGTCCCAGTCCTGGATCTTCCCTAGCTGATGGTTCCTGGTCTCCGTCATCCAGTATGAGAGGTATTGTCTTCCTTTTAGCCAGGTTGTGGAGCATGCCGCAAGCTGTGATGATTTTGCACACCTTCAATGGGGCATATTGGAGAGCTCCTCCTGTGCGATCCAGGCAGCGGAATCGGGTCTTCAGTAGGCCAAAAGTCCGCTCCACCACTCGCCTGGTCCTACCATGGGCCTCATTAAATCATTAAACTGAACATCTGCAGGGGTGACAGGGTTATGGAGTGGTGTCAGCAACCAAGGCTGGTTGGAGTATCCTGAGTCTCCTACATTGAACACAGAAAATACTTCAGTTGTCAGACAGCAAAGCACTATCTGACATACAATCAACACACACGACAACATAAACATACTACATTACCTACCAACAAGCCAGGCAAACTCAGGTTGCTGCTGGGACATCAAATGGGGGATGACGCTGTTCCTCAGGATGTAATACAAAAGGGGATGATGGACGGAACGTTTGAGCCAATCAAACACTCACCCCCAGTCAACTGATCTGGGTTTAATCCATCATCATTCTTTAGCTCACTCCACCACCCCAGTTCAGACATGGCCATATGCAAATCAGTCTGACCCTGTGCCTCATGGGAACAGTCCAGCCCGAACTGCCAAGCAATGTCTTCCCTGGACCGGAAACAAGCATCCTAGGACCGGTTTCTGGCATTTCAGCCGTCATCAGCCAGGCTTGCTTGAATCCAGTGGCAAAGTGAGCAAGGGACCCACGTCTGGGCATACCCCCGCCAACTTAGGGCGACCAAAGCGATACAAAAGGGGATGATGGACGGAACGTTTGAGCCAATCAAACACTCACCCCCAGTCAACTGATCTGGGTTTAATCCATCATCATTCTTTAGCTCACTCCACCACCCCAGTTCAGACATGGCCATATGCAAATCAGTCTGACCCTGTGCCTCATGGGAACAGTCCAGCCCGAACTGCCAAGCAATGTCTTCCCTGGACCGGAAACAAGCATCCTAGGACCGGTTTCTGGCATTTCAGCCGTCATCAGCCAGGCTTGCTTGAATCCAGTGGCAAAGTGAGCAAGGGACCCACGTCTGGGCATACCCCCGCCAACTTAGGGCGACCAAAGCGATACAAAAGGGGATGATGGACGGAACGCTTGAGCCAATCAAACACTCACCCCCAGTCAACTGATCTGGGTTTAATCCATCATCATTCTTTAGCTCACTCCACCACCCCAGTTCAGACATGGCCATATGCAAATCAGTCTGACCCTGTGCCTCATGGGAACAGTCCAGCCCGAACTGCCAAGCAATGTCTTCCCTGGACCGGAAACAAGCATCCTAGGACCGGTTTCTGGCATTTCAGCCGTCATCAGCCAGGCTTGCTTGAATCCAGTGGCAAAGTGAGCAAGGGACCCACGTCTGGGCATACCCCCGCCAACTTAGGGCGACCAAAGCGATACAAAAGGGGATGATGGACGGAACGTTTGAGCCAATCAAACACTCACCCCCAGTCAACTGATCTGGGTTTAATCCATCATCATTCTTTAGCTCACTCCACCACCCCAGTTCAGACATGGCCATATGCAAATCAGTCTGACCCTGTGCCTCATGGGAACAGTCCAGCCCGAACTGCCAAGCAATGTCTTCCCTGGACCGGAAACAAGCATCCTAGGACCGGTTTCTGGCATTTCAGCCGTCATCAGCCAGGCTTGCTTGAATCCAGTGGCAAAGTGAGCAAGGGACCCACGTCTGGGCATACCCCCGCCAACTTAGGGCGACCAAAGCGATACAAAGGGGATGATGGACGGAACGTTTGAGCCAATCAAACACTCACCCCCAGTCAACTGATCTGGGTTTAATCCATCATCATTCTTTAGCTCACTCCACCACCCCAGTTCAGACATGGCCATATGCAAATCAGTCTGACCCTGTGCCTCATGGGAACAGTCCAGCCCGAACTGCCAAGCAATGTCTTCCCTGGACCGGAAACAAGCATCCTAGGACCGGTTTCTGGCATTTCAGCCGTCATCAGCCAGGCTTGCTTGAATCCAGTGGCAAAGTGAGCAAGGGACCCACGTCTGGGCATACCCCCGCCAACTTAGGGCGACCAAAGCGATACAAAAGGGGATGATGGACGGAACGTTTGAGCCAATCAAACACTCACCCCCAGTCAACTGATCTGGGTTTAATCCATCATCATTCTTTAGCTCACTCCACCACCCCAGTTCAGACATGGCCATATGCAAATCAGTCTGACCCTGTGCCTCATGGGAACAGTCCAGCCCGAACTGCCAAGCAATGTCTTCCCTGGACCGGAAACAAGCATCCTAGGACCGGTTTCTGGCATTTCAGCCGTCATCAGCCAGGCTTGCTTGAATCCAGTGGCAAAGTGAGCAAGGGACCCACGTCTGGGCATACCCCCGCCAACTTAGGGCGACCAAAGCGATACAAAAGGGGATGATGGACGGAACGTTTGAGCCAATCAGGATGTAGGCATCATGTGCCGAGCCAGGGAAACGTGCGCAGACGCGGGAGATCAACATGTCAGCCAGACATACCACCTGGACATTGATCAAGTGGTAATGTTTGCGGTTTAGGTATGTCTGCTCATTTGCTTGTGGTGGGATTAAAGCAACTTGGGTGCCATCAATTGAGCTAATGACATGTGGTATCCTTCCCAAGGCATAGAATTCCCCCTTGATGTCAGACAACTCTCCAGGTGTTGGGAATTTAATGTACAGGTCCAGGTAATGTAGCAATGCCTCCAACACATCCCAAAGGACATGGCTGAACATGGTTTGGGACATGCCACCAGATGCTTCCACTGTATACTGGAATGACCCCGTGGCAAAGAAATGTAGGGCTGCAATCACCTTCACCGTGGGGGTCAGCACAATAGGATATGTGCGGCCAGGCTGCAAATTTGGTGCCAACTGCTCAGACAACTCCTCAATAATGTTCCTGGTGAAACTGTATTTTCTGATTGTATCCCATTCTTCCATGGTCTGGAGGTCGGGAAAGGGCCTGTAGACTGGAGGTCGTCTGTGATACCTATGTGTAGAGTGTAAACAGAGTTGGTGTCAGTTTACAATGTCTGAAGCAACATGCATTGAAACAAAATGATCATGAAATCTGAACACAAATAAATGTACAGAGCAGTGGAAATACTAATTTCTATGAAAAAGACTGACCCTAGATACATATCACAGCATTAGTACCCTTCCCAGACAGGTTACCAACGTATGGTGACACTGTAAAAAGTCTCTACTGTCGGTCACTGTTCATGTGATCAAGCATCACATACTCCACAACTCCCCACCAAATAAGCCAAGATATAGGTTAGTGACAACAATACATGGCTGAAAGGTACCCACAATAGGATCATGTAATGCCAGATATGTGGGACACATGAAATACACAGCGTCTCACAATGAGAATCATGCACACCACTGTCACAGGGTGGACACTGTCACGTTGTCATGTCTGCCAAACACATACAATCACATACACAGAACATGAACAATGTAGGTGTTGCATATATTACGCCATCATTCACTTAAGTCATGGACACAAAGATACACTAGTAATTCACACAAAAAACACAAGGGTAAATGCTTTCTCCATGACTTCAACACCCAACATTTGCAGTCAGAAATCTCACAGATTGAACACTGGGTCACACACTCCCCAAAAGCATTGAATATGTTGAGAAAACACATGTGTATCCCCCACAACTCATTGGCACTGGGACCAAGCCCAGGAGGATAAAAGGAGTAGTTTTGTCATAATGTTGGTATTAGCCTCAAAAACAGTGTGTCTAGTGCCCCTCAAGATTAGCTCCTCATGGGTGTGTGAGCTATTTATTTAAAGGTCCATTTCATCATGAAAAA
The DNA here is from genome assembly GCA_963921515.1 of Calotriton arnoldi. NCBI lineage: Eukaryota > Metazoa > Chordata > Amphibia > Caudata > Salamandridae > Calotriton > Calotriton arnoldi. Next base: position 1,142,132 of record CAWUFW010003765.1, read on the forward strand.
AAGTCTCCACACATGTAATGCACAAAAATACATCAATCAAGAAGTGTCTGCCCTGCCGAAAGATTATTGAAAGGACGCGGTAGCCACATCCTAACCGATTCTGACTGAGCCATAGGCTGCAAGTTATTATGGTGACAGACGTGGTGAGTATTCAAAGGACGCGGTAGGCGCATCCGAACTGATTTGGTCATAGCCATTGGCTGTTGGTTGTTATGCTGACAGACGTGGGTGAGTATACAAAGGACGCGGTAGCGGCATGCGAACTGATTCGGTCACAGCCATTGGCTGTTGGTTGTTATGCTGACAGACCCGGGTGAGTATTCAAAGGATGAGGTTGCCGCATCCGAACTGATTCGGTCACAGCCATTGGCTGTTGGTTGTTATGGTGACAGACGCACATTTCGCTTTGTGCTCTCATCGCATGGAAACCGACACGGTAACCTCCCATCACCAATGTATCAAAGTCAATCGCGGTCTGATGATGAGTTTTTGAATGTCGCAGTAGGCGTGTCATCTGCACGCAATGTTGTGCATTGGACCGATTCGGATAATGCGACCAACGCAAACCTATCGCCTTGTCCACATGGGATAAAGACAGCCTCTGCCTTTTAGATATGTCTGTCTGTTCCCTAGAGACTTCACTTGCCTGCACTACCTGCATCATTCATGCACCTCCCCATCTCTCTGCTGTTGTGTCCACATTCTCTCTGAGCTACTATGGCACCTACAGTGGACAGGGCCCCAGCTTTCAGCGAGGAGGGGAACCAGGCCCTGTTGGAACCCTCCTGCCACTGTAAAGCCTGCTCTATGGCAATCCAGAGTAGCAGGTGAGTGATGATCACACTGCATTTTCATTGTACATGTGCAATCACCATGTTATACTACCATTAGGAATCTCATTGGCAAGCCTGTAAAAAAAATTCTGTAAGTTTAAAAGTGTGTAGATAACTGTTCTGGGCAGGTACACTGCTATAGAAGTGTTTGTACTGGGGTAAACATCTTATCACTGTTCTCATGGGACGGAGTCATCATTGAACCCAGGACAACTGCACAGAATGCCATATGCCTAGCCCTTAGACATTGTTGCCAAACTGACCATGACCAGTGTGTACAGGTGTCTGACTCAGAAACATGTTGCATGTGAACTAAGGCTCTGTCACCATGTTATCCTTACAGGTCAATGCCTATGAAAAAGCCAAGTTGTGGAGGACCATCGCCTGGAAGGTGCGCTCCGTGGGGTTTGAGCTTCGGCGCATCCGTAATTGCTGCAAGAGGTGGTAGGACCTTCCCGGCTGGACCAAGAAGATCGCAGAAGTCCAGCTGGGCCTGTCACGTCCAGGCAAGAGGGGCGGGCACCGAACACTGACCCCCCCACATGCTCCGCATCCTAGCGGTGGTCTTCCCTGACCTGGATGGGCAGTTGAAAGCCAGACAGCAACAAGGAGGGGGTGAGTATGTGCCTTTTCGCACACCTTCGTTAAACATGCATGTTACAGTACCTTAGCCTGCTGCCCCTTTTACAGGTTGTAAGTGAGCCAAAACCCACTGATCAGTTTGGTAAGATGCATATGCACAGGGATAATTCGATGCCCGGTAATGCCCCTTTCATCAGGGAGATGTGAGTCAGTTATGTTCAGGGAAGTGATTGTAGTGCCATGCTCATGTGCTCACCACAAATCACAACAACATGTGCATGGAGGTAACCTTCTGGAGTAATGCAAATGCCCAACATGTGCCAGTACATTGACTAATGTATGACCTGTTCTCAGTGTGGTTTCCACAAATGTATGAAGCATGTTTTTATTGGAGCAAAAAAGTGTGAAGAGGCCATGCTATACATCCCTGCAGCAGGTGACATCAAGATTAAGGCCTTGATGAGTTTTGCTTGCTCATTGTGCCAATGTTAGGTCACAGCCGTGTTGCTCAGTGTTATAAAATGTATCCCATAGGCCAATTACAGGTATGCTAACTCTGGTCATCTGTCACACTGGCCTGTCACATGATTGTGTGGAAGATTCCATTCTCCCCATTCAAAAGAGTGAGTCCATGTGTCTGACTCTGTAACAGTGACAACACATGCCATTCACTGACAAACACAAGTGGTCACTGGTTGAAACATGGCTGAAAATGCGAGGTATGATGTCAGATACAGGTTCACAACAGTGGCCATGTGTGTAAATGCTGCTGACTATACATACCTGGGCCTTTGTAAACCATGTGTATGATGCATCAATGTCAGCATGAGAGGTGTAAAATATGCATAATTTTGAAGTAAATCAACAAAATGAGATGGGAAAGAAGAACAATCTAAGCTGTATGAAGTGTGTAATATGTCTAATGGAAGTGAGGGACATCCAGACTTGGGCCATACAAATGGGGACCTTTGCAGTCTAGACAGGATTGGTACACAGTGTTGACTGGACTCATGAAGAATGGAGGTTCAGTACTGATAGTCTGTACAGACAATGCACCCAGACGGGCCAGTGGCATGGTGTTCCACCAGAAGCATTGTGAAGATGCAGTCAACGGACTTGGAAGTGTGTTGACCATTGTTCACATCTGCAAATTGTGAGCTGTTTACAATGTGCACAACATTCTGATTCATCTTCATGACATTGTGCATAGATGACACAAGACAGTGGGCCACGTGTCTCTCACCCTAGCTATGCCTACTACCTTGTTGAATCCTTAATTAGAGTCAGATGTGTGACCCGACAGTAGGGGACCTGAGTTACAGGACAAATTAGCACAATCACTGTTATCTGTGTGACATGACTCATGCAATGAGTACGCAAGCTTAAAGCTGGACAAGGATGTCATTTGACCTGTGACATTACAGCCAATGGTGCACAATTTGATGACTATGGATTGCAGAATGGATACCATATCTCAATTCAATTGTTTGAATCCTATAACCATTGTGAGCTCTGAACTCCCTTGCAGGAGATGAGACAGGTATGTCATGACACGAGACCGTCAGGTGCAAAAGACGATACATCAACTGCTACATAGTGAAGTATTTGACATTGTGGTTGTGGCAATTGATGTTGATACATGCAATGTTGCAGATAACATCCTGTGTGAGGGAGCAATGGTTAACTTGCAGACTGACAAGTGCCATGTATGTAAATGTATCAAAAGATCATAGCACTAGTCAAAATGATGTAGTTGTTTGAACTGTGAGGATCTGTGATTTTACCTATGCGTCCGTACATACAGATGACTCGTGATTCTTTTTCATTTTTGTTCACAGCATCAACACCAGCCAGGGTAGGAGGCAGTGCCACGGATGTAGGGGGAGCAGTTTGCCACTCTGGGTCCAGTGCAGAGTCACATGTGGAGGGATCCATTGGCGTGGAGAGTGAGGGGAACCACACTAAGGGCAGGTCTGCAACAACATCTGTAGCATCAGAAGACCAGTCAAGCTCCAGTGATGACTCCCTGGTAGTGGAGGAGACAGGGGATGATTCTTCAACATCGGAGTCCACCACCACCACTACCATCTCCACCCTCCCAGCTGCTCCCAGGCCCGGTGTCCGTGGCCGGTCCCGTGGCAGGGGACCCGTCTCCTTCGCGCCAGACACCTCACCCCCTGCCCCTGTCTCCCCTGCTGCCCTCAGTGTGGAGGCCATCGACATCCTGAGGCAGATCTCTGTGGGGCAGACATCAGTGCTGAATGTCTTCCATGCGCATACCATTCATTTGACACAAATGGTGTCATTCCTGGAGGGCATTCACTCGGACATGTCTGCCCTACACAGATCCAATCAGGCTCTGGCCTCCACACTGACGGCAGCAGTGTCCCAGCTCCAGCAGTCCCTCCCCCTACTATCTCTTCCCCATCCACTGTCCCAACTACCCTCCCTGACCCAAGCACACGCAGAAACACACATGCACACACCTTAACAGCCACACGCAGCACACAAACACACAGACACAAGGGCCAACCAACACACACGCACACTCAGGAGACAGACAGCACACTCACCACCACAGACACACCAGCAGACGACACACATGCATCCACAGACACTCCGCAGACCTCAGAATCCTCTGCCTCCACAACCCCTACCCTTTCCTCTCCTATTCCCCCCTCTGCCCAGAAACCCTACCTATGTGACCTTGGCCTCTTCCCTACCGACTCATCCAAACCCCTCCCAAGAAGAAGAGCCAACCCACCCCCCGGACCTGAAATCTAAACCTGCCATCCCCCCTCGAAAAAGAAACCCCACCGCCCCCTGCATAACCTCCAGGTCTCCCAAGTCCCAAACCCGTCCACCAACCTGTACTTCCCCAGACCAGCCCAGTACATCCGGCACAAAAAAACCCCCTCCCAAACAGTCTGAGTCCCTCCCTTTTTCTGTACCTTCCATTAAGGGTTATACCATCCCCAAAGTGACAAAATCCAGTCCATCCCACTCTCCATCGAGCCTTCACACTACAGCTGTACTCCCCCTCAATCTGAGACTACCACGGCAGTGGACCCACACACCCCTCCTGATCCCATCCCACCCAAAACACAACCCAGTCCTCCCTGGTTGTGTTCCTTTGGTGCCTGGCACGCTTCCTAGATGCCCCTCCAAGGGAGGTGACCCTTAGCAGAAATTGTGCAGGCAAGACTTGATGGGCATGACTCCTCCGGCCCATGTTTCAGAGACTTTTGGACTGGCCATTGGCCTTTTGTTATTTATTATCTTCAGTTCTCATGCTGAATAAAGAATGTTAAAGATTTCTGTATTCTTCAAATTGTTTTTTAAGTCAACTGTAAATCAAGTACAATTAGTAATATACAATGATGTTAGTATGGCATGGATTGCATATGGTCCATGCACTTTGACAGTATGTATTCAAGATTTTGGTGTCTACATTTGCTGGGTGTCATTGTCCACATCATTTTTGGCTATGAGTGTGATATGAAGTCACAAACTTTTACTTTTTAACATCACAATTGCACATAGGTGAGGCTTTCATATGTCAACATAGTGCAAGTGTTTATAAGTGCATCAGTTTAGGAGGAGCATGCCTGCATATGTTTGTGATGCACTGAAAGACACCTGTCTCATCGATACATCTGGGTACATACGGATTTGGACTATATGGTAGTGACTTTGGACACACCCATGTACACAGAGTAATAATACAATACATGTATGTGACTTGATAATGATGGACCCATGTCTGTCTCTTCTTTAGATCTGGTAGACTAGTGGCAGTGACAACCTTGCCACAGGTGGCATGCCACTGTAGGCAAATACCCTTCATGGCTGTGTACTCATCTGATACATTGTCTGAGCCCATGATGAGTGTAAGGTGAGCAGTATTCTCACAGTCTTCAGACCCTGTTGCCCCCAAGGACTCCTCTGTCTGCATGGATTCATGTTAGGCGAGGTGTGTGTTGTCTTAATAGTCCATTGCTTTCTACTTTATATGTCATTAATACCATCCTGCTTTTGTTTGTGGACATCACATGTATGGGGTTTTTTGTCTGTCCAAGCTTAGATTTCATATTTACAACCACACACCAGTCACAGTTGAGCATAATAATTGTGTGTATTTTGTCATTTGTGGATGCCTGACAATGGGTTCCTTTTAAGCTATGATTGATGCTGTTCCAGGTCACACAGAGCTGAACTAGGAGTGCTGTTATGTCTGTTGGATTGCCCAGTGCTACATGTGGTAAGCCAAGTGGACAGTGAGTGCACAGAAGTGATGTGTGCCCATCTACTGTGCAGATGCTACAGGAGCCAGTGTCACATCCATGCTCTTAGTTGCCACACCGGGGAGGAGGTGGATTTTGGAATGTGAGGCCTAGCTGCACATGTGTTTTGCAAGGTTAATGTTGCATGTGCTACGCTAGCTTAAACAAGGGTAGAGGTGAGCAAAACTAGCTTTTACAAATTTGAAATGGAGTGGAGAGTCATATGTAATGGGGGCAGGACAAATTTAGAGATTGTCAGAGAGTGTAAGGTAGGAGTTAAGTTCATGGGCAGTTCTTTTGTAGGAGATATGAAGTATCCACATTGTTCCAATGTGAGTGGTTTTAAATGCAGGGTGTGAATCAGGGTGTGCAAGCTTGTAAGACTGGTTATATCCTGTGCAAGGTATGCTAGGAATAGGTAGATATGATAGGGGTATAACCAGCTAGACTAGGTTGGATTCTGGCAGGCGATGAGAGCAGTGGTCTGTGTCACTACAGTGAGAGATGACTGCAACAGGGCAGTTCCAATGAGTGAAGATAGTTATTAATGTGTGTAAGTCAATTGTGGTATGGATCCTGGAAGTCATATATGGATGGGACAGGGCCACAGTGAGACAAGGTTAAACTTGTCATTTGTAACAAGTTAGATAAGTGTATGTCAAGGGTATACACCAGTTGTGAAAATTAGGGTGCTGAACGGTGACATATGAGGCATGGTATACTTGATGTATGGGTTTGAATCTGTGGATGCATTTGTTTTTGAAATGACAATCTGTAGAACTTAAGCAGAGTATGGTGGGTGTATGTTTCTATGTAAATGGCTGAGGGCATATTCATTGAGCAATGTAAGTGTCTTGTTGTGAGATGTGTTGATGTGTTAAGTGAGCATGTCGGAGTGGGCTGTGATGCTGCACATTGGGATATGAGTGCAGTCCTAGACATTACTGAGGGTGCAACTGGTGATGAGATCGGTCCATTTGACATGCTGCATTTGACGTCTGCTGAGGAGGTGATGAGTACAGTATATTGTGTGCATGTCATGTATATTAGAGGTGTTGTGTACATAGTGATTAAGAGTGGTGCTGTGAATGTAGGTGAGGATGTAAGAAGGGCTCCGCCAGTGTGAGATTGTATTCAGTTTGGAAGAGTTTGAGTACAAGGCTGAAGCTTGTGGGGCAGACATGCTTTTCTGGCTAGCTGCACCAGAGGGGGCTTCTGACGTGCTTGTGTGTGTATGATAGTTTTGAGAGATGAGCATGTACTTTGAGGTGGAAGTGAGAGTGGTCATACCCACACAAGTAGAGTTCACACAGGCATGAGGTAATGTTGAAATGTACTTATGTGTAGATTATGTGTATGGAAGTAGGCAAAAACAGTAGCCAGAGTAAATATGAAGATGTGGAATGTGTTTGCTGCAGCTTGCTGTCTGCCACCGAACTATGTCAATTGTGTTTGGGAGCCACAGATTGAGCCACCCCCTGGCATCCTCACCAGTACTGGCAGCTTATCTTACACAGTGGTCTGTGCACTAGACACTCCAACACTGTTGGTGGATTCTCCGTCCTGAGACTCATGAGTACTCCTACTACTCTTCAGGACACAATCTGTACCTTCAACATGGGTCTTTTTTTTGGGGCACACACTACAGCCTGAGGAGCTCAATGCAGAAATGCTGTGAGTTGTGTGCAGCGCCCACAGTCCACACCTGGTGACTGTATCCCACCTTGTTGTTGGCCCATGCTTCTTTCAAAACCAAGATTGATTTTGTCTACAAATGATTTAAAGACGAATTTGACAGAACCACTTCTAGGTTGTTGTATTGGGAGGCACTGAAATCAGTACAGAGTGGCTGGGTCAATGGAGTAGTGTGTTATCTGGGCCAATGTCTTTTGGTCTTTCACGTACACAGAGGCATCTCCATGTCAGACTTTTGTGAGTACATTGGAGTTCTGTTGCACTGCAATGTTTCAGTGTGTGTTGTGTTGGACTCATGCATTCACTTTGTGATACATACATATGTGTGGGTATGGGAATTCCTGTTGCACCGTCAAAAGTGTGTCTCTAATAGTATTTGGCGGGCTAAGTGTACCTACCTGATGATGACATTCCCTCATTCGACATGCACAACATGCTTGGGACTCATGGTTGGATTGAGATCAGAATGATGCTCGGGCACTCTGAAAGTAATTGGCAGACATTCTGTGATCATCTCTTTCATTGTAGCCTCTGTGCTTTTACCTGAAAGGAATGTTTCACAAAGGCACTCTGCTGCTGATCAAGAAGGTGGTGTGTAGTTTAAACTGTGGAAATGAGAGTTGGCTCCCTGCAAGGCCCCGGCATACAATGCAACCTCGCTGCACCGGCCATGACCTGAAAGTGATGGGCGGGTGAGGGAGATGACACTGCTTCTGTCAAGGCACGCAAGGCTGTGCGCCAAGATGAGTATGCTCCAAAGGCTATCCCCCAGCCTCAATTTACAGCACAGCTGGTGAGCGGACAACATACTTGCACCACGTTGCAGTGGCCTGGTGGGGACTGGTGAAGTAAGTCAGTCTCTTGGTGTGTTTTACAGATGTCACAAACCTGTGGTATTGACCCCAACCCCAGATTTGCCCCTACATTGCTGTGGGTATTGACCCCCCAACCCCAGATTTGCCACTATATTGCTGTGGGTATTTACCCCCAAAACCAGGTTTGCCACTACATTGCTGTGGGTATTGACCCCCCAACACCAGGTTTGCCCCTACATTGCTGTGGGTATTTACCCCCAACTCCTGGTTTGCCTCTACATTGCTGTGGGTTTTTACCCTGAACCCCAGGTTTGCCTCTACATTGCTGTGGGTATTTACCCCCCAACCCCAGGTTTGCCTCTACATTGCTGAGGGTATTGACCCCCCAAACCCAGGTTTGCCTCTACATTGCTGGTGGTATTAGCCCCCCAACACCCTCATTTGGGTCAAGATTGCTGGAAGTATTAGCCCCCCCCAAAAATTGCCTCTACATTGCTGGTTGTATTCCCCCCTCCCAAAGTTTACTGTAGTTGCGCCCCTGCTTTGTCTTGTAATGTCTTTTGCGGGGTAGTTGTGTAGGTGTAGGTGTCGGACTTATCGCCTGCGACTATCGTGTTGGTTGGGGTGGTAGTATTCTTCGTAGGCGTAGAGCATGGGATGACATGAGCGATGGGATACATGGCTGCACCATCTCATTCGCAGGAATTGTGTTGTGGTGTGAATTGGAGCTGAAATACTCCCCTTCCGGAGGCTTTAACGTGTTGGTTGTGGCGACCGATTCGGCGCACAGGAAGTACGCATCGTACTTGTCAGGTCGGATTCGGCCTGTAAAATGCCTCCGGATTACTCCATTCTGCGTTTCCAGAGAGTTCTGAAAGGGAAAATGAACACGGATTCGGAGTGACCAAGTCGTTCGGTAAGCAAAGGGTTTTGGGCATCGTACTGCGTCGTTTGGTTAAACCGGATCCCAGTACGAGACGGTTGGAAGGTCCGACTCCGGACGGCTCTGGGATGGCCTTCCTAACAAGATCGTAATCGACTCCTTAGACTTCAACAACATACTATTGAGAGGCACACTGTATATCTGAAATCAGTATTTGTCTGGTACAATAGGCCTTTGTTAGATTTGTCAGCCTTAGAGGGGTTTTCCCCAAAACCTTTTGCCTTACCTCCTCCATTTTTTTGCTGCACTTATTTTTGTTGGCCCTAGGCTTCTGTGCACTTTACTACTGATAACCAGTGCTACAGTGCATGTGCTCTCTCCCCTAAAGGATTGTTACATTGGCTTATACCCAATTTGCAGATTTTATTTAGTGATAAGTCTCTTGTAGAGTGGGATACCATATACCCAGGGCCTGTAAATTAAATGCTACCAGTGGGCCTGTAGCACTTATTGTGCCACCCACTTAAGGAGCACCTTAAAACATGTCCCAGGTCTGCCATTGCAGCCTAAATTCTTTTTTTTACAGCCATGCCGGCTTGGCATCAAACCCTGCCTTCCAAGCCTTAAACTAACCTTTTATTGCATATAAGAAACCCCTAAAGTAGGCCCTACACAGCCCATAGGACAGGGTGCTGTGTAATTAAAAGGTAGGACATGTACTTTTAAGTTTTACATGTCTTTGTAGTGAAAAGCTCCTAAATTCGTTTTTCACTACACCTCCAGTAGGATAAAATTAGGAATTCCTTATTACATTTAACAAGCTGTAATTTCCAATTCGGAGCAGGTAGCAACATCATATTTGATGTCTTTGGAATTGTGGTGAAATGTCCTATTCAATAATAAAGACTGGTTTTTTATCACAATTTTAAAAAATGCCACTTTTAGAATTTGGCATTTTTCTGACCTTAGCCCTTTTGTGCTTGCAGCCTGGCCTGGGCTACATGAATGGGTGTAACTGACAGTTACACTTTGTCAATTCCTCCCAGACAGTCACACAATAGAGGGATTAGTTATGCCTGAATGGGCCCTCTGCTGGTAGGATAGTAGGGGGAGCTGAGCACAGCCCCACTTGCAACTAAATAGCCTGTGCTGTGCCTTCACACATAGGGCCTAATGACTCCACATTATCACTGTAACCAGCTTGGAGCCAGGACAGTAGAGGCAGGAAACTCCATGCACTTCAAAGCCACTGTCTAGAAGCTTCTCCCACCTGCCAGAACCAGGGCACCAGGATATAAAAGTAGGACCTCAGGCACCAACTCTTCATCAACTGGAACTGTGGATACTCTGTTAGGAAGAAGGACTGCTGTGCTGTTAGGAGGACTGCTACTCTGCTGGACTGCTGCTTTAAAGGACTGCTGTCCTGCTGGATTACTGCCCTAATGTTCTACTACTCTGCTGCTTTCTGCCTGGGTTCTTGGACTGGATCTTCTGTCCCAGGTCTTCCAGAGTGGCTCACAAAGGCTAGTTTGCTTGCCTCCTGTTCTGGGCCACAGGGACACAAAAGGCTTCCTCTATTTTGAAGCCGCAACCTGAGTGAGTCCTGGCCCTCCAAGTGGTGTCCCTCCAGCCCTGGACCCTTGGAAGTGTTGCTAAAGGGGCCAGATAGCCAAAATCCAAAAGTGGGGACTTAAAAAGTGTTTGTCTAAAAAGTGCTTTGAGGCCTAATCTGCTCGCCTATCCTCCCGAGGTCCATCGCCAGTCGGATTGACTTTGCAGCTTCGCCAGCATATTTCTTCTCCACAGCAGCAAATCCTAATCTGCTGTCCTTCACCAAAGGGGTATCTTGTGGAGTTGCCTTTGGCTACAGCCCTCTGCCTCATCTCGCTGGAGATTTTCGACTTCCATTTCAGAGACTAAGTCTAAACATAGAAATCGACCCAAGGCTATCCAACGACGACGCTTCCTCCTTGGACACCTCTGGCTGCCTTGCCCCTCTGAACTTTACCTTCTCAGAACATTTTATTCAGAAACGTTTCTAAGTCCAAAGGTAAGCACTGACCGGGCCCAATCCATTTCTTGTATCTGAACCGCGCTCGGCCATATTTTTTTACTTTGGCCCGGTCTCGCCCGTCCAGATGTCCACGATTAGCGCATTGATTCTTTAGGTACTAGTTTTCACTACATATTTTTATCTATTCATATCTCTGGTTCTACTGATTGGATATTTGCTGTTTTGGTGTCAAATAATTTCTTAAAATATACTCTATTTTTCTAAATTGGTTTGGAATTTTTCTTGTGTTCTGTTTTCACTTTATTACTGTTAGAGGCAATGTGAAAAGTATTTATCCAGCAAACAAAGTTAAGCCTGACTGTTTTTGTGCCAAGCTACCCAGGGTTAAGCACAGGTTAATTTAGTGACTTTTTGTTGTCCATCCTGCAAGGGATTGTGGCTGTTGCTTGACCAGGGCTCACACCCCAATCAACCAACAACCAAATTTCCCACAGCCTTCTTGTGCATTTTATTTCACAATAACAGTATTCTTCATGGCCATTCCTTCTCCTGGTGCAGTATTAACTGTGGCCGCTCAGTGTTTCGGGATGCATCAGTTTCTGAAATTGCACATATTGAACAAAAATATTTGTACTTGACATTTAAAAGTTTTAGATCTACAGAAGACCAATGAATATAAATTCATTTTTGTTTTTCTAGCATTATTACACCTCCACCGGCAGAATAATGCAAAACATTTCCACACTCTTATTTTCACCACATATTTGCTCTGAACATTGCAGAATCTAAGTTTCTCTTTCAAATAAAAGAGAGGGGGCTTCTTTGCCAGCCCCATTGCCTCTTTCACTCAGTCACAATCAATCATTTTTCTAGAAGTGCCACCAACTGGGAGTCGGGCGCAGACCATCTTATTTGTTCCTCATATTTATATGGACCTTGCTCTTCCCCAGGCAAAACTGAGTTGCTTCTTAAGTGGTTATTTCTGGTGGTTTCCTTGCAAAAAGTGGTTGCGTTGAGAGGGATATTTCTCACTGTAAATGAAAATATCCTGCCACTAATAGGTGTTTTGCAGTTTATGAAAAATATGACCCGGGATTAGGATACTTAGAGCCTCAGGCTAATTGCCAACTTCAGGAAACCTAGCGGATGGTAAACCATGAACATGTCTCGCGTGGAGGAGGAAGGAATGCCTAATAGATTACTATGCAGGGAGAGACCTTTGACAAATGTGTGACTACAAGGCTCCCCTCATTCCCAAGTTACCAAAGTGAGGGACCTTATGAACACTGATTTAGAAGTTATTACTTCACTCACCAGCTAAAACATTACAAGGTCATTGTATGTGTGAGTCCTGGTCATGTATGTTTGAAGTCAGAGGCTTATTATAGGGAAACATAGGGATCCCGGTCCTGACGAAAGCCCTCGTCCTACATAGGTCATGGATAGGGCTAAAACATGTTGAGCTGCTGGATGCAGGAGCAATAAGACTCTCCTATTGCATACCAAATTTTGTTTTAACCATCTCTTCACCACCCCAATATTTAATAGGATATTATCATTGGATAGGTGATCTTGTCTTGATCTGCCACCCCTTACCCCTGCAAGTACTCTCAATACAACTGAGGGCCCACATGCCAAAAGGTGAGTGCCGGATGACCGATGATGAAGCATAACACCCAGGTGGGTGTGATGAGGTCATCCCCTACATTTTTAAGAACTTTCTAATGGTCGTGCATTGGTCGATACAAGGGGCATCTGCATTGTAATAGGATAAGGTTTTTGTCCAGACTTCAGGAACATAGAGGCTCCAACATTTGGCCTCCATAACACTCCATTTGTTCTGTCTGGTATGGGTAACCTATGAATCACCTGTGCATTACATGAGGATGGTGCATTATGGGCAACAATCAGTCCTGTGAGACTTACAAGATAATGTGAGCTCCAACCTCCTTTCACCACAAATGTACACAGACAAGAATCCACACAGTGGATGTGTTTTACAACTTTATTAAAATCAACATCCGAATTTAGTCCAGGTAACGTGTATAGATGTTACTTTGAAAATAAACTAAATAGTGGCAATAAATGTAATTAATCAGCAGAATTTTACAAAGAATTGTAACATTACGTCAGAATTTCATAAATTAATTAAATTTAATGGGAATCATTCTCTGTTTTGCCGGCCCCCCCAATCTAGCTTCTAGCTAAACTATCTTAGCACCAAAAGGGCCTGTCTCAGTTTCTTGAGGTTACCTCCATACCTTAGCCAAATAAACAGGTCTGTTGTTCTGTACTAGGATATGGTTGAGCTCTCTGTGAGTTTTAGTTGTGCCATTCCCAGGCATGCAGGTAAGGCCAGGCTGGCTCCAAGAAGAATATGCCCTTCCCTGAAGATGTTTACAGCTACAACTTGCACAAACCAAGTCTCCCAGGAAGTACACAGCCTAATACATGTTTATACAAGGCTTCAATAATCTTTTCTGATTACTTTGAAAAGGACAGGCATCTTGCAGGATGATGGCAAATGCATGAATTAACATGTTATTCTTTTTCCACCTTCACTGAATTCAGTCACTCATAAACCAAATGAATACAGATGCATAAATAACTGACGCACTATCACACTATTATAAACCAAACGTTATATGGTATACATTTGCATTTAATTTCAAATGATTTTATTAAGTTTTTTAGAGAACAAAGAATACAATAATAATACATAAGTAATATGCTGAGTACTAATACAAAGTAATACTCCAAAAGTTATATAATGCAAAACTATATAAAACAAGATACAAAGCATACCATAAAACAATATAGAGTAATAATAATAGAACAAAGCAATAATTGGCCTGAGATCATGTGCAATAAGCAAGTCTGTAAGATAGGTAAGAGGAAAGAGGGAGAGAGAAGAGGGAAAAAGGAACCAATACTTTCCATGTGTATTGAGAAATGTGCGCCAACCTATAGTATACAGGAGTGCAAAGTGTGGTTGTGAGTGGTTGTTAGAGGAAGAGCCACCAGCTGCTCCTAATATATCTATGAGGTTAATTGTGTTGAAACTTAGGTGGGATAATGTATACCTGTAACTTGCCTAAGGTGGTTTGTTAGAGGTGAAATAGTTGTCTAATCTGTCCCAGATGGGTCTAGCTGGAGATTTCCATGGTGATTGTTGGAGGGAAATATTGTCTGCGCCTCTACTATGCATGATCCAGTTAATCCAACATTTGAATGAGGCTTTGCGTGTGTCCTCCCAATTGTTTAGGACTATTTTAATTGCTGATGTGAGTATAAGGTCCATAAGTGCCATGTCTGCTTGGTTTCCTAGGTCTGCGTTAAGAAAGCCAGCAATTAGTGAGGTAAATTCTTTTTTTAGGTGGCAGTTAAATAAGGTAGATAAAAAAGTGAACACTTTGTCCCAAAAAGCGGATATAGCTTTACAATAAAGGATGAGGTGGGCTTAATCACCTACTTCTTCTTTACAGTTCCAACAAGTAAGCTCTGAGAGGATGTGTTGAGCATGTAGATGGGCTGGGGTCCAATAAGCCTGTGGATGAGCCATAGTTTCGTTTGTGATAAAACTGGAGAGATTTTTTGGTAGGTAACTGATTTCCATATTTGGGCCCAATGAGATTCAGACAAGGGGTTGGAGGAGTGTTGTTCCCAGAACAAGGTTAGTTTTTTGTTTAAGTGCGAGGATTTAGGACGTAAGAGTTTATATATGTGGGAGACTTGATGTCCCTATCTATTAATTTTTATTATGAAGCCAGGGAGAGATGGGATTGTTCTATGCAGTTTAGATTTCGATATGGCAACTTTGATTTTAAGGAAGTTATAGAACTCCATTTTATCAAGTTTGTAAGTATCTTGGAGTTCTGTAAATGTTATGGGATATGATGAACATTCTAGTTGATGTGGGAAGAAAATGCCTTTATTTATCCATGACTCAAAGTATAGGGGTTTACCATTGTATTTGATATTGCGGTTATTCCATAGAGATGCAAGGTTTGAGTATCTTATGCTTGTATGGAGTTTCTTGTCTAGCTTTAAGAGAGAGGTTTTTGTGTTTTTTTTATAGATTTTGATCTATCTAGCTTGACAGTGTTGGTAGTTAATAGGGTAAGTGGGCTTAGATTATTTAGGATGGCCGTTTCTATTTCTAGCCACACCGGGTGTAATTGTTAGGAGGATAAAGCCAGTAGGAGCCCTGTTTTGCTAAGAAGGCAGTTTGATAGGTTTTAAAATCTTCCAGGTTAACACCCCCTAGTGATCTATCTAATCTGAGCTTTTTTGAGGGCTATTCTAGCTTGCTTACCTTGCCAAATGAATTTTTAAAGCAAGATATCTGTCAAGCTGTCACCTGACCAGTCGTTCCCATGGTTCTCCGAGACTTCCGCTCTGACAAATTGAAAGACGCCATTATCTGCCTGTTGTGAAGAGGCACTGTTTAGGCTTTGATAAGATATAGTTGGTCCCAGAGTCCACGCACGCAGCACTTTACCTTTGGGACTTCAGCCCCCAGCAGCCCTCAAGTGCCAGAAGGCGCCAACGCAATCTTCCCGCGCCCGTAGGCGCTCTTAATCAGCTCGGGGCACCCGCAGCGCAACCGGGCCGCGGGCGGGCTTGTCTGCGCCCATCAGAGCCTGGAGGAGGCTGGGCTGGGCCTACTCTTTTGGCGTTTTGGCTAAGATATTAACCTCATTTTGACTATATCTGCACCAGCACTAAGGTAAAGGTCTTGTATCATATTATATTTCCTATAAAGCGGCTAGAATCTAAGTTAAACCCTGTGGAAAATACGTTTTTACTAAGCATGGGGAAACAGAAAACTGCCCTTGTGCCAAAAACAACTGATACCACCTTGGACGGTTTCCTGCAAAAGGCAGTGGGGGCCCTAAATAAGGAAATTGAATTGGCAGAGAGGAGACTGTCTCTAGTGCCTATGAACCCTGGGCAAAGCACTACGCTACGCTCGCGTAGTTTGCGAAGTTTGCGCTTACTTCGCACAACGCGAATTGCACGTAGCACAGTGCAAACACGCGTAGCGTAGCGTAGTGCAGCGGTCATTTTACTTGCTCGCGGTCCTCAACGTCAAGTTGGCGACCGCGAGCAAGCAAAATGACATCCCGGCGAGACTTTTTCTCGTTCGCGATCAGCAACATCAAGTTGCCGATCGCGAGCGTGGAAAATAAACCTCCCGGCGAGATTCTCAACGCGGGAGGTCAGGTTTCTCATTGCGAGTGGTCGCGTATGCTCGCGACCGCTCGCGATGAGAAACTACCAGTCCGCGTTGAGAAAGCTGCAGCTCGAGTAAAAATCTACTCGAGCGGCAGTAAAAGACAGCTCGCACTGTGCAAGATGCCGTTTTCAATGAATGCACAGTGCGGACAAGCATTCGGCACTGTGCAATCATTGCGAACAGTGCACTACGCAGTTCGCGTAGTGCTACGCGTAGCTCGCGTAGTGCGAACTGCACTTTGCGTAGCTTCGCGTAGCGCTACTTCGCGAACTACGCCCAGGCTTAGTGCCTATCCCTGATCCTCCAGCCATATCTAGTATCACTGAGAACCCACATATTGAAGTCAATGGAACAAATCCTGAACTAGGACCACCACTACCATTATCACCCGCCATCATCATCGTGAGCCAGGGCAACCCATGCGTCCCCAGGAGAGAGAAGAGACTGCCCCACAATTAACTATGGAAAAATCTGGGCCTTCGATTGAGATTGGGGGGAAGAGGAAGCGAGCTGAAGTGACAGGGGCCGATCCTAAAGTAAAAGGACAATCGCCGAGGGTTAAGCGCACGAAACAATCTCATCTGATAAGTACTGTGTGTAGAACTCGCAATGGGGGAGGGAAAAATGTACAGGTTGACCAGGACACATTGATGGGAAAAATTAGTAAGGTTATCAGTGATGCCCTGGAACCTATCCTCTCTCGACTGGCTTGCATTGAAGAGCATCTTGGGCGATTCTGGCAGGTTCAGAGGGAACATTTAGTACCCCAAGAAGCAAATGCAACAGACCCTTTACCCAGTGGAAAAAATAAAAGGGCAACTAAAGAGCCTTCTAGTGTCTCCTTGGGGACACAGGATTTATCTATTGGCAACCCTACCACAGATAGCCGGACCTTACTGCCCAGTACTAAAAATAAGTCAATTGACATGAGAGGAAGGGAAATTGGGATGAACGGGTTATCTGTTGAGGAAAGACGAGGGGGAGGGAAAGTTGGGCAAGGTGAACTAGGATCTACGACACTAGAGGGTGAGAGTATGCCACAGGAATTGAGAAGCATCTCGGATCCTGGGTATAGAAGCTTAGCTGGGCAGGGGGCAGGAAATATCTTAAATTTACCACCTGACTGTACTCCTTACACAGTAATCTTGACAGGCGTCCCTTATCTCCTCCCAGGCCAACAAGACAGTTGCTCAAGTCTTATAAATAAGGCAGCACACTGGTGCTCTAGGAGAGTCCCATCCCAAATTAACTGGCTCGACCACATTATCATGGCAAGGAGGGTGGGCTGGTTAGGCCCTACAACTAAATGCTCAGAGGGGGACTGTGTTGTACTTAATTTTAATAATGCAAGATGCACGTTTTTCGCCATGAAGCACACCAGGTATCTACCAAACGATTCAATAAAGGTTTGTCCTCTGGGTTTTTTCTACCCCCCCCCCAACAGGGGATGAGTCTGAGGCAATATCTTCCAGGGTATGGGCCAAGAAGACAAATTCCTTTTCAGCCCTGTTCATTTGCCCACCCTAACCGCTTTGATGCTCTTTCGGGCTTGTTAGACATTGACTGACTCCCTGTAAAATCAGGCAGTATAGTCGACCCGAAAAGTTTACGTCCATGGTGCCCAGTTTTAGGGAGAAACGTAGATTCAGAGGATATCGGGAGTAGGCAACTAATAGATCTATCTGCTCCTCCCTTTTTAAATACCAGTATCTCCTGCAATAATATGAAGACCCCTGAAATTCTCATTCGGGATTCAATCCTTGCTCCCAATGCGAACCTGGGGGGAGAGGGATCTGAAATTTTATTCACGCCCACTGTATCTGTATCACAATCAACAAAGGCAGGCCAGGTGAACCAGATCCCTGCTACTGCCATGTGTAGAATCATCTCATGGAATATCGCAGGAATACGCGCAAAATTAAACAATGAGGATTGGGTGAACTACATTAAGGATTTCGATATCATTTGTCTACAAGAAACATGGCACCAAGTTGACATTGTGTTGGACGGTTACAACGCACTGAATGTCAATGCAATACCCGCAGAAGCTGGGAGGGCGAGAGGGGGGCTTGTGACCCTAATCTCAGTCAAATATGGGCATATACAAACCCAAGTTGTAAAAACTACACCCTGGTATCAGTTAGTCCTTATCTCCGGCCTAATTCGGGTTAAGATACTGTTAATAAACTGGTATTATAATATCTTTGACCAGAATAGCAGCTATGTGATTGAGGACTTACAGGCACAGATAAATAACATCGCAGGGAAGTGGCAGCCCCTATGCATCTTTTGGGTAGGGGATTTTAATTGTTCCATTTGTACACTGAGCAACACTGGAGTTTGTGGGCTGTTAGATACAGATGATCAGCCTCCGTCACACTTCACCCATTTTGTATAGGGCGAGGCCTTGAAATCCATTATCATTGACAACGACCTAGGTCTTATTAACATTAATCATTTGGATTGTAATTCTCTGCCCCAGTGTCCTACATATGTTGGAGGAGGCAGTGGAAGTACAATTGATTTTATGTTCATTACTCTGAAGTATTCCCCACTTGTTCATGATTTTGAGATAGCCCCAAATGCTGCAAGTGACCATGACCCACTAACTGTGCTCTTTAGAATAACAGCTATGGAAGGGAAAAGTGATGGATGCCCTATTGATTTCAATCAAAATAGAGGAATGAGGCTAAATTGGGGTAAAGTCGATCCTACTGTATTTGAAGAAAAAATTATCAAGGCAAACTTGAATTCTATTATGGATTGCCTCAGTGATGATATTTCCCCTCTGAGGTGGTTCATGACTTTGAACTGATCTGTGCAGATGTGGCAAAAGGTCTGACCAGATCGGCTCAGAGAAGTGAACCACAGGAGGAGCGATGGTTCAACGCGGAGTGCTCTAGAGCACATAGGAATCTTAAAAGGGCCCTCCACACCACCCCACGTGATAGAACACAAATCAAAAATATAAGGCAGATTTATAAGCCGCTGTAGCCATTACCTACCTGCTGCTGTTCATGGGGTCATTCGGCCTGGAGCTGCATGGGGCTTCATTCCTCTGCACTTTTGCTCGCCTGCCTCGGCCTCAGAAAGCGCCAGGAGCCGGGATTGGGACCTGGAAGTACCAGCAGGGACTACACTTCCCAGAGCCCCTATCACAGAGGGAGCGCTAAAAGGAAGGCGTCGGCCCACGGCGTGCTGTAGCCGCTGTAGCCATTACCTACCTGCTGCTGTTCGTGGGGTCATTCGGCCTGGAGCTGCGTGGGGCTTCATTCCTCTGTACTTTTGCTCGCCTGCCTCGGCCTCAGAAAGCGCCAGGAGCCGGGATTGGGACCCGGAAGTACCAGCAGGGACTACACTTCCCAGAGCCCCTAGCGCAAAGGGAGCGCTAAAAGGAAGGCGCCGGCCCGTGGCGCTCTGTAGCCGCTGTAGCCATTACCTACCTGCTGCTGTTCGTGGGTTCATTCGGCCTGGAGCTGCGTGGGGCTTCATTCCTCTGCACTTTTGCTTGCCTGCCTCGGCCTCAGAAAGCACCAGGAGCCGGGATTGGGACCCGGAAGTACCAGCAGGGACTACACTTCCCAGAGCCCCTAGCGCAGAGGGAGCGCTAAAAGGAAGGCGTAGGCCCGCGGTGCGCTGTAGCCGCTGTAGCCATTACCTACCTGCTGCTGTTCGTGGGGTCATTCGGCCTGGAGCTGCGTGGGGCTTCATTCCTCTGCACTTTTGCTCACCTGCCTCGGCCTCAGAAAGCGCCAGGAGCCGGGATTGGGACCCGGAAGTACCAGCAGGGACTACACTTCCCAGAGCCCCTAGCGCAGAGGGAGCACTAAAAGGAAGGTGCCGGCCCACGGTGTGCTGTAGCCGCTGTAGCCATTACCTACCTGCTGCTGTTCGTGGGGTCATTCGGCCTGGAGCTGCGTGGGGCTTCATTCCTCTGTACTTTTGCTCGCCTGCCTCGGCCTCAGAAAGCGCCAGGAGCCGGGATTGGGACCCGGAAGTACCAGCAAGGACTACACTTCCCAGAGCCCCTAGCGCAAAGGGAGCGCTAAAAGGAAGGCGCCGGCCCGCGGCGCTCTGTAGCCGCTGTAGCCATTACCTACCTGCTGCTGTTCGTGGGTTCATTCGGCCTGGAGCTGCGTGGGGCTTCATTCCTCTGCACTTTTGCTTGCCTGCCTCGGCCTCAGAAAGCACCAGGAGCCGGGATTGGGACCCGGAAGTACCAGCAGGGACTACACTTCCCAGAGCCCCTAGCGCAGAGGGAGCGCTAAAAGGAAGGCGTAGGCCCGCGGCGCGCTGTAGCCGCTGTAGCCATTACCTACCTGCTGCTGTTCGTGGGGTCATTCGGCCTGGAGCTGCGTGGGGCTTCATTCCTCTGCACTTTTGCTCACCTGCCTCGGCCTCAGAAAGCGCCAGGAGCCGGGATTGGGACCCGGAAGTACCAGCAGGGACTACACTTCCCAGAGCCCCTAGCGCAGAGGGAGCGCTAAAAGGAAGGTGCCGGCCCACGGTGTGCTGTAGCCGCTGTAGCCATTACCTACCTGCTGCTGTTCGTGGGGTCATTCGGCCTGGAGCTGCGTGGGGCTTCATTCCTCTGCACTTTTGCTCGCCTGCCTCGGCCTCAGAAAGCGCCAGGAGCTGGGATTGGGACCCGGAAGTACCAGCAGGGACTACACTTCCCAGAGCCCCTAGCGCAGAGGGGGGGCTAAAAGGAAGGCGCCGGCCAGCGGCACGGGACGCGCACGGGGACGCGCCCAGGCCAAGGGCGGGCCCGTCCACGCGGGAGGAGCCCGGAGGAGGCTGGGCTGGGCCCCCTCATTTACACCTGCAACTGGAAGTAAGGTACTGTTGTTTTGTTAGTTATAATCATGGCTAAAAGAAAGGGTCTAATGGAAAAGACCGGAGGTGGGGCGGTAGCTACCCTGGACTCATTTCTGGTGAGAGCGGCTAGTGTCTTGTCACATGAGATAGAGCTGACCGAAAGGCGACTATCCCTGGAACCGAATATTCCTCCATCGGGTCTGACCACAGGGAATATCCCTCACAAGCAGCAATCACTACCGTTAAACTCATCCGATTCTGCGCATGGCCAAGATGGATTTTCACCTCCTAACGCACCTACAGTGCCTCCTCTAAGAAGGGGCATAGATCTTTCGCCTCAGCATCTTTCCCCAAAGGACCCATCGCCGAAACCACCGGCTAACCGTACTAGAGCAGGGGCCGCTATTAACTTGAAGCCAAAACATCCCAAGACATCTCGCCACTCTAAACTTAAGGGTCCACAGACAAGGCTGCTTCCAACGAATCTTGAAACATTAGCACCCTTGGGGTCTCCAAACATCTTGTTGCCCCAAGTGGCCCCAGAAGACTCTATCTGGCCTGAAATGACAGTTAGGATAAACAACATAATGGCCCCTATCTTAGCCAAGCTGACTCAAATCGAATCTCGCCTGACGGACTTAGAGACACAGAACCAGCTATTACTAGCACGATTGGTCCCTCCAACTGATTTTCTTTTGGAGGCACCTACAACTATAGTCTCTGTGCAATCAAGGGAACCACGGGTGCCATCCGTTCCTTTGACACTGACAACATCAATGACGTCCCAAACACATACCTCTTCCAGTGCTCCAACACAGCCCCCAAATGCTATGTTTAACTCAAATCCACGGGAGGACTGGGTTCGTCAAGAGAGGAGTATAAGGAGTACAAGGGACCCACTGGGGCAGCCACCATCAATACAAGAGGAAATAAGGGGGGCCCATCACTTAACAGGGGCAATTGAAACCCTCCTGGGAGCACCTGAAAGTGAACTGCATCAATACATCCACCTCCCACCTGCCGCTGCCCCACTGGTACTGGTTTTGGCAAATGTCCCCCCCCCTTCGAGCTGACCAGAGCAAATTTACGAGACAGTTGATGGATAAAAGTCTCCACTGGTTATCAAATAATGTTAAGGTCTCAGAAATTGGGAGGGTTCAACTGGCCAACGAAATTATTATGGCCAGGAGAGTAGGGTGGGTGGGTGAAACAAGAAAATTCTATCCTGGTGACTGCGTAATCATTAATTTTAACAACGCCCACACGGGTCTCTCCCTTTTAAATAACCTTCATAGATATTCACAAAGGAAATCACAGATTATACCCCTTCCATTGGAGCATTTTTATAATGCTCAGGGGGCAAGTCGGGGAAGTGTTTAGGGTCAACAAAACTCCAGTCTAAGGGGCATATGTATCAAAATGTTGTTTTGCGATTCTCAAATAGCGATTTTTTGCGAATCGCTATTTGAGAATCGCAAAACGCGATGTATGTAGGATTTGCAAAAACTTTTGCGAATCCTACATATCCCTTAATTGCGAATCGCAAATTGCGATTCGCAATTAAGGAATACCTCCCCATTCATTCCTATGGGCCTAGAGGCCCATAGGAATGAATGGGAGACATTCGCAATTTGCGAGTACCCATTAGGTACTCGCAAATTGCGAATGCAATTTCAAGGATGCAAGGGTGTCAAAAGGACACCCTGTTGCACCCCTGAAATAAGCATGGGTGCAGATGTGGTGCACATACATGCCCTAAGGGAATGTATGTGCGCCACATGGCACTTTGAAAAATGCAAAAAGTGCATTTTTCAAAGAGATCGCAAATTACCACCAACCTGAAGTTGGTGGTAATTTGCGATTCCTAAGCCAAAATCGCACAACTTGGGTGCTTCCTACATTGCATTTAAGGAATCGCAATTTGCGATTCCTTAAATGCATTCGCAAAATAGGGAATCGCAAATTTTGCGCTTCCTTATTTTGCGATTGGGTTTTCCTTTCATACATTGCACACAGCTAAATTGCGATCGCAAACGCTGAAATTCTGCGAATTTCAGCGTTTGCGATCGCAATTTAACTTGATACATATGGCCCTAATACTCATTTTGGGATTAGACTGCAAAATAGATTCACAGCCCTTTCGAACTTGGATGGGTGTGATTGACTAACTCCTCCAGTTCTTCTACCACTAGCGAAGGCAACCATTGCTACTGAGTTTAGCCCACCAGAGTCATCAGCCACTATAACATCTCCCAATAGCCCCCCTATAGTAGTACCTCCTATCATGATCCCACAGGAGAATAGGTCAAGTACTCAACTCCCTTTGCCTGACATAGAGGAAATTAGGCCCAATATGATATCATGGAATGTGGCAGGTATATCCTCTAAAATGGGAAACACCCATTGGCTAAATAAGTGGCAATCTATGGAAATAGTATTTTTTCAGGAGACCTGGGCTAAAGACCCAGTCTATTTCTCCGGGTTCCGCACTTTCTTCTGTCCGGCAACTCCATCACCTTCGGGAAGGGCGAAAGGGGGCCTACTAACCCTAATTTCTAACACTATATCCTCTGAAGTTAGGCAGGTGGGCCCCTTAAATAGTAATTTCCAGATTATTCAGCTAGGCCACAGGAAGCAAGAAATGTGGACACTGGTTAATTATTATAATAATGAGTTTGGGGAAACATGAAGGCTGTGGTAGACGTCTTAGTGGACGAGATCGAGAAACTCAATGAGGTTGGAAAAAGGGACTCTTTAAATCTTATTTGGGTGGGGGATTTTAATATCCATCTTTGTAGGTTTAACGGGACTGGGGTCTGTGGAGGGGTTGACCCTAATTAATGATAATCCCCTTCAACATTTCGCACACACTGAGTATGGTGAAACCCTAAATAGCTCATTATACAAGTGGAACTTGGGGATAATAAATGAAGTGAAAGAGGGAGAGAAAGGGAGTACTTTCAGAAGGGGAATCCAAGAGTCTACCATTGATTTTATTTTAGTGTCGGAACACTTACATGGGAAAGTGCTCCATACGGGCACCCGTTTTTCGACTCATAGCGATCATGCCATTATATTTATCCACCTTAGCAGCCTGCTTAAGGCTAAAGATCACAAGCAGACAGTTGAGGACCTGAACCTGACTAGGAGAAATGGCTATCAATTGAAATGGTCACAGGCCCACAAGTTAAACCTAGTCCCTGATATTATAGCTCAGGTCAAGGAAGAAATAATATTATGCCTGGGAGAGCATTCATCGCCTTCATTCCTTGTTACCCAGTTCTGTGCCCTTTTGGTAAAAATAAAAACAGCACACACTCGTCCACAGTCATCAAATGCCACTGTAATTGATGGATGGTTTGATACTGCCTGTTCTTCAGCAAAAAAAGCCCTTGTAAGTGCATTAAAAACATATCCTAGAGACCCTAACAAGATTCGGGCTTTACGTAAGGACTATAAAATAGCGAGGAGGGTTAGAGAAAAGAACCTTAGGATGGAGGCCTGGGAAGACCTGGAAAAAGCAGCTATCTCAGGAAATAGCAGGGACTTCTGGAAAATCGTGAACGCCCCCCACTTTAAAGAGCCCACCAATCATCGCTTGATACACATATAGATGAAGAGGTATGGGTGGACTTCTTTGAGAAAGTCTTTGGTTTAACACCCTCATCAAATCTTCCACTAATTGGCTCAGAATCCACATCTCAGGGTGGGTTAAGGTTCTCTGTTTCTGAGGTCAGAAAGGCGTTGGAAGCCTGTGTCCCTGGTAAAGCGCCAGGGCCGGACGGCGTTCCAATAGATCTCTTTCAGTACAATTATGACATGTGGGTCCCGCTTTTAACAAATGTTTTCATTAACATTCAGTTAGTGTGCCCCCTTCATCTTGGAGTCAGAGCATAATTGTCCCTATTTATAAAAAGGGGGATAGGGGGTGCCCAAGTAATTATCGCCCTATTTCTCTCCTTGACACAACAGCTAAACTCATGGGACGGGTTCTTTTAGCAAGATTGGAAGAGTGGGCTGAAACCCATGGTATTTTTATGAAAGCGCAATATGGCTTTAGAAGAGGAATGGGGACGGTGGATCAATGCCTAAACCTCTCTTTATCCATAGGGAAATACACCAAGGCTAAAAATGGAAAGCTCTATATGGCCTTTATGGACTTGACCGCAGCCTTTGACTGTGTCTTTCACCAGAGGCTGTGGTCAATGTTGGGGGGGCATGGGCATTGACCCGCCGATAATCGGCTTTATCCGCCAGCTGTACGCCAATGCCACTGCCTGTGTACGGTATGGCAGGAAGGGGGAGTGCACACGTCCTTTTAAAATCGAAAAGGGAGTCAGACAGGGGTGTGTTCTTGCCCCGTTTCTTTTTTCACTCTATACAAACGGGGTTGAGGCCGCCCTGTCTGCTCCACCTTTGGACGTGCCTAAATTTGATCATACCCCCCTTTCACTTCTGGCGTATGCTGACGATGCAGTATTAATGGCCAGATCAGGGCTCGCCTTACAATCCCTAATTACAGCTTACTCCACTTTTATGACCTCCCTTGACCTAAAAGTAAATGAATCTAAATCTTTTATAATTGTGGTAGGCGCCGCTAGAGGTGAGAAACATCCTCATTTTCAGTTGGCAGGAAAGAAAATTGAGGTGGTAGACTCCTTTTCATACCTTGGGGTTCTTTTTGACAAAGATTATTCATGGTCTAAATTGGTGCTGGGAAGGCCCCAGGGTATGGAAAGGAGTCTCCAAGTTATTAAAAGGTTTGCAAAAAAGTTAGGAGGCAGCCCCCCAGAAATAATTAAAAACATCTAGTCTGCCAAAACTAAGTCCGCGGCAATATATGGGGCAGGAGTCTGGGGGATGGTTGACGCCAAGCCCCTCCAGCAAGCGGAAGATAGATGTTTCAAAAACTGAGTATCCTTACCTCAATCTGCCCCTAATCATATTTTACATCAAGAATTAGGGCTTCCTCACCTGACCGACTGTATTAGATTGGCACCAATTTTACTGTGGATATCTATATGGCGGAGGACCGCAGTTGAACTGACCCAAAGTATTATCAAGGATTGCTGTAAGCTGGACCACTACAAGCGTATTGGATGGTTAAAATATGTTGAGGCCCAACTGAATGAGTTAGGGATGGGCAAATTATTTCAGGATCCCGAATCCTGTAAGAAGGTCACAAAGAGTAGGATAACGGAACTATTTATGCAGAGAGCAAACTATGCACGACGGGCAATGACTCATTTCCAAAATTCAACCACTGCCTATGACCTGATCCCACCAAGACCCGGGGAAGGCTTTTTCTATCTTTCTGGCATTAATAACGCGCAACATAGATTTATTCTACTCCGCTTTCGTTTGAATATGATTCCGTTACTACTAGGGTATCCTAGAAAATGCTATAAATTGGCAGATCTGTCACCCTGCCCTTGTAACAATCATTCACCGCAGTCAGACCTCCATATAAAACTTTTTTGTAAGAAGTATACTGCAGAAAGGAAAACATTTATCCTCCCAATTCTGAGGCACCATAGATTCATGCAGTGTCGGGTGGCACTTTACTTTTTAAAATCCCTACCGGATTTATTTGTATGTTTCTCTGTAGCTTCATTTTTGTGGGCTTGTTTTAAAAAGAGGAAACAGGGGATGTTAGTTAGGCTGCAATATTCAATATGATTTTTTTTATTTAATTGTTTTTAATTCGTTTTTAACTTCTTTTTTTAACTTGTTTTTAACTTGCTCACTGTGTAATAGGTAAATTGGTTATACCGGTCTTTTCTCTCTTCTTTCTTAGTTTTTGAATACATGGCTACATATCAGTGTTGAGATTTTAGGATGAATTTGTACTTTTATGGTCTGTTTATACAAAAGATCGAATAAAGTTGTGAATTGAATTGAAGTGCACTATCAAACAAAGGCAAGACGAATTGAGGAGCTTGGCTTGGGGGGCCTTAGAGAGAGCGAGTGCTCTGAAAGACTCAAAGAGTTTCTGGAATATAATTAATCGCCCTCTATTTAAAGATGAACCTAAGTCTGTGAATTCGGTGATCTTGGGCTCTACCTGGGAATCTCATTTCTCGGCTATATTTAACACGAAAAATGTTTTAATAGTTGAAGCAAGTGGGAACCTCTATTTGATTTAAGTTCAGCCTCACTATTAAGTCGATCGATTACAGTGCTAGAGGTAGAGGAGGCCTTAACAAAGGGTATTAGTATGAAAGCCCCTGGCCCCGATGGGGTTCCCCTTGATCTGTTTAAAAACAACCCTAAATTATGGGCACCAATACTTACAAACGTTTTTAAATCTGTGGTGATTGGTCCCATTCCAGCAACCTGGAAGGAGGCAATTGTTGTTCCTGTATATAAGAACGGTAGTAGGAATGACCCTGCCTGTTACAGGCCAATTTCGTTAATTGACGCTACCGCTAAAATTCTGGGGAGGGTTATCCTTGCGCGCCTTGAGACCTGGGCGAATAGTGCAGGGATTGTGTCAAGACTGCAATACGGATTTAGAAGGGGGATGGGTACTACCGAACAGTGTCTAAACCTGTCCCTTGTCTTGGGCAAGTACATGAAGGCCAGGAGGGGTTCTATCCATTTGGCCTTCATGGACTTGTCCAGTGCCTTTGATACGGTAAACAGGGGGAAATTGTGGGGATTAATGGAGCAAATGGGCTTCGAAGAAGCTCTTGAATCCCTCC
Organism: Calotriton arnoldi; assembly: GCA_963921515.1. Classification (NCBI taxonomy): domain Eukaryota; kingdom Metazoa; phylum Chordata; class Amphibia; order Caudata; family Salamandridae; genus Calotriton; species Calotriton arnoldi. Next base: position 1,169,998 of record CAWUFW010003765.1, read on the forward strand.
TACGTAGGCTTCACACCTCCACATTGGTTGCCGTACGCTATGGTACTAGGGGAGAAGACGGGCCCAATTGCATCTACAGAAGGTGTTCGGCAGGGCTGCATTTTAGCTCTGTTTCTTATTTTACTATATACAAATGGTTTGGAGGCTTTTTTAATTGAGAAGGAACTTGATTTCCCTGAAATTGGAGGCAAACCGATCCCATTGCTATCATATGCGGATGATAGGGTCTTAATGGCATTGACAGCTAATAGCCTCCAAAAGTCACTTAATGTTTTTACTGATTTTATGGCATCATTGGATTTAAAAGTGAATTTTATTAAATCTTATGACATGGTCTGTGGCCCTAAAGGTACCAAAACAAGAAAATTTGAGGTCATGGGCAAGACAATTGATAAGGTAAAGAATTTTACATATTTAGGGAACATTTTCAATGATACTATGAAATGGGACCATCTCATCCACTAGTCGGGTGGTGGAAGGATTGTTCCGATTTGCCCGTAAGCTTGGTCACAAACCAGTGAGAGAACTAGTATCTCTCTATAAAGCGAAATGTTTGTCGGTGGCATTTTATGGGGCGGGAGTCTGGGGCCACCAGAACGCCCAACAGCTGCAGGTCCTGGAAAATAAATTTATAAAGAGATTATTAATGGTTCCGAATAGTGCCCCCACATATTTGTGCCATCACGAGCTCGGGTTGGCCTATCTTGATGATCGAATTGCTATTGCCCCCCTGCTTTTATGGGCCAAGATTTGGCTATCTGAGGACTTAACGTTCTCAAGAGATGTTATCCAAGACTGTAGTAATCTAGATAGTGCATTGTCTAGTCCCTGGCTTCGCTTTGTGAAGGAAAATCTATATGAGCTAGGTTTGGGGCATTATTATGATAATCCTGCAAGTATTAATACAAACGCTAAAAACATCGTAAAAGAGGCCTTTTTTGCCAGGGCCCATCTGCGCCGTGCGCAATTGGCAGTACCTGATCCCCTTTATTCATTACCTGTAGAACAGAAATTTTATCTAACCTTTACCACAAATGTACAAGCACATTTTTACCTGACTAGGTTTCGACTTAACACATTGCACTATTTAGTGGCATTCCCTAAACAATCAGGTTGGGTCCATAGTTTATCTCCCTGTCCATGTGACTTGCACTTTGTTTTGTTTTGCCAGCTTTATAAAGATCCAAGGGAGCAATTTTTAATCTCTTTACTGAGGGAAATAAGACCATGCACCTATATTGACGGTTTTAATTTTTTGCTGTCTGTCTACCTCAACTATCTGTACTGCTGTTTTGAATTTTATCAGAGTTGCAATGTCAATAAGAAAACGCTATGAGCTATTATAACTGAAGATATTTTTAATAATTCTTTCTTACAGATTAGCCACATGGACTATATTGTATAGGTGATACTAGAGATGAATGTTTTTGGGATTTGATATTAGGGTTCATATTTCCTTTAAATATAAACGCACTTTTTCAATTGACTGTTTTTTATTATCTGTTTTTATCTATGCTTACGTAATCATGATATGTAAATTTTCTCTTTGTAATGCAATTGTGTCAGACTTTTATGGTTATTGTGACCGAATAAAGTTAATTTGAAAATTTGAATTAAAGCAAGATATCTAGTTTGTGGTGAAAATCTTCGGTTAGTAAGAGTGGTAGAATATTGATGAGGTAATTGACTAGCGGGGTGATCATCATTTTTATTGTTTCGATCCTGCCCCACCAGGTGATAAATTTGGGGGACCATTTGTCTAATAGTTTTTTAATCTTATCTAGGGTAGTATTTTCATGGTGGTGTAAAGTGTCTATTATGTTGCTCCCAAACTCAATTCCCAGGTATTTTATGTGTCCGGGTTGCCATGCCAGACCTGATGAGCCTAGGACCTCTTTTGTGCAATGAATATTTAATGGTTTTACTTCTGATTCATCTCTGTTTAGTTTATAGCCCGAGTGTTCAGCGTAGGTTTCTATAGTGTGCATAAGGGCCTTGATTGAGGGACCAGGATTCTCTGTGACGATCAGAATGTCGTCCGCATAAGCGGCTAGTTTAACCTGTACATCATTGAATTTTATCCCGGTGATTTCGGTATTTTGTTTTATGTCCTGTAGGAGGGGTTCTAGGGCTAAAAGAAAGAGGGAAGGAGAAAGTGGGCAGCCTTGACTTGTGCCTTGTTGAAGGGTGAGCGGTTCCGAAAGAGAACCGTTAATCGCAATTCTCGCAGTGGGTTTCGCGTACAGGGCCATGACCTTTTTTTATAAATGGTTCACCAAGGTCAAAGGACTTCATGCATTGATTTAAAAACAACCAAGATACCCTGTCAAACGCCTTTTCTGCGTCTAGAGTTATGGCTACACATGGTGTGTTAGTATAGTTCGCGTTATCGAGGACGTGGCAGTGAAGGCGGGTATTGTCGCTAGACATGCGGTGTTTAATGAAGCCTACTTGGGAGCTGCTTATTAATTTTGGGAGGAATTCTTTAAGTCTAGTAGCCAATATTTTCGCATCGATTTTACAGTCTACGTTTATAAGAGATATCGGTCTATAGTTTTCTGGCTGTAAGGGGTCTTTTCCTTCTTTGGCGATAACTTTAATGTTGGCTTCTACCATTGAATCTGTTATACCGCCTGAGCTGGCGATATTGTTAAATACGTTTAGCATGGTTGGTTGTAGTAGATCTGTTTATGTTTTGTAAAATTTGGCGGCGAAGCCGTTTGGTCATGGAGCTTCGTTTTCTTTCAGGGTTTTAATGGCTTTAGTAACTTCCGAAGCGTTTAACGGCTTGCTTAGGGCTAGTCTGTCTATTTCTGCTAGTTGTGGAATTTTAATCCTGTCCAGGTATTGTGTGCATTTTTGCGGATTGGAGACCTGATCATTTCGATATAGAGATTCATAAAACAATTCCAAACAATGTAATATTTCCTTTGGGTTAGTGTGTGGTTGATTGTTCATATCATTGACTGATGTGATTATGTGTTGATTTTGTTTGTGTTTGAGGTAAGAAGCGAGCATTTTCCCCGCTTTGTTAGCTTTGCATAGTTTGAGGCCCTTGAATTTATTTATCCACACTCCTGCTCTTTCGCTCAAAATTTTGTTGTATTCATATTTCTTTTGTGTGAGTTGGTTAAGTGTGTTGTTGTTTAGAGAGTTGGCATGCAAAATGTCTAGTTGTTTGATATCTTGCTCTAGTTTTAGTAGTTCTGCATTATATCTTTTATTGATTTTCGTTTTGATTTCTATAAGAACCCCCCTTAGGGTTGCTTTAAGCACATCCCAGAGAGTGTTTACGTTTGTTCCTGGAAGGTCGTTGTTTTTGAGATAGTCCGAGATTGAGTCTTCGATTTTGCTTTTGTCATTGGGATCAATATTGAAACACCAGCTTTTAAGTGGGTCTCCTAATGGGGAGTGATTCGTTTGTGGACTAAAGAGGCTGGAATCATTAATAAGTTTCTGAAAAAGGGGTACCTCTTAAACCAGAAATACACTTCTGCACGTTTCAAGCTTCCACCAGAGGAATCTAAAAGAAAACCTGCTGTACAGCCAGTTTTTAAGAATTAGGAGAAATTGTACGAAGAAAGAGAACTATTTCAACAATGCAAAAACACTCCTTAATAAACTACTAGAAAGAATTTATCTGAGGAAACTCCTTAAGAGATCTCTCAAGTGGGCTTGGTACACCTCCAGGGAAACATTAATGACACCAAAGGAACACGAGAAAGCCACACCATTGGTCTGCGTAACCACGTTCTCAGGCATTACCAACGAGGTCAAAAAAATAATTAAGAAAAATTGGAATACAGTAAAAGGCCTTGAGGAATTCAAAGCAATACCAGTCTTTGCGCTAAAAAGGAACAAAAATTTCAAAGACAAACTGGTACGTGCCAACACTAAATTGACAAGACCTAAAACATCGATACAGACCCTATTAGGTCTACCCCCCATCAAAGGACACCGACGGTGTGGAAACTGCACATCGTGCGCGAGTGCCATCGAAGGTGAAAAATTTGAATATAGAGGTAAAACCATTATGCATGAAGAATTCACAAACTGCAACACGACAAATGTAATTTATTGTGTGGTGTGCCCATGCCAACTTGCATATGTTGGAAAAACAACCCAAGCTGTGAAAAAGCGGATCACACAACATAGATCCAGAATAAATTGCAAAGTCCAGAATGCACCTATGGTCCAACACTGTGAGGAACAAGGTCACGGACCTCTAGATATAAAATGGACTGTCCTTAAACACTTAACAGGAAGATGCTCAGACTCCATACTATCCAGGTTCGAAGCGAAAACCATCTTACGACTGGGGACAACTGAGAATGGCCTCAATGAAATGAGCGAAATAATGCACTGCATTTGAGTAAACAGTGGAACCGATACCGGGACATGTTACTAATTCAGCCACCATGACATGCAGGCGCTACATCAACTGCAACATACGTAAAACAGTTCTCAACAAAATGAAGGTGCAAAAATGATTTATTTTGAACAATTCTGAAACTCATCCAAACTGTTCTGTAATCACAACCTACATAATACCAGACCGGTTACAATCACCTACCAAACATGCGGACTAGTGGGCTAAGATGACGCCACTCTAATCACCTAGGAAACCAAAGGAATCGTACCAACACAGGAAGTCAGGCAGCAACCAGGCACTCAAAGCTAACCCGGAAGCCACGCCCCCCACCTACGTGATCACGCCCGACATAAACCGCTGAAACCAAGAAACCAAAAAGGCTGTAAGTCCCGGGAAACAAGCAACCCAGGCAGTGTCTCGTGTTGCAGGGAGAGGAAATGTGAAGTCACTAACGGGAGCAGCAGCCCCCCCGGCAGCATTTGGAAGAAGCCGCACACACGGGGAGACCCTCAAAAACCACCTTTCCACGTAAGAAAGGGACTTGTGGGAGGGACGCTCACAGGTCTCCCGCCGGCTGCACGAGTTTCCAATACCTGTGAGAGCCGCACAAAACCAACTAAAAAGAGGCAATTGCACAACTGAGTATGCACACGCTCCTCGGCACCTCGTTGATAACAGAGCAAGAATACACTGCGCATCTTGTATAGCCCCTCCAATACTTGTGAGAGCCGCACAAAACCGACCATAAAAAAGAGGCACACGCAAAACCGAGCATGCACACGATCTTTGGCACCTCGTGGATAACAGAGCAAGAATACCCTACGCACCTTGTATAGCCCTGAGTAGTTTAATTCACTGGTACACAGCCACCACTTTTACACCGCAATGACGCCAATCCTTCACCAAAAATGGATAAGAGCACGAATAAGTATCTAGTAGCTCGACCATTTGAACCGGGCATGTCCTCAAGCATGAGCACCAATACACATTGGAAGTCACGAGCACGTATGTCAACATACGCAAAATGTTAATTAGCTAATACCCTGCTCCCTATGTAACCTACAGGCCACAGGAACCTAAAAATACAAGGCGCCATATTTACCTCCTCTCATGGAGGATCCCTTCTGTGATGGGCACCTGGACATTTATTAGGAAACCGGCAGGTTCATAAACAACAAAACAACGGTATGTCATAAGTAGATACCTTAAGAAATATTTCACGTTTAAAAACAAACATGAGTGACAAATGCCTTTGCCAATTCTGATCTTTCATATATTCACAGTGTCCTTCAAAGAACACATACTGCCCTGAGGAAGACCTTCCATTTAAACCAGCTCTAGTTCCAGCCAAGAAGGTCGAAACGCGTTGGCACATTATAAACTGAGGCCAAGAGCTACCAGCATAAGCGATCGGAGCACAAAAGGCACTATAAACTAATGCACAATTTAGGGTGCTTAGATAACAACAAAACATCTAGTTTTGCTCTGACCTCAACAGGATCTTACTATATCATTAAAAATGTATGAGGATACAAGGACAATAGGTCCCAACATTTAATTTCAGTTGGACACTTGCGTATAAACTGTACACAAAATGTCTATGTGGAAAAATGACTTTTTCTGTGTTTGTAAATTTCCAAGTCACATGTAAATATGTATGTCACCATTCTATCTTAATGAGAAAACAAGATTTGAAATCTAAAAAAACAAAAAGATATCATCTCAAGCTAAATACCCAGCTCATGAGTATTAATTTGATTAAACCAGTTGGGCTTATACCTAAAGCAGGACATGGGAAACACTAGTTCTACCAAAGATTAAACCCCAGTAAGGAATGTTCATTAGTTGAATCAGAAGAGGGAGATAGATAGATAGATAGATAGATAGTTTTATTGCACAATTAATTAAAACCATTGCAATGAGACCACATATAAATACACAATGTAAAAATTTTGTTCCCTTATTGAACAGGATAAAAAGACAGGTTGTTTCAATCAATTATGCAAAAATTAAGAAAATGGAAACCCCAGTTTGGTTACTATAAACATAAAAACCTTAAAGGAGTGCATAGGATGTCCCAGCTTTACAAGTTAAAGTTCTATAAGATGAGGGAATCCAGAGAAGCCCTTATCGCCATCAAATATTTCAAGAACCGGGCCGCCAGCTGTGCTGATTCACCTTTCATGCACTCAACTAAAGCGGCGTAAAATGTTCGTATATTTAAAATACGCCAAATTGGGCGGAGCAGTGGACGCAATTTCTCGCAAATGCACAATATGTGAATTAGTGATTTCTCTGCTGCTCCGCAGGCTCGGCACTTGGTAGCTACAGACTCTTTATACCCTTGCCCGTATTTGTATGCCAACAGTGGGATCAGGCTGAACCGCAACCTCATTAGTTGTCGCTTTAGCATTGGTTTTAGAGGAGAGGACAGGTAATATGGCAAGGACACATTGGCATAGAGGGTCGAGGCCCAGCTTTCATGCTTTATCTTTTTTAGTGTTTGCATATCGCAGTCGGCAGACAGTAATTTCGCCTGTTTTGTTAAAAGTCTTGAGGCCGCTGGTGCGGATATTGAGGCTGACCATATTTCCTTTGCATCCAATACTTCAACACAATGAGCTAGATATTCATACCATGTGGACCCTTGGGTGTTTATCATTGTCCAAATATGTCGTTTCAGGGTGTTTTCCCGAGCTTGTTTAGCCTTTAGACAATATGCAATAAATCGCGCCTTCAGGATCCATTTTCGGGAAGAAAGATTGAATTCTCTCCGAATTTGAGCATGAGCAGTGGCAGTCGGCAAGAAAAAAACTTTACGGAAACAGGCCGACTGTGCTCTATCCAGCCATGTAGTCATCTTATCTTTGAAGGCTATTGCTCCATGGGCAACTGATGGTAGAAATTTTGCCCCCATTAATCGGATTAGGGGAGTAAAATCAGGGGAGCTCATGGTTTTCTTTGCTCTTCCAAAGATTGAGCTGTACCTTGCATAGCAGTAATGTGGGCAGCGGTCCGTCCTTTGTGATCGATCCACACACCTAAATACTTATAGGTGGTCACAATCTCAATGGGTTTACCTTCGATGTTCCATACACCCTTCCTTTTTGATTGTCGCGAAATTATCATTGCCTTTGTTTTTGCTGTATTCAGTTTTAGATTGTTCTCTCTGCAATATAGCGATAATACCTTTAGCAGCTGCTGCAGACCAATCTGGGTTTGGTCGAGCAATATCGTATCGTCCGCATATTGGAGTGATTGGATTTTGGTTCCGGCTATTTTGGGGGGGAAAAGCTTGTGCTACAGCCAACCGTTCCGGCAAATCCGCCAGATATAGATTGAAAAGCATTGGGGCCAACAGACAACCTTGCTTTAAGCCCTTTATTAGTATGAATTTGTTTGGTGGTAGAACAAGTGATTGTAACTCTGATCTTAACCCAGGTGTCTAAATATAGGGCAATCAGTGCTGTTAGTAGTGTGTTATCAATGCCCCAATTTTCTTATTTCATCCATAATCGCTGACGGGGAACACTGTCAAAGGCAATTTGAAAATCAATGTAAGCAAGGTACAGGGCCCTGCCTTTTCTTGCCAGTGTTGTTTCAATCAGGTTGGAAATGCAAATCAAGTTGTCTTCAATGTGTGAACCCTTTTGGAACCCTGTTTGCGTGTAAGGGATCAGATTGCACTTTTCAGTCCAAGCCGTCAGCTCCTGCAGCAGAATGCTATCATAGCACTTCCCGTCCACATCTAGGAGCGCGATCATTCTATAGTTTTCCGGGATGGATCTTGAGCCTTTTTTATGTATCGGAACAAGCAGGGATCCCCTCCACGACTCTGGGATACTTCTTACCGACCTAAACTCCTGGAATAGAGGTGCCATGATTTTAGCCCACTTATCCGCCATCCCTTTGAAAACCATGGGGGGGATTCCATTGGGGCCTGGAGCCCCTCCAGAGCGCATTTTTTTAATAAGATGCAGGACTTCACCCGATGTAATTTCCTTTTGGCCGCCAGATTGGGCCAACGACTCTGGACTCAAACACTTGTTGTTAAAATACCTCATGGGGGGAGTTATACCAATATGACTGGATGGCTCCACATAGAGTATTTCAATATAGTTTTCCCAGATTGTAGGTGAAATATTTGTAGTTATAGGGCAGCAGGTGGGCCTACAGCACTTATTCATCCAGTTCCAGAAGCGCTTCTGGTCTCGTGATTTTATGATCTCATGTGTTTTACTCCAGTGATTTTCTTCCATCATTCTGGTGTACGAAAATCTCGCTTTTCTATATTCACGGTGGATGTCTTTACACTTGACTTTAAGGGATGTATGTCCCGACACCTCCTTTGTAGTTTTACGCAGAAGATTATTTAGTTTTCGTTTTAATGATTGCATTAGCAGCTTTTGTTTTGCAAGACAATCATTTATTCAGAGGGGTTGGGTGGACCTTGAGTTTGACAGTGTTGTTAATTTATCCCTTGTGTCTTCCAAAAGGAGTTCCCATGAATTGCTTGGAAGCGATTTGCTGTTATCAGGGATTGCTTTATTCAACAAAGGTTCCACTTCTAGGTCTATTTTTTCTTGATGCTCTGTTATCCACCTAATTTTATTTATCAGTTCACACTTTTCCTCCTCGCCGATGAGTTTAATTCTAGGTTGGCGACATTGCGGGGCTATAATGCCACAGGAAATTATCGTGTGGTCACTTGCCACAGTAGGTGTTACCAAGAAATCCTGAATTACATGGAAGTGGGTGATCGAAATCCAGATATAGTCTAATGTAGCCAATCTATAGTTTGAGAGATGGGTGTAGGCTGCAGGGGAGTCAGTGGCAGCTCTGCCATTTAGAATCCGGAGACCCAAATGATTAAGGAAGGCTGAGAGTTTGAGGCCGTGATTGTCTTTCCGTTGGAACTGGCCGATTATATCTGGGATCGCCCAGGCGGAGTCATCCAGGGCTACAAGGGAAGAATTTAGATCAGAGGCCATTAAGTTAGCATTAAAGTCTCCCATTAACATCCATAAGCCATCTGGGCACTGGGAGTGAAGTTCACTTATTGTTGGTAGCATTCTGCTTAGTGATACTTCTCGTTTGCATTTAGAGGGATGGAGGTATATACAGCCAAGAATCATGGTTTGATCAGTCTGAGCTGGCTGGACTATTTGTTGCCACTTTGCTTTAATGAAAACGTAATCTCCGTTTCCCTTGCTTATCAATGTTACCTGTACTGCCAGATTGTTTTTAACGTAGATAGCTACTCCACCCGAGGCATGCCCACCTACTTGTGATGCTATGGCATGTGATTCATAAACTGTATAGTCTAGCGAGGGAGATGAGGACAGAGCCCAGGTTTCCTGGACAGCGATGATGTCATAGCTCTGAAGATGTTGTATTGCGTCCCTTTTGTCTTCGTCGTTCGTGAGGCCCCTGATATTCCAAGAACAGATTTTCAAATTGAGGGATGAGTTTAGCTTATTAGAGGAAGCCATAACGTTGTGAGGGACTGAGGTTTAAGGCCCGTGGTAGCCAGGACCAATCTTTGCTGTTGTTCCCCTTAGTCGAACAGAGCTGTTTGCCCCCTTCTGCGCATGTTGTGATTTGAATTGATCAATTGCTACTCAGATTTATTCTTGGTCCACCGTTGGTGCCATGCAGGATAGAACCTGTTGCTGGGCGAGTTGAATCCTTTCTATTCATTCTTTCCTGGTCATCTAGTTCTTGAATACCCAGCAGTGCATTCGGCACTCTGCTTTTCAGGATCATTGGATATTTTGTGATAGACGGGGTCTTGATTTTTATGACCCAATTGTCCAATTGCTTTTTATTTCCCCTTAGGGCATAGGCCATGGCTGAATTAGTGAAAGTTATCTCTGTTGTCTCATTTATCTCGTTTGGGCCTAGAGCAGAGAAAGCAACACTATCGATGTCCGTTGTTTTTATATTTTCTAGGCCCGGGATATTTGCACAGAGCTTCAGGAGGTTTCCTCTATTGAGGATATCCCACTGCCCCTGCAAGATGTATTCGGGGTATAACAGTATTTTTAGATTTTCTAAATCTTTTGTTTGTTCTTCGGAGTGAAATTTTTGTAGAGATGTTGCCTCCTGGGCATCCGGAGCCTCTATGATGTTTGGGATTCGTTTCCCCTGGATATCCGCATCGTCCCGGAATAGATTAGTACTTATTGCCTGCGGCTGTACATTGCTCCTGAGCTTATAGTTGGGCAATAATAGGTCGTCAGTACTCGTTTGGATGGACTTCTTGGCCCTATTATTTGTATTTAGGGCTACTATAGGTCTGTTGTCTTCTTGGAATGAAGGCTCCTTATAAACTGTTGTTAGTGTAGGAGCAAGTGTGTTTATTTTACTTGATTTGAGTTTTCCTTGGTGGGTACTGCTCTTACTTCGGTTGTCCATTTCGGTAACTAGTGTCCGCTCTATATTAATTTCCGGATGCTCCTTTTGTTCATGGCTTAATACTTGAGATCCATGTGCATTATCAAATTGATGCCAAAGCTCTAAGTCAGTTATATCCGACTTTATAGTTTGCAGTTCCGTAGGGTGTTCAAGAGCGCATGAAGTGGTCATTTCGCATATAGTTATACCATCCGGTTGTGTACCTTGGGTTTTGTTATTTGGATTTGATTTTTGGGAGACGTTGATATCCACATGATGTTCTTTATTTTCCAGATGGAGCCAGTGCATAATAGACCCTTCATTAGTGCTTTTACCTTTGTTTGATTTATTTAACTTTTTAAATTTTTTCTTGTTTTTTCTGGATAAGTGTTGATGCTCTAAAGTTGTAGACTTTGACTTAATAATCGTTTCGGAGCATTTATCTTTGATGAGAGAGAGTGTTTTTCCAGGTTGTGGATGAGATTTTAGGTCCGGGCCATTGTTGCTTGATGCACAATTAGTACTACTCGCATCCTGCCTGGTAATTTCCTGTATTGTCTCCAGTCTGGCCTGGTTGACTTTTGGCCTTAACTGTACGGATGTAGATGTTGGCGAAGAGTCATCTGCACATGTTCTATTTGTTTGGTCACCCATGATCACCAAGGACTCCTGCAAGGCTTTTTTCTCAATTAGCTGTAGATCATTCGCACTTGTATTCACATTTGGGTTTAGTTGAGGAAGGAAGTTTGTATCGTGGGGCCGCCTAATGACCTCTCTCTTGAGGTCTTTGACTAAGGAGCTCATTATCTCGAGATACTTTTCCAGGTTCTGTTGTATAGGACTGCATCCACAGCCCTCCTGTTTGGCCTTTAATTCCGAATTTGCCTGGGCTCTATGGATCAGGGAGTTTAGATGTTCTAATTTTAGGTCCACTCCTGAGATCAAGCCTGCAACTGTTTGCAAAATGTTTATTTGGGTATCCAGCTTATCAGCATGCATTATGGCCGCATTTGCCATTGAGATCAGGGCATCGTTAATCAATGCAAGGTGCTTCTCGATTTTTTGAGGCGACGGGCCGGTTTCTACTTCTGTTTTGGGAGGTCCAAAGGCCCTGGGATCATTAACGTAGGGAGGAAAACTTGAATTTGGATTTGAGAAATGTATGCTCCAGTTAGATGGGGAGCGCTGATTTATGAACTCAACAGGCACAAGAGGAGTGGAGAGGATCTCCAAATGGGGCTTTGAAAAAGTACCATGATTACCAGTGCAGGTTTCTGACGAAAGGGGGGGATCCTCTCTTATCCCTGAAATTGTAGTGCTGGGAGGTTGGTAAGGCTGTTCACCGCACTTTCCTACGGCAGGTTGGGGGACAGAGAGCTCTGAAAATGATGTGAAAGGGGTTTTTGAACTTATCAAACTTGACTGCAATTTTGAGCTATATAACTCTGGATTGGATCTAATTGGATTTGCGGCCGTCGATGCAGCTCTTATTTCTTCTGTGGCCTTTACACTGGTATTAGAACATGTTAGCTTGTGTTTTGAGCCAGGCAGTAAAGCATTATTTGGAGTTGACGCAGTTGGCCGTATGTTGCTGCGCACCATTGGCGAGTCGGAGAGACCAAGCTTGGCTGCTGCTGTTGGGTACCAACCAATAGTAATGCCTTTGTATTAGGTAGATTAATTTCCTCTTTCCAGTGGATCACTTTTACCGTCTCAGGAATTCGGTTTATTGAATTAATAGGGCAGGGTGAGCCTTGATCCTTCATTGTTTCTAGTGCTCCTTTAACAATAATAATTTCAGGTGAAAGTGGAGCATCTGGTTGAGACCTTTGACTCGATTCCACATGTTTGTTCGTGATGGAGCAGAGAAAATAAATTTTTTTAACCCCTAACAAATTTTATAAATAATTAATAAAATGTTCGTTTAAATGTATTAATCAACAATGTACGTGAGGGAAGGGTAACACGCAAGTACATGGGCTAAATAATCTATTAACAAATGTCTGTGTGTCTAATTATAACATAAAAATAATTGCGTACTAAATAAATAATAAATGCATGATTGTGCTTCATAGAATATAAACGTGTCGTTGCAAAAACAATAGTGATGGTAAGTAAGGAACAGCTTAAATGTTGCTTTCTGCTAGGTAATAACTAATTGGGGTACGTAGATGACGGGAGGGAAACGAAAAGGCTATATTTCTCTATTTTAATTATGTTTTGTTTATTTCAAAATAGTGCTTCTAAGTATAAACGAGTGACGATATAAAATGGCTGCCGGTTATTGAAGTGCGCATGTGCGGGGAAACGCGTGACAAGGGAGAAAAAGTTGGAGAAAAGCTAACCACGTGATGATGCTGAGAGGCTAGGATGCAAGAATGGTCAAGGCTGGTAAGGCAGGAGGAGGAGTCGCAGCCATAGTCCACCAGAAACTTAAATTTACATCACTAGTCCCCATAGGTATCCCCTCGGTTGATAGCCTTTTGCTAAAATTTGAGTCCAATGTTTCCTCATTCATCTGTGCTCTATTCTATAGACCCCCTCATCACATGCCTACATTCCCCCAATTACTGGGTGATATGATGGCTGAGGTGGTGGTCAACAATGCTCGAATTCTGATCATTGGTGACTTCAATTTTTGGCCAAATGATCCACAAGAAAGCCCCTGCTCTATCGAATTCACGGAACTACTAGCAGGCATGAATTGCTTCCAGCATATAAAAGTAGCTACCCATACCAAAGGGCATACCTTAGACCAGGTTTGGACTGCCAATTTAGAAATCTCCCATCTACAGGTTCTTCCCTGCCCATGGTCAGATCATTACCTCATTTCCTTTTTTATCCCCAATGCCCTGCCATATCATGCTCCTCAAACTGGCAACTTTATGGCCAGAAACTGGCGGCGGGTGGATACCAATGAATTCTGCTCCTTGTTAGCAGTCTCATCCCCTCCGGTTTCGGAGGAGTCTCTCCATGTGCAAGCCGAAAATATTAACACCTGGCTGGACTCGGCTAGAGATCAGATAGCACCATTAAGGAAAGTTAAAAGAAAGAGGCCCCATGACGCCCAACGCTGGTTTTCAGCAGATTTGAAAATAAAGAAAACAGCCTTGAGGAAAGCTGAACGTAAATGGCGATGAGATTATAGCCCTAATCAAAAGGCCAATTTTTTGTCCCTCTCTAGAGACTACAAAACCGCTATCCTTCAAGCTAAGACAGAATATTTCTCTGCTAAGGTACTACACTCCACAAATAAAGCGAAGGATATCTTCTCAATTGTGGATGAACTCTCTAAACTAGACCGAGTCACTGTTAAACCCGCTCCTTCGCAATTTTTGTGCGACTCGATCAATACTTTCTTTATCGAGAAAATTGTCACCATTAAAGCTAGCATTCCTAAATCCTCTACTCCTCTGACTCTCCATCATCCACGTAAGAACCTGGTGTATCTAGATGGTATTCCACCTATTACAAGAGAGGCCTTCTTCGCCCTACTTGCAAAAGTGGGTTCTGGTTCCCCCATGGACAGCTGTCCTTCCTATATTCTTCGGGATATTTTTCTGCGCTATCCTAACCCCCCCTTACAGCTTCTCAATAATTCATTGGCCCAAGGGACCGTCCCTAATCTTTTTAAAATGGCGGAAGTGGTCCCCATTATCAAGAAACCTAGTTTAGACCCCTCAACTCCGGCCAACTACCGCCTCTATTTCTCTACTACCCTATCTGAGTAAGATCCTTGAAGCCCATGTTGCCACCTGCTTCAGCTCCTTTATAGAACAGACCCATTATCTGGACCCCCATCAGGCAGGCTTCAGACCTGAACATTCCACTGAATCCGTCATTCTGGCGGTCATGGACGAACTGAGAAGGGGGCTGATCAGGACAAAACTCTGGCCCTGGTCCTCCTCGATTTGTCAGCTGCTGCGACACGGTCGATCACCAACTGCTGATCGACCGTGTCGGCTGTGCTGGGATCCAGGGCCTGCCCCTGAAATGGACTACCTCCTTTCTCAGTAACCGTTCCCAATCGGTTCGTCTGGCCAACTTTAGAGCAGAGGAAAAGAAATTAACCTGCGGGGTCCCGCAGGGCCTCTCTCTCTCACCTCTACTTTTCAATCTGTACATCTTTCCTTTGGTTTTGGCCCTGCGTAATAGAGAGGTCGTAGTCTTTAACTACGCTGACGACCTTCAGTTGATATTCAACATCGACACCTCCGTATCATCTGTGTCTAACTTCAAATCCACTATGAATTTCATTAGCGACTGGATGAACATCAATCAACTCAAATTAAACCCAGATAAAACAGAGTTGATTCTCACAGGCGGTTTGGCCAATCCCTGGGATTCCAACTTTTGGCCACCGCTGTTAGGGAGCCCCCTCTCCCTGCTAACTCGGTAAAAAGCTTAGGAATTATCATCAGTAACGATCTTACCATGAAGGCCCAGATCAGCTCAGTGGTCTCTGCGTGCTTTTTTCAACTCCGAAGAATTCGGAAAATCAGCAGATTTCTCTCCACTGCAGCTCTGACCCAAGTGGTACTTGCCCTGGTCATCTCGCGGATCGATTACGCAAACTCCCTTTATACTGGTATACCAGCCTACCAGTTACATCGGTTGCAACTCGTCCAGAACCAGGCAGCCAGGCTCATCTTTGGTCAGCCCAAACATCAACGAGTGAGTCCAATGCTGAAAAGCCTCCACTGGCTCCCTCTACTCCAACGCTGCCTATTTAAGTTGGGCTGCATCATCTATAAAGCCCTTTCAGGCCATGGACCCGTTTTCATTGCCTCTAATATACAACGGTACATCCCTTCCCGCGATCTACGTTCCTCTAACAAAAATGTGTTGATCCCCCACACTTTCAAACGGAAAAAACATGGTGGATTGAGATATACGATTCTGGCCCCCAGCTTTGGAACACCTTGCCCCCCATTTGCGTACTGCTGACTCTTACACCAAGTTTAGGAAATTATTTAAGACCTGGCTCTTTACCCAAGCATACAACTAAACTATTATCATCTGCAACCACGGACGCCCTCCCTCAGCGCCAAGAAACCGCCTGGTGAACGAGCGCTCTACAAATCACCTTTAACAAGGCTGATGTGACCTAATTGAACTGATAGTGTGCCGTGGTGATCAGCAAGGAACCGTTGGAAACCGTTTTAAGAGAAAGGACAATGCCTGCAGAGTTCTCGAATGTATCGAAAGAAGTTACAAATGTACTGATCGAAGCGGATGGAAACATGTCTTGAACTGTGAGAAAGGAAATGAACATATACATTCCAAAGAACAAGTTGGATCCGGGAGAACTTGATTAAGAATGAATAGATGAAATGAATGGACCAATGAAAGAAAAGCGCGTTATTAATGTTGCAACAATTAGTTAGCAAAGTTAGAATTAGGGTATAAGAGGGCCTACTCTTAGTGGGAGGGGTTCAGAGTTGGAGAGTCGCAGTCAGAGTCGGTGTTGGAGTTGGTGGCTTCCAGTGCTTGGTGGTCCAGATCGATCCATTTACTGAGCGGGAGATGCTGAAAGACTGTTAGATGAGACGGGTTGCAGGTAGCTGATGCTGATGAGCTGAAGTTTCTGTTGCTGTCTTATTTTTCCAGTTGAGTATGAGAATCAGGTTATTTTTAATTCTTAAACTTAGGTTAGAAATCCTTAGGATAAATTAGAAAATATAGGCAGGTAATTAGGGTTTTTGCTTCATGACAAAATTTCCTTTCTGCAAAAAAATTGATTTTGCTTAATAAATATTTGAATTAATAATGAATGAATAATTGAATAAAAAGTCTAAATTCTTTCTCATGCTTTTAAAATTGTATAAAATTTAAGATTCTTAATCAAATGACTCAGTGGTTATTTTACTAAATGATTGTGACACTAGTAATTGGTTATTGTGATTTAGCTGGTCTTAATCACTATAAACTAATTTCTTACTAGATGATCCATCGACAAAACAATGAGCAGGAATATCTTAAGAAATAACTAAGAAAGCGATAGGTTAAAGTAATAAGGTATCCCGGCTCTTTCCAGCGGTACATAAATGATGTTTTTCATTTAGTTCTCATGTTTCTCCTAGGAGTATAGATTTTCGTAAAGGTGTAGAGGAAATCCAGGTGTGTGTGTGTGTGTGTGATAGGCGATGTTATGGGCCCCATCGTCATGTGGATGTGAGAAAATATAAGTCGCCCCTGGATGACCGATAAGTGACCTAGGAGGAAAATAGTTTTATTGTACGCGCTGCATCAGATTTCTTGGTAGCAGAGTTATGGTTTCTATAGATTAGTTTAGTGATTATTGATTATTGATTATTGATTATTTTTGATGACTAACACTATATGTTGAGTCGCGTTATGTTATATGCGAGTTTTCACGCTTCTGGGATGTAGGAAGTGGAACACGTGTGGCAAGAGAAGTCACATGGAATTTGGTACATGGTCTGAATTCATTTTGCTAATAACACAGGTTGTGTTATGTTAGGGATTTTCTGTCCGAAAGGTGTGTAACTGAGATAGCAAATCACGTTTTCTTGTGAAACTTTGGCCTTAATTCTCAGGAGCCTAGTCTCCACATGTGTCTTATCCCCAGAGAAACGAGTAAATTGTTTGCTTGAAAGAAGGGTAAGGTAGAGGGAAGTGCTACTTTATCGGCGAGAGTTAATAATTCTGTGGTAGGGTAGAGGTAAGCGCTGCCTACTGGAAATACAGGATTCTTGTGTAAAAGGACAAAGCTGTCACTTTGTTTAGCGAATCAGACTATGGAATTGTTTTAATTGTTGTAACTAACGAAGAAACAGTGAAAAGAAAATTTGCCGATAATTTTTGTAAAGGAGGGGTAAAAGAGCAGGAGTGACATCGACAGTGCCGCGCTAGGATTGGATAGTGCGCTAGTCACTTGAACACAGAGTCAAGAGTGACGTAGAAAAGTGCCGCGCTAGGATTGGTTGGTCCGCGGACGAAGGGAATTGTTCTGATTGGTGCGTTAGTGTGAGTCGCGCTGTAATTGGTTGAAGTTCCGTACACGGAACAGTGCTGGTTTGAAGAGAAAAACCAATCGAAAACATGCCGTATTACGAGAATGAAAGGGAGAGAACGTCATGGATGACAAAAATTAAGAATTTCTTTAAGAAAGACAAAAAGGTTGTGACTAGAGAGGGACAAGTAATTCTTCCGCCGAAATCAGCAGCTTCACATATGATGCTGAAATATGGATATCATACATGAATATGGTTGGAAAAATTGGGCAAAGTATACGAAGAATGATGGTGCATTAGCTTTCCCTGAGAATGGTTCATTTAGTGTAGCGGTTTTGCGAAATTTGCGAGAAAAGATGACAAATCTAGAACCTAGACCTAGACCGACACAGTTTGAAGCCTTGACGGAATGGGAGGATGAGATGTATGAGCGAGAGAGATTCAGAGGTTTAAGAGATCATGAGTTTATGCCTGGAAGAATGTGGGGAATAAATCATGAGGATAGAATAAAACGATGGAGATGTGCTAACATGACAGGAGGTTTGTTTCCGGCTTTTACAGTTGAGGAAGAGACTAAGAGAAAACGTACTGAGAAAAAGAAACATATGGAGAGGGAGAAATATATGCATGAGAGTGAATCGGATGATGAATTGCTGGAAGATATTTTAAATAGAAATCCACCTCCATATCAGCAGAGTTCTACAGTGGTGACACCAAATGCGCCGCTAATAGAGACTGTGCGAAATAAAAGTCCGGTAAAAAGAATTGAAATAAATAGGTCACAAGATCAAATAAGAACTTCACAAAATGAAGGAGTAGAAAGTGACAATGCAAGTGAATTAGCAAGGACAACAAAAGAACTGACTGAGAAAATTAGGGAATTAACGAAAAACATGGAAGCTGTGACTGTACCTGTAACAATAGGTCCAGTAATACCAGTTTTTGAGAATCAGAAAATTGATGAACGGTTCTTAGTGATTCCTATGAGTTCACAATTTCAGAGAGAAAAAGAAAGGATGGAACCAAGTGCAAGTACAAGTAATTTGGCTAGTACTTACAGACCAAGTCCACCTACGAATTTGACTGTGAATGAGGGTAATGGTAGGAAAATGCATATGGTAACAGAATCTGCAACAGAGACTCCTGAAAAGAGTGGTAATTGGATAGAACTAAATAATACACCCATAGGTCCGACTCCTGATGAATTAAATGAGTGGATGAAGGCATTTAAAATAAAGGAACCAGAAGAAAAACCATTAGATGTAATTAGGTTAAAAATTGACATGGAAGAATTAATTTTAGGGACGATTGGTACAGAAAAGCTAAAAAATTACCAGGATGATGAAATAATGTTTCTGTGCAAAAGTATTACATGGAGAGCTAAAAATTTACATGACAAACTAGAAGAGATAGCAAGTGAAATTGGAATAGATTTTGCGAAAGTGAAAACATTGCAGAAACCCTACAGAGTAGACTTTTGTGAGAAAGATATAGAAAACTTGAACACAGCAGGAAGGCTGACACAGATAAAAGAGTTAATTGTTTTACTGAGAAAATGGGGTGATGTGGACAGATGGAAAGTTAGATGGATGAAAAAGAATGAGAAAACTACAGACAAAGCTTCTTTGGCTTTTATGATAACTGAAAAAGAACCTGTTGCCAGAGAATACCCTATGAGAGAAACTCCAGGTGGTAGTTATGTGCATGTTCCCTGGACTAGGCAGGATATACTGTCATTTACAAATGAATTTCCGAAGCTGAGAGAGAAACCAGTTGAATGGTACCGACAAGTAGAGAGGTTTGTAAAGGTTTCAAAGGTGTTGTGGATAGATTTAGATGGATTGTTTGACATAGTGGTGCCAACTGATTTGTGGTCTGAGTGTAAAATTACAGTTGACTGGCCAACTACAGAATATCCAAGAGATCCTAAGACAGGAGCTCCAGGTCCTGAGGTGATGAGGAAGTACGATAAGGTGATTACCTTTTTGAAAAATAAGATTCCTCCTAAAGAAACAGATTGGGTAAAAATCGATAGAACTACACAAGAAAGTAAGGAGTCTGTACATGCCTATTATGAAAGGTTGTTGTTGGTTTTCAAGCAGTATAGTGGATATGAGGAGTTGAGTGAAAAGGATATGAGTCATTTCGTATACAGATTTGTGTTTGGGCTGAAACCAGAGATTAGTGAAATGATTAAACAGCATATGATTAATTGGCAAAATGGCACGGTAGATGAGGTACTGAGGTATGCTAAGGATTGTAGTGATGATATTGAGAGTAGACAGCGTAAATTGAAAGAGAAGGCAATGTGGGCACAGGTGAAAGTGGCAGAAAAGCAAGAAGCTCAATTGGACAATAATAGTGGGAATGAAACAGGACAGAATAAATCGCGACCTAACATAGGTAAAGGGAAAGGTCAAGTGAGTCTAGAGGAGGCAAAGAAGAAATGGCCCTGTCATAATTGCGGAAAATTAGGGCATTGGAGAAACGAGTGTAAGTTCCCACCTAAACCTAATCCGGAAAATCAATCATTAACTCCACAGGTGCAGAATGAGGTAGTTGTTCAACAAGGTCAGGTGCCACAACCACCACTTCCCAACACTGTTAACCAGCAAAGATACAGTACAGAAACAGGATTCTACGGAGGAGAGCAGGTAACACAGTTGCCGCGAGCAGCTAACATTTCTCAGTATTGGTTGCGACAGAGTGAGGATGAGGCGGATGAAAGTTCATGACGGTGCCTAGGAGAGGGAAAAGAGTGCGTACTTGGCACAACTCTAGAGGTAGATCAGTCTGGTCCCTTTGTGGTTGGAGAAGTGAATGGTGCAAATGTAACATTCCTTGTCGATACTGGAGCTACCCGTTCTACTGTTAGATCAGTGGAAATTCCAAACCTTCCTCTCTCAGGTGAATACATCCAAGTAGTAGGAGTAGCAAATCAGCAGATTAAAACACCACTTACTGAATTAGTGGAAGTAAAAATTGGTTCTTTTAGCAAAATGCATAGATTTGTAGTGTGCGATTGTAGTCCTGTAAATCTTTTAGGTCGTGACCTTTTGTGCAAAATGAATTGCACAATTTATTGTACACCAGATGGAATTGGATTTCAGACCCCAAATGAAGATGTATTGTATAAAGTAACTTTGATGAATCAGGAACCTGAAATGAATGGTTTGTTTCCTGCATTTGATGCAGAAAAACTTCCAGAAGAACTGAAAAATGCAGTGAAAGAAAATGTGTGGGATTTTACAGGAGAAGATATTGGATTAATGAAAGAAGTTGATCCCGTAAAAGTAACAGTAAAAGAAGGAACAACTTACCCAAATACGCCACAGTATAAATTGACTCCAGAAATAATTGAAGGAATAACTCCTGTAATAAATAAAATGATCGAACAGGGAATTCTAAAAGAAATAATGAGCAGTCCATGTAATTCACCTATTATGGGACTGAAAAAGCCAAACGGAACATATAGAATAGTACAGGATTTGAGAAAGATCAACAAAATAGTTGTGCCTTGTTGTCCAATAGTGCCAAACCCTGCAGTAATTCTATATCAAATTCCACACGAAGCTGAGTGGTATACAGTGATAGATTTGTGTCACGCATTTTTCTCTATTCCTTTGCATCCAGATAGCCAGCCATTATTTGCGTTCCGGTTCGGAGAGCGTATTTTGGCATGGTGCCGAATTCCTCAGGGGTATACAGAAAGCCCCTCAATCTTTAATCAGATTTTAAAGAAGTCCCTGGAAGATTTGAAAATGCCAGAAAAGTCAGTGATGGTGCAGTATATCGATGACCTGTTGGTGGCATCGAAAACAAAAGAAGCATGTGTAAGTGATACAATTGCTTTACTGAACCATCTAGAGAAAAGAGGACATAAAGTGTCCCCTTCAAAATTGCAATTTTGCCAAAAAGAAGTCCAATATTTAGGGCATAAAATTGAGAAAGGAGTGCGAAAGATAGCGACAGAAAGAGTAAAAATGATTCAAGGAATGAGAGCACCAATGACGCAAAGAGAGGTAAGAATGTTTCTGGGAATGGTTGGATATTGCCGACAATGGATAAGTGGTTTCTCCTTGATTGCTAAACCATTACAAAAACTGACCAAGAAGGATGTAAAAGATCCTTTTGAGTTGAATGACGAAGAAATGAAATCTTTCAAAGAGTTGAAAAAGAAATTGTGTGAGGCCCCTGCTTTAGGAATGCCTGACTATGAAAAGGATTTTGAATTGTACTGCAGTGAAAGAGATGGATGTGCATTTTCAGTACTGGTACAAAAACATGGAACAATGAAGAGACCAATTGCTTATTTTTCAGCTGTTTTAGATCCTATAGCAAAAGCATTGCCTGGATGTCTGAAAGCTGTTGCTGCTACTTGTGTAAGTCTGGAACAAAGTGAAGGTATAGTGATGGGGTATCCACTGAGAGTATATATTCCCCATTCAGTAGAAATTCTTTTGACAAGAACAAAAACACAGTACATGACACATAGTCGGCTGACTAAGTACGAAAAAGTAATCTTGAGTGCAGAAAATGTGACCATAGATAGATGTATGAATGTGAATCCTTCGACATCATTGCCAGATGAAGAGAGTATAATTGAACAAGATGAAGTAGATCATGATTGTCTGAATGTGCTGGAATATTGCACAAAACCAAGAGCTGACATAAAAGATGAACCTTTAAAGGAATCGGATTATGTCATGTTTGTGGATGGCTCATGTTTGAGAACGAAAGAAGGAGTTCTAAGCGCAGCTTACGCAGTGTGCACAGTGGCAACTGTGATGGAAGCGTCTTGTCTGAAAGGAATAAGGTCTGCCCAAGTTGCAGAACTGATTGCTTTGATTCAAGCATGTAAGTTGGGAAGAAATGTGCGAGTTACGATCGTGACCGATAGCCAGTACGGTTTCGGTATCGTGCACGATTTCGGTCAGATTTGGTCACAAAGAGGTTTCTTGACGTCTGCAGGAACACCTATCAGAAATTGAGATTTTGTTAAGAAACTGCTTGAGGCGATACAGCTGCCTAAGCAGATAGCTGTAGTGAAATGCAAGGCACATAAGAAAAATGAAGATTACATAGCTGTTGGTAATAACTATGCGGATGAGATAGCCAGATATTGTGCGGAGAACATGGTATCCCTAAACAAGAATAGAGAAAGGGAGCATATCTCTTCTCCTTTGCTTTTTACTAACACTGTCGAGACATGGGATGAGGTGAGACAGTTACAGGAAGCTGCAAATGATGAGGAAAAAGATTACTGGATAAAAGCAGGATGTAGAAGACAAGAAAACAATGGTGTGTGGGTTTACAGAGATGAAAGACCAGTTATGCCTGATAGCATGATTGCAGACATGGCACGGATGTACCATGGACAAGCTCATATTGGGAGAGATGCAATGATCAGACTTTTTAGACAAACCTGGTATAACCCAAAATTCAGAGCCATAGCTGAAAGTCTTTGTCAAAGATGTCTTATTTGTCAACAGTTTAATCCAGGAAGAAAGACAATAGTGAGTCTAGGAACAATAGGACGAGAAGGAGGTCCGTTCACTAGAATGCAATTAGATTTCATCGAAATGCCCCCTTGTAACAGACTAAAATATGTTCTAGTGGTCGTCTGTTTGTTTTCTCGTTGGGTGGAGGCATACCCCACTAGATGGAATGATGGAATAACGGTAGCAAAACTTATGCTGCGAGAGTTCATTCCAAGGTATGGTTTTCC
This sequence comes from Calotriton arnoldi, assembly GCA_963921515.1. Classification (NCBI taxonomy): domain Eukaryota; kingdom Metazoa; phylum Chordata; class Amphibia; order Caudata; family Salamandridae; genus Calotriton; species Calotriton arnoldi. The sequence continues at coordinate 1,193,471 of CAWUFW010003765.1, forward strand.
AGTCACGGTTGAGACAGATAGAGGAACACATTTTCAAAATGAGTTGATCCAATTGATTTGTGAAGCATTGAGTATTAAACAAAAACTGCATTGTGCATACAGACCAGAGGCTTCTGGGGTAGTAGAGCAAATTAATGGAACAATTAAGAACAGGTTAGGAAAAATGTGTCAAGCTACAGGACTCAAATGGCCAGATGCACTGCCCCTTGTTCTGATGACCATCAGAAGCATTCCTGAAAAGAAAACTGGACTTAGTCCTCATGAGGTGATGATGGGACGAGCAATGAGACAAGCACAAGTACCTGTCAACAAGTTATTGACTATAACTGATGATCTAGTACTGGATTATTGCAAAGGACTGGCTGATGTGGTGCGTTCTGTGTTTCATCAGGTTGGACCGGATGCGACCACTCTTGAAAGAAAACCAGCCCACGACTTCAATCCAGGAGACTGGGTCCGCATAAAAATCCACAGGAGAAGAAACTGTCTAGTTCCTCGCTGGGACGAGCCACGACAGGTAATCCTAGTAACAACAACTGCAGTCAAGTGTGCAGGAGTGAAGAACTGGGTCCATGCCAGCCACACAATTAGAGTTCAAGAACCTGCAGATCGACATGTGAGTCGACGTCTGGAAGTGTGGGATAAGAGTTCAACGACTGGGACAAAAAGAATAAGAGAAAGGGTGCCAGAATTTGAAGATCGACCTGAAAGTCGACATCTGGAAACCCCAACTGCAAGCACCTCTAGAGAGGAAGAGGAAGAAGAAGAAGAAGGAAGAATTTCAGAAATTCCAGAACCTGAAGATCGATCTGTAAGTCGACATCTGGAAATATCTGACACGAGTTCAGGATCTGATGATTCAGTTGCAAACTGTGAAGAATTTCGAAGGAGAACTTGGGGATATAAACCAATTAGAGAAGAGAATGAACAAGAAAATGATCTAGATGAGCAACCAAGTACAAGTTATGGTGGAAATCCTTCAAAAGTAATATTAATAGACAAAGTAGGGAAAGAGACAAATAAAAAGTTAGAAAATCGAGAAGAACCCCGAGGAGCAATAGGGACAGATAGTGAAACAAAAGAACAGGGAAAATTAGAAGCAGAGAGTGAGGAAAATACCAATTCGGAAGAACACCGAGGAGGGACAGTAATAAGGGAACACAAGAAGGAGAAGACAGATCCACCAGTAAGAGAAGATGAGATCATAAGCTTCAAAATAAGAGACAATTGTGAAAAGGTTGAAACAGAATCTAAAGAAAGTGGAGAAGAAGAGAAAACAAAAACTGAATCAAGAAAAAGAAACTGGAAATCAGAAAGAGGAGAAAAAGAAGGTGAAGCCAAAAGGCCAAGAAAAGGAGACAATTGGCCCAGCAACTATATAAGAAAATTGAGATACAGAATAATCAGAACTGGAGAAAAAAGTGCTGAACAGGTGAATGAAATAACAAGCCAAAAGGAACAAGAAAAGCCAAGTGGAAAACGACTGCAAAAGTCTAAAAGAACAAAGAAAGTGAATTCGAAGTACAAGTCACCTGAGTGGCTGTACATTGCTCTAACGGATTACAAAGAAGAAGGAAACACTCACGAGAACCCGAGACTAAGAAACCGAATGGGTAAAGGTGAGATGCAACAAACCTGAAGTGAAGACTTAAAGTGCTTCTGCCGGATGTGACAATTTTACTGGATATGACAAATCACCGGATGTGACAACGAAAGAATTCTGGAGAGAATTAAAAGAAAGTACCAAGCAAAGACTTTTGAAAGCAGAGTGGCATCTAAGTCATTTCTGAGGTGTAGTGACACAATTTTCTGAAACTTAACAAAAAGATAAAAGTAAAATGGAAAATACTAGGGATAGAAGAGATAAATGTGAGTTTGTAAAAAGATGGTGTAAAATGTGCTGCTTTTGTACAGGTTTATTAATGACAGTATGGATAGTTTTAGCAATCACAATTCCTATTAGTTTAGCTGTAATAGAAGCAAAGAATGATACTAAACCAGAAAAAGAAACTAATATTAAAGAACCAGTTATTTTAAGAAGTAGTGCAGAATTACATAAGGATAAGTCAGTAACAGACTTTTCTAAAAATGTTTTTACAAAATTGTTGTACGAATATGTAGAGACAATGGATGTGAGAGATTGTTATGTTTGTATGCAGTTGCCTGCATCAGTGTCAGAAGGTGTGACTTATCATCACCTACCTCTAACTTATGGAATAACCTGTAGTGTCATAGCAAGTTTATTTTATAAAACAGGTAGATTAGAGTTTTATTACACTGATATAGATAAGATTTTTGCAAATGTTCCTGTAGTTCCAGAACTTAACAAAGTAAAACAAGCAAGGGTTTTAGGGGAATTCTTTTTAGAGCATAGAAAATTAACATTAGAAGAAATAGCTAAAAACAACCTTACCTGTGAGTTAAAGAAAGAAGAAAAGGTATTTTTAGAAATGGTTGAAGAAAGAAGAATGAAATTTCAAAGAGAAGCAATAAAAGAGGAAGGAACACATCTGTGGACATTTGAGGAAGGAAATCATGAAGGGAAAAGATAAATGCAGCAATGACATTAGATTGGCCGCAAACAGGAAAGTTGTGTATTAGAAGAAATAAGACAGTCTATGACAATTACTTTGTAAGTTCCAGTATCTGCCATGACAATTATCAAATTTTGGGAGGTTGGGGATTCAAAGGTGGAAAAGATCCAATATTTCCAGGTATCTATTATATTTGTGGGAATAGAGCTTATTACAGGTTACCGGACCATTGGTATGGAACTTGCTATGTAGGCCTGGTCTTTCCAAAAATCTTTCATATGGACAGAGAAGAAAAAGGAACATACAAGATGATTAATAGCTTTACACGTAGAAAGAGGGAAAGTTTTTCAGAAATTGTAGGTGATATTTTTGGAGCATTAATACCAGCAGTGGGAATATCTTTGAATGCATTTAAAATTCGGAAGTTATCCACAGTAGTAGATCGTTTGTCTACAGATACTGCGGGAGGGTTCTTGATGGTAAATACCGAAATGGTTGCCATGAGAGCTATGGTGATGCAAAATCGGCTTGCCCTTGATATTCTTTTGGCAAAAAAGGGTGGAGTCTGTGGAATGCTGAAAGTCCAGCATTGTTGCACTTACATTCCTGATAAAAGTGAAAATATACAAAAGTATATTACAAATATTACAAATTTGCACAAAGAACTAGTTCCACTGGAGGTTGAAAGTGTCTTGGGAAAACTTGGTAGAGGGTTTTCTTCAGTAGCAAATTGGTTAACAAGAATGAGTAGACTAATGATAGGGAAAGTTATAATAATAGCAACTGTAGCAATATTGTTAGCCATGGTGTTGAAAATTGTAATAACGTGTATAAAAAGAAAAGTAAGACAAAATAAGATAAAAAGAAATAACAGAATAATGAAAGAGAGAGAGAGAGAAATGGGTGAAATTGAGTTAGAGAAAATGAAAGAAAGCATGTATAAAGAGACAAGAAGACAAGATGAAATGGAAACAGATGTGTAACTAACAAAAAGCAAAAGGATGAAAGACATATGCTGCCTGAAAAAGAAGTATAACTTGGGTTTTATGTGGTGATTTAAAAATCACCAAAGGGGGGAGTTGATGGAGCAGAGAAAATAAAAATTTTTAACCCCTACCAAATTTTATAAATAATTAATAAAATGTTCGTTTAAATGTATTAATCAACAATGTACGTGAGGGAAGGGTAACACGCAAGTACATGGGCTGATAATCTATTAACAAATGTCTGTGTGTCTAATTATAACATAAAAATAATTGCGTACTAAATAAATAATAAATGCATGATTGTGCTTCATAGAATATAAACGTGTCGTTGCAAAAACAATAGTGATGGTAAGTAAGGAACAGCTTAAATGTTGCTTTCTGCTAGGTAATAACTAATTGGGGTACGTAGATGACGGGAGGGAAACGAAAAGGCTATGTTTCTCTATTTTAATTATGTTTTGTTTATTTCAAAATAGTGCTTCTAAGTATAAACGAGTGGCGATATAAAATGGCTGCCGGTTATTGAATTGCACATGTGCGGGGAAACGCGTGACAAGGGAGAAAAAGTTGGAGAAAAGCTAACCACGTGATGATGCTGAGAGGCTAGGATGCAAGAATGGTCAAGGCTGATGTGACCTAATTGAACTGATAGTGTGCCGTGGTGATCAGCAAGGAACCGTGGGAAACCGTTTTAAGAGAAAGGACAATGCCTGCAGAGTTCTTGAATGTATCGAAAGAAGTTACAAATGTACTGATCGAAGCGGATGGAAACATGTCTTGAACTGTGAGAAAGGAAATGAACATATACATTCCAAAGAACAAGTTGGATCCGGGAGAACTTGATTAAGAATGAATAGATGAAATGAATGGACCAATGAAAGAAAAGCGCGTTATTAATGTTGCAACAATTAGTTAGCAAAGTTAGAATTAGGGTATAAGAGGGCCTACTCTTAGTGGGAGGGGTTCAGAGTTGGAGAGTCGCAGTCAGAGTCGGTGTTGGAGTTGGTGGCTTCCAGTGCTTGGTGGTCCAGATCGATCCATTTACTGAGCGGGAGATGCTGAAAGACTGTTAGATGAGACAGGTTGCAGGTAGCTGATGCTGACGAGCTGAAGTTTCTGTTGCTGTCTTATTTTTCCAGTTGAGTATGAGAATCAGGTTATTTTTAATTCTTAAACTTAGGTTAGAAATCCTTAGGATAAATTAGAAAATATAGGCAGGTAATTAGGGTTTTTGCTTCATGACAAAATTTCCTTTCTGCAATAAAATTGATTTTGCTTAATAAATATTTGAATTAATAATGAATGAATAATTGAATAAAAAGTCTAAATTCTTTCTCATGCTTTTAAAATTATATAAAATTTAAGATTCTTAATCAAATGACTCAGTGGTTATTTTACTAAATGATTGTGACACTAGTAATTGGTTATTGTGATTTAGCTGGTCTTAATCACTATAAACTAATTTCTTACTAGATGATCCATCGACAAAACAATGAGCAGGAATATCTTAAGAAATAACTAAGAAAGCGATAGGTTAAAGTAATAAGGTATCCCGGCTCTTTCCAGCGGTACATAAATGATGTTTTTCATTTAGTTCTCATGTTTCTCCTAGGAGTATAGATTTTCGTAAAGGTGTAGAGGAAATCCAGATGTGTGTGTGTGTGATAGGCGATGTTATGGGCCCCATCGTCATGTGGATGTGAGAAAATATAAGTCGCCCCTGGATGACCGATAAGTGACCTAGGAGGAAAATAGTTTTATTGTACGCGCTGCATCATTCGCATCTGCGGCTGGGCTGGCACTGCTTTCCACACTGGGCGTAAAGGCTACTTTGCCTGATTTGCCTTTTGAGGCTGCTTGATGGAAATAAGCTCTTATATCGCTATTGCCATTAGGTTTGTTCATGTAGGCTTCAAAACTGTTGGTGTTACAGTTACTAGTTACAGTAATTTCGCTCTTATTTATGGTGTTGTCACTCGAGGTAGTAATTACTATAAAAGAGCGTTCGCCCATTTGTTGCCCCACTCTGGGGGTTAACCCGGGGTTTATACTTCCTTTGCCCAGGGGGTACAACATTTTTGTCTTTTGCCACTTTGCAGACTTGTGTGCGCGGTAATTATCTTGGTGCTGAACCAGTCCTGAGTTTCTTGTCCGCATTGTTGGAATACACTCAGTGCAATTTGGGGGGTGAGGAGGGATTGTCGATGTTTAAAACCCCCGCTGTCCCCCAGCAGCCTCCACGATGGTAGGCTGGGCTCACACACACCTACCCACCGGCCTCCACGGCTACCTGAGCTATTGGGCTGTTGGACTGCTCGGTTTACAACCAAGGCTACAGTCAGGCCGGAAGTCTCACCCAATATGCTCTCCCAATAAGGCAATCCGCCCTCCTCCGCCCACCTGGGTTCACGTCAGCACTTAGTCATCCAGGTGATCAACTGATCTGGCAGCCTGCCAGTCTGACAGTTATAGCCGTCGCACGGAGAACAAAAAGAAAACAGAAAAATAAGTGTGCAACCGCCACACTGCACACTGCACTGCACACTGCTCACAGAGAGCAGTGAGCAGTGTGCAGTGCAGTGTGCAGTGTGGCGGTTGCACACTTATTTTTCTGTTTTCTTTTTGCTTTTGAGTAGAGCTCACTGATGCCGCCAAGAGAGCCAGAGACTGATTGAAAAAGCCGTGGCGAGCTCGTCCCGTAAGCTCAGTGTGCTCCGCAGTCTCTCACTACTGCCCACGGCCGTATCAATAACAGTCCGCGGGTGGATGCAAATCAAAACGTTGCCCCCGGCCGTGTGGATAATGACGGGGCCGATGCCCCGTTAAGCCCTGATTACACTGGTTGCTGTCGGGTAAAGGCCGGGGGGGCTGAGAGAGAGGAGCCGAGCCGGGTACTCAGTGTTCTTTTTTCGGCATCTCGGCGTTTTCCTCGCTCGCTTCTGCTCTGAGCGTGCTACCATGACGATAGGAACCGGAAGCTCAGTGTCCAAGAGGAGAAGTAAAACGTGGA